>CM028131.1:1013317500-1014517500 GCA_016271365.2 Neoceratodus forsteri | reverse complement strand
AATAACATTAAAAAAATTTAAACAAAGACTACGAAACAAAATAAGAACTAAAAACACTCACTGCAACACTAGTTGTTATAGAGCGACCTATAGCACACCCAGCCTGGCGGCCATCTAGATGACCTTAAGGTTGGCAAGCAATGTGAGAAGGCAGTAGGGAGGGCTGGAGGGATACTGGGATGTACAGGGAGAGGCATCACCAGCAGAAAACAGGAAGTTGTTATCCCTCTGTACAGACAGTCGATGAGACCCCATCTGGAGTTCTGCATCCAGTTCTGGAGACCCCATTTCCGCAAGGATATAGACAGGATGGAGGCAGTCCAGAGAAGGGCTGTAGGTAAGGCTAGGGGGATGTTAGGGTGTATTAGTAGGGGTATCAAGTCATAAGAGGGAGGTAATAATCCCTCTTTACAAGACACTGGTTAGGCCCCATCAGGAGTACTGCGTGCAGTACTGAAGGCCACACCTTCACAAGGACATTAACCACATTGAGGCAGTCCAGAGAAGGGCAACCAAAATGGTGCAGGGACTGCATCAGAAGACATATGAAGACAGATTAACGGAGCTCAATATGTATACCCTTGAGCAAAGGAGGGAGAGGTGTGATATCATCGAAACATTCAAACACCTTAAGGACATTAACAAGGTGAAAGAGTCTAACATGTTTAAATATAAGAAAAATAGCAGGACAAGAGGACACAGCATGAGATCAGAGGGAGGACAATTATGGGGGAATGTGAAGAAATTCTTTTTCACAGAAGGGGTGGTGGATGCATGGAACGGCCTACCTCAGGAAGTGGTGGCTATGAATACAGTGCAGGGCTTCAAACAGGCATGGGATAGGCATGAGGGAGCAATACAGATGAGTATGAATAGATGGACCACTGATAGAGCAAAGGCCGATGGCACATTTATAAGGTAGAAAAAGAAATGGGCAGACTGGATGGGCCTTGCGGTCCTTATCTGCCGTCAACTTCTAGGTTTCTAACTAAAATGGTGCAGGGTCTGCAAGAGAAGCCATAGGAGGAGAGACTAAAGGAGATTAATATGTATACCCTTGAGGAAAGGAGGGAGAGGGGGAACATGATGCAAACTTTTAAGTACCCCAGTGGAATCAACAAAGTCCAAGAGGGTAGCATTTTTCAGAAAAAGATGTGCAAGAAGAAGAGGACACAATTTGAAGATAGAGGGGGGACCATTCAGGGGCAATGTGAGGAAGTATTTTTTCACAGAGAGGGTGGTGGACGCATGGGACCGCCTTCCTGAGGAGGTTGTGGGTGTCTAAAACAGTGGGGGAATTCAAGAATGCATGGGACAGACATTAAGCAATTCTTGTGGGGTGGGGTTAGGAAGAAATAAGCTGTTGGCTAACTAGGATATGCAGCTTATCAAGTAGGTAGGGAAGTCGGCCGTCTAGGTGGGCCAAGTGGTCCTTATCTGCCGACAAAGTCTAGGTTTCTATGCTCTGGCCAGGACTTATCAAGAGTTCTGCCCTGTACTCTGGCAGAAAGGCATTGCCCTGAGAGGAGTCCAGAACCGCCCCAATGTACAGAAGGCGCTGGCATGGGGAGAGACCAGACTTGGGCAGACTGACCATGATCCGCAAAGCCTGGAAGAGCCAAAAGGTGCTTTCCAGGGTTCAGAGGAGGAGATACCTGGAGGGGGCTGCTAGCAGCCAGTTGTCCAGGTAGGGGAACACGTAGAAGCCCCGTCTCCTCAGAGCTGCGGCCTCCACAAGGCACTTAGTAAAAACCCGTGGTGACGAAGAAAGGACAAAAGGGAGGGCCCAGAACTGAAAATGGTGGTCCTGGAAACAGAAACAAAGGAAACGGCAGTGGGTCGAGAAGTAAAAATTACTCACCTTAGTAATGTTGTTTCTTCTAATGGAGTCTTGCTATATTATGACATATGCAGTGAGTCCCAACCTTTGAACTGCTCCAGAGGTGAAAGAGTTAACTTTCCATGCCAGGCATGGAACGCTGAGCTCGAGCTCGGTTGAAACTCTGTCTGTTGTTCTTCAAACTCAAACTGTCAGATCTTTACAAGCTAAACTCACTGAGGTCCTGTGTGAAAGCTGTAAACCTACACTAGCCAACTGGCTACTAAGCATAAGAACACATTTTTTGGTCCCAAAACAAAGACTCAAGTCAGGAGACCCAAAAATGAAAAACACAACACCAAGTCACCCCAAAACAGGAGGGGTGAAAACAACAAGGTGGGTATCTACTAAATGCCAACACTGCACTGTCCACCCACATCCCAAAAACAGAGGTTCTGAGAGAGGCAGGTAGGAGGGGAGGTCATAATATAGCAAGACTCCATTAGAAGAAACAACATTACTAAGGTGAGTAATTTTTTCTTCAAACAACATGAAGTCTTGCTATATTATGACATATGCAGACTACACAGCAGTACCTCCATGGAGGAGGGTCAGAACCTACTTAGGAAATAGGCTCTGAAGCACAGCTGTGCAAAACCGAGCATCACTCCTAGCCTGGAGGTCCAGGGAGTAATGCTTGGTAAAAGTGTGAACTGTTTTCCAGGTAGCTGCTTGACATATCTCTAGAATAGGATGTCCCTCGGCAGCCAGGAAGCAGCTGTACCTCTGGTAGAGTGAGCCCTCAGGCCTGAGGGAGGAACCTACCCAGCTTTTCATAACAGAATTGATACAAGAGACAATCCACCTGGCAATGGATCTTTTAGTGGCAGGTTTCCTTTACCAACCTCACCATAAGTGAGGAACAGTTGGAGGGAGTCAAACCTGTGACCTCTGCACGCCTATGTAGTAACTAAGGGCTCTCTTCACATCTGTGTGCAGCCTCCTCTCCAGAGGAGGAATGGTCAGTGAAGTACACTGGAAGAGATATAGATTGATTAAGGTGGAAATCTGAAACCACCTTAGGCAAGAACTTCCTGTTAGTCCTGAGGACCACCTTATCTCTATGAAAGGAAATAAAATCAGACTCACTGACAAGCCTTGTAATCTACTCTATGGCCTGGCAGAAGTGATGGCTACCAGAAACACAGTCTTCCAAGTCAAGTACTTAAGCTCTGCTGAAGACAAAGGCTCAAAGGGGGGTTGCATAAGCTGAGCAATGCAAACATTAAGATCCCAGGCAGGGGCAGGATCCCTGAATGGAGGGTTGGTGTGAAGCAATCCCTTAAAAAACTTGGAGAATACAGGATGAGCTGAAAGAGAAGAGGGTTTACCTGCTGAAATAAAGGCAGACACAGCTGTCAAATGTACTTTTAGGGTAGCTGGTCTCAGCCTCCAGGTATTTAAATGGACCATATAATCCAGGACTGTGGGTAAATCAGCAGATTCTGGGGAAATATGCTTCCCAGAACACCATATGGAAAACCTCTTCCATTTGGAATTATTGGTAGCCCTGGTAGAAGGTTTCCTAGAAGCCTTCAGAATATCCATTACACCTTGGGAGAGGTGTAGATCAGCAAACTCTAACTCTTCAAGAGCCAGGGCTTGAGATTGAGAGATTTGAGGTTCGGGTACCAAACCCTCCCCTGAGCACAGGTTAACAGGTTGTGATTCCTGGGAAGACACAGGGGAAGATGGACTGCTAAGGACAGTAGGAGTGGATACCAGGGTTGTCTGGCCCAATCTGGAGCAATCAGGATCATCTTGCAGGACTGAGATCTGATTTTGACTAGCACTTTGAAAAGGAGAGGAAGGGGGAAGCATAGAGGAACTTCCTTCCCAATTGAGAGAACTAAGGCATCCAGAGGGACTGAGCCAACACTGGGGGCCTGCAGCAAAAAAGGGGAAGTTGGTGATTGTCTGGGGCTGCAAAAAGATCTATCTGCGGGGTGCCCCATCTGGAAAATATCACCTCCAAGACCAGGGGATCCAGTGACCATTCGTGACGGCCCTGGGAAACCCTGCTGAGAGCATCTGCCAGGACATTGTCCTTTCCTGGGAGGTGAACTGCCGTGAGGGAGGTGTTCAGGGAGTAAGCCAGAGACCACAACTTCATTGCTTCGGTGTACAAGACCGCAGACCGAGTGCCCCCTTGCTTGTTGATGTACCACATTGGGGTGGTGTTGTCTGTTCTGACCTGTACAACTTTGTTCTGAACAGATTTTGAAAAACTTGAAGTGCTAGAAAAACTGCTCTGAGTTCCAACAGGTTGATGTGGAGCAGAGATTCCTGAGGGGACCACAATCCCTGGGTAGTGAGGTCGCCGATGTGAGCTCCCGAACCCCAAGAGGGATGCATCTGTAGTAAGGATTAAGGAGTGAGACTGAGTGACAAAGGGAACCCCTTGTCTCAGATTGCTCTGATCATGCCACCACTATAGGGCCTGGATCAGGGTTCGAGTTACTGGGATCAATTTGGTTAGAGGGTCTTTCCTTTGAGACCAGAAGGCTCTCAAATGGAACTGGATGTCCCTCATCTGAAATCTTGCTCCCTGCACTACTGCTGTAGAAGCAGCCATGTGCCCCAGGAGCTGTAGAAAAATGCCTTGCTGGTCGAGAGACCTGCAGGGTGAATGAGGAGGTCAGAGAGACCAGGGTCCTTGCCCTGTCCAAAGGAAGGAAGGCTCTGGCTTTCTTTGTGTTCAGTTCTGCGCCTATGAAGGTGAGGAGCTGGACAGGCTCTAGGACTGACTTTGAAAGATTCAGGAGGAAACCTAGAGAGGTGAGCAGTTGCTGGGTTATCTGTAGATGTAACTTGACTTGGTCTGGAGACTGGCCTACTATGAGCCAGTCGTCCAGGTAGGGGAAGATGGCAATTTTTTGCCTTCTTAGGGAAGCAACTGCTACTGCCAGGCATTTTGTGAATACCCTTGGAGCAGAGGTGAAGCCAAAGGGCATTGCTCTGAACTGGTAATGGCCTGAGGGCAGCTCAAACCTGAGGTACTTTTGATGGGAGCTTCTGATGAGAATATGGAAGTAGGCATCCTTGAGGTCCAGGGACGCTAGCCAGTCCCCTGGCCTTAGAGAGGGTAGAATAATTTCCAGAGTCACCATTTTGAATTTTGGTTTTAAAAGGTGCTTGTTTAAATATCCGAGATCCAGGATGGGCCGCCATTCTCCTGTCTTTTTTGGGGTAAGGAAGTACCTGTAGTACAACCCTTTGCCATGGTGTAGGGGTGGAACCCTTTCCACTGCTCTGAGAGCCAGGAGGGAAGAGACCTCTGCCTCTAGGGCAAGTGCCTCTGGTGGATTTGCAGGTGGAAAGGATCTGGTTCTCATCTTTGGAAATTTTTTGAAGCTGAGAACCAGTCCCTGGCTTACTACTTCCAGGACCCACTTGTCTGACGTCAGAGACTTCCAGTCCTGGACAAAGTAAGCCAGCCTGCCCCCTACAGGTAGCTGAGAATCGGCCCTGGCAGCCCCATCAGGGTGCCTGCATGGCAGGGGCTTTGGGCTGAGGGGTGGAAGCAGGCCTGCTTGTACCCCGTCTGCCTCTCCCTCTAAAGAACCCCCTCTGGGCATAAGCAGAAGAGGAGGCCTGGACTTGGTAAAAAGGCCTATGAAAAGGCCTGCCCTTGCCCCTGGAAAGCTGCCTTTGAGGAGTGGCCTGCCTTTCCTTGGCCTGTGCACTTCTATAGGTGGTCCTATACTCATCCATTTTCTTCATGTAATTCTCTGTCTACTCCCCAAACAGAGAATTACCCACAACATGAAAATCCATGGCCTTAGTCTGGGTATCCTGTGACAGGCTAGTACATCTGAGCCAAGCCATTCTGCGAAGTGCCACAGATGTAGCCATGACTCTTGATGACACATCATTAGAGTCTACTGCAGCATGGAATTGCACCTTGGATGCCTCAATACCATCAACAGCCACCTGCTCCAGCTCCTTGGCAAGCTGGCCAGGGACCTGTTTAGCTAGAGCCATAACAGTATCCCATCTGGATTTCTGATATCTAGCAACATAAGCCATATAATTTGCCTGTCTGAGTCCAAGGATTCTGCCATGTACTGTTTCTTGCCACGGCATCAATCCTCCGAGTCCTTGTCAGGAGGTGTGAAGCCAAGGGAATATTTGCCTTGTCACAGGCTGCAGCCTGCACTACCCCAACATGGCTGCATTGTTGTGAAAGGAACTCCAGATCAGAGCCTGACAATGTGTACCTCTTGTCCATTCTTTTATCCACAGGAGGTATAGTGTGAGGAGTTTTTAGAATTTTAACTGTCTGTTTCCCAAAAGATTTATGCAAAGGAATAGACAGTCTCCTCGACTCTGGGATATCCATCATTTCCACATAGTCAGGCTCCTCTTGATCATCCACAGCTTCCTCCATAGGGAGCTGGAGGGTTTCAGCCACTTTTTTATAAAACATAAAATGAGAAGGGGACTCAGAAAGCCTAGGAGGAGACACTCCTGAAGGTCTGTCTGGGGAGATGTCCGGGTCAATGGGCACATCCAGACTTTCAAATCCACATTCACTCTCCTCCTACTCCTCTTCCTCTTCCCCCTACTCCAGTTCATAATATTCCTCTAAATCATACTCTTGAACTGGTGGAACCGGCCGAACCGTACGCTTACCTGATGGTGCCGGTTCAGTCAGAACGGGGGAAAGCGACTGGACAATTTGAATCGCTTTGGCTATTTCTTCAGCGGTTGGAGAGGAAAGTTTTGGCTCCACACCAGCTGACTTCCTAGTCCTTTTTGCTGGAACCGACTCCTCGGAGTCGGATCTCCTTTTGCCCGAGGAAGTCTCGCCCTGGTCAGAGGGCACTCCCTCCGGTTCGGTTGAATCGAACCGGCTGGCCATCCGTTCAGCGGACTTTGGCCTCCCTTTCCTGAGCCTACCAACTCTCTTTTCCAGGGTAGCTGCAGGAAAATTTTTACAAATCTGGCAGTCTGCATTGAGGTGGTCAAACCCCAGACAATAAACACAGGTGGTGTGGGGGTCAGCCTCGGCAAAGACTTCCCCACACACACTGCAGTGTTGAAACCCAGTGGGCCCGGTTTTTCTTTTGGGTTTCTCAGACATAGTGCCAGTCCTAACCAAACTTACCCGTTTATGGCAATCCGCCAGGTAAGACCCTCTTATCGGTTCCCAACCGTGTCACGGGTCGTGGAAAAAAACGTAATAAAATCCGTTTTTAGAACCGATAAGAACCGGTATCCACACTCTAAATGACAGATTAATATATTTTAAACAACCTGATCAGTTCAAACCGAACCGATAAACCATTTACAAGTTCCACACAGAATAGAAATCAATGTAAAACCTATCTAGTACTCACAAATACCACAGACAGAGTCTGAACTGACCAGTTGAGGTTTAAATTCGGTCGAAAACCGAGAAAAACAATACTTTAACCGACAAAATGAACCAAACAGAAGGAGAAATCTCCGGAAAGACTGTTCAGTGAGGCGGAGTAAAGAATCTGACGGTTTGAGTTTGAAGAACAACAGACAGTTTCAACCGAGCTCGAGCTCAGCGTTCCATGCCTGGCATGGAAAGTTAACTCTTTCACCTCCGGAGCAGTTCGAAGGTTGGGACTCACTGCATATGTCATAATATAGCAAGACTTCATGTTGTTTGAAAACCTAGATTTGGAAGTAGGCATCCTGCATGTCCAGGGAGCAGAACTAGTCCCCCTGGTGAAGAAGGGATAGTAGAAATTGGAGGGTGACCATCCTGAAACATTTCTACACTATGTACAGGTTCTGATGGCTGAGGTCCAGGATTGGCCTTAGTTCCCGTCTTCTTGTGGATGACAAAGCAAAGAAGTGGGAGTAAAACCCTCTTCCTCCTTGAGCTGGAGAGATGGGCTCTATGGCCCTCTTGTGCAGGAGTGCCTGAATCTCTTCCCAAATGAGGGAGAGGTGGGCCGAAGGATAATGTGAGGGTGGTCTGGAGGGAACTCCAGAAATTCTAGGGTGTGCCCCTGCTCTATGATCTGGAGCACCCACTGGTCTGTGATCACTGCTCATCACCCACTGAGGTAAAGAGAGAACTGACTTCCAACTGCCTCCCCCAAGGCCTCTGCGGGGGGGGGGGGTTGGGCAAGGAGTCAGGTGGTGGGCCCGAGGGTGGGCAAAGCAGCTCTGGGCACTCGTGGTGCCCTAGGAGCAGCCACTGCGGCGGGGTGGGCACTTGAGCCTTGCATTTAAAGGATGCCTTCACCTACTGGCCCACGGCGACTTGGGGAGAGGACAGATGAAAGGACGGACACTGGGCAGTCTGAGGCTGAGATCGGTAGAGGGAATGAACTGATCTAAGAGCCCTGCCGGACTTCTGGAGGCAGGAGATGATGTCCTGGGCACCACCCGCAAACAGGATGGAGCCTCTACAAGGGGCATCCAAGATGCTGGCTTGAACATCAGGATCAAAGCCAGATACCCTAAGCCACGAATGGCAATACAGACAGATCCCTGTTGCTGCCCCATGCTATGAGGCATCAACAGTATCGTATGCCTCCCATAGGACATGAGTGCCCATATTTAAGCCTGGCTTTAAGAATTGGGCCAACAGAGTTTTGGTAGGATCCTACTAAAGAGTCTGTACCAGATCACTTGCCTGGTCCCAAAGGGCATTCTGGTACTGCACCATATGGGCCAAACAGTTCACAACTTGAATGGTCAAGGTCGCTGAGGCATACATTTTCCTGTTACACTGATCAAAGATATCTAGACTCCTTGTCAGGGGATGGGTACTAAAGTGTTTGGGCCTCTTAGTGCAGTCAGGGGCTGTATTCATGACCAAGGAGTCTGCCATGAGGTGCTCTCCAAAGAAGGGCTTACTCACCGGTGCATGGCATAGGCGGTCAGCCTTCTTGGGCAAGGGCGGAATGGTAGAAGGGTGGTTGCACACTGCCTTAGTAACATCCTCATATGAATTGATTAAAGGAGGTACCACCAAGGGGAGGGTATCCTTTCACAGGTATATGTCTAAATACCGGCTCTCCAGGTCCAGTTCCTCTGTTTCCTATCCCATGAGGGACTGAATAGGATGCATAACGTCAAGAAAAGTAGGGTCATCTGGAGGAGATTTAGGAGCCTCCTTAGACTGACCTGCCCCTCTAAGGAGTCCCTGGAGATCTCAGAGGACTATAAAGAGTAGTCACCCGGTGGTTCACTGTCGGGGACCAGCACGGGAGTGGGGTGTCATCTTCCAAACGCAGGCACAATGGGCCGTTAGGTCCTGCCCGCTCCAGGCCCCGAGCTGGGGGATCCCAGGGAGATCAAGGGGGAGGAGGGCCTCTTGTGTGTCCTTATTCTGAATGAATTATCGTCAGGCAGAAAAAAGGGCATTATAATCCACCGGTGGAGGTGAATTGTAGATTGAAGGGTAAGGATCTGCAGTGGGGGTACGGAGGCGCTGTCTCTGCATCCCGAGGTGGTCCAGCAAGCATCAGTTATGGGGCTGGCTGAGATGACAATGGTTGCGGAATCAGCTGAGGCATTGGCGGGGCTGGCGCCAGCCTGAGTGACGAAGACTGGCGACACTCCAGGGAGGAAGTCAAAGTTGGCCCTAATTGTGAGGGTGGTGCCTGCGTGGGAGTGGGCTCCAGAGGCAAGGGCAGAGGTGATGCCTGAGTAGAGGAACAGGCAAGTGCTTGCTTCGGGTGATGCCTGGCAGGACTAGCACTGTCCCTGGAGTCGGGTACCAACAAATGCAACACCTTAGCTGGGGGTGGGGGGGTGATGGTCAAAGACCTGCAGCCTGAAGAACCAACCCCAGTGGAGCCACCTGGCTGAGTGCCTGTGGAAACTCAGGGCTTGAGTGTCAGGGGCTGTGAGGCAGGGGATGACGTCCGCTGCCCAGAAAAGCCACCACCTGAAATGGAGATAACAGTGGGCGGTGGAACCACCGTCAGCCCTGAGAAGGTAAGGGCTTACGGGGCAGGATGGGCTATAACCCCGCAGAAGGACGACCCACAGGCGGTTGATGGTCTGTGTGGCAACCGCGAGCGAGAGGCTGACCAAGGACGGTCCTGGTGCTTGTCCTTCCCACTCAATTTCTTTTCCTTCTGGGAAGTAGCAGCAGCCCCGGAAGCCTGAGCCTGGGAGGCTGAAAAAAATTCTGGCCTGCAGGTCCTTCTCCATCACGACCAACTTTTGCTTCAGCAGGTAACTTTCTAAGGTCTTCAAACAATGTCTCCATGTGCCTGGTTGAAGTCCTGGCAGTACAGTACTGGCAGGCCTCAGTGTTGTGGTCGGGGCCTAGACAGAGTGGCTGTGCTTCGCAGGAATTTGCTTGCCACAGGCACACTTCGTCAGTCAATTGGAAGACTAGGCTGAAGAAGAAGACAAACATAGGCGAGAAAACTTGATGTTGTAATCACTAAAGGAAGAAAAATAAAAGTGCAGGTTAAACGCAGGAAAACGGCAATTGACTGTAGCTGGCATCCGTGAAGCTCAGACGTGCGTGGGTTGATGGCAGGAAAATACTGAGGTAGTTGTGGGGGGCTGCCCCTTTATAGGATAGGCAAACGTCAGCATGCTGATGTTGGCGAGGGCGGCCCCCTCGTGCTAGACTGCTAGCTAGAAGTTTTCCGTGTGGTCCTGGCACCTGGTGGCTTCAAGCCCTAGTGGTGTTGCCTGCTGCAAGAGCCCCCTCCAAGTAAGATCCACAGGTATCGCCAGTGAGGGAGGCCAACCAGGTTATGCAGAAAGGCGTCCTGCATATCTAGGGAGCATAGTCAGTCACCCTGCTTGAGCAGAGGAAGAAGGCTGTCCAAGGTAATCATTTGGAACTTTTTGTACTGGATAATAAGGTTCAGCTCCTTCAGCTCTAGAATGGATGTCAAAATCCCTGTTCTTCTGGGTACCAGGAAAAACCTGGAGTAGAACGCCTTGTTGCTTTGCCGCCTGGGACTTGGTTCTATGGCCTGCTTGTACAGCAAGTTGAGCATCTCCCTCTCTGAGGAATTCTGTATGGTCTGGAGGATAAAAGGTGGGAACTGGGGGAACATCTGGAAGCTGTTCTAGAGCATGTCCATTTTCGATTATCTGCAGGCTCCAAGCATCCAGCCTCCAACCACCATTTCCTGGCTTGGAACAAGAGAATGGGGGGTCTGACAAGGAGTTAGGCTGAAGTTGAACTTTTGGTTGGGGCTGCACCTCCTCCTCTGGATTGCTTGGCAGAGGGGCCAGAGGTGGAGGAGGGGCGGGTAAGGCAGAGTTGGCTCTGTGTTTACCCTGAAGCTCGGTTCCAGAGCCAGGCTCGTGAGAGGACTTATGAAAGGAAGGCCTCAGCCTACTGCTGGGGTGGGTATGGTACATGGGCGTGTACAGACCAAACAGCCCTACCAGAATCCTGCAGTTGATTGAGAATATCCTGCACAACTGGACCAAAAAGTTTGTGACCCACAAAGGGGGTATTCAACACCTTCTGCTGGACATCATTCACAAAGCCGAAGACCCTAAGTCAGGAGTGCCTCTTGAGGCAGATGCCAGAGGCACCTGCTCTGGCTGTAGTGTCAGCCATATCATAAGCAGCCCTGAGGAGATGCTTACCGACATCTTCCAAGGCGTGAAACACTTTAAGAAGTTTCTACTTCTGAGAACCCTCATGGAGGGCTTGTACGGCCACCTTGACCTTCCTCCAGAGGTATTTTGGTACTTTATAAATTGGGCCAAATAACTGGCAATACGAAGTCCAAAGGTGGCAGAAGCAAAAGTCAGCTTGCCCCAGAGGACCAATATCCTAGATACCCGGTCAGGAGGAAGGGAGCTAAGGTGCTTAGGGGCCTTAGTTCTGTCAAAAGCGGCTTTAATGATCAGAGTCAGTTTCAGGCTGGGCAGCATAAAACAACAACCCTTGAGGGGCCTGACAGACTTTGTCGGCCTTCCAGAGCTTGGCTGGTACCATACTGGGCCTGGGCCTGTGCCAGGCAGCTGTGGCAGCAGCATTTAGAGCTGACAGCAAGGAGGAATAACCTTGGGTGGAGACTCAAGGATCTCCAGAAAGTCCACCAGATTCCTCCCTGTTTCATCCTCCTCGTCAGTCTGAAAGCCCATGGTGGAGGAGGGCTGCTTCACAATATTATAGAAGGAAAGGTCCTCTTTTTTTTGGGGGGGGGGGGGAACCTGGGAGTGTGCTTGGCAGACTCATTCCTAAAGGACACAGTGGACCTGTTGGACTCCACATCACTGTCCTCTTCCTCATCCTCAGGGAGGATGGGGTCAGGATGGCACTCCTCTTCGATGTCAGTCTGTTAGGCAGCAAGCACTGATGAATGCACCATCAACGTCTCTCTGGAGGGCACAGGGCGCACAGAACAAACTGACATCAACACTCAAGGGTCACCAATGGCGTAGGTGACGAAGGCTTGTATCGTGGAACTAACTGCTGAATGAGAGATGTAGTAATAGAAGCTAAGTATGGAGTTGAGGTTGAAGGCAGGGAATAGGGATGGTCGAATACACAGGTGCTGACAGAGGGGACGGATAGCCCTGGTCCAATGATGGGCCGCTGACTGCAGTAGCCGTGGTCGAGTCCAGCACCGACAAACCTCGAGGGGGGGGTCTCAACGGTAGGGCAGGGGCCGACGGCCCTTCTGCAGCCCCATGAGGGCTGGGAGAGGACTACCGTGTGGGGCCTTGTAGGAGCAGAGGCCTGTACGAGGCAAAGTGTTGACGCTAAAGCCATCAAGGAGAGGAAGAAGAATCCAGCGGGGACCGGGATAGCTTGGGGAGCAGTCTTTAGGCCTCTCCTTGTCCCATCGAGAGTGCTTCCCTGGTGATTTGTCCCAGGCCTTGGTGGCCCTAAGAGCCTGAAAAAGACGCCAGTCTGGACTGGATGGACCTCTAGAAGACACCTGCTCTCTGCTGGCTGTCTGTTGGCTCCATAAGGAAGTTCTGCAGGGCTTTCTTGTGTCGGCGCCAGGTGGTAAGGTTAAACTTCTGGTAGGTCTCACAGACGAGGATGTTGTGGCTAGGCCCAAGACAGCAGATACAAAGTTTGTGTTCACTGGTGGATGAAATCTTCATTCCACAGCTATAGCTATGGAAAAGAGCCAACGAAGAAGTAGTTCTCGACATAAAAACGACAAAAGAATCACTTTCAATTAAAGTGATTCAAAAGTAAGTAAAATAAAAAGGTAAGTAAAAATGGTGGTTGAACTGAGCAACAAAGCTTCCAGAGTCCGTGCATAAATGGTCGACAGCAGAAAAGAACTGAGGAGGGAGTGGGGCCACCCACGCTTATATAGGGTGTGAGACCCCAAGTAGACTGCTGCAGAAAAAGCTTCCGCTGGATCCTGACGCATGACGGCTAAGTTCCATAGGTGCGACCTGATGACAGCTATCCTCGAAGATTAAGAAATATTAATAACAAGGAGTCCTGGTTTTCAACACTGCATTTAACTTACAACTGCTATGATGTTGCTTTCTATCACCTAGTAAATCTGTAATAGCTGAGAAAAAGAAAATTGTGAAGTGTATAGCCATTGATGTACAAAACTATAACTCTGAAATTTAATAAACACGTAATTAAAAGAAAAAAAAACACAAGGGTTATGAGGCCAAGGACCTGCCTTTGCCTGCTAATGTGACAGCTGCCAGGTGTACTTTCAGGGTGGAGGGTCTCAGACCGAAGGACTGCAAGCATACCAGATAGTCCAAGGCTGTAGACAACCCTGCCTGCATTGGTATTACCTTTATGGCAGCACACCCATCTGAGAAACACTTCCACTTAAAGGAATAAGCTTTCCTTGTTGCAGGTTTCCTGGAAACCTTCAAAACCCTCAGCACTTCTTCTGACGGATTCAAACTACGGAACTGTAGCTTTTCAAGAGCCATGCTTGGAGACGCAATGTTCTGACGTCTGGGAATGTTATCCTGTTCTGGCGATAAGGTCAACAGATTGTAACTCAGTGGCAGGTTGACTGGAATCTAACTGGACAGGGTCAATAGCACAGAGTACCATGCCTGTCTGGGATCACTAAGAAATTACCCAGATCACTGTTGCTGGCTCTTTCCTGAGCTTTATGAGCAGAAATGGTAGGAAGGCATACAGGAACATCCTTGTCCGATCCAGAGCTAGGGGGTCCTCTGGGACCATGCCTCTGGCTGGTTCGAGGTTCGGTGGCCTGCAACAAAACTATGGAAGCTGCTAGCAGGTGGCAGACATTTGGGAACAAGGAAGAAATAAGAGTAGGACCCCTTGCCCTGCTGCTTCTCTGGGATCGGTTCTATGGCCTTTTGGCAAAGCAAGGAGTGGACTTCCTCCCAGAGCACTACAATGTGGTTTGGAGTATAGGTGGAAAGAATTGGAGGCTTTTCTGGAGGCCACTCTGGGAGTTCTATAACGTAGCTGTTTTCTGTGAGTTGCAGTACCAGGCATCTCTGGTTGTTTCCCTCCAAGTGAAGGGAGAAATGACCCCTGACAACCACCTCCCACATGGCTAAAGGGGGTGGCAAGTAGACATGCTGAAATGGCACCTGTGGTGGGGGCTGCAGGACCTTCTCTGGGGGCTTTTCTTGTAGTGGAAGAGAGGGCAGGCAGGACCTGGGCAGCTTGTCGCTTACCCTGAGGCTTGTTGGAAGGCTTGGGCTTATGTGTAGACTGACAGAAAGGCACCCTCCGATCACTTTTAGGTTGGGTGTGGTACAAGGGGTGGACAGATCACAGGGTGTAGCCTGAGGCCTGCAGGTCGGACAGTATGTCCTGCACATCTGCTTCAAACAATTTGTAGCATCTGAAGGGGACATTCAGGATGGACAATGGGACATCCTGAAGAAATCCTGACACCCTCAGCCATGAATGTCTGTGCAGGCAAATGCCCACCACGGCAGCCTGGGCAGAGGCATCCACGGCATCACAGGCAGCCCCGTAAAAGGTGCTTGTCAACATCGGACTCTGCTTGGAGAGACTGAGGCAACTGCTGCGTTAGGGAGTCCTCCGGGAGGGCCTAGGCTGCAGCATGGGCTGGGTCCCAGAGCTAATTTTGATACTGGACCATATGGGCAGTGTAGTTCAACACCCTGATAGTCGCAGAGGCAAAGGTTCTCTTGCCAAGGAGATCCAGCCTCCAGGACTCATCTGTAGGCAACGAGCTGAGATGCTTAGGGCTGTTAATACAGTCATGAGTGGCATTAATGACCACCACATCTGCTTGAGGCTGATTCGCAAAGAAAGGTTTCCCTGCGGGAGCCTGATACAACTTGTCCACCTTTCTGGGCATGGTGGGAACCAACCTGGGCCGATGCCAGGTCGCCATAGTGGCATCCTCAAAAGCTCACTCAAGGGAGGGATGACAAGAGAAGGAGCATCTGGCAGGTGTAAGTAAGCAGCAATCTGACATTGGGTAGGGTCTTGTTCCTCTGTGTTGAACTCCATGGCCATCTAGAGTTGTCTCATCACCTACACAAAAGAGGGGTCACATGGGGGAGGCCATGGGATGTACTTTGGGGTCTCCTCGCCAACAGATAAGACAGTGGAGGAGGACTGGGGAGTGGGAGGGAGTAACTTCTCCATTGCGTCTGTTGTCATCTATAAGGACAACATCAGGGCAGTATTCATCCTCATATATCAGGTCCTGCGGAGGGGGGGGGCCCAAGGGCCCTAGATCAGAAGATGCATGCCTCAGCCCAGTGGAGGCGGGGGGCACGGTAGACCACTGTGGGGAGGACCAAGCTGAGCTTGCATAAAGTCCCACAAGGAATACATCATAGATTCGAAGTCCACTGCATTGGCATCAGCTGTGGAAAGACCAGGGTGGGCGTTGGGGGAACATTGGGGAGGGAGGCCTAACAGGCTAAGGCCTGTGGGGAGTGTCCCCAGCTTCAGTCCTCGTTGGAGAGGGTGACGACGACACAAGGCTAAGGTCAGGGTGACTCTGGAGACACAGGGGCCCCAAGGTTGAGAAAATGGCTGAGGATGACAGTGGAGGAATAGGCTGAACCACGGCAACTGCTAAGCCCAAGTCAGTCAACACTGAACCGACTGAGCCACAAGATTATGTGCCCACTGAGAACAAAGGCCTGAACAGCAGGGACTGAGAAGTTGGTTGGGTGCCAGAGCCCCGAGAACCGCCACCTGCCACAGAGATATCGGTGGGGTAAGCTGCCAACAGTAGCTCTCCAAGACAAAGGATGTGTGAGGCAGAGTGGGTTGCCCCGACAAGGAGCATGGCCCTGTCATGGTCAGTGCCCAGAGCAGTAACCGTGAGCGAGTCAGGGAGGACCGGGCCAAAGAATGGTCCTTATCCTTGTGTATATGCTTCCTGTCCAATTTGTCTCAGGCCTTGGAGGACATTAAGCCCCAGAACATCGAAGGGGAAGTGGAGGAACTCCTGGCCTGAAGTTCCTTCTCTATCTGTGCACCCTTCTATTTCAGCAAAAATATTGTCAGAGTCTGCTCTCGGTGCTGCCTGGTAGCCTGATTGAAGCTGCAGCAAATACCGCAAGCCTGGGTGTCGTGTCCTGGGTCTAGACAGTGGACACAGACCTGATGGTCCTCCTTCTAAAGGAACTTCTTCCCGCAGGCACACTTCTCGAAAAGGTTCCCGAAGATGGAGCTCGGAATAAACCAAACAGAAAAAAATCACTTTCAAGTTAAAGTGACACAAACTAGGGGGAGAAATAAAGATAAATGTTTCAATAAAGCTCAATTAAATGGGGGTCGATTGAAGCTGGCTGATCTCCGTGAAGTCCAACAAGAGATGGTCGACGGCAGAAAAGGAACTGAGATGGGAACAAGGACCGCCCACTCTTATAGGAGGGCAAAGTCAGCATGTGACATTGGAGTGGGCAGCCCCCTGGTAGACTACTAGCTAGAAAGGTTTCTGTGTGGTCCTAGTGCCTAGCAGGTATAGTTCCATAGGTGCGGCCTGCTGCCAGAGGTACCCTTGAAGTAAGATAGGTCTTTGCTACTGTCAGTAACCTGGACAGAGGGTCCTACCATTGGGACCAATAAGCCCTTAAATGGTACTGAATGTCCCTCATATGAAATTTGGCCCATTGCACCACTGCTGTGGATGATTACATGTGGCCTAGTAGCTGCGGAAAATCCCTTGCAAGCCTGGGATGGCCCAAAGTGAATGAATCTACACTGGCAATCAGATTTGTTAGCCTAATCTTTTCTGTGAAAGGAAGGCCTTTTCTTGCAAGGGTGTCAAACTCTGCACCTGTGAAGTCCAGAACCTGTACTGATTTTATCAGGAACTTCTACATATTTATCTGAAATCTCAGGTCTTCCAAGGTGCTTCTTACCTGGAGTGTGGAACACACTGCCTCCTCTGTTTTGTTATTCCTGCAACTAGCCAGTCATCCAGGTAAAGAAAAACCACCACACCTTGTTTTCTTAAGTGAGCTGCCACCATGGCTAGGCACTTTTTGTGTATACCCTTGGTGCTGAGGTGAAACCAAAGAGTAGGGCAGCAAACTAATACTGGTGGTTTCCCAGCCTGAACAGGAGGCATTTTCTGCAGCTGGATCAAAGTGATATGTGGACGTAGGCATCTTTCAGGTCCAGTGACCCTAGCTTATCACCTGACTATAGGGACGGTACCACGGAGCCCAGTGTAACTATCTTGAACTTTTCCTTTCTGATAGGTTTGCTCTGATATCTTAGATCGAAAATGGGTCACCATACCTTATTTTTCTTGTGGGTCAGGAAATATCTTGAAAAGAACCCACTGCCCCACTGTGTGGCAGGGGCATTTTCTACTGGTTTGCTTGCAGCACTTTCCTTACTTCCAGTTCTGGCAGAATTCTTTGTGTTGATGAGTGAGCTGGGAAGCTTTTTGGCCTTTGCAGTTTGGTAAATCATTTGAATTGCAGAGACAATCGCTGATCCACTACTTCCAGGACACCATTGCCTGTGGCAATTCTTTCCCATTCCAGGAAGTAGTGGGTCAGTCTTCCTCACACTGGTAATGGCTGACTGGTGACCCGGGTAAAATCATCTGCTTTCTGGTACTGAGCTGTACAGATCAGATAAGCTGCCTGCATCACAAGTAGGGAAGCTGTAGTGTGTACTTTCTTGGCCACAGTATCCAGTTTCCTGGAATCCTTTTCAGGACGTTGAGCGGAGAGATTCACTTTGGCCTTCACAAAAGCAGCTGTCTATACCAATCCTTCATGATCAAGGTGGACATACAGGTATTCTATCCTGTCTGTCCACTTGATACTTCTCTTCAGCTTTCTTATCAATGTAAACAGCAGAGTTATGTGCGGACATAATCTCTGCTGTGGCCTTGCGGGATTTGGGGATGGGGGACCAGTAGCCTCCTTGTAGAGGCCAGTACCATCTATGCATGAACTCCACTTCTTCCTCCTCCTCCTCCTCTGTTTCGCAGTGGTGGTGGGGGGATGTTGAGGGTGTCCATCACTTGTCTGATGAACGTGGAATAAGAGGTATAGTCTTCTGTAGGCTAAGGAGGGGAACCAAACTCTTAGGAAACCATCAGGTTCTACAGGTTTGTCTTCCTCCTCCTCTTCATAATACATATCTCCCCTCCTCTACAGGAAAGTGGTCTGGAATCGGAGCTGGGGGATAGGTGGGGGTGGGCAGACACATTACACTAAGTTTCTGTAACCTGAAAGGCCTGGAAAATCTGCCATATTGTACCTTAGCCATGCCCTCTGCTGAGGTAATCTGATGCTGTTTCACTGCCTTCTTTTCCTTCACAGAAGGAGAGGCAGGGATATGCTTTTATTTTTTTTTTTGCTTGGTAGGCATTGGTTCTAGTACTTGCTCTGAGGCTCTTTTATTTGTATTTTTGCCATCACTGGGATTAGAATTCCCCCTGTTGGACACCCTGGTGACTTTCCCATTCTTTGCATGCCTTTCAGATGGCTATGCAGCTTTAATCTTTTTTATCTGTCCCCTCTGACAGGGACTACTGCTTATGAGAAGAGCTCTCTGATGCGTGCTTTCTGCCATCAGTAGAAACCTCTCTGAGCCTTTTTTTGTGCTTTGGTGACATAGAAGCAGATTAAAAACCATAAACTCTTCTCGTTTTACAGCCACTTTCTTTTGAGTTTTAGGGCAAAACCTTGTAGAGTTCACAGTTAATAAAATCATGACCTGGACCAAAGCACTTCAGTCAAAGCTTTTGGCAGTCTGCCTTTGCCAGGAGCTGAAAACACTTGATACAATATTTAAAACATGGAGGCTCTGTTGTCTTTTTGGGTATATCAGTCATGCTGAACACTGACAGGACCTGATAAAAGGGTTTTCACTCCCCAGTTATAGAAGCAGTAAATCAGAAGTTGTTTTTTTTTTTTGTTAAAAAGTATCTAAAACCACTTTAAATATGAGTAAAAATATGGTTGGTTCCCACTGATGGGAACTGTGCTGTGAAGCAGCCTTCTCTCATTCCTAAGAACCGACTGGGAACTGGAGAAACAGGAAAAAAAAATTAAAACAAACACCCCAACTATTGCAGAGTAATTGAAAAAGTACAGTTACGTAAGAACTTACCGTAACAGTAGATCTTCAAGAGAGGCTCTTGCAGTAGGTTATTGCATATAGGACTGACGTCGGCAGGCGGCAGGACCCCACGGAAAAATTTCTAGCTAGCAGTCCCTGGTGAACCGCCCCCACATCAGGTGACCGGCGTCAGACGACATCGGTATAAAGGGGCGGTCCCAGACGCCCGCCTTCCAGTTCTTTCCCGCCACAGGCCCGGAAGGCCCGGACGAGAGATAAGCAGACATTTCCCTCAATGGAAAAGGAGCTGAAAAAACCTAGGGGGATGGAGGGGCGGAAGATATTTATGCAGAAGAGCCTCTCTCAAGATCTACTGTTACGGTAAGTTCTACGTAACTGTACTATCTTACTTCGAGAGGGCTCTTGTAGTAGGTAATTACATATAGGACAGAATCCCAAGCAGTCTGTAACAAATGAAAGGCACCGGGAGGAGGAACTACTCCAAGAAGTAGCAAACAACCTTGCAACCCTCAAGATAGGAGGCCTTGCAAGACAGCTAACCCGAAGCCTGCTCTACGGTGAGAGGCAATGTCCAAACTGTAATGTTTAGTAAAGGTATGGACGGAAGTCCAAGTGGCGGCAGCACAGATGTCTGCCACAGACACATTCTTGAAGCAAGCCGCAGAGGCTGCTACTCCTCGAGTGAAGCGACCTCTGACTTGACCTGGAAGGGTCTTGTTGTACTTGTCATAACAGAAAGTGATGCAATGAGCCAACCACTTTGATAGGCATTGCTTGGAGACAGCATTGCCTTCTCTTTTGTGAGCAAAAGAGACGAAGAACTGATCAGTCTTCCTGAGATCCTTCGTCCTATCGGTGTAGTATCTCAGAATCCTGTGGACATCCATGGTATGGAGCAAGTACTCTCCTTGGTTGGAGTACTGCGTGAAAAAGGCAGGTAATTCAATAGACTGATTTAAGGTAGACTCCGCTACCACCTTCGGAAAAAACTTAGGATTCGTGCGAAGAGCTACTCGTTCTTTGTGAAAAAAAATCAGATAAGGGATTTTGCACATAAGGGCCTGAAGCTCGGAAATTCTGCGAGCAGAGGTAATGGCCACCAAGAAGAGCGTCTTCCACGATAAAAACTTCAAGTCTGCGGAAGTCGCAGGCTCAAAAGGAGGAAGGGTAAGTTTCTCGAGGACAAAGTTCAAGTCCCAAGGGGGGGCTGGAGTCCGAACAGGGGGCCTGAGATGAAGGACCCCTCTGAGAAAGGTTTTGATACCTCCAATTGGGCAAAAGCTTTATCAGCAAAGGAACATGGTAAGCTGAAATAGCAGCCATGTGAACCTTCAAAGAGGAGTGACTGAGACCCAGGTCGAAAAGATGACGCAAATAATCAAGCAGAATGGCCACAGGACAGGAGAAAGGCTCCACGTTCCTGGAGGCAGCCCAAATGGAAAATCTTTTCCATTTCATAGCGTAGGTGGACCTAGTGGAGGGTTTTCTAGCCTCCACCAGAATCTCGGCCACCTTAGGAGAGATGCCAAAACGAGATTGGGCTAGGTCTGCAGGAGCCATGCATGAAGTTGAAGGGACTTGAGTCCCGGATGGACCAGGGTCCCCTGATCCTGGGTCAGCAATCCTTGAGATAAAGGAAGAGGAAGAGGAGGAACCTCTGAGTATTGCTGTAGAAGAGAGAACCAGATTTGCCTGGGCCAGAAAGGAGCGATCAGAATCATTCTCGCTCCTTCCAATGCCAGTTTCTGCAGCACACGAGGAACCAGAGGAATTGGGAGGAAAAACATAGATGAATCTGTCCTTCCAGCTTAGAGACAAAGCGTCGCTCCAGAAAGCGCCTCGCTCTGGAGCAAGCGAGCAGAAGGTGGGAAGCTTTGCATTTTGGGAAGAGGCGAACAGGTCTATCTGTGGAGTCCCCCAAATCTGGAAGATGCTTTTTAGAACTTTTTGGTCTAGTTCTCACTCGTGTGGCAGAGCCGGAGAATGACTTGGCTTGTCTGCGAGGACATTGTCGACTCCCGGGACATGGATCGCCATGAGGTGAAGGTTGTGAAGCGTTGCCTATTCCCAAACCCTCATCGCTTCCCTGCACAGCGGGTAGGACCGAGTCCCTCCCTGCTTGTTGATGTACCACACCACGCACATGTTTTCTGTTTGGACAGCTCGGTGACTGGGAAGGATGTATTGGTGAAGGGCCTGGAGAGCATACAGCACTGCTCGAAGTTCAAGCACACTGATGTGGAGAATTAGCTCCAATCTGGACCATAGCCCCTGAGTTCGGTGAGGACCCAGATGGGCTCCCCAACCTTCGCCTGATGCGTCCGTGGTCAGTGTCTGGGCGGGGGGCAGGATGAAAGAAGGGGACCCTCCGGAACAGGTTCTCTCGAACCATCCACCATTGCAAGTCTCTTGTCATCGGCGAGGAGATCAGAACCAGATGATCTAGGTCGTCTACAAGTTGATCCCACTGAGAGCAGAGAGTCCACTGAGAGATCTTCATGTGGAGGCGGGCACGCGGAACTGTCGGGATGGCAGCCCCCATAAGCCCCAGAAGACGGAGCACCGACCTCGCCGGAACCTTCCTGCGTTCCGAAAGAAGGGAAATCTGGGACTGGAGGGAGGCCTCCCCTGTCCGAAGGCAGGAAGGCCCTGCACACTGTCGTATTGAGGACTGCCCCGATGAACTGGAGTCTCTGGGAAGGGTCCAGATGAGACTTGGAATGGTTGATGGTGATACCCAGACCAGTGAAAACCTGCTGGGTGAGGGAGAGAAAATGCAGGAGTTCCTCCCTGGACGAGGCCGCCAGGAGCCAATTGTCCAGGTAGGGAAAAACCTGAACTCCCAAAGTACGCAGGTGGGCCGCTACCACCGCTAGGCATTTGGTAAAGACTCGGGGAGCCGAGGAAAGACCAAAAGGGAGTGCCTGGAATTGGTAATGGTCCCCCTGGAATGCAAACCTGAGGTACTTTCGGTGCGAGGGGCGAATGGGGATGTGCAGGTACTTGTCCTGCATATCCAGTGCACAAAGCCATTGGCCCGGCCAGAGAAGGGGCAAGAGGGTTTGAAGGGAGAGCATCCTGAACTTCTTGTATTCCACATAGAAGTTCAGGGAGCTGAGATCGAGAATGGGTCTGAGATCTCCCGTCTTCTTTGGTACAAGGAAGAAATGGGAATAGTAACCCGTCCCGTGAAGATGAGGGGGGACGGGTTCTATGGCCTGCTTCATGAGGAGAGCAGATATCTCTTCCCTGACCAAGGGAAGATGGTCCCTTGAGTAAGAGGAGTTCAGAGGGGGGTGACATGGAGGTTTCTGCAGAAACTCTATGGAGTGCCCCTCTGCTATGATCTGAAGCACCCATGAATCCAATGTTATCCTCTCCCAGCCCGGAAGGTGGAGGGAGAACCTCCCTCCTACCGGTTCCTCCGGGGAGTCCGGAGGCGGTGGGAGAGGGAAGGAGTCAGGTGGTGTGAGGCAGTGCCGCAGCTGGGGCACCCCCTGCTTTTTTGGGCGGCGGGGGCCTGGCCACTGTGGGGGCCCGGCGTTTAGTGGCCCACCTTCCCTGGGGTTTTGCTTGAGGCTGGCTGCGTCTGCGAAAGGGACGGCGCTGCGGTGGATGGGGACGGTACATGGAATCAACAGATTTGAGGGCCGTCCCCTTCTCCTGCAAGTCGGTGATGGTGTTCTTGACATCCCCACCAAAAAGCACTGAACCTCTGAAAGGTGCTTCTTGAATTGCTGACTACACCTCCGGGACCAGACCTGACACAAGGAGCCATGCGTGATGCCGAAGACTTACGGTGAACGTGGAGCTCCGTCTTGCGGTGTCCACTGCATCGTAGGTCGTCCTCAGAATGTGACGACTGGCTGAACGAGCAGAACGGACAAGGTCAGCTAACTCCTGCTTGACTTGGGAGTCAGGCAAGGAGTCAATCTTAGATTCCGCCTGGGTAAGGACAGCCTTCTGGTAATCCCCCATATGTGCTACATAATTTAGGGCCCTGATACCCAGTGTGGAAGAAGCATAGATCTTCCTTCTATACTGATCCAGAAGGCTAGATTCCTTATCCGGGGGAGACGAGCTCAAATGTTTCTGGTGTGCGGACCGGCCGTGAGCGGCGCTAATCACAACCGAGTCTGCACAGGGGTGAGAGTCTAGAAAGTCTACATCCTCCGGAGCCTGGTATAGCCTGTTGGACTTCCGAGGAAGTGCGGTTAAAGCCGACGGTTGTTTCCAAATGGTGGAAACAAGGTGGGCATGAGGCTCGATCCAGGGTGGCACTAGAGTAGGGGCTGTAAGGGGCAAGTCCAGATGTTCGGAGAGTTTAACCCACTGAGGATCTGGCTCTAAGGAACGCCACTGATGGACCTCCTGGATCTTCCTGAGCAACTCCGTGAAGGAAGGATCCTCCGGAGGAGACTTCGGAGGAGTCCTCGGCTGGGGCTTGGACGGAGAGCGAGGCTCGTCGTCTTTCTCGGAACATCCATCGGGGGAATCCGAGAAGTCCGAGAGAGAAGAAGAAGAAGAATTTGAAGCAGAGTAAGACTCCCTAGCTCTGCCTAGGGGAGGAACGGTTCCTTAGGGGGATCCCTGGACGCGTGTCCTGCCCCTCTGGATCCCGAGGGAAAGAGCCTGGGAACTGGAGGTGGAGAGGGAGTGTGCCGTCGGGGGCGTACGGGGGCCGGAGGTGGCACCGCCGCCGTGAGGCGGCTCTCGACTTCCTTGGTGAGCTGAGCCTTGGCCTCAGCCCACCAGGAGGCCAGAGTCTCCTGAAGATCCACCGGCGGCCTGAGGGGAGGTGGAGGAGGAGGAGGAGGAGGGGGATAGTTGTACGGAGGATATCCTTAAGGTGAGTATCCGTAACCAGACTGCGGAAAGACCGGAGCTGGGTATTGCGGCGTCGGGTACTGCAGCGTCGGTGGGGTCGGCGCCGGGTACTGTGGCGCAGGATACTGTGGGCCCGGGTAGACCGGTGTTGGATAGGATGGAGGATACCCAGGTACCGGAGGAGCTGCCGGGGCAGACGGCCCAGTAGGGAACTCCACGGGCAGATCGACCGTGATAAGCCCGTGGGGTGGAGGGCCCGATGGGAGAGGAATATCCCCCGCCGGCGTCGGAGGGGCCGGAGTCAGAACCGGCGTCAGGGCCGGCGTCACAACCATTAACAGGAACAAGATAAGAGCACACTGGACCAAAGGGGGATGGGGACTACCCTGGATAAAAGGCTACTAACTAGCTTATAGAGCCACACAAACATTGAGATGGTTCGAGAAATCTGACTCATCACCCCCACTATGGTTCACAACACAGTCATCCCCAATAAAAGGCTTTATGCCAAGCACATACATTTATGGGAACACCCAAAAAACCTCCCTCCCCTTTACCTACTGTGGCCTCATCCCTAGCCACCTGGAAAAAACTAGGGAAGCTAATTAAAACTGATCTTGCTCATCCTAAATATAACCCACTCTGGGGTGCCACCAATATTAGGATAGAGAGGAAACCAATACACTGGATATCCTGGGAAAAGAAAGGTATTAATACAATACAAGACCTACTAATCCCAGGATCGCCAGATATGGAATCCTTTCCGGAGCTTCAGAAAAGATATGACTTATCAAAAGAAGACTTCTGGTGTTTTCTACGGATCAGGGATGTCACAGCTCCCCTGGTTAGGAAGATTAAACAATTGCAGACCTCATCATACCAACACCCACTTCATATTCTATTGGTCAAAACCAAAGGCAGAACTAGCCTTAAATACTCAATAACACAAGACACCATCCCTGACCAAACTTTAAAATCAAAAGAGGAATGGGAGCAGGTGTTAGACAGAGGAAATTCCCGAAAATGAATGGGAAGTCGTCTGGACAGCTGCACATAAATGCATCAGAGACACCCGCTGCAGACTCATCAAAACTAAAATACTTCATTGGTGGTATAGAACACTAGCTGTCTTATTCTCAGCTAACCTAATAAACTCAGATGAATGTTGGAGATGTGGCAATGCACACGGAGATCTTTTCTACATTTTATCGTCATGCCCTAGGATTATAAATACATGGAAGCTAGCCCACAACTGACTACAGCAAATCTTAAATACCAAGTTCCCGCTAGCAGCAGACTTATAGCTACTGGGCTCAAAGGCCCCATTAATAGACTTCCATCTCTCAAAAAATCAATGGGATTTCCTGATCCTTTTAACCATACAAGTCAAAAGACTCATAGTTTGCAAATGGAGATCCACAATAACCCCCACCATTAAAGAACTTCTAGATAACTTAACTGTGCTAGCAAAATACAAAAAGCTATCCTACATCTCCTCTGACACCCTAAATAAATGTGATCAGACCTGGGCACCTTTCCTTCAGTATATACAATCTCAGCCCTCACAAACCTCTGCCCACTGGGATTCTGTGGCAAAACACCCAAGAGCTGGCATAGGCTAACCATAAGATGCCCGTGATTCACATTGTTACTGACAAAGTGTAGGGCATAGAGTGTCCAATAGAAACTCTCGCCCCCCCCAACTAAACTGCAACCATAACCATAGTTAACCACCACAGGCATCAAAATAAAGCTTATAATAGTCTGCCTGTGAGGCATTTACCTCACACAAAACCACCTGCTTTATCTGCACATAGTTTTTATGCTGCTTCTTGTTAGTAGAATGCAGTAGTTTAGATGTTTGACAGGTGCTACATACTGTAGCTACTCTCCACACATACATACATAGTAAATAAACAAGGAACTTGTTCTTGCCATCTGGGAACTAACGACCATCAAACAGTATGGTTCACAATAAACACAGCAATAGAGTCAAGCCATACAAAGGCAAAAGTACTGGACTTTAGGAGGGCTGACTTTGCCAAAATGGGTGAGTGCCTAAGGAATGCACTAGCAAATGGGCAGGAAGGAGGGGTGGAAGAACAATGGGGAATAATAAAAACTGCCATCACAGAGGTAACAAGCCTTTGTGTGAAGCAAATAAACAAAACGAAACAATGTAAGAAACCACTATGGTTCTCAATGGAAGTGGCAGTGAAGGTTTAAGAGAAAAAGAAAGCTTCCAGGAAGTACAAGGAATCACAGAAGGAGCAGGACAGAGAACTGTATCAGTTAAAGCAAAAGGAAGCTGGGAAGGCAGTCAGAACAGCAAAGGCCCAAACCGAGGAAAAGATAGCCAACTCAGTTAAGAAGAGGGATAAAACCTTTTATAGGTACATCAGGGAGTGAAGGAAGACCAAGGGAGGGATAGTGAGGCTTAATAAAGGGGAGAGAGGGTGGGCAGAGGGTGACTGTGAAAAGGCAGAGATACTAAACAAATATTTTTGCTCAGTATTTACAAAGGAAGAGGGGGAGGTACCTAAAACAAACAGTAGAAACACTCTGGATACAGAAGTTGATACCAGCCCATTTACAGAAGAAAGGGTTCTGAAAGAACTCTTAAAACTGAAGGTGGACAAAGCAATGGGGCCTGATGGGATTCATCCCAGAATTTTAAAAGAACTAAGGGTAGAACTAGTGACACCACTGACTACCCTCTTTAACAAATCATGGAGGATGGGGTGGTACCTGAGGACTGGGAGGGCAGATGTGATTCCCTTCACAAAAGTGGGAGCAAGGCAGAAGCAGGAAACTACAGACCTGTTAGTTTAACCTCAGTGGTAGGAAAATGATGTAATCACTTCTGAAGGAAAGAACTGTCAGGTATCTAGAGGCCAGAGGGCACAGGACCCAAGGCAGCATGGATTCACGGCGGGAAGGTCATGCCAGACAAATCTGATACATTTCTTTGACTGGGTGACCAAAGTAGTAGATCAGAGAGGGGCTGTGGACATGGCCTACCTAGACTTTAGCAAGGCATTTGACACAGTCCCACACAAAAGATTAATATACAAGTTAGCCAGCCTGGGAGTAGGTCCCAAGATGACAGCCTGGGTAAAGAATTGGCAGGAGAATAGGACACAGAGAGTAATAGTAAATGGAGTCCACTCTGAAGAAAGGGGGCTACTAGTGGGGTACCGCAGGGTTCAGTATTAGGACCGGTCCTCTTCAATGTCTTTATAAGCGATATTGCAGAGGGACTGAAGGAAAAGTATGTCTCTTTGCAGATGAGACAAAGATCTGCAACAGAGTTGATGCACAAGGTGGGGTGGAAAGGATGAGAAGGACTTGGCAAGGTTAGAGGAATGGTCAAATGTATGGCAGCTTAGATTCAGTGCTAAGAAGTGCAAGGTAATGCACTTGGGAAACAAAAATCCAGGGAAGAGTACACAATGGGGGTGAGATACTAACAACAAAAAAATGGAAAGGACCTGGGGGTAATCATATCAGATGACCTAAAGGTGGGCAAGCAATGTGAGAGGGCAGCAAGGAGGATTGGGGGATACTGGGATGCATAGGGAGAGGCATCACCAGTAGAAAACAGGAAGTTATTATCCCTCTGTACAGACAGCTGGTCAGACCCCATCTGGAGTACTGCGTGCAGTTCTGGAGACCCAATCTCCGCAAAGACATAGGCAGAATGGAAGCTGTCCAGAGGAGGGCAACTAAAATGGTGCAGGGTCTGCACCGGAAGACATATGAAGAGAGACTTAAGGAGCTTAATATGTATAGCCTCGAGGAAAGGAGGGAGAGGGGGGCATAACAGAAACTTTCAAGTACCTCAAGGGAATCAACAAAGTCCAAGAGGGTAGCATCTTTCAAAAAAAGAGGTGTGCAAGAACAAGGGGGCACAATTTGAAGATAGAGAGGGGCAGCTCAGAGGTAATTTAAGGAAGTATTTTTTCACAGAGAGGTTGTGGATGCCTGGAACGGCCTTCCGGAGGAGGTTGTGGAGTCAAAACAGTGGTGGACTTCAGCATGTATGGGACAGTCATAAGGCAATTTAGGGGTGGGGGTAGGAAGAAGTAGGCTGCTGGTTAACTAGGATCTGCAGTTTATCCATTAGGTAGGAAATGGGCAGACTGGGTGGGCCAAGCGTCCTTATCTGCCATCAAATTCTATGTTTCTATGTGGGGGCTGGTGTCCGGAGGGCGGCGTCAGATCCGGTTCTGCAGGAGGGGATCTGGCGGAAAGCATCCGAGCACCGCCCGGGATGGAGGGAAAAGTCCCTGGGGTCAGGCAGAGGGACTCGGGCTCCTGGGCCAGGCGAGGCTGCGAGAGACCTGGGGCGACAGGCGGTGCGGTGCAACAGGCTCGAGGCCGGCGCCGCGTCCAGGCGGCGCGACGATGGCGAGAATAAGCCCCGGGACGCCAGATGAAACGCGGTCCGACTTAGGGGTCCTCGGTCGGAGGCGGGCTGAGGGTGGGAAGAGGCCTGGTCTGAGGGGGACAGTGCCGTGCGCCGCCCTGAAGGGTTGGGCGTCTTAGCGGCCTTCTCCCGGTGGACGTCGGAGGAGCCGACATCTGGCTTATGGGAGGCGCCCGCACCAGTAGGCCGCAAGCCTGCAGCAGTACTGGTGGCAGAAGCCTCCTTTTGCCTGGAGGCACCCGGCGGGCTCGAACACGAACCCGACAGGCGGGCCGACGCCTCCTCCAAAGCCTTGGAGGCTGCCGTCGGGCGATCCCCCGGAGGGGACGTTACCTTAGCCGCGGCTCCAGCCGGAGTCGCGGAAGAGGAGGCCTTCTCCCGGTGCCTTTCTTTGTCCCGCTTCTTGTGTCCTTCAGGGAGGTCGACGCCTGCCGAAGTTTCATCAACTCCTTCTCCATTGCGGACATCTTCTTTTTAAGGAGATGGGCTTCCAAAGACTGCTGGCGTCGTCTGCGGGTGGCTGCATTGAAATGCAGGCAATGCGGGCACTTGTCGACCGCATGGTTGGGGCCTAAACAAAAAAGGCAGAGGGAGTGACCATCTTTGCGAGGCAGTTGGGCGCCGCACGAGTCGCACTTATTTTTGGAAGGGGACGACATAAACTGATGTTCACCTGACTAATAAAATACAGAATACTGATACTTTCGTAAAACCAACGAAGCAATAAGGGCTGAACTTTCTGAACTTCACGGTAGACCTGCACGAGCTGGTGACGAAAGAACTGGAAGGCGGGCGTCCGGGACCGCCCCTTTAACTCCGACGCTGCCTGACGCCGGTCACCTGACGTGAAGCGGTCCCGCCAGGGACTGCTAGCTAGAAATTTTTCTGTGGGGTCCTGCCGCCTGCCGACATCAGTCCTATATGTAATTACCTACTGCAAGAGCCCTCTCGAAGTAAGATCTAACTTTTTAATCAAAGTAACAAACTACAGTAATAAATTAAAACTTAAAGACCAGAAGCTGGAGATTACTTCTGGGCTACTGCTCTCTTCAAGCAAAGAAAGTAGGAGGAATGTGACTCCATTGCAAAGCGTTAACCTGCATTCTACATTCTGTCATTTGCTGAAGTTCTATCTCTGGGGCAGCACACTCCTGAGAACTTATGCCATTTGTAAGGCATCTCATTGATGGATTCCTGATATTTGAATGTCAGCTTTAATGCTATCAGGTATCATTAGACGTGTTTGACCAAATAATGCACACTTTTCAACTGTGTTATACAGTAGTATCACTCTGAAACATGGTGAAATGGACCCCTGCCCTAAGTGGATCAATGCTATGCCTAATTTGTATGTAAGAAAAAAGCAGTAATGTCCAAACAAGCAGGAATTTCCAGGGCAGTAATGTCCAGCTAGGAAAGGTTTTCACTTTGGGCCATAGACCCCCAACCAGATGTTAATGACCTGCAAATGCATGCACGTGACAGCCATGTTGTAGTTGCACAGTAAGTTTAATCGTGTTTTAAATCAGAATGACAGGCTTTACACAAGCATGTCCCACACTGCTCTGAGCAGCACTGGGTGTTTCTGTTCAGGGAATGCTATTCTATAAATCATAAATGATAACCATATAGGATTTCAGCACACAAAGACAGCAGATTAACTGCAGCGGATACTGTAAAATGAGCAAACCTCCAAGTAACCCATTTCCCCCCGGTTCTTACCTTGGTAGCTTTTGAGGGACTTTCTAGGTCATTTTTAAAGTTGCAGGGCCTTTTATTTCCTGGAGACTGTAAAACAGTTTCTTGAAACAGACTGTCCTCCCGCTGTTCAATACTACCCTGAGCCACATCCTCCCCTGCATTTGTTGGCATAGGCCTACTCTCAAAGAAGCCTACTATACCATTTGGGTTTCTTTGCTTGGGACTAATGCTAACTTGTGGAGAAGCAGAACTTGCAGGGGTAGCTCAGGGTCCTTGGAAACGGAGTTGATGACCTTGGTAAGCTTGATTCTGGAGGACATGGTGTAAAAGGAACACCTCCATTAAGCTGCGTTGACTGCTGCAACCGACTGGTCTGTGGACTTTGCATTTGGCTGGAATTCTCATTACTGCAGGCAGGCTTCTTTGGTAAGTTTTCCCGTATAAGTTCTCGTAAACGAGTCTTCCTGGGACGACTCTTCATCATAACTGCTCTATCAAGGAGCTGACTTTGAGCCACAACATAAACTCGACTGCGCCCTCGAGTTATAGCTGTGTATACATGTTGCATGTTCTGTCGTCCTGCATGTCCAACCACATACACAACTGTTTCCACTTCAGAGCCCTGAAATGTATAATAGAAGTGTTATACATATAACAAACAAGCTTTAAAAGTAAAAACAAACAAAAAAAAACAATATCTGTGTGATCCATGACACAATATGCTCCACTCCACTTTCTAAAGTTCTGCAGCTATAAAAAAAAAAAAAAAAATCTATGGAGATTTAATTCAATAACTTCCAGATCGGTATCAACGAACACATTAGTTTTTGGTATGAAAACATCAGCATCATCTGGTCAAGAAAGGCAGTCGCTACTAGTCAGCCATCTTTGATGTCTCTGTAATTTATGAAAAGTTCAGTAATATATGAAATCTTTAAGCAACAGTGCAATTTAAAGGGGTCTATGGTGTCTTGTTTCAGTTGGGCCCCCCTTCATTACATTGCTGATTAAGTAGTTGCTTTAGCTCTCTCTATGAATTATTTTAAGTAGTTTAAAAGAGTTAAATGAAATTACATATATAAGATTTTAGCCAGAAGAGCATGCTGAGCTGCAAAGCCTCTTGTTTCCGGAGGTATTTATTTATTTTATTTTTTGTTGACCGGGTAAGTGCACTAGACAAATCCTGCCTATTTTCAGGCACAACCCGGGGGAGGGGGATACAGATGAATGCCAACTGATCTTGACACAGATGAAGCTGTCGGTGGTATTTTTAGTGAATGAGGGAAATTTGGCCAGGACACCGGGGAAATTCCCCTACTCTTTTCGATAAGTGCCATGAGATCTTTAATATCCACCTGAACTACCACCAATCCAGGCAGATGGGACCTCGGTTTAACGTCTCATCCGAAAGACGGCACCTCAGAAGTGCAGCACCCCTCTCATGCTGCACTACAGTGTCAGTACTGGGATATTAACCCAAGTGCCAGATGTGGGAACTGAACCCACAGCCCTCTGATCTCTCGGCCTCAGAGGCGAGTGTGCTACCTACTGAGCCACTGACACTGCTATCCTAGGCAAAGGGGACAAATAATTAGGAACACAAGTACCAGTAAGTGCAAAAACTAAAGAAGTATAACCAGTGTAAAAACATACAAAACCGTTATCGTGCAAAAAAAGATCGTGCAAGCCAGCAATAAAATAAATATGCAAGAATATATTAAAAATGCAAACCAAAAACAGATGTTGCAGAGGGCATTGTACTAAAACAACCAAATGTTAATGGTATGAGGTGCAATGTACAATGTACAATGAAGATCGGTGGAGAGCAGGGAGCTAGCAGGCTGGGGGTGGTGGTGGTTAGCAAAACCTATGAGGGAGGAACAGAAAATAAGACCTGAAGGGAAAGGGGAGAAATAAGTGAGAAGGTTGATCAGCTTCAGAAAATTATTTGGAAGATACGGTCATAGAGGACAGATTTCAGGGCAGTGTGGCACAATGATGAGTAGATAACGAGGGAGGAAGACTAGATCACAGCCAAGAGTTGTCTACAGGAAAAAGCAGCTGGTTTAAAAGATTTAGTATGTGGGAAAGAGAAAAAGTAGGGGTTAGACTTTCTGAGATACCAGGAGCAGAGGAGGGAAGGAAACTAAGGTAGCTGGCGACAGAACTAAGCCAGAACACAGGGATAAGGCAGGCGAGGTGAAAGAAGCATCTGCCCTCGAAAACAAGTATACTAAGGTTATGGAAAGAGCAAGAGGGCGTTAGCCCATTACACTCTTATACTAAGCCAAAGGATAATATGAAAAAACAAATCCAGTGCCAATTAGTTGATCAAGCCTATATTTAAAAGATTTCTTGTTTTCACTACTAACAACATTAATAGGTAAATTATTCCAAGGACCCACAGTTCTTAATGTAAAAAAATATTGTCGACTTTTATGTCTAAATGGATTCCTTATTAATTGTAAGGGGTGACCTCTGACATTGTGTGAATGGTCTTTAAACTGTAAATTTAATTCAATCATGAGAACAGGATCCTGAATTATGTCAAAAAGAAGAAGCAAATCACCTCTGAGACGATGAGTAGATAAAGACATTAGATTTAAGGTCTGTAAACGATCAGTATACGAATCATTTTTTAGACCAGATATTTTCTTTGTAAATAGTCTCTGAACATTCTCCAGTAAATTACTAATACATTTTTTATATGGAGACCACAGCTGAGCAGCATACTGCAAACGTGGCCTAACGTAGGATCCATACAGGGGGACAAGAACCTCAGATGTACGTGATCTAATATTACGTAAAATAGACCATATTACTACCCTATTGGACTTATTAATAATGTCATGAATGTGCTTGTTATAGGACATGTCATTAGAGATACTAATACCCAGATCTTTTTCATCAAGGGAACTAGCAAGGTTAGTTCTATATAGTTGCTACGTATAGTTTAGGTTATTAGGACCCAGATGCATGACTTTACACTTGTCTAGGTTCAACTTCATACCCCACTCATCTACCCAAGATGTAATAATGTCCAAGTCATTTTGAATAACGATAGATTGTGTGGAATCTAAACAAGGACCACCAATTTTAACATCGTCGGCATATTTGATAGAGACAGACTGACATTCATCAGTCATATCGGCAATAAAAGCCTGAAAAAGACAAGAGCCCAACACAGAGCCCTGTGGGACCCCGCTAGACACATAGCCCACTTCAGAACTAAATCCATCAATGACGACACACTCTGTCCTATCCTGCAACCAATTACTAATCCAATTAGTAATAGAACAGTTGATTTAATATTACATAATTTGGAAATAAGTGCCATATGCGGCATGATGTCAAATGCTCTGCTGAAATCAATATAAATAACATCACATGGGATATTACGGTCCAGAAGTACACTAATGTTTTCATAAAAGGATAACAAATTGGTAAGGCAACTTCTGCCCTTCTTAAATCCATGCTGTTCAGTGTCATGAACGTCCAAAGTTGGTGTAATAATATCTTTAATAAGACTCTCCAAAACTTTACATACTGTAGAGGTCAAACTAATAGGATGGTAATTCTCCCAATTTTTTTTTAATCCCTTCTTATGAATTGGTATAACATTAGCTTTTTTCCAATCATCTGGAACATAATTTTCTAATAAAAACTTTTCAAATATAATTTTTAATGGTACTACAATATATTTGGCTAACAAGAACAATAAATGCCCAGCCAAATTATCAGGACCGGAGCAATATTTACCTTTTAAAGAAACCAGTTTGTCGTATATTTGTTTTTCATGAAATTTAATAACAGGGTCATTACTATTATTAGCGCTAACAGGAAGATTAGCAGAAACTGTAAATATTTTACAAAATTCTGTATTGAATATGTCAGCCATCATTTTTGGATCATACACTTTGTCATTATGTTGTAAAATGGGGCCAACTTGACAAACAGTTTTTTTTAAAGAATTAATATACGAATAAAAATCTTTAGTATTGTTTTTATCAGAATTAGCAAGCTTATATTCCCATGTTGATTTTGCCCTCTTAATAGCAAATTTACATTTGATCTGTACATGTCTATAAGCCTCTCAAGTAATGCTAGATTTATTCTTTAAATAACTAATGTATTTTTTCCTTTTTAATGTTATTAACTCTTTTATGGGCGAATTAAACCATTTTGGTGACCATTTATTGTTTTGAACTTTAGGTTTGAAAGGAATATATGCGTCTCTTACATTAGAAATAGTTGATTTACATGCTGACCAACAATTTTCAGAACTTAAATTGGAAAGAATGAGCCTCCAATCAATATCGTTCATGACATTACCAATAGACTCTAAATCCGCTTTATTATAAAGGTAAATATTAGTTCTATTATTCACAGAGGGATATATTTTGTCAATAGCGAACAAAATGGTGTTATGCTCACTTCCAGCAATTGGGTCCAAAATACTTAGGTCGATAATAGGTACAGAGTCACTACTGATGACAAGATCCAAAATATTATCTGCCCTAGTGGATTTAGTAACATGCTGTATTAGATTCAGCTTGCGACAAGTGGAAAGAAACTTAATTCCCTTACTACTTGTGGCGATGGAATTAAGCCAATCGATGTCACCAAGACTTGAAGTCACCAATGATTATTACCTGTCCGATCTCACTTGCCTGCTCAAATTCTATCAGAATTGCTTCTAATACATTAACTGGTGAACTGGGAGGATGGTAGCAACTACCAATAATGATGAAATCCTCTTGAGTTAGATGCAGTTTAACCCAAATAGTCTCAGTAAATGTATTATGGGTTTTTATACAATTAGATATATCAACTGTATTCAAATTATTTTTGAAAAATAAAGCTACGCCTCCCCCCCTTCTGTTTGGTCTATTAAATCTATATGACATAATCTATTAAACAACCTTCCCATAAGGCATTATCATCTCCCCATGTTTCACAAATGGAAATAATGTCGACATTATAATGTAAAGTTTTTAATTGAAGTTCATCCATTTTTTTAGTTAAACCTCTGGCATTAAAACTTAAGAATTGTATCTGTTTATTTAGTAAGGAAGTGCCATAATTAATATCATGGGATGATGGCTGCTCCACCGCCCCCCCCCCCATAATCTAGTTTAAATAATTATTAATCTGTGACAAAAACTGATTACTCAAAACAGCATTTCCCCTTCGACTTAAATGTAATCCATCCCTACTGAACAATTCAATTCTGCCATCAAAAATTTCCCAATGGGTGATGCAATTAATTTCTTGTTGAAGACACCATTGGCGAAGCCAATTATTAATGATCTTAATTTTATGATTAAGATAAGTAGAGTAACGAGGAACACAGAGTATTTCAGACATGCAAATTTGACAACCAATGTCCACCAATTTATTAGTTAACCCCACAAAGGCGGACTTAATATCCTGAATAGAATCATGGAGAATATTATTTGCAGCCACTTGCATAACGACTATAGGATCACTGCCGCAATTGTTCATGATCTTATCTAACATACTAGAAACATCAGTGATCTTAGCGCCACTGAAACTTGAACATGTTCTATTAACTTTATCTGGATTACAAATGGATTTATCCAGATGTTTAATCATAGAGTCACCAATAACCAGAGTCTGTCTTGAGGGGGGGTTAGAAGGGGAGACACTGCAATTCTGACTATGAGTATCAGAATTACAAGGAATGGTATCCATTGAGAAATCAATCAAGGGTTGATCATAAACAGATGAAATTGGTTGTGAAAGAATAACATTACTTGCTGAAGATGAATCATGTGGGTCATTGTCACCAATTAAACTGGGAGGTATGTTATTTACATTAGATTGCTAACATTGTAAGGGCTGGAGACAATCAAATCTGTTTGATAAAGGAATAGCATGATGTTCAGCCTTTCTTCCTTTTTTAATTTGTCTGGTATTTTGAACTTTATACCATGCAGTATCATTAGTATCCTCATTTACATCTTCCTCCCTAGCTCTTTTTTTTTTTTTGAGACTTCATTTGTAGTAGATAGTGGTGTAGGGGGTAACAGGGTAGGTAATAAATTACCAATCAATTGTTGGTCGTTAACTTCATCAAGTAATGGTATGGTGTTAATAGGACACGGATCATCATTAATAATATGTGATTCACTAACCGAATCAGGGTTTTAAATAATTGATTAGCAGTTTTTTTCCTTGGGACAATACCAAGTGTACAGAAAGCATTTATACAGGTTTTCTAGAAGTGTTATGTTTGTCAAACACAGTGAGGCAAGTGCTATGCATTTTCACAATGTTTTAGAACTTTTAGGAGCAAAACGCTAATCAATTTTTAGAGTTAAATAAAACCCTGCGAATATAAAATGTTCAAGATATTAAATCGTTCAGACATATTCAATTGACTGATTTCTAACTGTTTTAGTCATGTGCAAAATAAATTTATTTCCTGTTTCAGTTCTATATTCTCCAAACATTTACTACACTGAAAGGGGTCTTTAGAAATCACCTCAGGAATACAGGAAAACATTCTACACAGTATACACTGCGATCCTAATTGACCAGGATTAGCTGTAAGTGCAAAATTATTTAAATTAATTAGTACTGGTGAAGTCATACTGCTTTTCACTTTATTACAAACGAAGACACAATACACAATTAAATTGTCAGTAAATCATCAAACTTACTGACAGGCTAGTTATAATTAGGTGCCTAGCAAATGCGATCTGAACTATATTTTATGCAATCAAACAGAGTTTGGAGTCCTACTATCCCTCTACACCCTCTGGACACTCTAGACACGCGATGTCGAGCGTGTCTCAGCGTGCATCTCCGCGTGCAGAGCTGCACGCTCGTGCTCACCCCATTCACAGAGATGTGAGCAGATACAGCGCGAGACCCAGAAGTGATTCACCGGGTCACGACTCCCTTCGTGTTCTAACTACAATTCAGCAGTAAAATAAAGCCTAAGAAGTGTAGTACACACTGCTTATAAAGTAGACAACCTCCCCAGCTTACAGTAAAAGTAAAAATCTCTTCTGGAGAATAGCTGTAGTCCAAAATGTTCCCCCTTAAAACTACACACTAGGCTGGACTTCCTGGTACAGCTGAAGTATAGTCAGTTCAGAAAGATTTCATAAAATGTAGATTCTACAAGTTAGAGCTCCACAACAAACGCTGCAGCACTCCTGTACTGTCTCACACTGAATAGTGTCTCACAGCATAGGGAGAGTACAAAACGTTTGATGCATATGTGTGTGTGTGTGTGTGGGGAGAAGTGGGGAGTAGCAATGGGTGTGAGGTGGACAGTTGAGAGCAAATGATAGAAGTAGTGTAAGAGAGTGTCCAGTCTGTCCTGAGGGGACACCAGATCTCCATGGTCTAATGCTGGGATGATAATTTTCACAACAATAAATTGGCAAGCAGAGGAGGATGCAGGCTTTGGTTCTGCAGGATGCTACTAGTTTGGCAAGAAGTTTCTTGTTTATGGCATCTATGTGACAGATGAAGTCAAGCAGACTGTTCAGTCAGACACCCAGGTATTTCAAGGAGACTTCCTACAACTGGAAGAAATCCAGGGTCAAGACTGGAGGATAATGAAGTTTAGTCAGCTGCTGCTGGGTGCAAAAGGTCATGAAGATAGTTTTCTTGGCATAAGAGTAAGCTGGATGACAGAACCAGCTCTGGACGCTTCTGAAGTTCTGCTGGACCTATGCAGACAGCTCAAGGTCTGGGGGAACCACAGAAAAAAAGTACAGTGTCATCCACATAAATGTAAATATATGAGAAGAAAGATCATTATGGAAAATTGTAACATGATATGTCCATAGATTGAGCCCTGCGGTACACCTGAAACGTGTGTGTGTAGGGGGGTTGAAATCACCTACAAGAATCATCTGGTACCTATCTGTTAGAAGCTGAACCGTTTCACCAAGAGGCCCAACAGACCAGCCCCTGAAAGCCTGGCCACAGTGGTAGGTTGGAAAACAATGTCAAAAGTTTTGGTCAGTTTAACAAAAATACTATAGTCAGGGCCCCGTGTTCACTGCGGCAAACTGGACCTACGTTCTCAGGCAGGACCTCATGCTTGCTGTGGTCAGGTTATGAGCAATTCTGCAGCAGTTCTGTGATGGGCTTTACATTCTTTGGCAACTCAAATGAGCCCCAAAATAAAACAGGGTTACCCAGAAAGAATGTTCAGGAAAAGGCAGCCTGGGGCAGTTTGACAGATGCACAAGCAAGGCAAGGCAATGCAAAGCAATGCTGGCATCATGATTTGAATTGGATGTAGGGCATGGGGGAACTGAAGGGTTATTTTTTTTTTTTTACTGCAGTCTGTTTTATTGCCCCATGGCTCCATCCCACATGCCCACTACTGCTTTACCACAGCTATGTGCCTGAGAATTTCTCCCCCTGCCTGCACAGTTTCTTGAAGACCACTATTGCCTGGTTGCAAAACAGTGCTGCTTCAGTGGCTCCTCCCAACCCTTGGCTAATTGCTTGAAGCCTGGTGGTGATGGTTTGTGCTGTAACACTGCTGTAGTTGCTTCCTCCTGCTCAAGCAGTTCAACACCAGTTTCATTGTTTGTGTCAATGCCACTTGGCTTACATAATTTCTCTCTCACACAAGGATTTGCTCTGCGGCTAGAGAGTACCTGAACCATTTTACATCCAGAAAGTGTCCAATTTTTGTCTGCAATAATTACTAATACTTTTTCACTCCACAGTTGTACAATTGGCAAAAAGAACCACCATTCTTTCTCATGAAACAGACTTCCTGAAGTTTCCTCAGTATTTGTAGAAGGCATTATGGTCATAAGCATCAGGGCTGAGTGCCAGTGGATTGGAAAGTAGTGACCCACTGACTACTGCAACCCATGGGGATGGTTGTATAATGGAGCTGCCAACAACTCACATTAATGCCATGTTAAGCTTGCTCACAATCATTTTAGCCATTTAGTTGAGGTTTTCAGTGGTGACAGTCATTTTTACAGCACCAGAAAATGCTGTTCCTGCAGCAGAGGCTTGTTTCTGCAGCAGGACCATGTTTCTGTGGCAGTTGCTGCAACCGCAGAAAACATGGGGCCCTGACTATAGCTGAGGAGATCAGGCCTTGTTAAGACTGTATCAATGATCCTGAATAGGAACAGTACAGTGGAACAGGTTTTCCTGAAGCCAGACTAGTAAGGGCTAAGGAAGGAGAAGTCAAGGAACAGGTAGCAACAGAAGAGGACTAAGTGCTTTTGTGGTTTGACTTGCGAAATGCTGAGACAGATAGGGTGGTAGTTAGCTGGGGCACATGCGGTTTCCCCCTTTGTAAAAAGCAATACCTTTAGCTCTTCCGTACACCAAGTACAGTACCAATGAGGTAGGAAAGGCTGAAAAGACTGGAGATGGTAAAGGCCACAGTGGTGACACATAGGTAAAGGGGTTTGGAATAAAACCAATCAGAACTGTTGCATTTGGCAGGGTTTAGAGCCATATGTGCATCAAATGTAGCAGAAGAAAAAATTACTCACCTTAGTAATTGTGTTTCTTCTAATGGAGTCTTGCTGTATTCTGACTATATGCAGTTAGCCCCAGCACTTGAACTGCTCTGGAGAGGAAAGAGTTAACTCTATGCCAAGGCACAGAACGTTGAGTCTGAGCTCAGTTTTCAAACCTCTGTCCCAGGTACTCTTCAGTATAACCGTCAGATTCTTACGAGTCATATACTAAGCAACTAACAACCCAGAAATTGTTTTTAAAACTTTTGTGCCAAAGGGCAAAAGACGTCAATTTTAGGGTCCAAAGACTCAAATCGAGACCCCCAAAAAGAATCCAAGTAGGTAATAAAACAAAGGAACAAGAAACAATCTTCAATTAAGAAGAGGCACCCAGATATACCCCTAGGTTGCAACACTGCGCCTACCCACCCACATCCCAAAACAACTAGGTTCTAGGAGGGGAGGCAGGGAGGGAGGTCAGAATATAGCAAGACTCCATTAGAAGAAACACAATTACTAAGCTGAGTAATTTTTTCTTCAAACATGAAGCCTTGTTGTATTCTGACTATATGCAGACTACCAAGCAGTACCCCCAAGGATGAGGTAACTACAGAACCTATTTTGAGAACAGGCTCTGCAGTACCAAACCTAGCATCACTTCTAGCCTGAATGTCCAGGGAGTAATTCTTGGTGAATGTGTGAACAGTCTTCCAGGTGGCTACTTTACAGATTTCCGCTAAGGGTATGTCTCTAGCTGCTGTGACCGAAGCAGCTGTACCTCTGGTGGAGTGAGCCCTCAGGCCTGAGGGTGGCTCTTTCCCCCATTTTGAGTAGCAGAACTGTATGCAGGAGACAATCCACCTAGCAACAGTTCTCTTGGTGGCAGGCTTACCTTCACCCACCTCCCCATAAGTGAGAAACGGCTGGGAGCAGTCGTTTCTATGGGGCTTAGTGGATTCTAAGTAGTAACTCAGAACCCTCTTTACATCGAGACTGTGTAATCTCCTCTCTCCAGAGGAGGAGTGATCAGTGAAAAATACAGGCAATGTCATAGATTGGTTCAGATGGAAGTCTGATACCATTTTAGGGAGGAATTTCCTATTGGCATGAAGGACCACCTTAGCCCTATGGAATGAGATGAAATCAGGTTCCACTGATAGAGCCTGTAACTCACTGATTCTCCTGGCAGAGGTAACAGCAACCAGAAATACAGTTTTCCAAGTCAGATACTTGAGCTCAGCTGGGCAAAGGCGTTCAAAGGGAGGTTGCATCAGCTGTGCAATACTGATATTCAGGTCCCACAACGGAGTCGGATCTCTGAAGGGAGGACTGATGTGAACCAAACCTCTAAAGAATTTCTTGAAAACTGGGTGGGAAGCTAGAGAAGAGCCCTTCCCAGCCGAAAGAAAAGCAGAAATAGCTGCTAAATGCACCTTGAGAGTGGTAGGTCGAAGGCCTAAACTGTTAAAATATACCAAATAATCTAGGGCAGTGGCAATATCAGCTGAATGTGGCTGAATGTGAGTCTGGGAACACCAGAACCCAAACCTCTTCCATTTAGAATCATAAGTTTTCCTAGTAGCAGGTTTCCTACTGGCCTTAAGGATATCCAGAGCTGACTGTGAGGGACGGAGGTCTGTATATTCTAGCTCCTCAAGAACCAAGCCTTGAGCCTGAGTGCGTGAAGGCTGGGGTACAACAGCCTCCCCTGAGCAGAGGTGAGGAGGTTGAACTGTCTGGGAAGGCCCAAGGGGATTGTCACTGATAGTGACAATAGTAGAGGATACCAAGGCTGTCTGGCCCAATCCGGGGCTATCAGAATCACAGTGCAGGATTGGGACCTGATCTTGACTAGAACCCTGAATATCAGAGGAAAGGGAGGAAAAGCATAGAGAAACCTGCTGGTCCAATCCAACAGGAGGGCATCTAGAGGAAGAGACCCCCGCAGAGGGGGCCTGCAGCAGAATAGAGGGAGCTGATGGTTGTCCGGGGCTGCAAAGAGATCTCTGGAGTGCCCCATCTCTTGAAAATGGTCTGAAGGATGAGAGGATTCAGGGCCCATTCATGGTGACCTTGAGAAATCCTGCTGAGAGCATCTGCAAGTACACTGTCCTTCCCTGGAAGATGCACAGCAATCAGGGAAGCCCGCAGGGACTAAGCTAGTGACCATATTTTCATGGCCTTGGTACACAAGGCCGAGGACTGAGTGCCCCCTACTTGTTGATGTACCACATGGTTGTGGTGTTGTCTGTCCTGATCTGCACCACTTTTCCCTGAATTAAAGTCGAAAATGTCTGAAGGGCCAGAAAGACAGCCCTGAGTTCGAGCAGATTTATGTGAAGGAGAGACTCCTGATGGGACCAAGTTCCCTGAGCAGTATGCTGATCCATGTGGGCTCCCCATCCCAGCAGAGAAGCATCTGTGATGAGAGTCACTGTGGGAGCCTGATTGAGGAAAGGAACCCCTTGTCTCAAATTGTCCTCTTCCAGCCATCACTGGAGGGCCTGAACCAAAGTTAGAGACACTGGAACCAACTTGGAGAGGGGATCCTTTTCTGAGACCAAAAGGCTCTTAGGTGAAATTGGATGTCCCTCATCTGAAACCTTGCCCCCTGCACTACTGCAGTGCAGGCTGCCATGTGGCCAGGCAACTGCAAGAAATGTCTGGCTGGCTGAGACACAAGTGGAAGAAAAGAGGAGGCCAGAGAGGCGAGGGATTGGATCCTTGATAGAGGAAGAAAGGCCCTGGCCGGAACAGTGTCCAGCTCCACTTCTATGAATGTGAGAAGATGAACTGGCTCCAGAGCAGACTTTTCCAGATTTAGGATGAATCCTAGGGAGTGTAGAAGATTTTGAGTGACCCCTAGAGCTGATCTGACTTGGTCTGGGGACTGATCTACTATGAGCCGGTCGTCCAGGTAAGGGAACAGTAGGATGCCTTGTCTTCTGAGGAAGGCCACCACTACCGCTAGGCACTTGGTGGCTACTATCGGGGCAGATGTTGGGCCGGAAGGCATTGCTCTGGACTGGCAATGGCCTGAGGGCAGTTCGAACTGGAGGTACTTTCTGTGAGACTGCCTGACTGGTATGTGGAAATAGGCATCCTTGAGATCCAGAGAGGCTAGCCAATCTCCTGGTCTCAGACAGGGAAGAATAATTCCCAGAGTCACCATCTTGAACTCTGGCTTTAGTACGTGTTTGTTTAGGTACCATAGATCCAGGATGGGTCGCCACTCCCCTGTCTTTTTTAGGGTAAGGAAGTACCTGGAATACAATCCTTTTCCCCTGTGAATGAGAGGTACACTCTCCACTGCCTGCAGAAGCAGCAGAGAAGAAACCTCTCTTTCTAAGGCCCGTGTTTCCTCTTCCGAGGAAGGGCAGAAAGCCTTTGCTCTCAAACTTGGGAACCTGCTGAAGCTGAGAGCAAGACCTTGGCTCACTACTTCCAGGACCCACTTGTCTGAAGTGACAGACTTCCAGGGCTGGAAAAAGTGAGCCAGTCTGCCCCTACAGGAATTGGGGAGGAGACCCTTGCTGACACATCAGGGTGTCTGTTTGGCAGGGGGCTTAGACTGAGAGGAGGATGCAGCCCTTGTCACCCCCCGCCTCTTCCCCTAAAGATTCCCCTCTGCTGGAAAGAAGAGGAGGCCTGGGCCTGGTAGAAAGGCCTGTGAAAAGGCCTGCCCCTGCCAGCCCTGGATTGCTGTCTCTGAGGAGTGGTCTGCTTTTCTTTGGCTGCAGCACTCCTGTATGTGGTCCTGTATTCGTCCATCTTTTTCACGTATGTCTCTGTTTGTTCCCCAACAGAGTGTTACCAGTGACAGGAAAATCCATGGCCTTGGTCTGGGTATCCTGAGATAAACTGGTACACCCGAGCCAGGCAAATCTCCTCATGGGAACAGATGTAGCCATGCCCCTAGAATGAACATCATTCAAGTCCACAGCAGCATGAAACTGGACTTCAGAAGCTTCGATGCCATCCACAACCACCTGCTCCAGCTCCTTGGCCAGCTGGAGAGGGGCCTTCTTAGCCAGCTCCAGAACCGTATCCCACCTGGAGACACATTAGAAGGCCTGTCTGGGGAGATGTCAGGCTCAACAGGCTCATCTAGGTCTTCATAATCCTCATCTTCATCATATTCGTCTCCTTCCCACTTGCCCTCATAAAATGCTTCAGGGTCATACTCAGAAGCATTCAAGTCTGACCGAACTGACCGTCTCTGTGTTGCTATCGGTTCGGTCGGAACCAGGCGAAGCGACTGCACAATAGCGATCGCTTTGGCTATCTCATCAGCGGTTGGACCATAGGAGCCGGGATCCGAACTGGCTGACTTGTGCTTTTTTTTTTTTGCCAGGACCGATTCCACGGAATTGGCTCTCCTTCTGACCGAGGAGGTATCGCCCAGGTCAGTGGGCACCCCTCAGGTTTGGTCAGAACCGAACCGGGCTGGCCATCCGGGTCAGCGGATTTTTCGGCCTCCCTTTCCTTAAGCCTACTTAAATATTTATCAACAGTGGCCTTAGGAAAGTTCCTGCAGATTTGGCAGTCTTCTTTGAGGTGGTCAAACACCAGACAATACACACAGATGAGGTGGGGATCTGCCTTCACAAAGGCCTCCCCACACTCAGTGCAGTGTTGAAACCCAGTGGGCCCGGTTTTCTTTTTGGGCTTCTCAGACATGCCATTAAACACAAAGTCACCCTTACCAGCGTTCAAACCAGGTGACTACCAAATCTATCGTTTCCAACCGTGTCACGGGTCGGATGAAAGAACCAGAGAAATTAACGTTTTTTTCAGGAACAGATACCGGAAAACTACACTAAAACACCTGTAAAAAACAGAACAACAAATCGCTTCGGTTCCCAACCGGACCGACCGGGAAGAAACCGAAAACAAAAACAATTTCTTTACAAACCACACTACTGCCTACTAATACACTTACTGTACCGGGACAGAGATGTAAAGACCGAAAAAATGAAGAAGCGGTTTACTAAACCGACCAATTTTTACCACAACTGAACCGAAGTGAAGGAGAGAATGTCCGGAGCGACTTCACAGTAAGGCGGAATAAAGAATCTGACGGTTACACTGAAGAGTACCTGGGACAGAGGTTTGAAAACCGAGCTCGAGCTCAACGTTCTGTGCCTTGGCATAGAGTTAACTCTTTCCTCTCCAGAGCAGTTCAAGTGCTGGGGCTAACTGCATATAGTCAGAATACAGCAAGACTTCATGTTGTTTGAAAGAGAGGCAAGGGAAACAGAGACAGATGGGGGAAGGGGGAGGAGTACATGGTGATAGAAAGGATTGAGGAAAGGGGAGTAGAAAGTAGCAGAGGAGGAAACAAAGTTATTAAAGGAGGAAGCCATAGCCGGCTCTGTGATTCCAACCAGTGGGGCATCTGCCTGGCACACTGGCAACCTGGGCGTAAGTCAAGGGCCTAAGAGAACAGGAGCAGAGACTTTCAGGAAGGGTGAAAGAGAGTCTGTAAGGATGCTTTCCTCTCAGGGGAGGGTGCAATGGTGCACCACTAGGAGAATGGCTCCTGGTGGTGGGTCTATGCTTTGGCTGGTGAGGATGAACACATGATGGCTGGCACTGCACCAGAAAAATGACTTGGTGCACGCTGCTGTGGACAGATGGACCTTGAACAGGGCAAACTGAGCCTGTCTCAGCAAGCCAGAGGATGGCTATCATGCCCCTTCCCATGCCAGCTAACCCCATAGTGCACTAAAGCCACACCCTACCACTACCAATATGCTTCCTCCCTTCCAATAGTGCATCCTCTCACAATCCCTGCCAAAACACATCAGAGGACCTAGAGAGTCAATAGGCAAAGTCTGGCAAAGAAGGGTGAACCTGGAAAACAGCAGAGAAACTTAGAGATCTGAAGGAGTGGGATGTTGAGGGACGCAAGAGGAGAAGCACAAATACATAAATAAATAAATGAGCCAGCCACTTTGCGGCAGAGTTAGGCAACACCCTTGGCTGAGACAGATGGACCACTTTTGTATATTCTTATTCCTAGCTACCAAAACTTCTTTTGCATAACAGTTATTCCCCCCTACCCTAGATTGGCCACCTAGCGTAGCTCTTTACTATCCCTACTAAACCTTCTACTAGTTCTCTCTTTTCATTCTTTTTCTATTTCCATCCATTCAGTCCCTGGAAGGATGCCAAACACCTGGAGAGGTGCTGTGTAAAGTGCATAAGTGCATTTTGTATACAAAAAGCATGAAGGCTATTTCAAATAGGAATAAACACAGTTAATAAAGCCTTTTTAAATAAAAAGGATCCAGAAGCCATATAAAACAATAATAATTTCATGATTAGTGCAGTTATAAGAAATCCTTAAGGTAACTTCATAAATTCACACTATAAACTTGTTACCGTATAAGGATCTATGTATGAGGCTGAACAAAAGAATGTGGTATGCTTTATAAAAGTGTTTAGTCACTGTGGATCAGAGATACAATGTGTCAATATCTGTGGAACTATACACTGCATCTTTAACTGAACCAGGAAGTCACCCTGAAACAACCCCCCCCCCCCGGGATTTGAAACAACATATCCAGACATGTAAATAGAAAGGGCTCAGTCAGGTTACCCCATCACAAAATATAAAACCTCTTCACTGAGTTCACTTCAGTCCAGAGGGGCTCAGCCCTGAGAGAGGTTCTACTGTTTGTGCAGACAAGCTGTTGAATGCAGATGAGAAGGGTCCAGAAAATCCAGAACTGTATTATGCGCGAAACTACTAATATTAGGTAGTGAGTTTCTTTGCAATTTTTTGTTGTTGTTTTCATTTATTATTTTTCTAACTTTTGAAAAATAAATATCACACCACGGTGTATTTTAAACCTGTAAATTTGCCTCGTCTGAAGTTTATCCCCAGACGCTGTGACACTTCAGCAGAATAAGACATGGTGGAACTGCCTAGACTGAGGACTGGAATGGATGACTTGTTGGTGAGATCAATTAGTGGGCAACCTTCCAGTAAACATGGGGTCAGTTAAGGTTGTTTTCGAACTTGGAAGCAATATATTCAGATTTGGTCCGCCTGGTAGCTTCTGTGCAAGCGTTACGGGGCTCATTGTATCTTGCCAAGTTCACTGGTCAGCCAAAGACCTTGTGCAGGTGCCACAGAATTCGAAGTCTTAACCATGACCCTAAACTGATCAACTCTGGCATCTTTTGGATGAAGATGGGGTGGTGGGTGGGCTCTGACCTCTTGGTAGCCCTCTTTGAAGAGGAACCCGAGTTGTGGAGTTTCTCAGTAGACAGTGAGGACAAACTAAAGAAAATGCCACTTCCAAAAGGTGGTATAAAGGCCTTCCATAAGTCTAAGATGTAGCCCACTGTGACGGTGGGAACAGGAGTGAGGCCCTCAGCTCTCTCCAGGTTGCTTTCAGTGTAGTTCAGAACTACCTAATTAAGAGTTTTAAATATAAAAATACCGTATTACAGGAAATATTCACTGTCTTTATTTTTGCTATTTTCACTGGCTTCATATTAGCATGAAAATAAAAAGTCCATGGTATTAGGTGAATCACTATACAATAACAGCACTAGTGCTTCACCAGTGAAAATATGATTACGTGAACATGTTGGGTGTGCTCCGAGCACTAAATACAATAGGTGTGAATTTAATCAGTTATACAATAAATTGCAGTTACGTAGGAACTTACCGTAACAGTAGATCTTCGAGAGAGGTTCCTGCAGTAGGTCTTCACATATAGGACTGCGCCCCCTGGCGTCAGATTCCAACAGCAAACTTGTAGATAGCAATCATCAGCGGGGACCGCCCCCGATGTCAGGTGATGTGACATCAGTCCGACTATAAAAGGGGCGGTCCCGCGCCCGCCCTCCAGTTCTTTTCCACCGGAGACCTAGATAAAGGTAAGTAGAAAAAATAGGAGTGAAGACTCCTAGAACCACGCTTCCTCTCTAGACCCAAGGGCTAGGCAGGATGAAAATGAAGGAAACGTTCCAGGAGTAGGGGGAAGGTGGGTGGGAAACTAGACCTACTGCAGGAACCTCTCTCGAAGATCTACTGTTACGGTAAGTTCTTACGTAACTGCAATATCTTACTTCAAGAGGGTTCCTGCAGTAGGTCTTCACATATAGGACTGAATACCAAGCAGTCCCAAAGCAATAAAACAGAGGTACATCCGGGAGGAGGAGAAGTCGCCAACTGCTAGTTATGACAGGAGGCCTTGCAAAACCGCAAGACCGAAGCCAGTTCTGTGCCTAGAGGCGATGTCCAGACTGTAATGCTTAGTGAAGGTGTGGACAGACGACCACGTGGCCTCTGCACAAATTTCTGCAGTGGACACTTTCCTTAAAAAGGTGGTAGAAGTAGCGACACTCATAGTGGAGTGACCCTTCACTGCCCTGGGAGGGATTTTCCATGTTTTTGGTAGGTGAAGTGGATGCAGTTAGCCAACCACCTCGAAATGGTCCATTTGAAAATGGCCTTGCCCTGCACTGGGGGAGCAAAGGCCACGAAGCATTGATCTGTCTTACGGACCTCTTTAGTCCCATTAGTGTAATAACTCAGAATCCTGTGCACATCAAGAGTGTGCAGAAGGTATTCCCCCCTGTTGTAATGTTGTGGATAATATACCAGCAGTTCGACACTCTGGTTGAGAGTGGTTTCTGCCACTACCTTAGGGAGAAATGAAGGGTTGTCCGAAGGACTACTCTAGCTTTATGGAAAATCAGATGGGGTTCCTTATAGATAAACGCCTGAAGTTCCGAGACCCTTCGGGAGGAAGTGACCAACTAAAAACAGAGTCTTCCAGGAAAGGAAGCGCAAGTCACAGCTAGAGGCTGGTTCAAAAGTAAGCAAGGTCAGTTTTTCCAACATAAAATTTAGGTCCCTGGGGGGACATGGATTCCGAATCGGCGGTTTCAAGTGGAGGATGCCTTTTAAAAAACTCTTAGCAACCTCCAGTTGAGCAAAAGGTTTTCCCTCCACTGGGAGGTAGTAGGCCAACACCGCAGAGAGATAGACCTTAATGGAAGAATAGCCAAGGCCCGACTCTGATAAATGTGCGAGGTAGTCCAACACCTGGGCAGCCGAACACGAAAAGAGATCCCAGCTCCTGGCTAGGGCCCAGATCGAAAATCTTTTCCACTTCATGGCGTAGGTGGATCTAGTAGAAGGTTTTCTGGCTTCCACCATGATATAGGCAACCTGTGTAGAAACCCCATAGCAGGAGGCCACTATGTCCACAGGTGCCACGTCTGAAGGTGAAGAGACTGACGGCTCGGGTGCACCAGGGTGCCCTGCTCCTGAGTCAGAAGGTCATGGGATAATGGCAGGGGAAACGCCAAATGTTGTAAAAGAGGAAACAAAATCCGGCGAGGTCAGAGAGGGGCGATCAGAATCAAATGTGCCCCTTCCTCCTGGAGTTTCACCAGAACCTTCTGAATGAGAGGAAAGGCGTAAAGAAACCTCCCTGTCCAAGAAAGAGACTGTGCTTCTCGCCAAAAAGCACCATGCCCAGGAACGAGCAAGCAAAAGTTGGGTAGTTTTGCATTGAATGGGGAGGCAAACAGATCTATCTCTGGTCGACCCCGTCAAAGAATGAGATCTTCGACCACCTCTAGCTTTAATTCCCCCTCGTAAGCTCTGGCCACTGATCGACAGACTGTCCACCAGGACGTTCCTTATGCCTGGAACGTGGACTGCTGTCAGGAAAAGGCTGTGCTGAATTGCCCAGTACCAAACCCTCATGGCTTCTCTGCAGAGAGGGTACAAGCAAGTTACTCCCTGTTTGTTGATGTACCAGACAGTGGACATGTTGTCCTTCTGGACCAGAAGTGATCCCGGTAATAGAAGGGACTGGAACACCTGGAGGGCATACAGAACTGCTCTGGTCTCCACAATGTTGATATGGAGCAGAAGCTCCTGGTTGGATCAAGACCCTTGAGTCTTGTGAGCCTCCAGATGGGCTCCCCAGCCCAGGTCTGAGGCGTTCGTGGTAAGGATCTGGGTTGGGATAGGGGAATGGAAAGGGGCTCCCTGTGAAAGGTTGGAGAGATCTTGCCACCAGCAAAGATCTCTCTGTAGGCTGTTGGAGATCATGACCATCTGAGTCATGTCGTCCGTCCTCTGATCCCATTGGACTTGAAGAGATCACTGGGTGACCCTCATGTGAAGTCTGGCCAAGGGGACTGTGGGAATGGCCGCTGCCATCAGTCCCAAAAGACGAAGCACTGCGTGTGCTGGGGGCCAAAAGAGTGGCTTGAGAAACTAGGGTCTCGGCTCAGTCTGATGGCAGAAAAGCCTTGCTCTGAACTGTGTCTAGTACTGCTCCAATAAATTGGAACTGTTGAGATGGTAGAAGCTGGCACTTGGGCAAATTGACCGTGATACCCAGAAGAGCGAACAAGCTCAGAGTGAAAGAAAGAGATTCTTTCAGGCTGGTTGGAGAGGGTGGTGCAAGGAGCCAGTCGTCCAGGTACGGGAACATGTAAATGCTCTGGCGGCGAAGAAAAGCCGCAACCACCGCTAAACACTTGGTGAACACCAAGAGGGGCCGAGGAAAGGCCAAAGGGGAGTGCTTGGAACTGAAAATTGTTCTTCTGAAAAGTAAAACGGAGGAAGCAGCGGTGGGCCGGGAGGATAGGGATATGCAGGTAGGCATCCTGTATGTCCAGAGAGCACAGCCAAGAATTTGCTTGGAGCAGGGGGAGAAGTCCCTGAATGATCAGCATGCGAAACGTCTTATACTCGACGAAGAGGTTGAGCATGCTGAGGTCCAGGATCGGTCTCAGATTGCCTGTCTTCTTTGGAACTTGGAAGAAGTGGGAGTAAAATCCCCTGCCTAACTCGTTTTGAGGGACGGGTTCTATGGCCGCTTTTGACAGGAGGGCCTGTATCTCCTGGGAGACTATGGGGATTTGACCCCTTGGATAAAAAGACCATCCCGGAGGATGAGACGTAGGGATCTTGGAAAACTCTATCGAGTGACTTCACTGGACAAGTTGAAGCACCCATGCTTCTGCAGTGACAAACCTCCACCCCTCCAGGTGGAGGCTGAACCTCCCTCCTACCAGTTCCACCGAGACTGCTGGAGGCAGTGGAAGGAGGGGAAAGGAGTCAGGACGCCGAGGGGAAGGGAGCTTCTGCCCCTGAGGCCGGCTTGGGGAACTTGGCCTGGGGAGGGTTGGGCTCCTGAACCAGGGGCTTGTCATTTGCCCTGATGCTTACCCTACTTTTTGGTTCATCTCCTTTGGTGACGAAAAGGCTGCTGCTTCTTCTGCCCCATCCGGTACATTGAACGTACTCCCTGAAGGGAGCATCCGCTCTCCAGCAGCCCGGTAATAATATCTTTGGCGTCGCCGCTGAAAAGGACGGAACCCCTAAAAGGGGCGTCCAGAAGGGAGGACTGGACGTCTGGTGCCAAACCTGCAATCCGAAGCCAGGAAAGGCGACAGATGCAGATCCTCATGGCTGTCGCCCTGGCCACTGAGTCTACTGAGTCATACGCTGTACGCAAAGCATGACGACAGGAAGACTTTCCCAGTCTGACTTTCTGAAATGCCATCTTGTGTGAGACATAGTTGAGGGACTGGATGGCACAAGAGGAGTAAACCTTCCGGCCAAACTGGTCCAGCTGCCAAGAGTCCTTGTCGGGAGGCGAGGAACTCAAGTGCTTTGGCTGCACTGACCGGTCATGGGCGGCAATGATCACCATAGAGTCAGCTTTTGGATGAGTTGTGAGATGTTGAATCCCTTCCGGGGGATAGTAGGTACGGTCTGCCTTTCTGGAGACAGCCGGGATAGAAGACAGCTGCTGCCAGATAGTAGTCACCAGATCCTCATGAGGACCTATCCGGGGATGGGTAGAGGGTCCGTGGTGGCTAAATCCAAGTGTTCTGCCAGCCTTACATGCTAGGGGTCCACTTCCTTGGAAGGCCAGCCTCCTGCTGCCTGGATAGTGCGTAAAAGGTCCCCAAAGGAAGGATCCTCTGGAGGAGATTTTGCGGATTCTTTGGGTGATACTTCAACTGGGGACCTAGGGTCCGAAGGCTCGGAATCAGAGTCAGTGTTGGAAGGCTCAGAACCACTGGGGATGAAAGAGTCTGCCCCAGATGAGCCTACAAGTAATGCGCCCGCTGCCCTGCCAGAGGGTATTGTGGGGGAAGGGCCCTTGGAAGAGGGATGTCTCCCACAGACTGCCTAAGCTCCGTAATGAGCTGTGTCCTGGCATCGTGCCACCATGTGCGGATCGTCGCCAGATGTGGCACTGGAGGAGGAGGAGGCTGATACCCCAGGTAACCTGGGTACTGCCAAGAAGAGTATTGAAACCCTGGCAATCCAGGAGAATAGCCATAAGGGTTATATCCCAGGCTATACCCAGGGTATTCCAGCCTCGCGTATCCCGGCGATGGGTGTTACGGCATTGGAGGCACATGGCCTGGCGTCGGGTACTGCGGAGCTGATGGCGGGCCGCCCGGTAGTGATGCCTGGGGGTCTGGCTGTGGAAGACCACCAGGAAGGTCGGTTGGACCTACCGGGGGAGGTGCCATAGGGCCACTGGGTGGCGTGGGATCTGGGAGGGCCCCTGAGGGGAAGGGCTCCGGATCAGGATCCTTAGCCAGCAGCGGAGTCTTGTCCGGAGGCGGCAACAGACCTGGCGAAGGGGGAAGTTCCAGAAGGGACCCCAACGAAAGGTCGAACAATGATCCTGTTGACAGGGACAGAGCAGGATCGGGTGGCGAATCCCTGGGGTGCAGGACCCGAAGGGATGCAGAGTCTCTCGAGAGCACACTTTGGCCGGCATTGGGGGCCTTGCGGGAGCCTGACGGTCAAGAGGAGTCCGGGCGGGCGACAGATGATCCGCCATCTGACTGATTGGACCTAATCGGGCTAGTGGCAGCGGGAGGGCCGCCGCTAGACTTTTCGGTCAAAGTCGTGCTCCCATCGACTGGGTCGAGGGGAGACTTACCGGCAGTGCTTGGAGAAGACACCAATGAGACCTCGAGAGAGGCTACCCCCAACTGCCCGCTCACCTCAGCATGAGGGGGAGAAGGTGCTCGGCCCAAAGAGGCAGACAGGGCACGAGCAGGAGCACTCATGGTTTTAGTAGCGGGCCTCCCGCGTGGCAACGGACTCCTGTCCCAGCTCTTCTCCTTGCTCTTCTTCTTTCTGGGGGCCGGTGACGACGACCTTTCCCTCTATTCCTGGAGCCCCGTTTCCATCGATGCCAGCTGGCGGGTAAGGAGGTGGGCCTCGAGGGTCCACTTGCGCCTGGCCGGGTGGCTTGGTTGAAGGCCTGGCAGATGGCACACTCATCTGAGTTGTGCTTGGGGCCTAAGCACAAGAGGCAGCGGGAATGGTCGTTCCCGTGCGGGATTTGGGCTCTGTACTTCGAGCACTTCTTCTTGACTCGAGTCAACATACCATCGGTTGAAAATTGAAGAAAAATTTTTTTTACGGGATAAAGAAAAACTTCGATTGATGCGCGGGCATTAGATTGCTGTTCTATCTCGTGAGCCGAACAAACTGAGGCGACGGCAGGAAAGAACTGGAGGGCTGGCGCGGGACCGCCCCTTTTATAGTCAGGCCGACGTCACATCACCTGACATCGGGGGCCGCCCAGCTGATGACTGCTATCTACAAGTTTGCCATTGGAACCTGACGCCAGGGGGCGCAGTCCTATATATGAAGACCTACTGCAGGAACCCTCTTGAGGTAAGAGCACAGGTTATAATATTTGAGTCATCGGAAAGAAAAAAAAAAAACCGGATCATCATGTTCCTTTCATGGTTAGTACAATGGACTCAATTAATTGGAGTTCAGTTTGACTATCATGTGGTATGGCGATATCCTATACAGCTTTTTCCCTCCTTGGGGCACAGGCAGGGCTCTTAAGCCCCTGATCGATCCCCAGCCAGCTGCCATGTCTGCTTGACACATACCTGTCACCTGCCACGTAAGTCTGGATCCAGTCCCTCTGTGGCAGGGGTCCCAGGGCAATAAAGCAGGCTGGAGCAGCAAATAGGGCTTTATACGCCTGTCTCCGATTTTCCAGTTGTCTCCCCTCCACTAGCAGCATGGTTGACACAATCATGTGCGAGTGCGGAGGTGCAAATGCACTACATGCCAACCAACTGACCATTACCAAGTGTGCGGCACTCCCACTGGCTTACCCCCATGTGGTGGCAGTATCTGAGCAGTGCGGTGGATACCCCCGCTCTGGGAGAAGAGAGCAGTCTGTGGATGCTCAATCCTCTTCCATCCTGGGTGAACCCCCCAGCAGCCAGAGTCCATCAACAAACCCGGTCTGCTTGGTCGCAGATGAGGCATCAGTAGCTCAGACTTCCGTGCCACTGGGTTGGCATCCTCCTATTCTTAACTGGTTATAGGGGAGGGAATCAGACCAATGTATGTGTTATTGATCGTGTATGTAATATATACATTGCAAAAAACTTTGTTAATGCTCTAGTTAAGGTTAAAGTGACAAAAGGAGGGAAATGTGGCGTTAGGGTCTCCAACCCTAACACCCCACACCCACCCTGCACACTCCAAGTGTTGGGCTGGGGGGTGCCTTGGGGTCATCAGCCCCAACACTCACCCCATTCCATAAGTAAATAAGCTGAGATGTGTACAGTATAGGAGAATGGGATGAGTGTTACGGCTGACGACCCCAAGGCACCCCCGATGCCTGTTGGCGTGTGCAGGGTGGGAGTGGGGTGTTAGGGTTGGGAAACCCTAATGCCACATTCCCCTACTTTTGTGGCTTTAACCCTTACTACAGCATTAACAATGTTTCTTGCAATTTATTTCCTTACTTTTTGAGATAGTATAATTATACCCTTATTTGTCTGTGGAAGTGCATGGCCCTCCAGGCCCTGCACTCCCATCCATCTGTAGATGCGTATACATATGTAGTTGTTATAAGACAACAGTGGCCAAATTGTCAGCACAGCCATCTTATTAGCCCACCTCATGTATACGGTACAGAAAATGTTCGAATCCTCGCCAAAATGTAATTCTGCGCAACTACAAGGTTTTTCCGTGCCACAAGTGCAAAAACACATTTTTGCCAGGATTTGAAATATGACAGCTGTGACATACATGAGGTGGGGTAATAAGAAGGCTATGCTTGAAAATCTGGGGTCACAATATTTAAAATATCCAAAGTTACAAGTGTGTGTAGCAAAATTGCAGCGAATGGTCATAACTTTGCCACTTTTAATAATTTTGATTCCTAATTTTCAGCATAGCCTTCTTATGACCACAACTCATAAACAAAGTCATGAAAAACTGTCAAAACCTGCCCGAAAGGTGATTTCACCAATCAACCGCAAAATCACCTTTCGGGCGGGAGTTGCGTACTGACAGTCGTATTGTTCATGGGGTGGGGTCCCCTAAAGGCCATGTTGAAAGTGTGGGGTCAGGAATCTCAAAAAATGGCCAAGTTATGCATAAAAGTTGACCACCCCCACTTAAATGCATTGAACCACATTTACCTTAGTTTCTCATATTGCAGTCAGCGGTTCCTGCAGCAGGGCAGGGGTCATAATGTTGCAAGGCAGAATGCCGTCGCGACATATCAGCATTCTTGGCGATTACTTATTTTTGTTCTGTGGGGGCTCTGCCTCCCACTACCCCGTTAGGTACTGTGCCCCGGACCTCCCCCACTAAAGATTCCAACTCCAGGGGGTCCAACTCGGGAGTGCACAGGTCGGGACTCGCCATAATACTGTACACTATTAGCCGAACGACATTATGACCCGGTACGCAGCAGCAAGATGTGTCTTCAGTCAGAGTCTTGAACCTGGGACCTGTTCAGGTGAGTGAGGGTGTACTGGGGGGTGTGGGGTGGTGGATGCTGACTGGGAGGTGGGGGGAGGAGGGGGTTGATCGGTAAGGGACTTTTTTTTTTTTCCACAGGTTTAAAAACAAAGACACAAACAAAACATTGAGGGACCATTTTCTTTATTTAAGGTTTTGACTGCAATGGGAGGGTGGGGGTGCCACTAGACACCAGGGAATATAGAATAGCATAATGGGGATGGTGACTGGTGGGTGCCACTAGACACCAGGGAAATGGGCAATGGCGATCAGCAGGTGGGGTGTGCCAGTAGACACCAGGGAAATAGTGAACGGTAATCAGCTGGTGGGGATGCCACTAGACACCAGGGAAATGGGGAACAGCGACTGGAGGGTGGGGGGAGGGACCGCTACACTATGGAAAACTAGTATTCATATGGGATTGGTGACGGGGGAGGGACCACCACACTATGGAAAACTAATGTTTCATATGGGATCGGTGACCGTGTGGGGGAAGGGGGCACTACACTTTGGAAAACTAACATTCATTTGGGATCGGTGACTGGGAAGGGGTGAGGGACCACTACACTATGGAAAAAGTGCAGTTACGTACAAACTTACCATAACAGTAGATCTTTGAGAGGAGCTCTTGCAGCAGGTAACACCAGTAGGACTGAAGCTGCCAGGCTCTCATGGAACACGCCTAGCTAGCAGTCTACAGCAGGGGACCACACCGATGTCCACCTATGCTATAAAAGGGGCGGGTCCCCCAAACCTACCTCAGTTCTCCCGTCAGAGAGCCTGGCATGCAAAACAAGAAAAAGAGAAAGGAAGCAGTTCCTCAGAGTCGAGGAAATGAATAACTAATGCAAAGGAGAAATAACAGGGGGAAGGAGGGAGGGAGAGAAACCAGCGCCTGCTGCAAGAGCTCCTCTCAAAGGTCTACTGTTACGGTAAGTTCTTATGTAACTGTACTATCTTACTTCAAGGGGGCTCTTGCAGCAGGCAACACCGGTAGGACTGAGTCTCAAGCAGTACCAGAACTGACCGAAAGTCAGTTGGGAGGAGGCAAACGGGCAACAGAAGGCTGTTCAAGAAAGAAGGCCATGAAGGATAGCTAGTCCGAAACTGGCCCTACACCTGGAAGTAATGTCCAAGCTGTAGTGGTGGACAAAGGTGTGAACTGAACTCCAAGTGGCAGCTGCATGGATGTCAGCAGCACACATATTTTGGAAGGAGGCAGTAGATGCGGCCATAACCCTGCTGGAGTGACCCTCAACTGCCCCAGGGAAGTGCTTGTCGTACTTATGGTAACAGTACACAATGTAATTTGCCAATCATTTAGAGAAACACTGCTTCAAAACAGGAAACCCTCCTCTCTGGTGGGCGAACAAAACAAAAAACTGATCAGTCTTGTGAACCGGTTGGATGCAATTTGTGTAATAACACAGCACCCTATGAACATCTAAGGAATGCAATGAGGTCTCCCACTGATTGGAATATTCAGGGAAATAAACAGGTAGGTGGATGGATTGGTTTAATGTGAACTCAGACACCACCTTAGGAAAAAACTTAGGATTAGTCTGCAAAGAGACCCTGTCTTTGTGAAAAACTAAGTAGGGCTCTTTACACATCAGAGCCTGAAGCGCAGAAATTCTCTGAGCTGAAGAAACGGCAACTAAAAATAACGCTTTCCACATCAGCACACTTGCAACTTGTAGCCAGCTCAAAGGGAGGCAGAGTGAGGATTTCCAGCAAAAAAAGAAGGTTCCAAGGAGGGACAGGGTCCTGAATGGGAGGATTCAAATGCAGGATACCCTGAAAGAACGTGCAGGACACCTCCAGCTGGGCAAAAGCTTTGCCCTCAATAGGTGCATGGTACGCAGAGATAGCAGAAAGGTGCACCTTTGGCGAAGAGTACACCAGACCAGAGTTGGACAGGGAAAGGAAGTCCTCCAGAATCAGATTAACTAGGCAGGTGACGGAATCCAGGTGGCGAGTGGTGGCCCATATGAAGAAGCATTTCCACTTCATGGCACAGGCAGCTCTTGTGGAGGGTTTCCTGGTAGCCACCAAGACATCAGCAATCCAGGAAGAAACCCCAAAGCAGGAGATAACTAAGTCTGCAGGAAACACGCATGGAGATACAGAGACGATGTCAGGAAGGACCAGGGTGTCCTGCTCCTGGGAGAGCAAGCTGGTGCACAAGGGCAAGAGGACAGGAGGTTCCATTGCCAGATGCTGCAGTAGCAGAACCAGATTTCATGCAACCAGTAGGGAGCTATAAGAACTGTCTCTGCCCCCTCTGACTGAAGTTTGAGGAGAACCCTCTGCAGAAGCAGAAAGGTAGGGAAGACATACAGAAACCTTCCTTTCCAGGAGAGGGACAACGCAACGCACCAGAAAACTCCAGGCCCTGGATCGAGCAAGCAGAAAAGCAGCAGTTTTGCATTGAGCGGGGACGCGTAAAGGTCCTACTCTGGGCATTCCCATCTGTCGAAGAGGTCTTCAACTACCGAGGAAAGAAGTTCCTACTCATGCATCTTCGACCTGGACCGGCCTAGGCTGTTAGCCAAGACATTTTGAACACCAGGAACATGGGCGGCTGAGACTTCCAGGCCTTGTTTGATGGCCCAATGCCAGACCTTCATCACCTCCAGAGAAAGGGGGTAAGAATGAGTTCCCCCAGCTTGCTGATGTAGAAGACTATGGACATGTTATCTGTCTGTACTAGTAGCAAGCCGGGAAGAATGTGAGTGTGGAAGGCCTTGCAGAGCATACAGAAAGTACAGTTACGTAAGAACTTACTGTAACAGTAGATCTTCGAGAGAGGCTCTTGCAGTAGGTAATTACATATAGGACTGACGCCGGTCGGCGGCAGGACCCCACGGAAAAATTTCTAGCTAGCAGTCCCTGGCCGGGACTGCCCCCATGTCAGGTGACCGGCGTCATACGTCGTCGGAATAAAGGGGCGGTCCCGGATGCCCACCTTCCGGTTCTTTCCCGCCACAGGCCCGGAAGGCCTGGACAAGAGAGAAGCAGATATTTCCCTCGATGGAAAAGGAGCTGAAAAAGCCTAGGGAGATGGAGGGCGGGAAGGTATTACCTACTGCAAGAGCCTCTCTCGAAGATCTACTGTTACGGAAAGTTCTTACGTAACTGTACTATCTTACTTCGAGAGGGCTCTTGCAGTAGGTAATTACATATAGGACAGAATCCCAAGCAGTCTAGAACAAAAGAAAAGGCACCGGGAGGAGGTGCTACTCCAAGAAGTAGTAAGGAAAACCTTGCAAGCCTCAAGAAAGGAGGCCTTGCAAGACAGCTAACCCGAAGCCTGCTCTACGGCGAGAGGCAATGTCCAAACTGTAATGTTTAGTAAAGGTATGGACGGAAGTCTAAGTGGCGGCAGCACAGATGTCTGCCGCAGAAACGTTCTTGAAACAAGCCGTAGAGGCTGCTACTCCACGAGTGGAGTGACCTCTGACTTGACCCGGTAGGGTCTTGTTGTACTTGTCATAACAGAAAGTGATGCAATGGGCCAACCATTTTGATAGGCATTGCTTAGAGACAGCATTGCCTTCTCTTTTGTGAGCAATAGAGATGAATAACTGATCAGTCTTTCTGAGATCCTTCGTCCTATCGGTGTAGTATCTCAGAATCCTGTGAACATCCATGGTATGAAGCAGGTATTCTCCTTGATTGGAGTACTGTGTGAAGAAGGCAGGTAATTCAATAGACTAATTTAAGGTAGATTCCGCTACCACCTTCGGGAGAAACTTAGGATTCGTGCGAAGAGCTACTCGTTCTTTGTGAAAAATCAGATAAGAGATTTTGCACATCAGGGCCTGGAGCTCGGAAATTCTGCAAGCAGAAGTAATGGCCACCAAGAAGAGCGTCTTCCACGATAAAAACTTCAAGTCTGCGGAAGCCGCAGGCTCAAAGGGAGGAAGGGTAAGTTTCTCGAAGACAAAGTTTAAGTCCCAAGGGGGAGCTGGAGTCCGGACAGGGGGCCTGAGATGAAGGACCCCTCTGAGGAAAGTTTTGGATACCTCCAGCTGGGCAAATGCCTTATCAGTGAAAGGGACATGGTAGGCTAAAATAGCCGCCATATGGACTTTCAAAGAGGAGTGACTGAGACCCAGGTCGAAAAGATGACGCATGTACTCAAGTAGAATGGTCACAGGACAAGAAAAAGGATCCACGTTCCAGGACGCAGCCCAGATGGAAAATCTTTTCCATTTCATGGCGTAGGTGGACCTAGTGGAAGGTTTTCTAGCCTCCACTAGAATCTCGGCCACCTTAGAGGAAACGCCAAAACGAGATTGAGCTAGGTCTGCAGGAGCCATGCATGAAGTTGAAGGGACTTGAGTCCCGGATGGACCAGAGTCCCCTGATCCTGGCTCAGCAATCCTGGAGATAAAGGAAGAGGAAGAGGAGGAACCTCTGAGTATTGTTGTAGAAGAGAGAACCAAATTTGCCTGGGCCAGAAAGGAGCAATCAGAATCATTCTCGCTCCTTCCAAAGCAAGCTTCTGCAACACACAAGGGACCAGAGGAATTGGGGGAAAAGCATAGACGAATCTGTCCTTCCAGCTTAGAGATAAAGCGTTGCTCCAAGCGCCGCTCTGGAGGCGGCGAGCAAAAGGTGGGCTTTGGTTTTGGGAGGAGGCGAACAGGTCTATCTGAGGAGTCCCCCAAATCTGGAAGATGCTTTTTAGAACTTTTTCGTCCAATTCCCACTCGTGTGGAAGAGCCGACTAGCAACTTAGTCTGTCTGCCAGGACATTGTCGACTCCCGGAACATGGATCGCCGTGAGGTGAAGGTTGTGAAGCGTTGCCCATTCCCAAACCCTCATCGCTTCCCTGCACAGCGGGTAGGACCGAGCCCCTCCCTGCTTGTTGATGTACCACACCATGCACATGTTGTCCGTTTGGACAGCTAGGTGACCGGGAAGGATGTACTGGTGAAGGGCCTGGAGAGCATATAGCACTGCTCGAAGCTCGAGCACATTGATGTGGAGAACTAACTCCAACTTTGACCATAGACCCTGGGTTTGGTGAGGACCCAGATGGGCTCCCCAACATTCACCTGAAGCATCCGTGGTCAGAGTCTGATCGGGGGGAGGATGAAAAAAGGGGACCCCCCCGGGAATAGGTTCTCTCGAACCATCCACCATTGCAAGTCTCTTACCATCGGCGAGGAGATCAGAACCAGATGATCTAGGTCGTCTACCCGTTGATCCCACTGAGATCGAAGAGTCCACTGAGAGATTCTCATGTGGAGGCGCGCGCGGAACCGTCGGGATGGCCGCCGCCATAAGCCCCAGTAGACGGAGCACTGACCTCGCCGGAACCCTCCTGTGTTCTGATAGGAGGGAAATCTGGGACTGGAGGGAGGCCCCCCTGTCCTGAGGCAGGAAAGCCTTGCACATTGTCGTGTCAAGGATTGCTCCGATGAACTGGAGCCTCTGTGAAGGATCCAGGTGAGACTTGGAATGGTTGATGGTGATACCCAGGCCAGTGAAAACCTGCTGGGTGAGGGAGAGAAAATGCAGGAGTTCCTCCCTGGATGGGGCTGCCAGGAGCCAGTCGTCCAGGTAGGGGAAAACCTGAACTCCCAAAGTACGCAGGTGGGCCGCTACCACTGCCAGGCATTTGGTAAAGACTCGGGGAGCCGAGGAAAGACCAAAAGGGAGCGCCCAGAATTGGTAGTGGTCCCCCTGGAATGCAAACCTGAGGTACTTTCGGTGCGAAGGGTGAATGGGGATGTGCAGGTATGCATCCTGCATATCCAGTGCACAAAGCCATTGGCCCGGCCAAAGCAGGGGCAAGAGGGTTTGAAGGGAGAGCATCATGAACCTCTTGTATTCCACATATAGGTTCAGGGAGCTGAGATCGAGAATGGGTCTGAGATCTCCCGTCTTCTTTGGCATGAGGAAGAAATGGGAATAGTAACCCCTCCCGTGGAGGTGAGGTGGGACGGGCTGTATGGCCTGCTTCGCAAGGAGAGCAGAGATTTCTTCCCTGACCAACGGAAGATGGTCCCTTGAGTAAGAAGAGTTCAGAGGGGGGTGACGTGGAAGTTTCTGCAGAAACTCTATGGAGTGCCCCTCTGCTATGATCTGAAGCACCCACGAATCCGATGTTATCCTCTCCCAACCCGGAAGGTGGAGGGAGAACCTCCCTCCTACCGGTTCCTCCGGAGCCGGTGGGAGAGGGAAGGAGTCAGGTGGTGTGAGGCAGCACCGCAGCTGAGGCACCCATTGCTTTTTTGGGCGGCAGAGGCCTGGCAGCTGTGGGGGCCCGACATTTAATGGCCCGCCTTCCCTGAGGTTTCGCTTGAGGCCGGCTGCGTCTGCGAAAGGGACGGCGCTGTGGGGGATGGGGACGGTACATTGAATCAACAGATTTAAGGGCCGTCCCCTTCTCCTGCAAGTCAGTGATGATGTCCTTCACATCACCACCGAAAAGCACAGAACCCTTGAAAGGTGCTTCTTGAATTGCTGACTGCACCTCCGGGACCAGACCTGACACATGGAGCCATGCCTGACGCCGAAGACTTACGGCGAACGCAGAGCTCCGTCCTGTGGTGTCCACTGCATCGTAGGTCGTCCTCAGAATATGACGACTGGCCGAACAAGCAGAACGGACCAGGTCGGCTAACTCCTGCTTGACTTGAGAGTCAGGCAAGGAGTCAATCTTGGATTCCGCCTGGGTTAGGACAGCCTTCTGGTAGTCCCCCATATGTGCTACATAATTTAGGGCCCTAATTCCCAGTGTGGAAGAAGCATAGATCTTCCTTCCGCACTGATCCAGAAGGCGAGATTCCTTATCCGGAGGAGAGCGAGCTCAAATGTTCCGGTGTGCTGACCGGCCCGTGTGGCGCTAATCACTGTCGAGTTTGCACGGGTGAGAGTCTAAAAGTCTACACCCTCCGGAGCCTGGTATAGCCTGTTAGACTCTCGGGAAGTGAGGCTAAGTCGATGGTTGTTTCCAAATAGTGGAAACAAGGTGGGCTGAGGCCCGATCCAGGGTGGCACTAGAGTAGGAGCCATAAGGGGCAAGTCCAGATGTTCGGTGAGTTTAACCCGTTGAGGATCTGGCTCTAAGGAACGCCACTGATGGACTTCCTGGATCTTCCTGAGCAACTCCGTGAAGGAAGGATCCTCCGGAGGAGTCCTCGGCCGGGGCTTGGACGGAGAGCGCGGCGCGTCGTCTTTCTCGGAACACCCATCGGAAGCCTCCGAGGAGACCGAGAGAGAAGAAGAAGAGGAATTTGAAGCAGAGTAAGACTCCCTAGCTCGTCTAGGGGGAGGAACGGGTTCCTTAGGGGGGATCCCTGGACGCATGTCCTGCCCCTCTCTGGATCCCGAGTGCAAAGCCTGGGAATCCGGAGGCGGAGAAGGAGTGTGCCGTCTGGGGCGTACGGGAGCCAGTGGTGGCACCGTCGCCGTAAAATGGCTCTCGACTTCCTTGGTGAGCTGAGCCTTGGCCTCAGCCCACCAGGAGGCCAGAGTCTCCTGGAGATCCACCGGCCGCCTAGGGGCGGTGGAGGAGGAGGAGGGGGATAGTTGTACAGATGAAATCCGTAGGGAGAGTATCCGTAACCCGGCTGCGGGAATACCGGAGCCGGGTACTGCGGCGTCGGTGGAGTCGGCGCCGGGTACTGCGGCGGAGGATACTGTGGACCTGGGAAAACCGGCGTCGGATAAGACGGCGGATCCCCAGGCACTGGGGGAGCTGCCGGAGCAGACGGCCCAGCTGGGTACTCCAAGGGCGGATCAACCGTGATAGGCTCATGGGGTGGAGGACCTGATGGAAGAGGAATATCCCCCGCCGGCGTCGGAGGGACCAGTGTCGGGGCCGGCGTTGGGGCCGACGTCAGGGGAGCCGACGTCAGATCTGGCTCTGTAGGAAGAGGATCGGACAGTAGCCCAGGATCCCGAGCCTCGTCCAGGGATGGAGGAGAAAAATCCCCAGGGTCGGGCAGGGGGGACTCTGGCTCCCCTGACGGCAGTGAAGGCTGCGGGGAACCTGGTACGACAGACGAAGCAGGGTCTGCCATAGGCTCCGAGGCCTGGCGCACGTCGGAAGAGCTGACGTGTGACTTAGGGGCCGATTCCCGGCGGACGCCGGAGGAGCCAGCGTCCGACTTCGGGGGTCCCTCATCAGAGACGGGCCGAGGATGAGAAGAGACCCGGTCCGATGGGGACACTGCCGTGCATCGCCCCGAAGGGTCAGGTGTCTTAGCGGCCTTCTCCCGGCGGACGTCGGAGGAGCCGACGTCCGGCTTATGGGAGGCGCCCGCACCAGTAGGCTGCAAGCCTGCGGCGGTACTGGGGGCTGGAGCCTCCATTTGCCTGGAGGCACCCAGGGCTCGAGCAGGCGAACCCGATGGGCGGGCCGACACCTCCTCCAAAGCCTTGGAGGCTGGCGGGCGATCCCCCGGAGGGGATGTTACCTTGCCCGCGACTCCAGACAGAGTCTCGGAGGAGGAGGAGGCCTTCTCCTGGTGCCTTTCCTTGTCCCGCTTCTTGTGCCCTTCAGGGGAGGTCGACGCCTGCTGAAGTTTCTTCAACTCCTTCTCCATCGCGGACATCTTCTTCTTGAGGAGATGGGCTTCGAGAGACTGCTGGCGTCATCTGTGGGTGGCCGCGTTGAAATGAAGGCAGTGCGGACACTTCTCGACCGCGTGGTCGGGGCCTAAACAGAAAAGGCAGAGGGAGTGACCGTCTTTGTGAGGCAGTTGGGCGCCACACGAGTCGCACTTATTTTTTGAAGGGGACGACATATACAGATGTTCACCTGACGATAGAAAATATAAAATACAAAATACTGAAACTTTTCGGAAAAACCGACGAAGTAACAGGACTGAGCGATAGGAACTTCACCGGGAGGCGCTGCACGAGCTGACGGCCGGAAAGAACTGGAAGGCGGGCGTCCGGGACCGCCTTTATACTGGCGCCAGGCGACGCCGTCACATGACGTGGGGCGTCCCGCCAGGGACTGCTAGCTAGAAATTTTTCCATGGGGTCCTGCCACCGACCGGCGTCAGTCATATGTAATTACCTACTGCAAGAGCCCTCTCGAAGTAAGATCTGCCCTTATCTCCAGCACACTGATGTGGAGATGCTGCTCTGACTCGGATCAACTGCCCTGGGTCTGATGATTAGCTAAATGAGCTCCCGAGGCGTCCGTGGTGAGGATCTGCTGAGGAAAAACAACATGGAGAGGGGGACCCCTGTAGGAAATTGGAAGGGTTCTGCCACCACTCCAAGGTCCTTTTCACTGAAGCCGAAACCAGCACTGGTTGATCCAAGTCATCGGTGCGCTGACCCCAATTTATTAGAAGAATCTATTGGGGAACCCTCACATGGAGGCGGGATAGGGGAATCGTGGTTATGGCCGCTGCCATGTACCCCAGCAGGTGAAGAAACATCCTGGCTGTAACCAGATGACTGGAGGATACCAGGCGGGCCTGCATGATCAAGCGTTCTGCCCTGTCCTTCGGCAGAAAAGCCTTGCCCTGAGATGAGTCCAGGACTGTTCCAATGTACTGGAGGCGTTGGCATGGAGAGAAACAAGACTTTGGCAAGTTGATCGTGATCCCTAGAGTCTGGAAGAGCCAAAAGGTACCTTCCAGGGTCTGTAACAACAGATTCCTGGAGGGGGCTGTGAGCAGCCAGAAGTCCAGATACGGGAACACACAAAAGCCTTGCCTCCTCAGAACCGCAGCTAACACTGCCAGGCACTTGGTAAAGACCCGAGAGGACCGGGAACTGAAAGTGGTCTCCCTGAAAACAGAAATGGAGAAAGCAACAAAGGGCAGGGAAATCAGGATATGGAGGTAGGGATTCTGCATATCCAGAGAACAGAGCCAGTCCCTGTGAGGAAGGAGGGGCAATACACCCTGAAGAGTCACCATCCTGAACCGCTTGTACTCTTGTAGAGATTCAGGTGACCGAGGTCCATAATTGGTCTCAGGTGTCTCTCCCCTCCCCCGGTCTTCTTGGGGACCAGGAAAAAGTGGGAGTAGAACACGTTCCCTCTTTTGCTTGGGAGGATGGGCTCTATGACCCTTTTGCACAAGAACGCCTGGACCTCTTCTCGGATAAGGACAATGTGGTCACGAGGGTAATGGGAGGGTTTTCTGGAGAGGGTTCTAGAAACTCGAGGGTATGACCCAGTTAGATGATCTGAAGTACCCACTGATCTGAGATTACTATGCGCCATCCATCAGGTATAGGGAGAACCGACCTCCGATTGCCTTCCCCAAGGCCTCCACTGGAGGAGTTGGGCAAGGAGTCAGGTAGAGGCACCGGGGGTGGGCAGAACTGCTGTGGGCACTCCGGGGGCCCTAGGGGCAGATCCCTTGGCTGGCGAGGTATTGGCTTTGTGCTTGAAAGGGCCCTTTCAGCTGCTGACCCTTGTGGGGCTGTCGAGAGGACCGGCGAAAGGACTGGTATTGGGAAGGCTGCGACTGCGAGCGGTACACAGAGAGTACCAACCTCAGGGCCTTGCCAGATTTCTGAAGGCAGGAGATGATATCCTGGGCATCTCCGCCGAACAAAACAGAACCCCGGAAAGGGGCATCTTTGATTTTTGCATGAACATCACATGCGAAACCAGACACCCTGAGCCATGAATGGCGGCAAATGCAGATCCCTGTGGCATATGCAGATCCCTGCTGCCACCCCATGCCCAGAAGAGCTGACAGTGTTGTATGCTGCCCTCAGCACATGGCTGCCCACGTCCGAACCAGATTTTAAGAGATGAACTGTGTTTTAGTGGAATCTTCAGGAAGGGATTGAACCAGATCCCTCACCTGGTCCCAAATGGCATTCTGATACTGCACCACATGGGCCAAATAATTCTGAGCTCAGATGGCCAGAGTGGTAGAGGAATACACCCGCTTGCCCAACTGGTCTAGTTGGCAGGATTTCCTGTCTGAAGGGTGATGCTGAGGTGCTTGGGCTTCTTAGTGCCGTCATGAGTGGCATTTATGACCACCGAATCAGCCATGGGGTGGTCGCCAAAAAAGTCTTTGCCCATAGTTTATTTATTTAGTTTTTGTTGACCGGGTAAGTGCACTAGACAAATTCTGCCTATTTTCAGGCACGACCCAGGCAAGGGGGATACAGATAAATGCCACCTGACCTTGAACCAGATTAAGCTGTCTGTGGTATTTTTAGTGAATGGGTGAAATTTGGCTAGGACACCGGGGAAATTCTCCTACTCTTGGTACAGGGCGCTGTTGGCCCAGAATCCAAGATGGAGGATCCTGATGTCGCAGAGGAGGTGGAGGTGCTGTCAGCTGGGGAGCTGCTCTCCCTCCCAGGCATGGACAGCCAGAAGAGCTTATTGATGCAGCGAGTTGAAGAACTGGATGAAATGGAACATGCTATGGAGCTGGAAATCGAGAAGAGTGCTACGTTGCAGCATGATGGTAAATTGCAAATGGAACAAAATATGCAGGCACCACTTGTAATGGACCAAAGCGAGGAAGTTTTTGACACCGACTCGGAGGAATTCTCATGGCCATTGAGGAGCAGCAACCTGATGGTGAGCAATGTCCAGGGAGTTATGGCACGGAGATGCAGACTAAAAGCAGAGATAAAACTGTGCAAACAAAGAGGCAGAGGGAATGAGCTTAAAAAGAAGCACGGCAAATACGACTGAAAGAAAAATTATTTAAAAAAAAAGAGTCTGCAGCTGGCACCCCTAGTACTTCGGGAGGACAGCAGATGGCAAGAGATAGAGTAAAGGAGGCCTTTGGTGTGGGTTCACCTCAAGTTCCTCCGGAGGTATGGACACCTGATTGTGCCCTGGAACAAACCGGATGTTGAAGGGATTGAGGCCGGTAAGTGGGTCAGTGACCCAACAAGTGATTTTTCACAAGGTCCCATAGGCACCCGGGGATCGTGTATTGATGTTGTACAAAGTCCTATGACAGATATAAATACGGAGTAGATGGGTGAAAAGCAACACACTGGTCAGGACAATATAGGGGTGTCAGTAGAATCTGCGTTGGTCTCTGCAAATGTACCTTTGGCGATTGAAAAGATTGCTGAAAATATGGAAGGGACCATGCCATTGAATGATGCAAAGCAAGAGTTTAATTTGGGAGTGGGGAGGACGTAACAAGAGAATGGGGGAAGTCAGTCACCCACTACTCCACGAACAAAGACGTTTAACACGATGAAGGTAACCCCAGAGATTGGGGAAGAGAGAGACAGAGATACTACGGAAAGTAATGACCAGGCTGAGAAGCAGGCCAAAAACCTGGAGACAGGACAACAAAACGAGCACCCACACATAGATTCAGGACAAGAGGACATAGGTGGAACAACGGATGAGGATTCACATCAAGATGCTCAGTCACAGCAAACACCTCGACCTCCACCTAGAACCACTAGACTTTCAGACCTCTTTGATAAGTCCCCACCCACACCACACTGACATGCTGTTAGACTGCATTATAAAGGAGGTTTGGATGTGTTCCCAGATAGGGAATCTGTGGGGAAAAACATTGTTAAAAGAATCCTTACGATTTTCACCATCTGAGGTCCATGCTTTGATACACATTAGTGGTGAGGAAAACTTTGATGTAAGTTTTCATACTGCTTTTGGGTTGGATAAATTCTGGACATTACATAATCAAAGGAAATTCTCCCCTTTGTGGACGCCATTCTTTGCAATTCCTCTGACAAAGCCAATTATAAAGAAAATTACTATTATGTTCTGAACTGAAACTATTCATGTTGGGGACATTCACCACTGGCTGCAGAAGCAATGTGATGTTCTCAGTGCCCCAGAGCAGATTATAGACTTGGAAGCCTTTTGGACGGGGGGGTGGCATGTCACAGTTAAACTCTGACAAACTGAATCAGGTTCCATCCATCTGTCAAATAGTTTCTTTATTGGAAAAAAACATGGAGTTTGCTTTTACGCTGGACAGCCACAGGCCTGCCATAAATGTGGGGACCACATGCACTTAGCTAGCTCCTGTGATAAATTGAAATGCATTCTCTGTGGGGAATATGATCACATAAGTACAGAGTGCAGGAATGTGGTAAAGTGCAACCTATGCGATGCAAGAGGACATGTGTTTTACAAGTGTCCTTATGCGGCTCATAATAGGCAGGATTCAATTAATCAAGATACCATTATTTGGGCAGCACAGAGAAAGGCCGAAGGGCAGTCTGGAGCTCCCCGCTTTCCATCACCCCAGCCCCGACTTCTTCCAATATGAATCATACATACACTACTGGACCAGCCAAGACTACTCAAGAGGAGGTTCCGACAGACCAGGTACCAGAAACTGGAACAACCCAGGAGCAAGTCAGTGTGTTACTACAACAGGGGACTGTGAGGGTACAGACGTAAATGGCTCAAGAAGACATTCCTGCTGATCCTGTATTGACAAAGGAGAATGAACAATCCACTGTGGAGAGAGCAGGCTCTCAAGAAATAGCCCCTCCTATGACTCCTGGGGACAAAACTTGGACAACTATTGTACCCAGAGGAAGTGCTAGATTGCGTACTCCCGCAACTTCTGAGATTACCACAACTAATAGATATGAGGAATTGGGCAAACAGCACGACTGGGGAGAAATGGAAATTGATGGGTTGGATATGGACCTTTCCTCGCAGTCCCTCCCCCTTGGTGAGAGACGTGAGGAGGGGGAAAAGCGGACAAAAAAGAAAAAACATTTGAAGAAGGCTACAGCCACTTGAACACTTTATGGGGCCGGTTTCCTTTGCTTCTTTAAACGTGTGTAGCATGTTGAATGGTGGGAAACAGAAAGCAATTTTTTCTTGCTTGAATCAACAAGCCTTAAATGTGATTTTTATACAGGAAACATGGTTAAATACATCTGCAGCCATATCTCTGTGTAAAAAAGAATGGCGATGGGGACCATCGTATTGGTCTTTTGGGCTAGAGAGAGCTGATGGGGTTGGGATCTTATTTCAAGGAATTCCATTTAAATTACAGAAACTGACTGATGTTTATCCAGGCCGCCTATTAATATTAGACAGTGTATTACATGAAACAGCATGCCGGCTGATATCCGTTTACGCACTGCAAAGTAAAGCCGATTGGGTGGAGCTGTTTTCGAAACTGCAACCTTTTTTAGTCACCTCCAGACAGGTGTTTCTAGGGGGCGATTTTAATTGCCCCCTGGATATGCCGTGAATACATTCAACTGGTAGGAAGGTGTATTGTGATACGAATGCTCTAGTAAAATGTTTAAATATGGCAAACATGAAAGATGCTGCCAGACTGGTTCCCCCTCCGCAGGTTAGTAATACCTATGTCAGAGGGAGGGTGGCAACTAGGGTTGCCACCTGTCAGGTTTTTTACCTGGTGATCAGGTTTTCAAGGTCCCTATCAGGTAATCCGGTTTTGCTCTGTGCTGGTCAGGTTTTTGAGCCATTTTGAGTGCTTACATACTTTCCAAACAAATGCTGTGATATTATTCATTGTTTCAGCTGCTTGTCCAGCTTACAAACTAGTTCTGTTGTCAATATAGCCTTTGTTTGTGAAAGTAGTCAGCCTGGAGGTGTAAAGTATGGCCATTAACACCATTAGCACTTACTTAACCTAATCTTTCCACTGCATCTTGTAAGTGGCATAGCAGCAATAGCTGCCCCACCTTTGTAACAGTAACAGAGCCAGTTGTCTTCCACTTTCATTTGCTGGTATACATTTTCATCTCTAATTTTTCCTTAAGAAAAGGTATGGTCACTTGTTGGCTTTGAAATAGTACTGTGGACATGAACAGGGAATGGAGCCAGAAAAGGATATAAAGTACACATTACATGAAACAATTTCTTAAGTATTATTATATACCATGTATCCTGTTGTATGCTATTTACAGTATTCCCTTGTCCCCCGATCATATCTGTAAGTGATATTTCTTTATCTCTGTATGTTTATTTGGTAAACCAATGTCAATAAATAAATAAATACATAAGTAAATGGATGACTAGGAAGAACCTAGGAAAGTAACTTTAACAGGTACAGTACAGTATCTTAACATTTTTGTTGAACTGTTGCTTGAAGTGTTGTCTTTTATTGATATAACAAATGGCCTTCTAGGAGAAACAATGCATGATGAGTCATGAAAAGGGGTGGGGCTAGGGGCGGAGCTTAGGATCCAGTTTTTTCCCCATCCAAAGGTGGCAACCCTAGTGGCAACACATACAGATTTTTGGTTTGTGTCGTCCAATGTACAGTTAGTGGATTTTCAGGTTATTCCTTCTGAATTTTCTGATCACTGTCTACTTAAGAACAGATTTCCAAACTAGCCCATTACGAGGTATGACAGAATGGAAATTGAATGTAGCCATCTTAAAGGTTCCTAAATTACAAGCCCAGATTAGAACCCTTTAACATGGTAGAGGTACGGTGCACTGCTTGTATGATACAGCTGGTGAATGGTGGGAAGATACGAAAAAGGAATTGTAAAACTGGTTTAAAAAACATGGGGCAAGACAGAAAACTTCTTAATTCCTAAAATACTCGTCCTCACGGCAGCAACTACAATATCTTTATTCACTCACTAATACTACTACACATGATTATATTCACCAAATTACTCAGATAAAGCAACAGATGAAAATGTATCAATATGATTAAGTATCCACCTTGATGGCAGCAATGCAGTAAGGTACAACAAAAACACCTGTTGGGGACCCTTGCCAAACTTGTAAAACTAGACTTGAAAATTCACATATCACAGCTTTAAAAGATGTGGATGGGTCCATTAAAACAACCAACGTCACAGGACCGTAGTCAAATTGTACAGGTGTATTTTTCTTCATTATCCTCTAGGAGGGTAGGCTCCAGGAGAGACATGGATTCCTATATTTCAGAGTTTACTCCTGGTTGCGGAGATACTGATCATATTGAGCTTGACACTGCTTTTACAAAAGATGAAATGTTGGAAGTTTTAAAACACACGAGGAGAATGTATCACCAGGACATGATGGATTGCCTTTGGAATTTTACATAATGTTTCAGGATCTACTGGTGGAAATATTGTTTCAGGTATACTGTACCATGAAATAGTAGATAAACAAGTAATTAGAGATGATTTTGCCATTGGGAAATTGAAATTTCTTTATAAATCTGGAGATAAATTATTGTTGGAAAACTGGAGGCCAATTTGCCTCAAATACGGACTGGAAAATTTTGGGGAAACTGATTCATAAAAGACTACAGAACCACTTACCAGATTGGTTACATCTTGCACAAACTTGTGGGGTCCCTAGCTTGAGAATACAGGATAATCTTATTTTGATAAGAGACTGTTATACATAGTGTGTTCAAAATAAAATACCAGCTCTACTGATTTCATTGGATCAGAGTAAAGCGTCCGATAGATTCTACCATACATTTCTGTTGCAAGTTCTAGAACACTATGGAGTGTACAACAGGATTTTTAGAGGTATTCAAACACTCTATGGGAGGGCTTCGGTAAATACAGGTTACTCACCTGTAACAGGAGTTCTAGGAATGGTATATGTTGTTCATCCACACTCATTGGCAGTATCCTTGCCGCTTTAAATCTTGCCGGAAGGTCTTCAAGCTTGCTCCTCCCACCCACCCGGGTGGTATAACTCTCGGCTCCGCCCCATGACGCCAGATCTGGCCCGCTGAAGCTCAGGCTTAGCGTCGAGCCGGAGGATGGAGAATGTAGGGATGAACAACATATACCATTCCTAGAACTCCTGTTACAGGTGAGTAACCTGTATTTCTAGGGACATGGATATGTTGTTCATCCACACTCATTGGCAGACTCCTAGCAGTTCTCCGGGAGGAGGGAGGCAAGACGCACACCCCAATACTTACTTGGGAAAGAGAGACTGGAGAACCGAGGCCCCAAAACAGCATCCCGGCGTGACTCAAGGTCGATGTGGTAGTGGGTAATGAAGGTGTTTGCTGACTTCCAGGTAGCAGCCCTGCAGATTTCCTGGATAGGGACGTCCCTGAAGCAGCCACTGCACAGCAGTATGGCGGTAGAATGAGCTCTTATCCTCTGGGAGGCTCCATGCCCGCCAACTTATAGCAGAGATCTATGCAGGAGGTTACCCACCTGCTTATCGTCCGCTTGGCTGCAGGTCTGCCAGATGCGGCTTCAGCGTGGTGACAAACAGCTGGCGAACCTCTCCTCGATTTCAGCCAAGTCCTTATAATAAGCGAGCGCCTTCTAGGTCCAGAGTATGGAGCCTATATTCGCCTCCGAGGTGATTGGGTAGAACACCGCAGAGTCAACACCTGGTTAAGGTGAAACTCGACACCACCTTCGAAGGAATTCGTGGGTGAGGACAACCTTGTCCCTGTGGAAGACCAGGTAAGGAGACTCCGATGGAAAGCGCCTGGAGCTCTCCCCATCCTTCTGGCTGACGGATAGCCACCAAGAAGGCGGCCCTCCACACAGGTGAGAGAGAGCACACCTGTGCATAGGTTCGAATGGCTTGCCCATGAGCTTTGCCAGTACCAGCAGTAGATCCCACGGAGGTGGGGGTTCCCGTGACTGAGGGAAATGTGATCAAGGCCTTTGAAAAGCGCCAGACCACCTTCCTCCTGCGCCATCGACTGCTTCCCGGCCCGCGCCCGGTAAGCAGAGATGGCTGCCAGGTGCACCCTTAGGGCTTTCGACCTGAGCCCTTTGACTAGAAAGGACCATAAATAGTCCAAGATGCTTGCCAAGGAACAGGAGGAAGGGTCCAAGCCCTCGTTCTGACACCAAATGGAAAACCTTTTCCATTTGAAGGCATAGCATTTTCTGGTCGACTCTACGGGACGCCTCAACTACATTGAGGACCTCGTCGGAAAGACCCAAGGCCTGGAACTCTAGCGCCAGGAACCAGGCCGTCAGGTGGTAGGGATTGAAGGTCCGATGGAACACCTTCCCTGATTGACTGAGAGCAGGTCCGGCGAGCTGGAAGCTGCCGGAGTCCTGGAGCTGAGACTGAGGAGATCTGGTACCAGAACTGGCGAGGCCAGTCTGGGGCTATCAGAATCACCTGCGCCTTGTCCCTCCTCGCCTTTGAGAAGAACCTTGTGGATCAAGGGAAATGGGGAAAGGCGAAAAGAGGCCCGGGGTCCATTGCCTCGAGAAGGCATCCCTCTGCAGCGAGCCCCTCTGAGGGGGCGGGCATGGAACAGACTCAGCTTCGCTCTCTCCATGGAGGCAAACAGGTCCACCTGAGGTGTGCCCCAAAGGAGAACAGATGCTGTACTACCTCGCAGGAGAGACCACTGTGGGATGCAGCCCCTATCCGCCCAGGGCATCGGCCAGGGTGTTGGAGGCCCTGCCACGTGAATGGCTAGAGATCCTCCAGGCCGCGCACGAGTGACCAAATGCGGAGAGCTTCCTTGCATAGAAGCATGGAGCTGGCCCCGCTCCTGGCGGTTCAGATAGTACATGGTCGGGTATTGTCCGCCTGGACTCGGACCACTTGACCCCGGAGGAACGGAGCAAAGGCGTGAGAGCTAGGCGGACCGGCGGAGCTCCAGCAGGTTGATGTGGCATCGGGACTCCGCTGGGACCAGAGGCCATGAGCCCGTGTTCCCCCAGATGGGCACCCCAACCCATCAGAGAGGCATCGGTCAATAGAGAGACCACGTCGTCGGGCGACGAACGGGATGCCCTCCCGCAAATGATCTGGAACGGTCCACCACTGGAGAGCGCTCCACATCCCCCTGTGTCACCGGCACAAGCTGGTCCAAGGGATCGCAGCGCCAGGACCACTGGCTGGCCAGTCCCCACTGAAGGGGACGATGTTCCAGCGGGCCCAACGGACCACGCTGGTGCAGGCCGCCATGAGACCCAGGAGGCGAGGAAGTCCCGGCAGGTGCAATTGCCCAACCAGAAATGATCGGGCAAAGGAGGAAAGAACTCGCCCTGTCCGCTGGAGCCGCGCCTGCTCAAGAGAGTCGAGCTGCGCCTCGATGAATAGAATCACCTGCTTCGCTCGAGTCCGACTCTGGCCTCTGATAAGGAGGCCCAGTTGAGAGCAGACCTGGAGGGCCAGATCTCTGACCACTCCGCCTCTTCCTGGAGGGAGCTGCTATCAGCCAGTCGTCCAGGTAAGGGTACACCCGACCCTCGCGCCGCAGGGGAATGCTGTCACCACTGCCATGCATTTGGTGAAGACCCTGAGCTGGAGACAGTCAAGGGCATGGCTTGAATCAAGAGAGATCCTTCCGCCGGAAGAGGGAATCTCTGGTGAGACGGACGGATAGGGACGTGAAAACGCTGGCCCTGCAAATCCAGAGAGCAGAACCACACGCTGCTCCAAGGATGGTATTATCTGAGCCAGAGTGACCATCCTGAAGGTTCGAGACCTAGGAACTTGTTTAGGTCGTAGGTCGAGAATGGGGCGCCAGCCCCCGTCTGCTTCGGAACCAGGAAGTACCTGGACACAAACCCTGGGTCTGAAGGAGGTCCACCACCTCTCTTACCACCTCCTTCTGGAGGAGGAGAGCTGTGTCGGCTCGACGAGCCGCCAGTGAGGCTGGGATCCCGGCCTCCGAGGGGCGACGGCCTGAAGGGTGGTGCCTGCTCGAATTCCAGAGGCAGGCCTCTTCCCACCACCTCCAAGACCCACCTGTCCGTGGTAACAGCGACCAGGCGGAACGGAAGTGCCGGAGCTGCCCCCACGGGGACCCAGGGTAGGGTGACGGGATGGGGCGACACCCTCAGCCCGCCACTGGGCAGGCTTGAGGAGGGACCGCCGAGGGACCTCCTGGGCCCTTTCCTCCCTGCCTCCTGTTAGAGGAAGCCGGGGCTTGGGTTGGGATGCCAAGGCCGAGCCTGCTGGCCCTGACGTTGTTGGCCGGGCGCGCCGGGGCACAGAAGGACGAAAGGGCTTAGGCTGTGGTTTGGCGGCCTTGTCCTTCTGAGCGAAGAGACCGAGTCCAAGGTGGCATTGGACTTCTCGATCCTCTGCAGGCTACCTTCCACCCCAGGGTCAAGAGGTCAGTCCCCAAAAGGGAACATCCGCCAACTTGTGCTGGGTATCCGCAAAGGTGGATATCCTCAGCCAAGCCCGCCGACGATAGCCACTCGCGGCCGCCACCGATCTGGCACATGAGTCCCCATATCCAAAGCAGTCTGAGCTGCTGTTTGGCCACTGCTCTGCCCTGGTCCCGCACCTGCTTAACCGTAGTCTGCAGATCGGCGGAAGATGAGGGATGACTCATCCAGGAGCCCAACAGGGCATGAGAAAATGTGCCATGAGGACGGCCGAACTGGCCTGACGAAGGCCGAGAGAGACGCAGCGTAGACTTTTCGCCCGACATAGTCCAATTTCTTGGACTCCTGTCAGGAGGTTTGTCCATCCCTGGCGCTGCCGGGCGCATCGAAAACGCTTGTCGGTAACCAACCCTCAGCAGAGGGGTGTTCCAAAACCGACAAGGAACCGTAGGGACCGTGATACTTCCTGCCATCCTGGCCGGGCGAGGGCAGGAAGCAGGGCGCCAAAGCTCCAGTGCCGGACCCACTATGGCCTCGGCCACCGAAAGGCCTCCGCCGGAGAATCCCTCAGTCCAGAATCTCCGTGAGGGGATACCTGGCCGCTGGAAACGGGTTCGAGCTCCATCCCGGTAGACTCCGAGATGAGCCAAGCAGTCCTAGGAAGGATGACGGCTATCGTCCATTGACTGACCTCCTGAAGACTCCAAGTCCAGTCGCTTGGAGAAAAGGAGGAATCATCTTCGACTCGGAAGAGTCCTCGAAGAGCTGCCTCTGGCCTGAGCCACCTTCACCTGCCGAGGTCGGTCGGGAGTGAGGGTAACTGACAGCCGATGGGTAGACCCTTAGCCGACCGAGAATCCTGGTCGGAGCCCCAATTGGTGGCTGTGGAGCTGGAGGTTCCACCGAATCGTGGAGCAGCTGGTTTTGGCCGAACAACCGCCTGGGTATAGGCCCTCGGATAAGTCGAGGGTTGTGTCGGCCGCCCGGTGACAGTTACTTAATGGCCGGGAAGGCGACGGAGTCGGCTTATTCCGCCAGGAGGAGCTGTTGAACATAAGGTCCTCGCACTGCCGACGACTTACGCCAAGCCTCCCTCATCCGAGGGAGGAGGACGAGGACGAGCGGCGACGCTGCCTTACCGCGTGCCGAGACCGAGACCGCCTATGACGGTGGGATCGCTGGACCGCCAAGAGGTCCGAGACCGAGACCAGAGTCCCGGAATTTCCGAGGTCGGTGCGGGAGGTGTCGGCCGAACCGCACCCTTCGCTCGGATGGTCCATCCGAGGGCTCCGGAACCGAGGCACAGGCGAGCCCACGGATCCTCAACTCCTCCCGGGGAACCGGGAGAGGGGAATCCGGCTGCTAAAGGCTACAGCCCGTCCAATGGGTCGGAGAAAATCTCGACTTCATCGGTGGGAGTCTCGGTCAACTGACCTGACGGGACACCGTGAGGCCAGTGGTCGAGCCGAGCGGTCGACCAAGCCGACGGTCGACGGCCCGGGAGAGGGACCTTCCGCCTCCCAAGAGCGCCGACGGAGGGACTCTACCCTGTCCCTCTTTTGGACCGAGAATAAGGTCCAGCAGACGCAGGCCCTTCTCCTTAGTGGAGAGGGACAGACAAAGCTCCTTAAAAGAAGCCGTAGGAAGAACCCAGAGAGAGCGGGATAAATGCCGTGGCCGAGGAAGATACGCCCGCGCCGCCTCCTCTCTCGAGGGGCGACCATCCGCCGAAGCTGATCCACGAGCCACGCCATGACACGCCAACCGGGCCTCCTTGACTTCACCGAGGGAAACGCTTTCGGGACGGCCCAGTTGCAATCGGGCAGCACGGCTTCGAGGACGAGGGTCGAGAAAGATGAGCACAGGTCGCAAGCCCGCGGGTCGTGCTCAGGCCTCCAAGTAGACACACGTGGAGTGTGGATCCGTCCGAGACATCTTCTGCCTGCATGGGCATCTCCGAACCGAAGTCGATTTGTCCATCGCAGTCAGCGAGGGATAGAAGACTCAAGTCTTTTGCAAAATTTATTTTTAAATCGCAAACGGAGAAATAGGAACTAGTCACAAACGCAGAGCGTTAAGGAGGGAACCTGAGCTTCCAAGCGGTAAGGAAGATCTGACGTCATGGGGCGGAGCCGAGAGTTATACCACCCGGGTGGGTGGGAGGAGCAAGCTTGAAGACCTTCCGGCAAGATTTAAAGCGGCAAGGATACTGCCAATGAGTGTGGATGAACAACATATCCATGTCCCTAGAATATCCCTTATTGGAACCCAATCTATTCCACATTTTATTTTAATAGGCTTGAAAGGGAGGGATCTGCTCGAACTCCAGATGCAGGCCCCTGCCAACCACTACCAGACCCCAGTAGTCTGTGGTGAGAGTGGACCAGGTGGAAAGAAAGAGGCTGAGCCGGCCCCTGGGGGGGGGGAATCAGGGGAGATGAGATGAGGTTGGGGGCAGCACCCCACAACTGAGAAGGCTTGGAGTAGGAGGGACTGGCCGAGGAGCCGCCGGGACCCTTCCTTCCGGGCTTCCTGACCGAGGAAGTGCCGGACTTGGCACTAGGGCGCCAAGATTGAGTCTGCTGGCACTGCTGCTGGTACTGCTCGGCAGGTCTTGCCGCAGGAGTGGAGGGATGAAAAGGGCTTACGCTGCTGATGGCAGCCTTTGTCATTCTGAGCAGATGTGAGAGAGTCTAGGGTGGCAGTGGATTTTTCAATGCACTGGAGGTGGCCCTCCACACCGGGCCCAAACAGGTCGGTGCCCAGAAAGAGAACATCTGCATGCTTGTGTTGGGTGTCTGCCATGAAGATCGATATCCGTAACCAAGCCCTGAGGCGCACGGCCACTGAGGCCACTACCGAACGGGCACAAGAGTCTCTGATGTCCAGAGCCATCTGGAGCTGTTGCTTTGCTACTGCCCTTCCCTGATCCTGGACCTGCTTGACCGTGGTCTGGAGGTCAGCTAGGAGATGAGGAAGCACCTCATCCAGGGAGCCCAACAGGGCATGAGAGAAGTGTGCCATTACAATGACCAAGCTGGCCTGGCGAAGGCCCAAGGAGGCAGCAGCTTATACCTTCCCACCCAAGTAGTCCAACTTCTTGGACTCCTTATCCGGGGGCTTGTCAGCGTCCCTCATGTTGCCTGAGCACCTGAAGACCAAGTCCACTACCAACCCCTCGGCCGAGGGGTGCTCTGAGAAACTGAAGAGGGAGCCGGAAGGGACCGCATACTTGCGGGCCATCCTGGCTGAAGGCGCTGGGCACTGCCAGAGTTCTAACACTGAGCCCACAATGGCCTCAGCTACTGGGAAGGCCTCCGTCGGGGAATCCCCCTTGTCCAGAATCTCCGTAAGAGGATATCTGGCCTGTTTCTGCACAGGTTCGAGCGGCATCCCGGTAGACTCCGAGATGAGCCGAAGGATACCAAGAAACGAGATAGGGCTCTCGTCCACTGAAAGACCCCCGAGGATTCCAGGTCGACTGCATGGGAATGCAACGAGGAGTCTTTGGACTCCGAAGAGTCTGCGTACAGCTGGTGACCACCTGAGCCACTCTCCACACGCCGAAGGAGATCAGGGGTGAGGGTGACCAACAACCGATGGGGCAAACGTTGAGCTGACCAAGAACCCTTAGTCAGCTCCCCAATCTTCGGCTGAGGAGGCGGTGGTTCCACCAGAATGGGAGGGGCAGCCAGTTTCAGCTGAGCCGATGGTGCCAGGACCAGGCCCTCAACCGAGGAACCGTCGGCGGGAGTCTGCGGTGACAGCCACTTAATTGCCGGAGTGGAAGCCAGCGTCAGCTTGCTGCCGGCCAAAAGGAGTTGCTGCCACATGAGATCCTCACAGGACCGACGCAACTTACACCGAAGCCTCTCCTCAGCCGAGGAGGATGAGGAAGACGGGTGGCAAAGGCATTTTCCATGATGTTGAGACCAAGACCGTCGACGTCAGCGGGACTTCCCCGAAGCGGAAGAGGACTGAGACTTTGACCGTCGGTGGTGCCAGCAATGGGCCGAGGAAGGAGCGGGGGAAACCCGCTGCCCCTCCGATTCAGGGTCCTTGGCTGGGGACTTTGGCTCAACGGGCTGAGGCAAGTCCTCGGTAGCCATAGGGAACAGCGGTGTCCGAGACAGAGAGAGAGAGTGAGTTGCCAGCTTCCTCAGTTGACATCCTGTTGGTGGGCACGAGAAAAATCTTGGCCTCGTCAACAGGTGTCTTGGTTGCTGGTCTGACGGGGACTCTGTAAAACCAGCGGCCTGCGCCACAACCTCGACTGAAGTCGAGAACAGACGGTCCGTGAAGCGAGATCTCTCTCACTACCAAGAGCATCAACGGTGGGTCTTACCTTTCTTTAGATCCTTTTTCTGGGACCGAGGAGTGTGAGACCCAAAAGGACCCTCTCCTTTGGTCGAGAGGGACTGGCACAGCTCCCGAAAGGAAGCCATGTTAGAAGAGTCCAGTTGAAGTGGAATAAAGACTGAAGCCAAAGAAGAGCTCGCCATGGCCTGGAACAGCTCCTCCTCGAGGGCAGTGAGCTGTTCAAGCTGTTCCAGTAGTTCTGCAGAGCCTGCCGCCGAGGACCCCACCCAACGGGCTTTCCTCGATTTAACCGGCGGGTACCGTTTCTCCAGTCACCCCAGCTGGAGTCTGGCATCATGGTCTTCAAGCACAGACGGAGAAAAGGACAGACACATGTCGCAAGCCTGCGGATCATGGTCGTGTCCGAGGCAATAAATGCAAGAGACGTGGGGGTCAGAGCGCGACATCTTCTGCCCAGAAGGGCATTGACGGAACCTGGGAACGGATTTGTCCTTCATCACAGCCGCGAGGGAAGAGGGTGAAGAGCGCACTCGAACAAGTTTTAATGTAAGTTTAGGAAACATTTCCGAAGTTTTATGAGCCAGGTCCTGCAAAACGCGAGAGCGTTAAGGAGGGAACCTGATGCTTCCAAGCGGTAAGGAAGTTTTGGCGTCATGGGGCGGAGCCAAGGGTTTCATCACCCGGGTGGGTGGGAGAAGCCAGCTTGAAGACTTTCCGGCCTATCTTAAAGCGGCAAGGTACCTGCCAGACAGTGTGGATTGAACTACATATCCACGCCCCTAGAACTGTACAGTTTCCCAATAACCAGTAGTTTCTATTGAAAGTATTCTGAGTTTAGCCTTAACCAGAAAAGTACTGTTACGTTCGAACTTACTGTGACAGTAGATCTTCGAGAGGAGCTCTTGCAGCAGGTAACACTGGTAGGACTGAAGCCCCCAGGCACCAGGACCACACAGGAAACTTCTAGTTAGCAGTCTACCACAGGCGACTGCCCCCACTGATGTCAACACTGACATCTATCTATCCTATAAAAGGTGTGGTCCACCAGACTTACCGCAGTTCTCCTGCTGGAGACCCCAAGCACAGAAAGCAGAACTGGAGAACAGAGGCGATTCCTCAGAGTTCAGGAAGAGCAGCATAACTGCAAAGGAGAAGAAGCAATCAGTGGGAAGGAAGGAGGGAAAGCAGCACCTGCTGCAAGAGCTCCTCTCAAAGATCTACTGTTATGGCAAGTTTTTATGGAACTGTACCATCTTACTTCGAGGGGGCTCTTGTAGCAAGCAACATCGGTAGGACTGAGTCCCAAGCAGTACCAGAACTGATTGTGAGTCAGCTGAGAGGAGGCAAACAGACAACAGAAGGCTGTTCATGAGAGATGGCCCTGAAAGACAACTAGTCCGAAACTGGCCCTGTGTCTGCAAGAAAAAATTACTTACCATAGTAATCTTGTTTCTTCCAAAGGAATCTTTACTGCATTCTGACATACGCAGTTAGCCTTCACCATTCAACTGTCCCGGAGAGGATAGAGTTAAAGAACCTATGCAAATAGTAGAACGCTGATAGGCTCGAGCTCAGTTTTCAAACTACTGTCCCTGGTGCATTCTATGTAACCATCAGATTCTTATGAAACATGTACAAAATTATGTTATGTATGCTATCCTAAAAAACTAATTATCCCAGAGAACTACAATCCTCCCTTTGAATAGGACATCTGAAAAGACTCAAGTCACAGATACCCAAAAACAACCAACCTAAACAAGTTTCAACAACCAAACATGAACAGCTGGAGTGCAGTGCCCACCGGGTTCTAGTAGGGGAGGTAGGGTGGGAACTCAGAATACAGTAGATTCCCTTGGAAGAAACAAGATTACTATGGTAATCAATTTTTTATTCAAGCCCCAGGAAATCTTTACTGTATTCTGACATATGCAGACTACCAAGCAGTACCTTTGGAGGTGGGCATAAAACCTATATAGGAAGCAGGCTCTCTGCAGTACTGTTGTGCCAAACCTGGCATCACTTCTAGCCTGGGTGTCCAGGCAACAGTGCTTAGTAATAGTGTGAACAGATTTCCAGGTGGCTGCTTTGCAAATTTATAACAAAGGAATGTCTCTGGTGGCTGCTATAGAAGCAATTGTACCCCTGGTGGAATAAGCCCTAAAGCCCACTGTGGGTTCTTTGTCTAGTCTGCTGTAGCAAAGCTGAATACAGGCAACAATCCAGCATGCAATAGTCCTATTTGAAGCTAGTTTGCTTTTCTCCACTTTTCCATAGGTCAGGAAAAGCGAAGTATTATCCTGTCTATGGCCTTTCGTATGATCCAAGTAATAGCTGATAGCCCTCTTAACAACTAGGCTATGCAACATACGATCCCCTGATCAGTGAAAAAGACAGGTAGAGTAACAGACTGACTGAGGTGAAAATCAGAAACCACTTTTGGAAGGAACTCTCTATTGGTTCTGAGGACTATCTTGTCCCTATGGACTGAAATGTAATTAGACTCTGTGGACAAGGCCTGGACTTCACTGATTCTTCTGGCTGAAGTAACTGCCACTAAGAAGACCGTTTTCCAAGTCACATACTTGAGATCTGCTGAGGACATGGGTCAAATGGGGGTTGCATTAGCTGTGCAATGCATATGTTCAGGTCTCAGAAGATGACTGGTTCCCTGTGAGGGGGATGCAAATGAAGCAATCTTTTGAAGAACTTCCTGAAAATTGGAAGCCAAAAAAGTTCCTTTACCTGCTGAGATGTAGGCAGAGACAGCTGCCAAGTCTACCTTGAGGGTAAATGGCTTAAGCCCTAGGGAATGGAGGTGGGATAAGTAGTCCAACAGGACTTGGAGTCCAGCCTGAAAAGGGTCTGTGACCTTCTGCTGGCACCAAATGGACAACTTTTCCATTTAGAAGTGTATGTTTTCCTGGTAGAGGGCTTCTAAGAGACCCTTAGGACCTCAAGGACCCCTTCCAAAAGGTGCAGATTAGCATATACTAGGTCCTCAAAAGCCAGGCCATGAGCCTGAGGTATTTAAGGATGGGGTAATGGATCCTCCCCTGGGAGGATGTGTGCAAGTTGTGCCTCCTGGGGAGGCAAATCGGTCTGGAGATTGACAGGGACAAGAGCAGGGAGTACCAAGGCTGCCTGGCCCATTCTGGAGCTATGAGAATCATTGTTGCTGGCTGGGATCTGAGCTTGTTCAGCACTCTGAGCAACAGAGGGAATGGAGGGAAGGCATACATGAACTTTCCTGTCCAATCCAGTGGCTCTGTGCCCACTGCAGGAGGCCTGCAGCAAAACTGTGGCAGCTGGTGACTGTCTGGGGCTGCAAAGAGACCCATCTCTGGAGTGCCCCATCTTCTAAAGACAGTTTGCAGGATCTGTCCTTTTGATTTATTTATTGCAATGTTTCACCAAGAAGGTACACTGAACAACAAGTTGCTCGTCTCCCGGTGTGACCTGGGGGTACAAAGGATTTGAATAAGAATTGTACAAATAAGCAGGGAAGCATAATGTTACATACAGCAATAGTTACATACAGGGTACATCAGGTAAGCGTAAACATACTTAGCTAACATTAGAAGTGTGATACGGGAGGCAAAAGGGAGGCAGAATAAACAAACTACGGATTTATGCATAAAATAAAGTAGGGCGTTAGGGACAATCAGACTGGAATACCGACAACATACAATAAGACAGAGAACAGAGAGTAACGAGACAAGTCGGTAAACAAAAGCAAAGACAGAATAAGTATGGGGCGGAGGGGAGGGGTAGAGTGCAGGGGGATTAAGTGCTGAGATTGTATTTGTAAGAGCCAGTGGGAAGGAAGATTTAGGAAGGAGTGAAATGCCAGAACCAGAGTCCCCCTTCAGGATGCTGAGAACCCTGCAAGGGGGGCATGGAGCAGGCTTGTTAATGAAGAGAGAGAGCAAGAGAGGAGGGAGGGGAGGGAGGGGGAGAAATGCAGGGAAAAATTAAGTGCTGAGTTTGTGATTGTGAGAGCCAGCAGGAAAGATTTAGGGAGGCGGGAAAAGAAAAGTAAAAACTTGTTCCCGCTTCAGGATACTGAGAACCCTGTTCCTCCTTCAGGAATTGAGAACTCTGAAAGGGGGCAAGAAGCAGGCTAGTAAATAAAGACAAAGAGCGAGAGAGAGGAGGAGAGATTGGGTGGGGGGGGATAGCAGATACTAGGCAGAGGAAGCCCAGAGACCACTTGCGGTGGTTTTGATTGATCCTGTTCAGTGCATCTGCTAGGACGTTGTCCTTTCCTGCATGATGGACTGCTGAGAGAGAGAGACCCTGAGGGAATATGCCAGAGTCCAAATTTTCATAGCATTCTATGCACAGTAAAGTGGACTTTGTGCCTCCCTGCTTGTTTATGTATACATGGTTGTGTTGTCTGTTCTGATTTGCACCACCTTATCCTGGACCAGTGAGGCAAATGACTGGAGGGCCAGAAAGACTGCCCTGAGCTCCAACAGGTTTATGTGCAGTAGTGACTCTTGCTGGGACCAAGTGCCTAGTACAGTGTGCTCCCCAGAGGGGCGCCACATCCTAGGAGGGAGGCATCTGTTGTCAACACTGCTGGTGGGGATTCTTGCTGGAATAGAACCCCTTCCCTAAGGCTGACCATTTCCTGCCACCACTGCAGTGCTTAAATGAGAGTCCTTGTGACTGGTGCTAGCTTTGACAGGGACTCTTTTCTAAGACCTATGGGACCTAAGGTGGAACTGGATGTCTCATTTGAAACCTGACTCCTGACACTGTTGCTGTTGAGGCTGCCATGTGGCCCAATAGCTGCAGGAAATGTCTTGCTGGTCTGGGGGGTGTGAAGCTGGAAGGAGTATGCCAACTATACCAGGCTGTTCACCCTTTCCTGAGGAAGGAATGCCTTCCCCCCCTTTGAGTGTCCAACTCCACTCCTATGAAATCCAAGAGCTGGACCACCTGCAAGGCTGACTTTTTCAGGTTCAACAGGAACCCTAGAGACTGCAGAGTAGCCTGTGTGAGAACCAGAGAATCCCTTACCTGCTGAAGGGACTGCACCATAACTAATCAGACATCTAGGTAAGGGAATACTGTCACCCCCTGCCTTCTCAAATGTGCCACTACCGCAGCCAGGCACTTTGTGAACACCCTTGGGGCAGAGATGAAATCAAAAGGTAGAGCTCTGAACTGGTAACGACCTGAAGGCAATCTGAATCTGAGGTACTCCTGAGAGACTGTCTGATGGGAAAGTAGAAATTGGCATCCTTGAGGTCCAAGGATGCCAGCCAGTCTCCTTGCCTGAGAGTGGGGAGAATCATTGCCAAAGTGACCATCTTGAACTTTGGCTTTGTCACTTATCTGTTTAGGGTTCTCAGATCCAATATGGGTTGCCACTCCCCAGTCTTCTTTAGGGTTAGGAAGTACCTTGAGTCCTGGGCTGAGGGTTGGGGTCAGAGCGCTTGTTGCCCATTCTGCCCCTGCCTCTAAAGTAGCCATGTTGCTGATGATGATCTGGGAGAGCATGAGCCTGCTAAAAAGGCCTGGTATAGGATCTCCCCCTATCTCCCCCTACTTTGGTGCCTCTGGGAGGTGGATGGCTTCTCCTTGGCAGAAGCACTTTTGTAAGCAGCTTTGTATTCATCCATCTTTTTCATTTAAGCTTCTGTTTGCTCACAAAACAGAGAAGTCTGCTCATGGGGAAATCCAATGCTTTAGTTTGGGTATCCTGAGAAAGGTTAGTGGATCTGAGCCAAGCAAAGCTTCTCAAGGACACTGTGGCTGCCACGTCTGGCAGCAGTGTCATTGGAATCCACTACCATGTGGAACTGGCATTTTGAAGCCTCAATGCCACATCTGGCAGTTTCTGCTAGATCAGTTGCTAGGGAAGAGGAGCTTTGCTGGCCAACTCCAACACTGAATTACAGAGACTTTTTTGGTACCTAGAAACATAAGCTTATAAGTGGCCTGTCTGATGGCCAAAGAAGCCCACAAGTAGCCTTTTTTGGTAAATTTTCCGAGAGTTCTTGTCAGGGCGGTGAGAAGACAATGTCACATTTGCCTTGGCACAGGCAGCTGCCTGCACCACCCCCTCATGGTTGGGGTGACTTAAGAGGAATTCAGACCCATTCCTAGCCAAGTAGTTATTTTCTGTCCATTTTCTTGTCCACTGGAGGGACAGATGTAGGGGTTTGCAAGATTTTAAGGACTTGCCTTTTTAATGACTTGTGGATGGGGAGCAGCAAACGTTTAGTGGCTGCCAACCCCATAATTTCCATATAATCTGGTTCCTTCTCCTCCTAAGTGGTCTCCTGGGTGGGGAGATCCAGAGTCTCTGCGACTTGTTTCATAAAAGAAAAGTGGGAGGAGTAATCCTCAGGACGTCAAGGGGAACACTCAAAGTTCTGCTGGTCTGGTGAGACCTCAGGCTCAATTGGTTCCTCAAGGTTATTGTCATCCTCATCTCCATCCCCTTCACAGAAGAGGTCCAGCTCAGCTGAACCGCAAACCAAAGAGGCAACTGCTGGTAGAAATGCAGGTTGAACTGGAGTTAGACTGGTGGTTGCTGCGGAACCGGTACTGATGGACTGGGGCGATTCTGCAGCAATTGTGTCACCTTAATAGCGTTAGCTGTCTCTTAAGTGGTTGAAACTGCAGCGAACTTCGGTTGTGGTTCCTTTGCTATATGTTTCTCCTTTTGTTTCTTTTTGGCAGGGGCCGGTTCAGCGGCCGGTTCTGCACTCATCCTGGACTTTGATGAGGTTTCTCCCTTGTCAGAGGGCTTTCCTTCCAGTTCCTTAGCTTTTTCCTTGTTAGAGGAAGGAACCAGTTGTTCAGGAGCTAGGTCAGCAGCTTTCTCAGACATTTTTTCCCTCGGTCTGTTAAGGTGCCTATCAAGCGTAGACTGAGGAAAAGCATTACAAATTTCAGTCTGCATTCAGGTGATCAAACCCTAAGCAGACAACACAAGTTGTGTGGGGGTCAGCCTTAGTGAGTGGTTCCCCACACACAATGCAGTGCTGAAAACCAGTAGGTCCAGTTTTCTTTTTGGGTTTCTGTGACATAATCCTTTACACCAAGAAATGCCAGTCCTGTGCCAACAAATAATAATAATGACTTTTTTTGGGGTTGGTTCAGTGACAGAGGGAAAAAATGAGAAACCACGGTTCAAAATACAGAACAAATGGGCAAGAACCAGCAGCTATAGTTTTTTAAGAATCATGACTAAAATAAAAAACTTTTACCTCAAAGAAAGTAAAAAATGTCAGTTCCTTACTGGTTCAAAGAACCGATGAGGAACCGCAAACTTGCCAAAACTAAAGCTAAATCTAGACTAGACTACCTGTATTAACCAAGGCTAGTATTTTGAAAAAGGAAAAACTAAACGAATTGGTAACAAAAAACTGATGGAATAAAGAAAAATCTCAGAGAAGCTGAAGGAAAAATCTCCAAGGTGTCTAACTTTGGCAGGCAGAGTAAAGAATCTGACAGTTAGATAGAATACACCAGGAACAGTAGTTTGAAAACCAAGCTTGAGCCCATCAACATTCTACTACATGCAAAGGTTCTTTAACTTTATCCTCTCCAGGGCAGTTGAATGGTGAAGGCTAACTGCATATGCCAGAATACAGTAGAGAGTTCCTGGGGCTTGAAGCAATGTCCAGACTGTAATGCCGGATAAAGGTGTGAAACGAGCTACAAGTGGCAGCTGCACAGATGTCCACAGCAGACACATTACGGAAACAAGCAGAAGAGGCAGCTATATCTCTAGTACAGTGACCCTTAACCACTCTGGGCAAGGGCTTGTTGTACTTACAGTAACAGTACACAATGCAGTTTGCCAACCATTTAGACGAACAACATTTCTTAACAGGTGTCCCTTCTCTCTCTTAGGGGCAAACGAAACAAACAACTGATCAACCTTTCTAACGAGTTTGGTGTGGTTACAGCAAAAACAGAGCACCCCTATGAACAGCAATAGTATGCAGTGGGGGGGGGGGTGTGTGTGACTAAAGTAGCCAACTGAATCGGACGCATACCAGAGAGTTCTTCCTAATCAGCCTAAATAACTGGCAAATAAACAGGTTACTCACCTGAAACAGTAGTTCTAGGAGTGGTGTATGTTTGTTCATCCACACTTGTTGGCATGTCCCTTCCCCTTTAAATCTTGCCGGAAGGTCTTCAAGCTGGCTCCTCCCACCCACCCGGGTGGTATAACCCTCGGCTCCACCCCATGACGCCAGATCTCAGCCCGCTGGAAGCCACGTTGTGCGTCACACCTGGGGAGGTCAAGTGGGTCAGTGAGGATGAACAACCTATACCACTCCTAGAAAGTTCAGTTACACAAAGACTTTTGCTGTAACAGTAGATCTTCTAGCAATGTCTCTTGCAGTAAGTCATTACTTCTGGGAGTTCGCAATAGGTGGCACTCCAGCATGGAAGTTTCTTCCAGCAGTATCCACACCAGGGACCACCCACACTACCTCACTTCCTGGGCTGTACATATAAAAGTGGGTGGTCCCTGGTAATCACCATTCCCCGCCAGTTTTAGCTCGGGAAAGCGAGGGACTGAGGTACCAAAGCTTCCCAACCCTACATTGTTTTTCCTGTTGCAGAATGGCAGGGGGTTGGAGGAAGGGAAACTACTTACTGCAGGAGGCATTCCTAGAAAATCTACTGTTACAGCAAAAGTCTTTGCGTAGCTGAACTATCTTCCACGGAATGGTCTCTTGCAGTAAGTCATTACTTCTAGGAGATTCCCAAGCAGTTATATGACAGTGGGTGGCCAAAAAAGGCATTCTGCCGTAGGTATATTGTGATCATAGGACCAATAAATGCTGTGAGTAGCATATCAGCATATAAAATAATTTTTGTATTCTATTTGTAAATGTTCTATTATTTTATTTGTTATAGGGTTATGGCTAAAATACATGCTAGACCTGTTATTATTAGGTGTTTATCAGATATGTTACAAGGATGACAGCCCGATCAGGGTGAGACATGTCAATCCTATCAAAATCAGAAGGAATTCCTCCATATCACTGAGTGAATAGTTGATCTCAGTGGACTGTAGTGAAAAAAGTCTCTGTCAAAGGCTACTGTGCCAGGAGTTGTAACAGTAGCTCAAATTATACAATGTAATGCTGTAGAAGTGCTACAATGTAGCAAGTTAAGACTTTTTTTGCCAGGTCTATCAAGACAGTAGAAAATGTATCCATTTGGCATAAACAGGATACTTAAGTAGCAGATAATGTTACAAAATGAAACAATATATCTGTGACAAAGTCAGTCAGTGATTCTTGGAATCAGTAGCTGTAGTCAATTTTGCATTTGGTTTTAAGCAACATGTGAAGTAATAGAGTAGTGTTGACATATCCATCTTGTGTTAGTAATCTTACTTACAAGGGGGTCCCAGGTATGTCAGGGTCTGCAACCTTGTTAGGTGTAAATTTGAAATGTTCATACGGTGAGTCCATTATGTGTACCGTTTGAAAAACAGAAGCTAAAATAATGAACAATATAATCAAAATTATAAGGCAGTGGATCTCATTCTTGAGATGACATAACACATATGTGTTTGTATGTATATATATATATTTTTTTAGACCAAGCCAAAAAAAAAAAAAAAAAAAAAAAAGACATGCAGAGTTTTTTAGACTTATAATCCCTGTATAGGTACTCACCCTCATTCATGTGATCTTTGTTCATGATCAAGTGAAAGCTGCTTATAGCAGTAGAAGACTGAAATGATATAATCCATACCAGGATATACTGATCGAGCCTCAACATGTGAGTAGTAGTAGGTGGACCTGTTCGTGGAAGGGACATGGAGTCCTGCGCACAACAGGCCGAGAGGCATCCCGATGGAATGACCGTGATGGTCTGTAACAGTGATACCTCCAAAAAAGTGGCTAGATGTATAAAGCCTTTTGGAAAAGGCCTCAGATTTTAGCTGAAGTCTTTAGTGAGAGGAAGAGGTGCCCGGCCAGCTAGAGGGGAGGCCATGGGTCAGCTTCGATGTGTTCCTTGTCACTTGTTCTCTGTCCTTAAAGGTTTGTACTACATGTATTGTACTGTCTTTAGTTGTCTGCCTGAGGCTTGTAGGTTATCCAGTATCATTTGGGCCCCAGGGCCTAAAGGAAGGTCGTCTGAAAAGGGGAGGATTAGCCACCTTTCTTTGAATATCAGGTGCTAGCCCTGAGAGTTGGAGCCATGCCTGATGGCGTATAAGAATACCGACTGCAGAGGCTTTAGCTGAAGCGTCGGCAATGTCATAGCCTGAGCATAATAAATGTCACGAACGGGGATGCAGCTAGTCTATTTATAAGGTCCCCAGCAGAGGTACTTACCTGATGCTGGTATGTCAACATATGTTCAATATAATCAGTTATTCTGATATTTTAGTGCGTTTGGAGCAAACACTTACTTCCCCATGTAATCAAAAATGTTTAGAGTCTCTCTCTGGAGGTACTATACTTGTACAATGAGGTTTGCCAGTGCGGTCGTGAGCAGCTGCAAGAACCAGACAATTCGAAATGGCCATATTTTTGTAACATAATTTCGGGGAAAGAGGAGTCATCCGGTGAGCAGCTGCAAGAACCAGAGAAATGGCCATATTTTTGTAACATCATTTCTAGGGAAAGAGAAGTCATCCGATGAGCAGCTGCAAGAACCAGAGAATCTGAAATGGCCACATTTTTGTAACATCATTTCGGGAAAAGAAGGGTCATCCAGTGGAGAAATGACCTTTAGTGTTTGTAGTAGCTAGTCATCCTAGTAATACGGCACATCAGAAGGGGATTCATACCCTCTTGTATTAGGAGAATCATCATAGTTTCCGGAATGTTCCGCATTTGTATGATAAACTGAAGAATATTCTTCTGAATATGCAGGAGGAGGCAGGACTGATGAGCGGTCTAGCTCTGTGTGTGCCTGTGTTGATGGAGGCGGAGACATAGTTTGTGACTGAGGGTTATGCCACGGAGTGTGATTATGGTCAAAACCCATAGCATCTAACACTCTATTTACTATTTCTTCAATATTTGGAACTTGTGAGGATGGAAATGCCATGTAAACTGGTCCTGAGTCCGGTGTATGTGGCGACGGGGATCTGGTAGAGTGACACAGTGCTTCTTTGGCGACTTTGTTCACTACCGACTGGTGTGTGGGTACCATGCATGAGTGCAAATGAGGTTGGTTTGCCTCTGTGTTCCGTAGTATATAATTCTTTATTTTGTGGTAATGCAGCTCCCTATGTTTATTTTGATACATATTTCTGAGAATATTCATGGCTTTTCATGGTATACTTTCTACAAGGATCTTTCAGTTGTATTATATGCAAGCAAAGGTGCTGTTCTATGATGCAGGAGCTGCTCCGTCGACGGTGGTATCATCCCAGTCGATGGAAAAGGAAGAGAAGCATGACTCATCGACTATGTACTGTGTTTTATAGATGACAGGTAAGTAAAAGCATGCTCCGGCGATGGTGTAATACACTCCGTTGATGATAAGAAAGGCAGTACATGTGTCGTCGACAGTGGAAAGTGATCCATTGATGATGGGATAGTGAGTACATGCTCCATCAACGATGGGACAATGAGTACATGCCCCGTCAATGATGAGAAGGTGAGTTCATGTCCCGTCAACGAGGGAGCATAGGGAGCATGCCCTGTCGACGGGGGAGGCAGCCCAGTCGACGATGATGCATGTAGAGTGTGCTCAGTCGACGGAGGAGGCGTTTTCATCGATGATGATATCTTGTAGAGCCCTCTCATCTACTGGGGTGCATGATCCGTCGATGGGAAAGTAGCAGGACCATCGTCGTCGACGGAGAATGAGGCCTCGTCGATGGAGGAGCTGAAGAATGAGGCTCTGTCAACGAGGAAAGATCCTTTCTTTTGATGAAGAATAGCCTGCTGTTGACGGGGGTGAATGCCTACTGACGAGGAATAATCCTTTCTTTTGATGAAAAAGTGTGTGCTGTCAATGGGGGGAATGCCCGTGCGAGGAATGTTCCTTTCTTTTGATGAAGTGTCTGCTGGTGACGGGGGTGAATGCCCGTCAAGCTGCTGCCAACGGGGGGTGTATTGCCCGTCGATGATGAATGTCTTCTTGATAATCCATGTTTTGGAGAAATGACCGTTGAAAGGCGGTCAGGCAGGACAGTAGGTGAAGGTGCGTCCTTCCCTATGTTGTCTCTTGAAGAGGACTCTGAGTTTTTTGAGCCCTTTGATTGAGTACCCATTGTGTATAACAGGAAAACATCCATCGTAGCACTCTTATTGAGTATAGTAATATGGTGCCTGTATGAAGCCCAGGCACCCCAGGCTAAGTGTTTAATCTACGTCGTATACTGCTGTAGAAGAGATGCTGCCAGAGCTGAAGCCGGCCGGAAAATGAACGGAGATTGCCAGGGACCACCCACTTTTATAAGTACAGCCCAGGAAGTGAGGTTGTGTGGGTGGTCCCTGGTGTGGAGACTGCTGGAAGAAACTTCCGTGCTGGAGCACCACCTATCGGGAACTCACAGAAGTAATGACTTACTGCAAGAGACCATTCCGTGGAAGATCTACTGTTACAGGTGAGTAACCTGTTTTTCTAGTGATGTGGATATGTTGTTCTACTCTACACTTGTTGGCAGACTCCTAGCAGTTCTCCGGGAAGAGGGAGGCAAGGCACAGAACCCCTACTTTGGGAAGAGAGACTGGAGAACTGAGGCCCCAAAAGCAGCATTCCGGCGTGACTCAAGGTTGAACTGGTAATGGGTGATGAAGGTGCTTGCTGTCTTCCAGGTAGCAGCCCTGCAGATTTCCTGGATAGGGATGTCCCTGGAAGCAGCCACCGATGCAGCGGTATGGTGGGTAGAATGAGCTCTTATCCCTCTGGGAGGTTCCTTACCGGCCAACCTATAGCAGAGATCAATGCATGATGTAATCCATCTGCCAATCGTCCACTTTGCTGCAGGCGTGCCAGGTGCAGCTTCAGCGTAGGCGACAAACATTTGATGAACCTCTCCCCGAACTTCCGCTGTCCTCTCCTTATAGTACCAGACACCATGTCTCAGGTCCAGAGTATGGAGCCTGTACTTGGCATCTGAGGTGTAGTTCAGGTAGAACACAGGCAGAGCCAACACTTGATTGAGGTGAAACTCTGACACCACCTTCGGGAGGAATTTTGGATGGGGACGCAGGACAACCTTGTCCCTGTGGAAGACCAGATAAGGAGACTCCACCAAAAGCACCTGGAGCTCCCCAGTCCTTCTGGCGGACGCGATAGCCACCAGGAAGGCTGTCTTCCACGACAAGTGTGACATCTCACACTTGTGCACTGGTTCAAATGGCTTACCCATGAGCTTTGCCAAAACCAGCAGTTAATCCCACAGAGGTGGAGGTTCACGCACCAGAGGGGATATGTGATCAAGGCCTTTGAAAAAGCACCAGACCACCTTCTCCTGTGCCACCGTCTGCTGTTCGGCCCGCGCTTGGTAAGCAGAGATGGCTGCCAGGTGCACCTTAAGGTTCAAAGACTGAAGACCCCCTTTGAACAGAGACCAAAGGTAGTCTAAAATGGTCACCACAGGACAGAGTCCAGGCCTTTGCCCTGGCACCAAATGGAAAACCTTTTCCATTTGAAGGCGTAGCACTTTCTGGTCAACTCCTTTCTGGATGCTTGCACTACTGTGAGTACATCCTCAGAGAGACCCAAAGCCTGGAACTCTAGCTGCTCAGGTACCAGGTTGTCAGGCGCAGGCAGGAACTGAAGGTCCAGATGGAATACCTTCCCCTGACTGACTGATGTCAGGTCCGGGCGTGCTGGAAGATGCCTCGGGAGCCTGTTGCTGAGGCTGAGGAGACCCGGATATCAGAACTGGCGAGGCTAGTCTGGGGCTACCAGGATCACCTGTGCCTTTGTCCCTCCTCACCTTGGGAAGCACCCTGTGGATCAAGGAAAATGGAGGGAAGACACAGAAGAGGCCTGGGGTCCATTGCCTCGAGAAGGCATCCCCGCTGAGGGGGGCAGGCGTGCAATAGCCTCAGCTTGGTGTTTTCCCTGGAGGCAAACAGGTCCACCATCGGTTTGCCCCAGTGGGAGAACAGGCTGTGAGCTACTTCTGAATGGAGAGACCACTCATGGGATGTCTCGCCTATGCGGCAAACACCAGTTGATTTGAGGCTCCTGCCACATGGAAGGCTAGGAGATCTGCCTCCAGTCGGCTCACGAGGGTGCAGATGCGGAGTGCTTCCCTGCACAGCAGCCGGGATTGCATGCAGTCCTGCTTGCTGAGGTAGTGCATGGTCATGGTACAGTCCACTTGACCCCGAGGCTGCTAAGCGAATGCTGACAATGCCAGTCTGACCGCTCTGAGCTCCAACAGGTTGATATGGTATCGGGATTCATCACGGGTCCAGAACCTGTGGGCCCTGTTTTTCCCTAAGTGGGCTCCCAAGCCCGTGAGAGAGGCATTGGTCATGAGGACGACCGCTGGCTTGAGGCAGACAAACAGGATCCCTTCCTGCAACCAGTCTAGGACAGTCCACCACTGGAGAGCATCCCACATCTTCTGAGTCACAGTGATCAGCTAGTCGAAATGACATAGGTGCTGAGTCCACTGGGCGGCCAGCTCCTACTGAAGAGGGCGCATATACCACCGGACCCAACGGACTGTGGTGGTGCAGGCCACCATGTAACCCAGAAGGTGCAGAAAGTCCTGGGCAGGGCGCAAGTGCCCAACCAGCAAATGATTGGACAAAGGAGAAGAGAACCTCTGCTCTGTCCGCCGGGAGCTGGGCTCTGCCTTGATGAAGCATATCACCTGAGAAGGCATGAGCTCCAACTTGGCCTCATTGATCAGGAAGCCAAGTTGACAGCAGGTCTGGAGGGCCAGGTCCCTGAACCTCTCCACCCCTTGCTGGGTGGAACCTGCCAAGAGTAAATTGTCGAGGTAGGAGTACACTCTGACCCTTCGACACCTGAGATGGGCTGAAACCACTACAATGCATTTGGTGAAGACCCGAGGGGCCGATGACAGGCCGAATGGCATGGCTCGGAACTCGTATAGGGTTCACTCTGTTCTGAAGCGGAGGAACCGCAAGTAGGATGGACAGATTGGGACATGAAAAAATTCATCCTGGAGATCCAGTGAGCAGAACCACATGTTTTGCTCCAGGGATGGCATAATCTGGGACAGAGTTACCATCTTGAAAGTGTGTGGCCTGACATACTGATTCAAGTCGTGCAGATCTAGAATGGGGCACCAGGCTCCCCCACCCACTTTGGGACCAGGAAGTACCTGGAAACTAACCTTGGGTTGACTGGAGGATCTTCCACTTGAACCACCGACTCCTTGAGGAGGAGCCGGGCTATGCCGTCTCTCACAGCAGACAGAGTGTGGGCTGATTCTCTCCTCCTTTGGGGCGCGGGCTCGGCTGGGAGGGTACCGCTCAAATTCCAGAGGCAGACTCTGGCCAACCACTTCTAAGACCCACCTGTCCATGGTAACAGCGGACCAAGTGGAAAGAAAGTGGCGGAGCCGACCACCCACGGGATGACCCAGAGCTGGCATGACGGGGATAGGGGTGGCCACTCCTATCAAGTCACTGGGCAGGCTTGGAGGAACAGGGTCCAGGACCTGAGCCCTGACCTCCTTTTCTGCAGGCCGGTGGAGGCCCGGACTTGGGCTGAGGGTGCCAAGTCTGTGCCTGCTGTTGCTGCCCACCGTGATATGAGGGTTGCTGGACTGCAGGAGCAGGGTGCCAAAAAGGCTTTTTCTGCTGTTTCTTGGCTCTAGGAGTGCTTTGAGCAGAAGTGACCGAGCCCAAGGTGGCACTGGACTGCTCGATTCACTCAAGGTGACCATTCACACATGGGCCGAAGAGATTGGTGCCCAGGAAAGGAACATCAGTGAGTTTGTGCTGGGCATCTGCAATAAAGGCGGAAAGCCTCAGCCAAGCCCTGCGGCATGAGGCAACTGCGGCTGCCACCAAGGGGGTGCAAGAGTCCCCCAGGTCCAAAGCTGTCTGAAGCTGATGCCTGGCAACAGCATGGCCCTGGCCCAGGACCTGCTTGATCGTAGTCTGAAGGTCCAGGAGAACTTCATCTAAGGAGCCCAATAGGGCATGAGAGAAGTGTGCCATGATGACGGCTGAGCTTGTCTGGTGGAGGACTAAAGAGGAGGCTGGACAGACTTTCCTGGCAGTGAGGTCCAATTTTTTTGGCTCCTTGTTCGGGGGTCTATCAGTGTCAGCAGAGCTGCCCATGTATCTGAACACAGAGGCGGTCACCAGCCCCTTGGCTGAGGGGTGTACTGTGAACCCAGACAAGGACCCGATGGGCACCACATACTTGCGGGCCATCCGGGCCGACAGCGCTGAGCAGGAGGCAGGATGCTGCCAGAGCTCCAAGGCCAGGCCAACAATGGCTTCGGCCACAAGAAAGGCTTCCGTGGGTGTATCCCCTCTTTTCAGGATATTTGTAAGAGGGTACTCCGCCCTTTTCTGGACAGGTTCCAGGGGCATCCCCGTAGATTCGGAAATAAAGCGGAGAATTCCCTGAAATGAAGAAGAACCCTCCTTCGTTTACAGACTACCAATAGACTCATGATCCCAAGAGTGAGAGTACAGGTCGGTGTCATCCGAATCCGAACAATCCGGATAGATTGGTCAGTCACCAAGGTCCCTTTCAACACGCCTGGGACGAACAGGCATAAGTGTGAACAATATCCTGCGTGGGAGTCCCGGAACTGTCTGAGAATCCTTCGTAGGAGCCCCCCCCCCCCAAAAGCTGTTTAGGCAACGGCTCCACTACAATCAGCGGAGTGACCGATTTTGGCAGAACCGGAACTGGTTTGGCCGGCTCCATGGGTGGGGGAACCCATTTGACCTAGGAGGCGAAAGCCAAGTGATGGCCGGAGTACAAACAGTGGCCGGCTTCTGTAAAGACAGAATCAGCTGCTGCCATATTAAATCCTCGTAGCATTGATGGAGTTTCCGCCGAAAGCCTCTCCTCATCCGATGAGGATGAGGGTGACTGGTGACATCGCCTCTTTTTGAAGTGCTTATGCACCTTCCTCGGCCAGTCAGTTGAGGGGGTCTGAGGTCTTGACCTCGATCAGACTGGCTGATTCGGACGTTCAGCAGACACTGGGGGAACTGGTGATTTACCCGGATCAGGGACCGGTTCCTCGATGGTATCCCCAGCGAGCTGGGTCTCCTCATCAGGAAGCGGCAGGACTGGAGTCCTGGTCAAAGAGTCACCGGCCTCGTCAGGCGATAACAGGTCAACGGGATCGACAGTGATCTCGACCTCGTCGAATCAAGACCTTAGTCGACTGGCCAGAAGGCAAGGCCAAGAAGCCAGTGGCAGAGGAAGCAATTTCGACCGAAGTCAATACTGCCAGCTCCTGGGACCGAGATCACTCACGATCCCAAGAGCGTCTTCACTGAGACAAAGAGCATTTCGGATCAGTTTCTTTCTTACGGGACCGAGAAGAATGCAAACCCGCAGGTCTCTTGCCTTTAGTGGGGAAGGAGTGACACAGCTCTTGGAAGGAACCCGAAAATGTGGAGCCCAGGCTGAAGGGAACAAAAATCAACCAAGAAGAGGATTTTGCGGGCCGCACCACTGCTTCTTTGAAGGCCTGCATCTGTTCCAACTGTTTGGCAGACCCCACAGCCACGGAGAATGCCCACCGGGCCTCATCTGATTTCACCAGAGGATTCTTTTTCTCGGGCCTGCCCAACTTAAGGCATGCAAGATGATTGTCTAGGACATTCAGGTGAAACACAAGGCACATGTCGCAAGTCTGGTTACCATGGCCGGCACCCAGGCAGGAGATGCACGTGATATGCGGATCGGTGCACGATATTTTTTGGCAGCATGGATACCAGCGAAATCTGGGGGAAGATTTATCTTCCATGACAGAGTAACAATAATCACAGTCGCTAGCTCGAACGAGCCGAATTTTCAGAATAACCGAAGGATTAGAAGCCAGAGCCTACAAAAAGCAAAAGCAAAGAAGAGGCAACCTGAATCTTCCAGCAGAAAGGAAGATCCGGCATCATGGGGCGGAGCCAAGGGTTATACCACCCGAGTGGGTGGGAGAAGCCAGCTTTAAGACCTTCCGGCAAGATTTAAAGTGGAAAGGGATATGCCCACAAGTTTGGATAAGAACAACATATCCACATCCCTAGAAACTTGTTTTTAGTGAGCTAACATCTCATTTAAAATCTTTACTACTTTGGAAATAGTATTGAGAGTTGGATGGTTGAATTCTGGTGGTCTGAGATATGGGAAATCCACACCACAGAAGACCACACAATCTGATTACGGTAGGGGAACACAAGGAAAACCCCAGGATGGCACTGTTCACAGCGGCTCTGAGGCCGGAGCACATGGCAGCCTGGAGCCTTCTAATAGTGCCGTCTTGCAAGCTGTCCAGGCACTCGATAAAGCAGTCAAGCCTTAGATGCCAAGATGGACTTAATCAAAGGGCAAACTTGCTAGAAAATAAGGTGGAAACCATTGCTGTGGAGGCTAATCTTGCAAAGGAATCCGCAGACAAAACACTGTCCGTGACTGATGGATTGGTTTCCATAAATCAGCTACTGCAACTCCGGTTGGGATACTTGGCAAATGGATCCCTACTGGCTCATGTTCGGCTTTTGAAAGTCCACCAAGGGTTCAGAAAGTGAAGATTTACTGGCTTATGTTCATCAGTTGCTGCACAACATACTGGATCTACAGATTCTGGATGCTATCTACAAAGTTTACAGAATTACACCCCGGAAGAAAGCAAAGGAGCATGACCTGCCACGTACTATCCTGACATCCAAGGCAGGTCAACATATCCGCGATTGGGTGCTCCAAGCAGCCAAAACAAAAGGCCCACTTCAACTACTGGACGTCTCACAGATTTTCTTTTTCCCCGATCTCAGCTTCTCTACCTGTCAGCGCCGCAAGGCTTTCAACGCTGAGCGCCATGATCTTAAATCCTTGGGAATTAGTCACTCACTACCGATGCCTACGAAGCCAAGAATTACCTATGCAGGTAAAACATTTACTTTTCGTGATCCTGCAGAGGCAGGGAAGACAGTGAATAAAATTAAAGATGATTTTTTTGAGAGGGACCGATGTATCCAAAGATAATGCTGAAGGTTGAACTGTACTGCTCTTCTTTTGTACATTGTTATGGGAATTTTACAGTTTACCTACTGTAAACTACCTATGTTTATTTCCAAGTCTACAGTGCAAGCTCATACGAGGTTTTGCATAGAATTTTGCTAGTATGTTTGGGGCTGATGTAAAGATGAATTGGTCTGTATCTATCAATGGTTTCATGATCGTTAACACTCTATTTTACATGGACTTATATACAAGTCATTGTTGGCTTATTGGGTCTGGCACCCCAGGACTTTTTGAAATACGTTTTTTCAGGCATTACGTCCATGGTCATGGCTGTAATGGCATTTAATATAATTAATGTAACTAGCTGTTTTAATCAGTTGTTCTTCCCCTCCTATATTGTAACAAAGGGAGACAAGTGAAATATCCTGTTTGATTAATGTTCTCTGCTCCTGTATCACTATATATATCTGGTTTCAATGCATCTATGTCAGTTTCTGATTTAATCAATAAAAATAAAGAAAAAAAAGAGTATGCAGTAATTCCCCCCCCCCCCGATTAGAATACTTAGGGAAATAAAAAGGAAGGTGGATGGATTGGTTTAACGTAAACTCAGACACCGCCTTAGGCAAAAACTTAGGATTTGTACGTAACGACACCCTGTCTTTGTGAAAAAAACAAGTAGCTCTTTACACAGCAGAATCTGAAGTCCAGAAATCCTTTGAGCAGCAGTAATACCAACTAAAACAACGCTTTCCACAACAAAAAGCGTAGCTTGCAAGTTGCGGCTGACTCAAAGGGAGGCAGAGTGAATTTTTCCAAAATGAAAAGGACCTGTAAGGGTGGGACACGGTCCCAAATGGGAGGTTTTAAGTGCAAAATACCTCGCAAAAATGTACAAGAGAGGTCCAGCTGGGCAACAGCCTTACCCTCAAAAGGTGCATGGTATGCAGAGATAGCAGACAGGAACACTTTAAGTGAGGAGTACCCCAGGCTGAAGTCTGAAAAAGAGAGGCGGTACTTCAAAATCAGACTCACTGGGCAGGTGAAAGGATCAAAGTGGTGAGCCATAACCCACAGGGAAAAGCACTTCCACTTCATGGCGTAGGTGGCTCTCGTGGAAGGTTTCCTGGCAGCCACCAGGACATCAGCAACCCTGGAAGATATCCCAAAGCGGGAGATATCTAACTCTGCAGAAGCCACGCATGGAGGTGCAGAGACTTGAGGTATGGATGGACCAGGGTGCCCCAATTCTGGGAGAGTAAGCTGGTGCTCAGGGGCAAGAGAACTGGAGGTTCCACTGCCAGCTGCTGAAGTAGAGGGAACCAAATCTGATGCAGCCAGTAGGGAGCTATAAGAATCACCTCCGCCCCTTCTGACTGTAGCTTGAGGAAAACCCTCTGCAGGAGCGGGAAGGCGTACAGGAGAGTACAGTTACGTAAGAACTTACCGTAACAGTAGATCTTCGAGAACAGCTCTTGCAGCAGGTTACACCATTAGGACCGAAGCCGCCAGGACCCCACGGAAAAATTCTAGCTAGCTAACTACAGCGGGGACCGCCCCCGACGTCGGTCCCGCCTCCAACGTCAGGCGTGGTACAAAAGGAGGCGGTCCCGCCAGATTCCCCAGTTCTCCCGCCGGAGACTTCTTGCCGCAGGCTGACATCAAAAATGGGAGACCTAGGATTCACCGTCAGAAGACAGAAAGATAACAATTCCTGCTCAGAAAGACTGAGCCATGCTTCCTCCAAGGGGGAAGGTGGGCGGGAAGGTACCTGCTGCAAGAGCTGTTCTCGAAGATCTACTGTTACGGTAAGTTCTTACGTAACTGTACTATCTTACTTGAGACACAGCTCTTGCAGGTTACACCATTAGGACTGATTCCCAAGCAGTAACGCTGTCAGAAAATCCGGAGGAGGAAAATAAAGGATAAATACCAGGTCCTGAACCTAGGACAGGAGACCCTGAAATACAGGCAAACCAAAACCAGCCCTTCGCCGAGAGGAGGTGTCCAACTATAATGCCTGATAAAGGTATGCACAGAACTCCAAGTGGCTGCAGCGCATATAGCAGAAGTGGAAACATTTTTGAGCGCTGCAAAGGAAGTAGCCACCCCTCTAGTGGAATGACCCCGGACTGTACCCGGGAGGGGCTTTTGTTTGATACCATAACAGTGAGAAATACACTGGACAAGCCAGCGAGAAAGGGACTGTTTGGATACTGATTGGCCCATCATTCTCTCAGAGAAGGAAATGAAAAGCTGCTCAGAACTACGAAAGGACTGAGTTCTGTTGAGGTAAAACCTCAGGCTGCGGTGAACATCCAGGGTATGGAGCAGAGCCTCTCCTCTATTAGAGTAGTTCGGAAGTAGACCAGAAGGTCGATATCCTGGTTCAGAGTGAGTGAAGAAACCACCTTAGGCAAGAATTTAGGTTGTCCTCAGGCATACTCTGTCCCGTGGAAAACTAAATAAGGCTCTTTGCACATGAGGCGTGAAGTTCAGAAATTCTTCTTGCCGAGGTAACAGCAACTAAAAACAACGTTTTCCACGACAGAAAACGTAGCTCGCAATCCGCGGCAGGTTCAAAGGGGGCGTGAGCTGTTCAAGGACAAAAAGCAAATCCCATGGAGGCACAGGGTCTCTAATAGGAGGCCTAAGGTGCAACACTCCCAAGAAATTCCAAGAGGCGCCCACCTGAGCCACTGTACGATTTCCACCGGGAGGTGGTGTTTAAATGGCACAGAGGTGCACTTAATAGAGGAGTAGGCTAGACCCGAATGAAAGAGGGAGAGCAAATATTCTAATATTACTCCACAGGACAACCTAAGGGAAAGGTCGTGGCTCATGACCATAACATTGAAAACGGCGACGCATGTGACGCCGAGCGCGCGTCAAGCTTGGCCGCGGGTGGACTGCAACCCCTGCGAGACCCCGTGACGCAAAATGGCTATGTCTCTAGGAGCCAAGCATGCAGGTTCAAGGAACGAGGTCCAGGTGGACAAGTGAACCCTTCTCCTGAGACAGTAAGAGGGAGCTGAGCTGCACGGAGCGGGGGTCCCGAGATAGTTGAATCAACAAAGGGAACCAAATCTGTCTGGGCCAAATGGGCCACCAGGATCATTATTATGCGTTCTCCCATGAGTTTGAGAAGAACTCTGGATCAACGGGAAAGGAGGGAAAGCGAGGAATCTGTTGGCCCAGGAGAGGGATAACGCTGCTTTCGCCAGAAAACACCAGGCCCTGGATCAGCGAGCAAAAATTGGGCAGTTTTGGCTGGATGGGAGAGCGAACAAGTCTAGATCTGGAGTTCCCCATCGAAGAAACAGATCCTCTGCTACCTCTTGAAGGAGTTCCTATTCGTGACTCTGGCCTGAGAACGACTCTGGCCGCTCTGCAACCGTGTTGTCCACCCGGGAACGTGCACAGTGATCAGATTCGCGCGTGTCTGATTACCCAATCCCACACTCTATGGCCTCCCTGCAAAGGTAAGAGGTGCGCCCTTGTTTGTTGAGGTATTACATCACCGCCGTGTTGTCTGTCTGAAGTGAGAAGAGTACACGTGTGGGATAACTGACTGAAAGGCCTGCAGGGCATAGAGGACCGCCTCATTTCCAGCACGTTGATGTGAAGGTGAGCTTCCATTGGGCCCACGCATTCTGGGACTTTACCCGTCCAGGTGTGCCCCACCCAAGACCGGAAGCGCCTGTGGGAGGGTGACCTCGGGATTGGGCGCAATGAACGGGACGCTTGATGAGAGCGACCCCTGGGCTAGCTACCACTGCCAGTCTTGAATCACTGAATTCGTGGAGTCTGACCGGATGCTGCAAGTGGTCTTGCCTTTGGTCCCATTGCACTTTGAGCATCCACTGAGTAATGCGCATGTGAGTCTTTCGAAGGACAGTAGGAATGGCCGCAGCCATGTGTCCAGCAAGCAAAGGACCGACCTGGCAGGTACAACCTGTTTAATGATAGGTCCCTTATGAGGGATCTGATGCGCTCCGCCTGTCGGCCGGAAGAAAGGCTCTTCCCCAACAGTGTCCAGAACTGCTCCTATGAACTGCAGTTTCTGGCACGGTACCAGGAGACTTCTTTGTAATTTATGAGGATGCCCAGGATCGGAACAGATCCTGGTGTTTTGATTGTAAGAAGCAACGCCTCTGGAGGCGGCCATGAGAAGCCAGTCGTCCAGGCATGGGAACACGAGTGGCCCTGTCTCCTCAGAGACGCGCCACGACTGCCATGCACTTGGTAAACGCTTCAGTGAAGACAGTCCGGAAGGAAGGGCTCGGAACTGAAGGAGGTGGTCGAGAACCTCAAGTGCAGGAACCTCCTGTGCCATGGAGCCATAGGGATGTGCAGTGTAGGCATCCAGATGTCTAGAGAGACGCTAAAAAGGCGTCCTGTTTGAGCATGGGGATAAGACCCGGAAGGGTCTACCATGCGGAATCTCTTGTAAGTGACCCGACACATTGAGGTCAGCTGAGGTCCAAGATTGGACGGAGGTCCCCTGTTTTCTTTGGGAACCAGGAAGAAGTGGAATAGTATCCTAGTCCTCTGGTTCTCTGGGACGTACTTATCGCTCCCTTTCAGAGTAGCGCCGAAAGTTCTTGCCAGATCAAGGCTTTGTGCTGACCCTGATACCGGAGAGCAAAGGAGGCCTCGAGGGTGGCTTTCCTCGAATTCTATAAAGTGGCCTAGACTGACCAATTGAAGAACCCACCTGTCGGTGTGGCCTGCCATCCCGGCAGGAAGTTCGCAATCGACTACTGACTATAAACTCCGCTGATCCTGAGGGCGGGGGCGGAAAGGAGCAGGCTTGGCGGCAGATGGACCCGCTGGCTGGGCCTGCTCTAGAGAACGCTGGCCCGCAGGCGGGTGTTTTGCCCTGAGCCCCACGAAACCAGAGCCCTCTGAGGTGCAGCGGAGGGGCCTGTTGCCTCCCGCGCTCATGCAGACGAAACGGCTTTGGTTCCTACGAAGGAACTAACGCTTAGGTCGGCATATGGCCTGAACCGACCTTACCGCCTTCCCGGCCTCTTTGGAGTTTGGTAAGGATCTTTCTGTAGGATTACCAAACAATACTTCCTCAAAAGGGGGCGCCAAGATGTTCTTTTGACGTCCGGGTAAAACCGACGCCGCAACCAAGAGTGTCTCCGAGGCAAACGCCAGAAGCTGCTGCTCGGCCGATGAGTCCGATGGAGTCATACGCTGCTCTTAGCACTTGGGTCCCACGCCTGAACCTGCACGGAGGAGCTGAAGCATCTCCTCCTTCTGCTCACCTTCGGGCATCTTTTCAGCCGCCCAGACCCTGTTCCCACAAAGCTGCTCTGGAACTGAACCATGTGGGTTAAATAGTTCAGGGATCTGATGGCGCAGGTAGCGAAGCATACGGCGCCTACCTCAATGCGCCCAGTTGTTGGCACTGGGTCCGTGGCAGGGTGCTCAAATGTTGTGGCCTCTGTGACCGGGTCATGAGCTGTGATGACCAGAGAATCGGCCTGAGGATGCTGCGCCAGTACTGGTCGGCCCTAGAGCCTTGCAAGCGATCAGCTTTCTTCGGCTTCTCGCCGGAGGCGAGCTGTGATTCTTCCACGGGCCAGACGCCCACAGTGTCAACCAAGGGTGGTACCACCACAGGCTTGGGGGTTCGAAGTCTTCAGCATCCCATCCCATGTTCTCTTGTATATGTCTCATAATATCAAGGAACGAGGGATCATCCGAGGAGATCTAGGCATCTCACGTGGTCCGGAGAAGGGATGGAGAGTGGAGATGGGGATCTAGAGGTGGAGTAGTTTGATCCCGTGTCCTCGCGAAGGCGATGCCGGCGCCTCCTGGATCTCTTGGGGCTGGGTGATCCAGAAGAGGATTTCGACGGAGGTCTCCGTTTATCAGGTCTCCCCCTGTGAGGGGTTCTAGGCTCCCGGGGAGGAGGAACACGGCCTGCCGACCCCGATGGCGAGGGGGGGGGCAGGAACCGGAGTAGGAGGAGGAGGAGGAGGGAGGAGTAGGAGGAGGAGGGGAACCATGTCCTTTTAATGGTATCCCACCAGTGCAGGTGAACAGATCTTTCACCTCCACTAGAGAGAGGCCCGACGACGGCCCGGTGCCGTGGTGCGGTCGCCGGGTCCCGCGGCCGCTCCACAGGGGGCTCTGGTAATGGCGAGGGTTCTGGGAGTACCCGACGGGACCGGGTCACCCGCCTGGTCCTCGGGCTGCTCTAGGTCCTCCTCCGATGAGAAGGCTCCTGACCGATGTCGGTCGGAGGCAACAGGGCCTTCTTTCTTAGGAGGGCGGGCGCCGTCCTCTACCGGGCCCTCCGCTGATGTAATGGCCGCGGCCGGTCGTCAGGGCCGACGGCGGCCCAGGGAAGAAGGCGCACGGCTGACGGCTGTCGAGCCGGGCCGCCTGGGCCACAGGCCTTTTAAAGGCGTGAGCTCCAGCTGCTTCCGCGTGGAGGCACCAACGAGACCTGACGCCGGGACCGAGGAGCCGGAACCCGACTTGGCGGTGGTGATGGTGTCGCCTCGGACTTCGCCAAGGCCCTGGAAGGAGGGAAGGCCTGGCTGATTTCTCCTGAGATGAAGGTTTCTTGATTGCAGCCGGGAGATTTTAACCGAGCTACGGGACTCAACCCCTGGAAGGGACTTGAAGGCCTTCTCCCTTCTTCTCCGCTGGCTGGTGGACCCTGGAGCTTTCCCTTTGGAGGACATGGTCTTCAGTTGTTCCTCCAGAAGAAACGCCTGAAAGCCTTTCTGACGCCGGATCCGTGGTACGCTGTTGAACCTTGGCAAGAAGGACAGGCCGGTATCGGTTTGCGGCTTCAGGCACCGACGAGGCCGTGTGGGGGTCCTTGAACGGGATCTGCTTTCCACAAGCGCACTTCATGGATGGGCCAGAAGTTGGTGATGACATCAAGATCTTGCTTGAAGAGGATTCTTAAGATTTTCAAAATTGTATCGAAAAAGAACTATTCATGCGTCACAAGGCCAGACTGGTAAATCAAGGTCAGGTAGCAAAGTTTATCGGCGGAAAAGAATCGGGGAATCTGGCGTGACCGCTTCTTTGTATCACGCCTGGACGCGGAGGCGGAACGACGTCAGGGTCCCCGCCTGTAGTTAGCTAGCTAGAATTTTTCCGTGGGGTCCTGGCGCCTGGCGGCTTCGGTCCTAATGGTGTAACCTGCTGCAAGAGCTGTGTCTCGAAGTAAGATCCTCCCTTTCCAGGAGAGGGACAACGTGTTGCACCAGAAAACTTCAGGCCCTGGATCGAGCAAGCAGAAAGAAAAAAATTACTCACCTTAGTAATGTTGTTTCTTCTAATGGAGTCTTGCTATATTATGACCATTGCAGTTTGTCCCACCATTAGAACTGCTCCGGAGGTGAAAGAGTTAACTCCCATTCTAAGAATGGAACTTGGAGCGCGAGCTCGGTTAGAGAAGCTCTGTCTGGGTTATTTCAAACCTAAACTGTCAGATGTTTACGAGCAAAAACTCACTAAGGTCTGTGTGGAAGCTGTAACCTACATCAGCCAACTGGCTACCTGACTATTAACACATACTCCTGGTCCCAACACAAAGACTCAAGTCAGGGGACCAGAAGTAATAATATAATATAAGCAATGATATGACATAAAATAAAAACATCACACCCCAAAACCCCAAGAAGGGGTGAAAAACATATAATGGGCATAACTAGTGCCCACACTAGGCTGCCCACCCCATACCCAAGTAGAAGTTCTGAGAGGGGCAGGTTAGGAGGTCATAATATAGTAAGACTCATTAGAAAGAAACAACATTACTAAGGTGAGTAATTTTTTCTTCAAACAACATGAAGTCTTGCTATATTATGACAATTGCAGACTACACAGCAGTACTCTCCATGAGGAGGGACAGAACCTACTTTAGGGAATAGGCTGGCACAGCTGTGCCAAACCGAGCATCTCTCCTGGCCTGGACATCCAGGAGTAATGTTTGGTGAAAGTGTGTACCGTTTTCCAGGTAGCTGCTTGACATATCTCTAAGATAGGGATGTCCCTGGCAGCAGCTAGACGCGGCTGTACCTCTGGTAGAATGAGCCCTCAGGCCAGAAGGGGGAACTTTCCCCAGTTTCTGATAACAAAATTGGATACAAGAGACAATCCACCTGGCAATTGATCTCTTAGTGGAAGGTCTCCCTTTTCCGACCTCACCATAAGTGAGAAAAAGTTGGAGGGATTCGAACCTGTGACCCTTGGTACGTTCTATAAAGTAACTTAGGGCCCTCTTAACATCTAAACTGTGCAATCTCCTCTCTCCAGAGGAGGAATGTTCAGTGAAAAACACTGGAAGGGAGATAGATTAATTAAGATGGAAATCTGAAACCACCTTAGGCAAAAACTTCCTGTTAGTCCTAAGGACTACCTTATCCCTGTGGAAAGAAATAAAGTCAGTTTCTACTGACAGGGCTTGCAACTCACTTATGCGCCTGGCAGAAGTGATAGCCACTAGGAAAACAGTTTTCCAAGTTAAGTACTTAAGCTCTGAAGAAGACAGAGGTTCAAAAGGAGGTTGCATTAACTGGGCAATGCAAACATTAAGGTCCCAGGCAGGGGCCGGATCCCTAAAAGGTGGATTAGAATGAAGTAATCCTTTAAAGAACTTGGAAAATACAGGGTGAGCGGAAAGAGAGGAGGGCTTTCCTGCTGAAACAAAAGCAGAGACAGCTGCCAAATGTACTTTCAGGTAGCTGGTCTCAGTCCCAAGGAATTAAGGTGGACCATAGTCCAAAAACAATGGGCAAATCAGCTGATTCCGGGAAATATGTTTCCCAGAACACCAAACGGAAAACCTTTCCACTTAGAATTGTAGGTAGTCTTAGTGGAAGGCTTCCTAGAAGTCTTTAGATTTCAAGAACACCCTGAGAAAGGTGTAGGTCAGCAATTTCTAACCTCAAGAGCCAGGCCTTGAGGTTGAGGGATTTGAGGTTCAGATACCAAACTCTCCCTGTGCACAGGTTAACAGATTGTGATTCCTGGGAGACACACGGAAGATGGACTGCTAGTGACAGAAGGAGTGGGTACCAGGGCTGCCTGGCTCAATCTGGGGCAATCAGAATCACCCTGCAAGGCTGGGATCTGATTTTGACTAGCACCTTGAACAGGAGAGGGAAGGGGAGGCATAAAGAAACTTCCTTCCCAATCTAGGAGAAAGGCATCCAGGGGAACTGAGCCCAACACTGGGGCCTGCAACAGAACAGTGGAAGTTGGTGATTGTCTGGGGCTGAAAAGATCTATCTGAGGGGTGCCCCATCTGGCAAAACTATCCCTAGTACTTGAGGATCCAGAGACCATTCGTGATGGCCCTGGGAAATCCTGCTGAGAGCATCTGCTAGGACATTGTCCTTTCCTGGAAGGTGAACTGCTATGAGGGAAGTGTTCAGGAATAGGCCAGAGACCACAACTTCATTGCCTCGGTGCACAAGGTCAAGACAGAGTGCCCCCTGCTTGTTGATGTACCACATTGTTGTGGTGTTGTCTGTTCTGACTTGCACCACTTTGTTCTGAACAGACGCAGAAAACACTTGAAGTGCTAAAAGACAGCTCTGAGTTCCAGCAAATTGATGTGGAGCAGAGATTCCTGAGGGGACCACACTCCTGAGTAGAGAGGTCGCCATGTGGGCTCCCACCCCAGGAGGGAAGCATCCGTAGTGAGGGTCAAGGAGTGAGACAGAGGAATGAAGGGGAACCCCAGTCTTAAATTGCTCTGATCCTGCCACCACTGGAGGGCCTGGATCAGGGTTCAGGTCACTGGGACCAACTTGGAAAGGGGGTCTCTTCTCTGAGACCAAAAGGCTCTCAAGTGAAACTGAATGTCCCTCATCTGAAATCTTGCTCCTTGCACTACGGCTGTGGACGCAGCCATGTGCCCCAGGAGCTGCAAAAAGTGTCTTGCTGGTCGAGAGACCTGCAGAGTGAAGGAGGAGGCCAGAGCCACCAAGTTCCTTACCCTCTCTAAGGGTAGGGAAGGCTCTGGCCTGCTTTGTGTCCAATTGCACCTATGAAGGTGAGCACCTGAACTGGTTCCAGAACTGATTTTGGAAGACTGAGCAAGAAGCCCAGGAGGAGAGCAGCTGCTGGATAACTTGCAGGTGAGATCTACTTGTTCTGGGGACTGGCCTACAATGAGCCAGTCGTCCAGATAGGGAAAGACAGCAATCCTTTGCCTTCTTAAATGAGCCACTGCTACTGCCAGACATTTTGTGAATACCCTTGGGGCAGAGGTGAGGCTCAAGGGCATTGCTCTGAACTGGTAGTGACCTGAGGGCAGTTCGAATCTGAGGTACTTTCGTGGGAGCTTCTGATTAGGACGTGAAAATAGGCATCCTTGAGGTCCAGGGAGGCTAGCCAGTCCCCTGGCCTTAGAGAGGGTAAAATCATTGCCAGAGTTGCCATTTTGAACTTTGGTTTCAAAAGGTGTTTGTTCAGATATCTCAGGTCTAAAATGGGCCGCCATTCTCCTGTCTTTTTTGGGGTAAGGAAATATCTGGAGTACAGACCCTTGCCCTGGTGTAGGGGAGAAACCCTTTCTACAGCTCTGAGAGCCAGGAGGGTTGAGACTTCTGTTTCTAAAGTAAAGGTCTCTAAAGGGTTTGCAGGTGGGAAAGACCTGATTCTCATCTTTGGGAACTTTTTGAAGCCGAGAACCAGACCCTGGCTTACTACTTCCAGGACCCACTTGTCTGAAGTTAGAGACACCCAGTTCTGAACGAAGTAAGCCAACTTGCCCCCTACAGGTAAAGGAGAATCGGCCCTGGGCACCCCATCAGGGTGTCTGTTTGGCAGGTGCTTTAGGCTGAGGGGTGGGAGCAGGCCTGCCCACACCCCGTCTGCCTCTCCCTCTGAAGAACCCCCTCTGAGCATAAGCAGAGGAGGCCTGGGTTTGGTAAAAAGGCCTGTGAAAAGGCCTACCTCTACCCCTGGGGGCCTGCCTCTGAGGAGTGGCTTGCCGCTCCTTAGCCTGAGCACTCTTATAGGTAGTCCTATATTCATCCATTTTCTTCATATAATTCTCTGTCTGCTCCCTAACAGAGAATTTCCAACCACAGGAAAATCCATAGCCTTAGTCTGGGTATCCTGTGACAAGCTAGTACACCTGAGCCAGGCCAACCCAGAAAAGCTACAGACATAGCCATGACTCTAGAGGATACATCATTAAAATCCACAGCAGCATGAAACTGCACCTTAGATGCCTCAATGCCATCAGCAGCCACCTGTTCCAGCTCACTAGCAAGCTGGCCAGAGGCCTGTTTGGCCAAGGCCATGACAGTGTCCCATCTAGATTTCTGATACCTTGCTAAATAAGCCATGTAATTTGCTTGCCCGAGTCCCAAGGACGCTGCCATGTATTGTTTTTTAGCCATGGCATCAATCTTCCTGGAATCCTTGTCAGGAGGATGTGAAGCCAAAGGAATATTAGCTTTATCACAGGCTGCAGCCTGAACCACACCAACGTGACTGCATTGCTGTGAAAGGAATTCTGTATCAGGACCTGACAGAGTGTACCTCCTGTCCATCTTTTTGTCCACAGGAGGCACAGAATTAGGAGTTTTTAAAATCTTTATTGTCTGTTTCCTAAATGATTTATGCAAGGGAATAGACAATCTCCTAGACTCTGGAATATCCATCATTTCTACAAAATCAGGTTCCTCTTGTTCATCCACAGCTTCCTCCAATGGAAGCTGGAGGGTTTCAGTAACTTTTTTGTAAAACATAAAGTGAGAGGGGGACTCAGAAAGCAAAGGGGGAGATTCTAAAGGTCTGTCTGGGGAGATGTCCGGTTCAATGGGCACACCCAGACCCTCAAAGTCACATTCATACTGTTCATAATCATCCTCCCCCTCCTCTGGTTCATAAAATTCTTCAACAACATATTCCTGAACCGGTGGAACCGACCGAACCGACCTTTTACCAGACAGTGGCGGTTCGGACGGAACCGGAGAAAGTGACTGGACAATCTGAATAGCTCTTGCTATCTCTGCAGCAGTTGGAGAAGGAATTTTGGGCTCCACACCTGCTGATTTTCTTGTTTTCTTTACTGGAACTGGCTCCTCCGAGCCAGCTTTACGTTTGCCCGAGGAAGTCTCGCTCTGGTCAGAGGGGTATTTCCCTCCGTTCGGTTGGAATCTAACCGGCTGGCCATCCGGTCAGCGGACTTTTTGGCCTCTCGCTCCTGAGCCTGCCAACTCTCTTATCCAGGGTGGCTGCAGGGAAATTTTACAAATCTGGCAGTCTGAATTGAGGTGGTCAAACCTCAGACAATATACATATGTGGTGTGTGGGTCAGCTTTGGCAAAGACTTCCCCACAGGCATCACAGTGTTGAAACCCAGTGGGTCCGGTTTTTCTTTTGGGTTTTTCAGACATAATGCCAGCCTAACCAAAAACTTGCCCTTTTAAATGGTAGTGCCAGGCAAGACACCCTTATCGGTTCCTAACCGTGTCACGGGTCTTGGAAAAAACCGTAATGAAATCTGTTTTTTTTTTAGAACTGATAAGAACCGGGAACCGCACTCTAAAACCTTCAATTCAAGTTTTAAAACAAGCTGATCGGTTCAAAACCGAACCGATAACATTTACAAGTTCCACACAGAAAATAAACTGAAATTACTTACACTTGAACTGAACAGTTTTGAGGTTAAAATAATAAAATTCTTGGTTGATTTGAACCGAGAAAACACTGTTTAAACCGAGAAATGAACCGAGCAGTAGGAGAAATCTCCGGAGCGACTGTTCAGTGAGGCGGAGTAAAGAATCTGACAGTTTAGGTTTGAAATAACCCAGACAGAGCTTCTCTAACCGAGCTCGCGCTCCAAGTTCCATTCTTAGAATGGGAGTTAACTCTTTTACCTCCGGAGCAGTTCTAATGGTGGGACAAACTGCAATGGTCATAATATAGCAAGACTTCATGTTGTTTGAAAGTGGCTTTTTTGCGTTGAGTGGGCATGCAAAACAAGTCCAACTCTAGGAGGCCCCAGCTGTTGAAGAGGTCTTCAACCACCAAGGACAGGAGTTCCCACTTGTGCATCTTTGACCTGGACCAACTTAGACTGTCTGTCAGGGCATTTTGGGTGCTCAGAACATGGAAGGCTGATAGTTCCGGGCTGTAGTCAATGGCCCAATACCAGACTCTCATGGCCTCCAGACAAAGAGGGTATGACTGGGAGCCTCCCTGTTTGATGCAAAACACCACCAACATGTGCATCTGCACCTGCAGTGAGCCTGGAAGAATGTGGGTCTGAAAGGCTTGCACAGCATAAAAAACTGCTTGTTTCTCCAGCTCATTGATATGGAGATGCCGTTCTGACTTGGACCAAATCCGCTGGGTCTGTTGGTCTTCTAGGTGAGCACCCCAGCTCAGACCTGAAGCATCCATAGTGCAAATCTGCTGAGAGGATACCGAGCAGAGAGGAACCCCTATCAGGAGACTGGCGCGGTTCTGCCATCATTCCAAAGTCTGTCTGACTGGGTCGGAAACCATCACCAGCTGTTCCAAGTCAGTGGTGTGTTGGTCCAATTGGGCCCAAAACGTCCACTGGGGAACTCTTGTATACAGGCGGGCCAGGTGAAAGTACAGTTATGTAAGAACTTACTGTAACAGTAGATCTTTGAGAGAGGCTCTTGCAGTAGGTAATTACATATAGGACTGACGCCGGCAGGCGGCAGGACCCCATGGAAAAATTTCTAGCTAGCAGTCCCTGGTGAGGGACCGCCCCCACGTCAGGTGACCGGCATCAGGAGACGTCGGTATAAAGGGGCGGTCCCGGACGCCCGCCTTCCAGTTCTTTCCCACCACGGGCCAAAAGAGGCCGGACAAGAGAGGAGCGGATATTTCCCTAAATGGAAAAGGAGCTGAAAAAGCCTAGGGGGATGGAGGGCGGGAAGGTATTACCTACTGCAAGAGCCTCTCTCAAAGATCTACTGTTACGGTAAGTTCTTACGTAACTGTACTGTCTTACTTCGAGAGGGCTCTTGCAGTAGGTAATTACATATAGGACTGAATCCCAAGCAGTCTGGAACAAAGAAAGGCACCGGGAGGAGGAAAACTACTCCAAGGAGCAGTTCTAGCCGTGCAAGCCTCAAGACAGGAGGCCTTGCAAAACAGCTACCCGAAGCCTGCTCTACGGTGAGAGGCAATATTCAAACTGTAGTGTTTCGTAAAGGTATGGATGGAAGTCCAGGTGGTGGCAGCACAGATGTCTGCCGCAGACACATTCTTGAAACAAGCCGCAGAGGCAGCTACTCCTCTTGTGGAGTGGCCTCTGACTTGACCCGGGAGGGTCTTGTTGTATTTGTCATAACAGAAAGTGATGCAATGAGCCAACCACTTAGACAGGCATTGCTTGGAAACAGCATTGCCTTCCCTTTTGTGAGCAAAAGAGACGAACAACTAATCAGTTTTTCTGAGATCCTGCGTCCTGTTGGTGTAGTATTTTAGAATCCGGTGAACATCCATAGCATGGAGTAAATATTCCCCTTGATTAGAGTACTGCGTAAAAAAGGCAGGTAGCTCTATGGACTGATGAGACTCTGCTACTACTTTAGGCAGAAACTTAGGATTCGTGCGAAGAGCAACTCATTTCTTGCGAAAAATCAAGAAGGGGATTTTACACATAAGGGCCTGGAGCTCAGAGATTCTTTGGGCCGAAGTAATGGCCACCAAGAAGAGCTGCCTTCCATGAAAGAAACTTCACAGGTTCAAGGGAGGAAGGGTAAGTTTCTAAAACAAAATTCAAGTCCCGGGGGCAGGAGTACAGATGGGGGGCCTCAGATGGAGAACCCCTCTGAGAAAGGTCTTGAGACCTCCAATTGAGCAAAGGCCTCGCCCACGAAGGGAACATGATAGGCCGAAATGGCCACCATGTGTACCTTCAAAGAGGAATGGCTGAGACCCAGGTCGAACAGATGACGTAGATACTCCAGCAGAAGTCCCACTGAACAGGAGAAAGGTTCCACGTTCTTGGAAGTGGCCCAAATAGTAAATCTTTTCCACTTCATGGCATAAGTGGATCTGGTGGAGGGTTTTCTGGCCTCCACTAAAATCTCCGCCACTTTGGGAGACACTGCAAAACGGGATTGGGCTAGATCTACAGGAGCCATGCATGCAGTTGAAGGGATTTGAGGCCTGGATGGACCAGGGTCCCCTGATCCTGGGTCAACAAACCTCGAGATAGAGGAAGAGGAAGAGGAGGATCCTCTGAATATTGTTGTAGAAGAGAGAACCAGATTTGCCTGGGCCAGAAAGAAGCTATCAGAATCATTCTAGCTCCTTCTGAAGCTAGTTTCTGCAAGACTCGTGGGATAAGAGGAATTGGGGGAAAGGCATAGACGAATCTGTCCTTCCAGTCTAGAGACAGAGAGTCGCTCCAGAAAGCGCCTCTCTCTGGAACGAGCGAGCAGAAGTTTTGCGTTTAGGGGGGATGCGAACAGGTCGACCTGTGGTGTTCCCCAAAGTTGGAAGATATTGTCTAGGACCCCTTGGTCCAGTTCCCACTCATGAGTCAGAGCAGAACAGCAGCTTAGCTTGTCTGCCAGGGTGTTGTCGACTCCTGGAATGCGAATTGCCGTGAGGTGAAAGTCGTGTTGTGTTGCCCAATCCCAAACCCTCACTGCCTCCCTGCATAGAGGGTAGGACAGAGTCCCTCCCTGCTTGTTGATGTACCACACCACGCACATGTTGTCTGTCTGGATGGCTAGGTGGCCGGGAAGGATGTATTGGTGAAGGGCTTGAAGAGCGTACAACACTGCCCAGAGCTCGAGCACAGTGATGTGGAGTGCTTGTTCTAGCCTGGACCAGGAGCCCTGGGTCCGATGAGGGCCTAGATGGGCTCCCCAACCTTCGCCTGAGGCGTCTGTGGTTAGAGTCTGGGAGGGAGGAGGATGAAAGAAAGGAACTCCCTGTAACAGGTTCTCTCGGACCATCCACCATTGCAAGTCTCGCATCATCAGAGAGGAGATCAGAACTGAGTGATCTAGGTCGTCCACTAGCTGATCCCACTGAGAGCATAGAGTCCACTGAGAGATCCTCATGTGGAGTCGAGCGCAAGGGACCGTTGGGATAGCAGCCACCATGAGCTTAAGAAGGCGAAGGACCGACCTTGCAGAGACCATCCTGTGGTCGGACAAGAGATTTATCTGGGTCTGAAGGGAGGCCGCCCTGTCCGGGGGGGGGCAGGAAGGCCTTGCCTATGGTCATATCAAGAATCGCCCCAATAAACTGTAGCCTCTGGGATGGGTCCAGATGAGACTTGGAATGGTTGATGGTAATACCCAGGCAGGCAAAAACCTGCTGGGTAAGGGAGAGGAATCACAGGAGTTCCTCCCTGGATGAGGCCACCAGGAGCCAGTCGTCCAGCTAAGGGAAAACCTGTATTCCCTTGGTACGCAGGTGGGCCGCCACCACTGCCAGACATTTGGTAAATACTCGGGGGGCCGAGGATAGACCGAACAGGAGTGCCTTGAACTGGTAGTGGTCCCGCTGGAACGCAAAACGAAGATATCTGCGATGAGATGGGCAAATGGGAATGCGCAGATAAGCATCCTGCATATCCAGAGCACAAAGCCATTGACCCGGCCGGAGGAGGGGCAGAAGGATCTGCAAAGAGAGCATCCTGAACCTTTTGTACTCTACATAAAGATTCAGGGAACTGAGATCTAAAATCGGTCTGAGATCTCCCGTCTTCTTTGGAACTAGGAAGAAATGGGAATAGTAACCCGTCCCCTGAAGATGAAGGGGGACGGGCTCTATCGCTTGCTTCAGCAGAAGAGCAAAGATTTCCTCCTGGACCAAATGAAGATGTTCCCGTGAATACGACGACTTCATAGGTGGGTGGCGGGGTGGTTTCTGAAGAAACTCTATGGAGTGTCCTTCTGCTATGAGCTGGAGCACCCAAGAATCTGTGGTTATCCTCTCCCATCCCGGAAGGTGGAGGGAAAACCTCCCTCCTACCGGTTCCTCTGGGGAGTCCAGAGGCAGTGGGAGAGGAAAGGAGTCAGGTGGTGTGGGGCAGCGCTGCAGCTGAAGCACCCGCTGCTTTTTTGGGCGGGGGCTTAGCATGGGGCCCAGCGTTTTGTGGCCCGCCTTCCCTGGGGTTTCGCCTTTGGCCGATTCCGTCTGCAAAAGGGACGGTGCTGCTGCTGATGGGGACGGTAGATGGAATCAACTGACTTCAGAGCAGTCCCCTTCTCTTGCAAATCAGTAATGATGTCCTTGACATCACCCCCCGAAAAGCACCAACCCCAAGAAGGGTGCTTCCTGGATAGCAGATTGCACCTCTGGGACCACATCTGACACGCGGAGCCAAGCATGATGCCGTAGGCCTACGGCGAAAGCTGAGCTCCGCTCAGCAGTGTCCACTGCGTCGTATGTCGCACGTAGCATGTGTCGACTGGCCGAACAAGCAGAGTGGACGAGATCAGCCAACTCCTGCTTGACTTAGGAGTCAGGCAAGGAGTCCTGCTTGGCTTCCGCCCGAGTAAGGATGGCCTTCTGATAGTCCCCCATGTGGCTGACATAGTTCAGGGCCCTAATCCCCAGTGTGGAGGAAGCATAAATCTTTCTCCCATACTGGTCCAGAAGGCGAGATTCCTTATCAGGAGGTGACGAGCTAAGATATTTTGGGTTCGCCGACTGGCCATGAGCAGCGCTAATCACGACCGAGTCGGCATGAGGGTGAGAATCCAGGAAATCAACACCCTCTGGAGCCTGATATAGCCTGTTCAACTTCCTAAGAAGTGGAGCTAAGGCCGATGGCTGTTTCCATATCGTGGTAACAAGGTCGGCGTGACGCTCTATCCAGGGTGGCACCAATGTAAGAGCTGTCACGGGCAGATCTAGATGTTCAGCGAGTTTCAGACACTGAGGATCTGGTTCCAGGGAGCACCACTGATGAACCTCCTGGATTTTTCTAAGCAACTCCATAAAAGAAGGATCCTCCGGAGGAGTCCTTGGCTGGGACTTTGACGGAGAGCGAGGCTCGTCATCTCTCTCGGAGCAGCCGTCGGAAGAGTCCGAGGAGTCCGAAAGTGAAGAGGAGGATGAAGAGAAAGACTCCCTTTCCCGACCCGGGGGAGGAACGGGCCTTTGGGGGCCCGGGAAGCGTGTCCTGCCCCTTTTCTGGATCCAGACGGAAGAACCCTGAGTCCGGAGGGCAGGGAGTTGCCGCCTGGGGCGACGGAACCTGGGATGGCACTGTCCGCCGAAGGCGGCTCTCGACTCTTTGGTGAGCTGAGCCTTGGCCTCAGCCTACCAGGAGGCCAGAGTTTCCTGCAGGTCCACCGTCAGCCGTGAGGGCGGTGGAGGAGGAGGAGGAGGTGGGGGATAAGAATACGGGTTATACCCATATGGAGCGTATCCAAAACCCGGCTGCGGGTAGCCCGGCATTGGGTATTGAGGCGTCGAGTACTGCGGCGTCGGGAAGCCCGGCGTCGGGTACTGTGGTGCCAGATACTGCGTTCCTGGGTACACCGGCGTCGAATAAGACGGAGGATACCCGGGAGCCGGGGGCTGCTGGAGCAGATGGCCCGGCCGGGAACCTCACGGGCGGGTCCGTAGTGGAGAGCCCGGAGGGCCCAATGGGAGAAGAATATGTCTCAGAGTCGGTAAGGCCGACGTCAGGGCCAACGGTGGAGACCCTGGTGCTGGAGGTACCAACGCCGGAGGGCCGGTAGGAGCCAGCGTCCGGGAGCCGACATCTAGTCCGCGCCCAGATGGAGTAAGGACTGACGAGGTAAAAGATCCCAGCCGCCTGGGATGGAGGGAAAAGTCCTCGGTTCAGGTTTGGGGGACTCTGGTTCCCCAGATGGCAGCAAAGGCTGCGGTGAACCGGGAATGACGGACATTGGGGGGGTCCGTCGTCTGTTCCTTCACCGGCCGGACGAGCCAACGTGAGGCTTAGAGGCGAGCTCTCGGCGGGCACTGGAGGAGCCGACATCCAAGTTACGAGAGCCGTCACCGGAGACAGGCCAAGAGGACAGATCGGCCTGGTCCAGTGGGGAAGAGGGCGAGCATCGCCCCGGAGGGTCGGACGTCTTACCAGCCCTCTCCGGGCAGACGTCAGAGGAGCCAACGCCTGGCTTAGCGGAGTCGCCCACAGTGGTAGGCTGTGAGCCTGCGGCCGAACCAGGGGCAGAGGCATCCAACTGCCCGGAGGTGCCTGCAAGGCCCGAGCGCGAGCCAGACGGGCGGGCCGACGCCACCTCAGAAACCTCTGAGGCGGCCGTCGAGGAGCGATCCCCCGAAGGGGATGTTACCTGCGTCTCAGCGACTCCCGAGGGAGATGCGGTGGAGAAGCCTTTGTCCCGGTGCCTCTCCTTGTCCTCCTTCTTTCGATGGCCTTCGGGGGAAGTGGATGCCTGCCTCAGTTTTTTAAGCTCCTTCTCCATAGAGCTCATTTTCTTCTTCAGAATACGGGCTTCCAGGGATTGCTGCCTCCTTTTTTGGGTAGCCGCGTTAAAGGTGAGGCAACGCTGGCACTTCTCGACCGGGTGATCGGGGCCTAGGCAGAACAGGCACAGGGAGTGGCCGTCCTTGTGCGGTAGTTGGGCGCCGCACAAATCGCACTTATTCTTGTGCTCGGAGGGTGTAGGGGACGACGTACACCGATGTTAGTACTGACGTTAGTCTAAAAAATAAATTTTTTTCGGTATAAAAACGATGAAGAAAGGGCTGGCTCAGCACGAACTTTTCCGCGAGGTGCTGCACAAGCTAACGGCGGGAAAGAACTGGAAGGCGGGCGTCCAGGACCGCCCCTTTATACTGACATCTCCTGACGCCGGTCACCTGATGTGGGGGCAGTCCCTTGCCAGGGACTGCCAGCTAGAAATTTTTCAGTGGGGTCCTGCCGCTTGCCGGCATCAGTCCTATATGTAATTACCTACTGCAAGCGCCCTCTCGAAGTAAGATCCGTGGTTATGGCCAAATCCATATGCTCCAACAGAAGAAGAAATACTCTGGCTGGTGCCTGCCAACTTGAGGATACTAGCCGGGCCTGTGCTATCAAGCATTCCGCCCTGTCCTCTGGCAGAAAGGTTCTGCCCTGAAATGAGTCCAAGACTGCTCCTATATACTGGAGGTGTTGGCTCGAGTAAAGACAAGACTTTGGTGGACTGACAGTAATCTCTAAAAGCTGGAAGGTGCCTTCCAGGGTCTGCAACACAAGATCCCTGGACGAAGTGATCAGAAGTCAATTGTCCAGGTAAAGGAACACATAAAAACTTTGCCTCTGCAGAGCCGCAGCCACCACCGTTAGGCACTTAGTAAAGACCCAAGGTGCTGAGGAAAGGCCAAAAGGAAGGGTCCAGAACTGAAAGTAGTCCACTGGAAACAGAAGCGGAGGAAGTGGCGGTGGGCAGGGAAAACCACAATATGGAGATAAGCATCCTCCTATTCAAGGAACACAGCAAGTCCCCCTGGTGAATATGTGGTAAGAGCCCCCGAAGAGTCACCATCATGAAATGCCAGTACTCTACGTAGAGGCTCAGGTGGCTGAGATCCAGGATTGGCCTCAGATACCCTGTCTTCTTGGGGATGAGGAAGAAGTGGTAGTAGAACCCCTTTCCTCTTTGAGCTAGGGGGGACAGGTTCTATGGCCTTTTTGTGCAGGGATGCCTGAATTTCTTCTCAAATGAAGGAGATGTGGGCCTGCGGGTAATGGGAGTGCGAGGGAGGGCTTGTAGGAGGAGGTTCCAGAAATTTGAAGGCATGACCCCTTTCGACGATCTAAAGCACCCATTGATCCAAGGTTACAGTGCACCACCCATCTAGGAATAGGGAGAATCGACCCCCAACCACCTCCCCCAAGGTCTCTGCTGGGGGGGGGGTTGCGCAAGGAGTCAGGCAGAAGAGCCAAGGGCAGGCAGAGTGGATGAGAGTGCTCTGGGGACCCTAGGGGTGGTGGCTCCTGTAGGTGGGGCGGTTGCCTTATGCTTGAAGGGTCCATTTGACTGCTGGCTCTTGGGAGGCTGGCAAGAGGACCAGCGAAAGGGTGAACGTTGGGAAGACCGTGGCTGGGAGTGGTACTAGAGTGTACTGATCTCAGGGCCTTACCTGATTCCTGAAGGTGGGAGACAATATCCTGGGCATCTCCCCCAAACAAGACCAATCCCCGGAAATGGACATTCATTATCTTGGCCTGAACATCAGGCACAAAATCAGACACCCAGAGCCAAGAATGGCAGTGACTGCAGATCCCTGGTGCTTCCCCACACCCGGAAGCATCAACAGTGTTGTAAGCTGTCCTGAGCACATGGATGCCCACGTCAGAGCCAGACTCGAGTAGATGAGCCAGATGGGTTTTGGTGGCATCTTCGAGGAGGGCTGCCACCAAATCCCTCGCCTGATCCCAGAGGGCATTCTGGTACTGCACCATATGGGCCAAATAGTTCTCGTCCCGAATGGCCAAAGTAGCAGAGGAATACACCCGCTTGCCCAACTGGTTGAGCTAATGGGATTCCTTATCTGGCGGGTGGGTGCTAAGGTGCTTGGGCTTCTTAGTGTGGTCATGAGTAGCGTTCATGACCACTAAATCCACAGTGGGATGTTCACCATAGAAGGGAATCTTCCCACTGGTGCATTGGTAAAGGTGGTCTGCCTTCTTAGCCAAGGCCAGGGTGGAAGAAGGGTGATTCCATGTTGCCTTAGTAACATCATCATACACCTCAATCAGAGGAGAAACCACCAAAGGGAGAGTCTCCATCTTCTGCAGGTAGAGAGCCAGACTACGGTGATCTGGGTCAAGTTCCTCAGTGTCCCATCCCATAAGGGACTGGATATGGAGCATCACATCCATAAAGGAGGGGTCTTCGGGGGGAGGGTATTTGGGGGTCCCTTTGGAAGGCCCCGGATTATCACAGGAGCCCCTGGAGTCCTCCAACGACTCAGAAGAAGAAAAGGAGGAATTATCTCCCGAAAGATCACTGCCTGGAACTGGTGTCTGAGGGCGACGGTCATCTGCATGCTGGAGGGAGGTGTCCATGTGACCCCCAGAAGCCCCTGTAGTAAGGCGGTGGCTAGGTCCTGCTCAGTCAGGGTCCTGGGGAGGTGGGGTAGGAGGCCTTCTGGGTGTGTCCTTGTCCTTCATAAATGCCCATCAGGCTCTGAACAAGGCACTGCAGTCCACTGGTGGAAGAGGGTTGAACAGTGAATACGGATAGTGAGAAGGAGGGTACTGGTATGTCGGTGGAGGAGGCGGTGTAAGGTACCCTGGCATCAGTCCAGCAGGCGCCTGGTGCGGGTCTCTACGAGGGCCAGCGGGTTAAGGTTGTGGCATAGGCTGTGGCTGAGGCGATGAAGGATGGAGTGTTGTTGGTGTGGGCAACGGTGTAGCTGGCATTGGCCTGACATGTGAAGCAGCTGAAGTAGGCCCCAGAGGTGCAGCTGGCCCCTGCAGGAGGAGTGGCGGGAGTTCCCCCAAGTCAGGAGCAGAGGAGTTGCCTGCATGGAAGAAGAAGCAAACGCTTGCTCTGGGCGATGCCTGGAAGGATTAGCACTGGCCCTGGAGACTGACAAATGCAATGCCTTGACCGGGCGGGGGGGGGCGCACCAGGTGAAGATCCACCACCAGAGGAAACCAGCCCCGGTCAAGCCAGCTGGTTGAGGACCCACTAGAACTAAGGGCTTGAGTGTCAGTGGTTAGGGGGCAGGGGATGAAGTCCGCTGCCCGTGACAGAGATAAGAGTGGACGGCGGGGCCAGCGGCAACCCAGAGAGAGAGGGCTGCCAAGGCCAAAGGGGCCGACCCCTTGCAGGAGGAAGGCTCTGATGCAGAGGCTGGTTTATGAGGTGACCACAAGCAAGAGGTTGACCAAGAACGGTCCCAGTGCTTGTGCTTCCCGCTAGACTTCTCCTTTTGGGAAGAAGATGACGACGATGAAGTCCCGGAGGCTGGGGAAGTGGAAGAACTTTTAGCCCGAAGCTCCTTCTCCATCACGGCTAATTTCTGTTGAAGCAGGTAGCATTGGAGGGTCTTCAAGCAGTGTCTCCGTATGGCCTGGTTGAAGTCCTGGCAGTGCTTGCAAGCTTTGGTGTCGTGGCTGGGGCCTGGGCAGAGTAGGCAGGAAGAGTGACCATCTTTGGCAGGTATTTGCTAGCTACAGGCACACTGAGTAGGCCAGTCAGAAAATCAGGCTGGAGCAAAAGACAAACAAAATGGTAAAAACACCAAAAATCAATGTTACAATACTCCGTGAAAGGAAATAAATCATAGGCAAACAAAATGGCAGCCAATGGAGGGAAAAGAACTGAGGTAGGTCTGGAGGACCGCCCCTTTTATAGGACAGGCGGATGTCAGCGTGCTGACGTTGGTGGGGGTGGTCCCCCGTGGTAGACTGTTAGCTACAAGTTTTCTGTGTGGTCCTAGCGCCTGGGGGCTTCAGTCCTACCAGTGTTGCCTGCTGCAAAAGCCCCTTCGAAGTAAGATTGTTGCTGTTATCAGTTAACAGCCTACATGTAAACAATGTAACCCTAGGGGCACAAGGCACTCTGCATCACTTTGTACCACATGCTCCCCCTAGGGTTAAATTAAAGCAGCTGTACTAGTTAACTAGGAAGTGTTTGTCACGTCCCAGATTGCTGCACTGCCTGGTAGAAACATAGAAATTGACGGCAGATAAGGACCGCAAGGCCCATCCAGTCTGCCCATTTCTTTTTCTATCTTATAAATGTGCCATCGGCCATTGCTCTGTCAGTGGCCTATCTATTTATACTCGTTTGTATTGCTCCCTTATGCCTATCCCATGCCTGTTTGAAGCCCTGCACTGTATTGATAGCCACCACTTCTTGAGGTAGGCCATTCCATGCATCCACCACCCTTTCTGTGAGAAAAGAATTTCTCACATTCCCCTTAATCGCCCCTCTAATCTCATGCTGTGTCCTCTTGTCCTGCTATTTTTCTTATATTTAAACATGTTAGACTCTTTCACCTTGTTAATGCCCTTAAGGTGTTTGAATGCCTCGATCATATCACTCTCTCCCTCCTTTGCTCAAGGGTATACATATTGAGCTCTGTTAATCTGTCCTCATATGTCTTCTGATGCAGTCCCTGCACCATTTTGTTGCCCTTCTCTGGACTGCCTCAATTTAGTTAATGTCCTTGTGAAGTGTGGCCTCCAAAACTGCATAGTACTCAGATGGGGCCTAACCAGTGTCTTGTGAAGAGGATTATTACCTCCTCTTACGACTTATGACACCCTACTAATACACCCTAACACCCCTCTAGCCTTACCTACTGCTTTAGAGGTCTGCTTGATGATTTCAGGTCATCAGTGATGATGATGCCCAAGTCTCTTTCTTCCTTTGTGACTGCTAGCAACTCCCCTCCCAACCTATAGGTGGCTTCAGGGTTTCTCTTCCCTATGTGCATGATCTTGCACTTCTTTGCATTAAATCCCAGTTGCCACTATTCTGACCATTTTGCTAGTTTATCCAGATCTCTTCTCATTCTGCCCACCCCATCTGGATCATCTACTCTGTTGCAGATCTTGGTGACATCTGCAAACAGACAAGCCTTACCCTCTAGTCCATCTGCAAGGTCACTAATGAAGATGTTGAAGAGGACTGGCCCCAGGACTGATCACTGAGGTACCCCACTTATGACTTGCATCTCTTCTGACTGTATACCATTTACCACCACTCTCTTTCTGCCCGTCAACCAGTTTGCCACCCAGTTGACCAACTTCTGACCCACCCCGAGCCTACCCAGCTTATTTATCAATCTTCTATGTGAAACCGTGTCAAAAGCTTTGCTGAAGTCAAGGTAGATGACATCAACTGCTCCCCCTTGGTCCACCACTCCGGTTACCCAGTCAAAGAAATCTATGAGATTAGTTTGACAGGACCTTCCTTTTGTAAACCCATGCTGTCTTGGATCTTGTGCCCCTATGGATTCCAGGTGTTACACTATCCTTTCCTTAAGGAGTGCCTCCATAATCTTGCCCACTACTGAGGTAAGACTGACTGGTCTGTAGTTCCCTGCCTCCTCCCTGCTACCACTCTTGTGGAGGCGGGATCACATAAACCCTTCTCCAGTCTTCTGGGACCTCTCCTGTGCTCAGAGACTCACTAAACAGTTCTGCTAATGGCTCTGCTAGTTCCACCTTTAGCTCCTTAAGTACCCTGGGATGTATGCCATCAGGTCCCATTGCCTTATCCACCCTGAGCTTAGTAAGCTCTTGTCTGACCCTTTCTTTTGTGAAGGGAGTAGTGCTCACCTCCCTCCCCCGTGTCCATGGTGCTGAGCTGTGGGCCCTGCCCTACCTTCTCTTCAGTAAATACTGAGCAAAAGTATCTATTTAAGATTGATGCTTTTACATGGTCCTCCTCCTCACATGCTCCCTTTTCTCCATTAAGCTTAGCAATTTCCCCTCTGGACTTTCTCCTTTCACTAATATATCTATAGAAAGTCTTGTCACCTTCTTTTACTGTTCATGCTAGTGTTTCCTCAGTTTGGGACTTTGCCTGCCTTACTGCCTTCCCTGCTTCCCTTAGGGCAGTTTGGTATGCCTCCCTATCTTCATCCCGCTGTGTTCCCTTATATTTCCTGAAGGCCAGCCTTTTGGCTCTGACCTTTTCTGCTACTGTATTTGAGAACCAAAGTGGTTTCCTTCTTCTTTTGCACTTCCTTTTCTGTCTAACAGGTATTTTTTTTTTTTTTTTTTTTAATACTTGCTGCACTGCCTGGTACTTTTAACATTTCAGATTAAAATGTTGTTGTTTACTACTGTTTTCTGATAAGTGAGTCCACTGATTGTTAATACACTAATAATGTTGTGCAGATACACAGGAAATATGGCAGCTCCCATATCATTTCCTGTTTTTCACCCTTTGTTTACACTGCTTCTCCTATAAACACTCAGTAGGCAAAGGAAGAGGTGGTGCATTCCAGTTACATCAGACAAAATAACCAATGAGAGAATGGCAGCACCACATTTCTCTCAGAATCCAATATGGCATTCCTGGCAAGAGTCTGAGGAACCGTCAGAAAAAAAATTAAGAATAAACAAAAATTAAAAGCAAAGGATTCAAGTTTTGTTAGTTGTGGGGCTTGTTTGACAAAACTATTGTAAAAAGAACATTTTTATTAACTAGTACTGCTGTTTTAATGGACAAACGCTTGCCTGATCATGCCTTAATGTTTAAAGCAAATTTCTAAGATTATTAAATCAGCATTTGGAATTTACAACCCATTATTGGAGTGCTGTGATAGTCTTTTCAGCTAAAAATTAACACTTTTCTGTATGTCCATTTTGGTAGGGGAGGAATTGTCAGGGGCAGATACAGATGTGGGTGCTGATATTGGATTAAAAATTCAAAACTATAGGTGTGTGTGTGGGGGGGGGGGGTGGTCTGGGGACCACCCAAGCCCCCAGAAAAATTTTAACATTTGGTGCATTTTGGAGGTTATTTCAAACAGAATTTGCTACCCTGTTACTACCACCCCATGCCCACAATATCACACTACAGAGCATATACACAGTTAAAATTATGACATGTATAAATACTATAGCAGGAACAGTCAGCTAAGCACATAAGCACTTCCTTATCGTATCAGCTCGAATGCTTGATTAAGTAAAAATGCCTTGAGTCCCCTCTTAAAGGCTTCCACAGAGGGGGGGGGGGCCTCTTTCAGATCTTCTGGGAGTAAATTCCACAGGGCTGGCATGGCCACAGAGAAAGCCCAATCTCCAAGAAAGCCACAGACTAGCCATAGGGACCACCAAGAGGCCTCCCTCGGAGCAATGGAGAAATTAGCCAGGCAGTGAGGAACCAGGAGGTCTTGCAGACAGGTCAATAACCCAATGTTGAGCCATGCAACAAACTATTATTTAAGTAGTTACTTGCAAGTACTGTATCATCAGGTGCCCCCGGGAATAAATGCCTCCCTATGTTAATTAACACTGAAACCACAGGTGGACACAGGTGAAGTGGAAAGATTTTATTCCCTCTTCTTTCACAGCTTGTGTGTGACTTCACCATTTCACTGTTACAGCACCATTTTTTTTCTTTATCACAGTTTGCAAGGAGACACAATAAATGGAAAGCATGGTTTATGTTCACAAATATAGTATCTCTCAAACATAGTAGTCAGCAAATAGTTCCAAAGCCACCTATGTGTAATTGAAATGATTTTTATACATACGTAAATAATAGTTTGCGTTTAGTTGCTTAGCTGCTTCACAAGAAAGGGTCCAAATCAATATGAAGGAACTAAAAACTTGGGAATGGTTTTCCCCAGTCCCTTTCAAAATGGAAAACCTATGCAATATTTATAACCTACATTGCAGAATAGCACTAACGAACACAACAATGGAACTAATAACCTATTAGTGGGTCAGTGCATGAAACAGTGTATGGTTTTAAAGCTCTGCCATTTGTTTTGCAGATACAGTACCAGATTATCTGATTTATGCAGAAGCTGACACTCTCTGTGCCCAAAGGTTCAGTCTTCCGGCCACTCCTGCTCCTCTTACAAGTCAGTGAGACCATGTCCTGACTCCCAACACCAGCAGATTCTCACCCAGATTTCCTAACAGAGGCGCTACTCCCCTCTTGCCTGCAGGCGACCTTGCTGCACTCCAAACGCCTTCTCTGACCTCAGAGATGACTACATTCCGCAGCTCCTCAGACTCCCCAGCAGAAGAATCTGGGCATGCTGCCAAACGCTGCCTTTCTTCAGTTCCTGATCTGTCTCAGCCCGCTCCACTCACTCCATCCTTTGTACTGCGATCAGTCGGGTCTTCTTTGCAGCGCTTATTCTTTCTTTGCTTGGGGGGCATTTAAACACGGCGCCCTTCACTCACCACACCCCCTACCTGACACTGCAGCCAATCGCAAGTCGTAAGAATGCGGCGGACCAGGTTGAGAACTCGGGTAACAACGTCCACACTGGTGCTCTCATCTGTCGATGCAGTAACCCCCCACCCCCACCCCCAAACAAAGGAAAGTCCGTGAAAATCAGAACATTACTTGGAGCTGAAGGAAAGATCTTCACGCCGGCAGATGCCATGGGAAGCGGGTCTGATTGCACAGTAAAACGTCAAGTAAAGTATTGCAGCTTTTCTGTGGCAGAAATGGGCGGGCTTTGTACGTTCTGTTGGTGTAGTGCATGAGCTTGTATGCTCCCTGGGGAATCATCGATCTGCGGCTCTAGCGGCTCTACCGCCCATGGGCTTGCTGCATAGAAACATAGACAAAGAATTTGAAAGCAGATAAGGACCGCTTGGCCCACCTAGTCTACCTATTTTCCTACCTAATGGATAAGCTGCAGATCCTAGTTAACCAACAGCCTAGTTCCTCCTACCCCCACCCCCTAGAATTGCCTTATGTCTGTCCCATGCATTCTTGAATTCCCCCACTGTTTTTGACTCCACAACCACCTCAGGAAGGCCGTTCCATGCATCCACAACCCTCTCTGTGAAAAAATACTTCCTCACATTACCTCTGAGCCGTCCCCCTTCTCTCGTCAAACTGTGCCCCCTCGTTCTTGCATATCTCTTTTTCTGAAAGATGCTACCCTCTTGGACTTTGTTGATTCCCTTGAGGTACTTGAAAGTTTCTATCATGTCCCCCCGTCCCTTCTTTCAATCAATCAATGCTTTATTTGTAGAAGGCGCCTTTCCTATGCTCAGGGCGCCTTTACAATTCACATTAAAATAACTCACAGTATTACAGTTTAAAAACAAATAAAACCTATCAGTGCACACTCAATAGATTCCTGAAAATGCCAGGTTAAACAAGTGGGTCTTCATCCTCGAGGGTATACATATTAAGCTCCTTAAGTCTGTCTTCATACGTCTTCTGGTGCAGACCCTGCGCCATTTTAGTTGCCCTCCTCTGGACTGCCTCCATACTGTCCATGTCCTTGCAGAGATGGGGTCTCCAGAACTGCATGCAGTACTCCAGATGGGGTCTCATCAGCTGTCTGTACAGAGGGATAACAACTTCCTGTTTTCTACTAGTGATGCCTCTTCCTATACATCCCAGTATCCCCCCAGCCCTCCTTACTGCCCTCTCACAGTGCTTGCCCACCATTAGGTCATCTGATATGACTACCCCCAGGTCCCTTTCCATTTCTGTTGTTGTTAGTATCTCACCCCCCACAGTGTACTCTTCCCCTGGGTTTTTGTTTCCAATGTGCATTACTTTGCACATCTTAGCATTCTTAGATGTTGCATCATGGGTGCTAATGGGGGAACTACAGCTCCCTTAGCCCCCCATGGTAAATCCGCCACTGACTGTAACCCGGATCGAACTGATGGCCAACCAATCCCTTCCACTTACTGGTTCAACTGCCCTGCCCCTAGTACTCAGACGTTTTGCGATGTCTAAGTAAGGAGAGTGTGGGGCATGCCCCATGTAAGCCTATGGGGAAGTTTTTTAAACAGTCTTGTATATGTATAAGAAACCTTTGCTAAAAATGAAAGCCACAAAGGAGTGGCTTTCATTTTTATCAAAGTTTCCTTATACCTATAAAGACCATTTGGAAAACTTCCCCACAGACTTATATGGGGTGCCTCCCTGTTTTCCTGCTTAGACATAAAACGTCAATGCGGGGGTGGAGATGGCAGACTAAGATGTGAAAGGGATCAGTTGGCCGTCAGTTTGGTACAGGTCACTATTTCTTCTCTTCCAAAATGAAATTACACAAAAGTGTTAATTTTAGCTGAAAATACTACAGTGGCACTAAGGAAATGGGCTATAAAGCCCAAGCTAGACATTTCCTGTAATGATCGATTATACCTCCCATCTTGGTATCATCTGCATGTGTCTGGCTTTGGACCAGTTTTTACAGCAGTTTTCTGCAATGGGTTGGAAAAAAAGAAGAGCCTGCTGGTTGTGGTTGAGAGATGGAATGGTCAGCCAAGACCATGGGTAGATTCTATAGGCTCATTACTTGACTGACCGATCTGACTGATATATTGCTTGATGACAACCCAATTTTTTTAATCTTGCTCTTGGACTGGTCTGTCTTATTTTGCACTTTATTGCGGTCTTCGCTGGTACCAGCTATGTTTTATGTTGCTAAATATCTGCACTTTTTGCTTCACGTAATGTACCTGTACTGTTAATCTGTTTGCTCCTGTAACGAGCTTTAGCTCAGTGTGCCTCTCCTGGTTACACATTTTCAAATAAATAAATAACTGGACAGAGAAGATGAAAATGCATCACACTGATGCAGCATTATGACAGCAAATGCCTAAGTGGACGTAGAATGATTGCAAGCAACCAAGCGGCAACACCCTGATTTATTTGCAGTTGCCAGCAGAAGTGTAAGAAGAAGGGAGATGAACTCATGAGCCTGGAATGAACTCGAGTAAGTGAACCAGAGACTTCTGACACATATTCTTGGAGGTCGACTGGTGCTCTTCTACAAAACAGTGGCAGTGGTTACCATGGATGGGAAGAGGAGTGGCTAAAGGAAGTTCCACCCCAGCATATCCTGGAAATACTAGTGGGTAAACAGACTTGAAAAAAAAATGAAGGGGAAACATTCTACCTGCTATACTTGCTCTTAGCATTCTCACCTGAAATGTGTGAATAGTTCTTGCCCATGCGTGTTTTAAGCGGCATGTTTTGTGCACCTCTTTATAATCCACAGTGTAGCGACAGTCATCCAGGTCGACTAGAGTCAAATAACGAATGCCACATTTTTCTGTATCCTGTAGTTCAGGGAAATAAAAATAAACGGTCAATTCCAGTAGCATTTCCTTCTTTAAAGAGCTACATTGCAGGATATGTGGTCAAAAAGGAAAAAATACTTACCATAGTAATCGTGTTTCTTCTAATAGAGTCTTGCTGTATTCTGACAATATGCAGTATGACCGGTCAGTTCAGCTGCCCTGGAGAGTTAAGAGTTAAACCCTATGCAAATGCATAGGACACTGAGCTCGAGCTTGGTCTTCAAACCACTGTCCTCGGTACATTCTATGTAACTGACCAGATTCTTATGTAGCTACTAATAAGAAATGCCAAATAAAAATGAACCATAACTACAACTAGCACCCCAAAGGGAAATACAACAAAAGGACAAAGAAGACTCAAGTCACTGATGCCCAGAAAAAACACCACCCACTGGTGGGTATAGGAATTAATAACTGGAGTGCAGAGACCCCGCTTCCCTAGGTTCCAGAGGGGAGGCAGGTGGGTGGTCAGAATACAGCAAGACTCCATTATAAGAAACAAGATTACTATGGTAAGTAATTATTTTTTCTAACAACATGAAGACTTGCTGTATTCTGACAATATGAAGACTACCAAGCAGTGCCCCATGGAGGTGGGCACAGAACCTACTTAGGGAATAAGATCTGAAAAACTGCTGTGCCAAACCTGGCATCACTCCTGGCCTGTGTGTCCAGGCAGCAGTGCTTGGTGAATGTGTGAACAGTGTTTCAGGTAGCTGCCTTACAGATGTCAAGCAGGGGATATCCCTGGCAGCTGCTACTGAAGTGGCTGTCCCCCTAGTAGAGTGAGCCCTCAGGCCAACTGGCGGCTCCTTACCTAGCTTGCCATAACAGAACTGGATGCAAGTCACAATCCATCTGGAAATGGTCCTCTTTGTGGCCATCTTGCCTTTACCCACTTCACCACAGGTAAGGAACAACTGAGTACAGTCCTTCCTATGGTCTTTTGTTCTGTCCATATAATAGCTGATGGACCTTTTTACATCTAGGTTATGCAGCCTGCATTCACCTGGACTGGAATGATCAGTGAAAAAGACAGGCAATGTTATGGACTGATTCAAATGGAAGTCCGAGACTACTTTGGGGAGGAACTTCTTATTAGTTTGTAGAACAGTCTTGTCCTTGTGAGAGGCATTGTAGTAGGGTTCTACTGACAGGGCCTGAAGCTCACTGATCCTCCTGGCAGAGGTGATGGCCACCAAAATAACAGTCTTCCTGTCAGGAATTTGAGTTCTGCTCCGGACATGGGCTCAAAAGGGGGCTGCATAAGCTGAGCTATGTAGATGTTAAGATCCCAAGAAGGAGGAGGGTGAAGATGGAGCAACCCCTTGAAGAACTTCTTAAAGATAGGATGGGTAGCTAGGGTAGGGTCCTTCTCAGCTGACAAATAGGCAGAAACAGCTGCCAAGTGCACCTTAAGGGTGGAGGGCTGCAGGCCCAGGGATTGAAAGTGAACCAAGTAATCCAACAGGACTGCAAGGTTGGCCTCATGTGGGTCCATGTCCTTCTGGGAACACCAGATGGAGAATCTCTTCCACTTGGAAGAGTAAGTCCTCCTGGTAGAAGGCTTCCTAGAAACCCTAAAGATGTCCAGGACTCCTTCTGAGAGATGCAGACCTGCGTACTCTAAGTCTTCAAGAACCAAGCCTTGAGCTGGAGGGACTTGAGGCTGGGGTACAGAATCCTCCCATGGGAGGATGTCAGCAGTTGTGCCTCCTGAGGAGGCAAACTGGACTGGCCACTGACAGGGACAACAGCATCGAGTACCATAGCTGTCTGGCACAATCCGGAGCAATCAGAATCATAATGGCTGACTGAGGCCTGAGTTTGATTAGAACTCTGGATATCAGAGGGAATGGAGGAAAGGCATACAGAAATTTGTCTGGCAAGTCCAGAAGCAGTGCATTCAGAGGTACTGAGCCCAGTGCTGGGGGCCTGCAACAGAACTGGGGAAGCTGATGATTGTCTGGGGCTGCAGAGAGATCCATCTCTGGAGTGCCCCATCTTCTGAAGACTGTTGACAGGATTTGTCTGTTCAGGGTCCATTTGTGATGGCCCTGGTTGATCCTGCTGAGAGCATCAGCCAGGACACTGTCCTTCCCTGGCAGGCGGAATACTGGATAGGGGAAATGTTTAAGGAGTAAGCCAGACTCCAGATCTTCATGGCCTCTGTGCACAGCACTGAAGATCTTGTTCCTCCTTGTTTGCTAATGTAGTACATGGTGGTGGTGTTATCCGTTCTGACCTGCATCACCTTGCCCTGAAGCATCTTAGCAAAGAACTGAAGTACTAGGAACACTGCTCTGAGCTTCAGCAGATTTATATGCAGAAGAGACTCCTGCTGGAGCCATGTTCCATGAGCAGTGTGTTCCCCCTAGGTGAGCTCCCCACCCTAGTAGTGAGGCATCTGTGGTCAGCACTACTGAAGGAGCTTGTTGCAGAAAGGGGACACCTACCCTGAGGTTGCCCCTGTCCTGCCACCAATGAAGAGCTTGCAGCAATGAGGTGTTTACTGGTATTAGTTTGGACAGAGTATCCCTCTTTTGGGACCAAAAGGCCCTCAGGTGGAATTGATGTCCCTCATCTGAAATTTGGCCCCTGGGACTACTGCTGTGGTAGCAGGCATGTGGCCCAGGAGCTGTAGGAAGCACCTTGCTGGGCGAGGAACCTGAAGACAGAAGGACCCTGCCAACTGAACCAGGGTGTCCGCCCTTCCTGGGGGCAGGATGGCCTTTGCCAGATTTGTGTCCAGCTCTGCTCCTATGAAATCTAAGATCTGGACAGGTTTCACCTGATTTCTTGAGATTCACCAGTAACCGCAAGGTTTGGAGGGTATCCTGTGTGAGGGTCAAGGCTTCCTCTACCTGTTGCGGGGAGTGACCCACTATCAACCAGTCATCTAGGTGGGGATAAACAGAGACTACTTGCCTTCTCAGATGTGCCACACCCACTGCCATGCTCTTTGTGAAGGCCCTTGGAGCAGATGTCAGTCCAAAGGGCATGGCCCTGACTGGCAGCTTGAATTAGACCAAAAAAAAAAAAAAAAAAACTCTGCGCAGTTTTCTTGGACCTAAGCAAGGCATTCGATACCGTTGATCACAGACTGCTTCTGTCATCCCTCCGGAACATTGGTTTGGATTCCCTATCCCTTAAATGGTTCTCCAACTACCTTTTGGGATGACTTCAACAAGTAAAGGCAGAAGGGGAAGCTCCACCAAAACCCCTACTTGTTGGTACCGCATACCCATTCTTGGTCCCTTGCTCTTCACCATTTATATTAACGTAGATGCCCCCATCAAAGAAGCCCAAATACACCTATTTGCGGATGATACAGTACTCTGTGCCAGTAACCCCACCCCTGATGCGGCCTGTAAAGCCCTTCAAAATGAATTCAATCTGCTGCAACATCAGTTTATAAACTAGAAACTGCTCTTAAATGCAAAAAACAAAAAAAAAACAAAGCAATGTTCCTCTCGGCCCTTCACAATGCAATAAATCCTGCAATTGCAGGGACACTCCCTCAGATCACTACCATTCTAGGTGAGCGATTGGACTACGTACTAAAGTTCAAGTACCTCGGGGTCTGGTTAGACCATAGACTTACTTTCACAGATCACTTAGAAGAACTGGCAAAGAAACTTAAGACAAAGACTTGGTCTGTTCTTTAGGATTAATAATCTCCTCACAAGAGACGCTAAACTGAAACTGGTTCAAACTACCTTTCTTTTCCTATTGGATTACACAGATTTTCTATATAGTCAGGGACCTGCAGGTACCCTAGCCAAACTCGACATGCTTTATCACAGAGCCATGAGATTTATCACAGGTCTTCCTTACTCAACCCACCACTGTGCATTGTACACGGCAGTGGGATGGTCATCCCTTGCTTACAGACGGCAAAAAAATGATTCGGTTTGGACATACAAAGCTATCTCAAATAAACTGCCCCAGTGTATCTCTGTCTGGTTACCTTTTTGCACTCTGGGGAAACATGCCCTGAGAAGCACCTCATATATCTACCTTTATGTTTACAAAGCAAAATCTCGCATTGGCAGAGCAGCCATCAGCTTTGTGCTCCCTCAATTGTGGAACAAGCTGCAAAAAACTTTGAAATTAACTCACCCCATCAGCCTAGCAGCTTTTAAATCTCTATATCTACATCATAATAAGGAGTCCTGTGCGTGTCTACCCTAAATAGTGACTCCTATCAGTCCAAGTACACTCTAATTACTACTGTTAAAAGACTGATCACATCTATACTCCACTCTTCCCTCGCCCCTTTTTCTGCCCCCCATATCTGTCCCTTCTACATTCCTTTGACCCTGGTTCCAGCTCTAAATTCTCCATACCATATCACTATATATCTTTTTATATTAGCTTTTATTTATGTTCAGTGCACCTGATATGTATATTTCTTTACTTAAATGAAAAATTGTGTCCTACCCAAAACTAGCTGTATCTTCTGTTCCAAACATATACTACTGTCAATGCTACCTGCTGATACTGTGTATATACTGTATTATTGTATCTCACTTTAGTTTTATTATTATTTTCTTGTGTGTTGCATCCCATGTATTATTTTCCCTTGTTCCTTGTTGACAAACCCAGGTCCACCTCGAAAATGAGCTTGCTCAACGGTGATCGCCTGGTTAAATAAAGACTTTGATTGATTGATTGATTGAAGAACCGTGTCCGACGAGGGATTAGGGTTTGGCGTCAGTTGGCCAACCAGTCTGGAAGGACTCCCTGGATCGAGAATAGGAGGGACCTCCATGGGTAACTCCAGCAGAGGAGGAGGGGCCTCCCGGTCCGAGATCCCCGATGGGGAAAGCGGGTGTGACCCTGGTGTGTGGACAACATCCAGGGGACCAGTGCTATCTCCGGCCGGGGTAGCGGGGTCTGGGGGTAACCACTACCGGCGGAGGAGAAGGGGGAAGAGGGGCTGTCTTCCCTGGGCTCTGCCAAATGTCAGATTGGCAGACGCCAGTCCCCGACGGGAGTTGCGTCTTCATGTATCCCTCGCGGAGATCGACTGACCAGACGAAAGTGTGCTGAGCTTAGGAGGGGAGAGCCCCTCCACTCAGGCGACATCGGTTGCGCTGGACCCGCATGGATGGGGAGACGATTCACCGTCAACTAGTGCGGTGTCCAGAGGAGCTGGGGAGCAACTTGGCGGCAGTCGCAGCGTGGTCTGCAGAGAAGCCGGGGTCTGACTTACCTGAAACGGCAATCGGAAGAAACATCGCAGCCTTAGCATCCCCAGATGCAGCCTGGACCTTAACTACAGGTAGTGGGGGAACGGTCATGCTGGACACTGGCTTTGAAGCCTTGGGCCTACTTTCTGAAGTGTGTTCCTTCTCCTGATGCTTCTCCTTCTTTTTGTGTTTGGAAGGAGAAGAAGTTGTTGAAGCCGAATCCCGAATCTTCTCTGTCTGTTTCTCGAGGGAGGCTAAGCGGGTCTTTAAAAAGATGGGCCTCCAGAGCCTGCTTCCTCTGTTTACGGGTGGCCTGGTTGAATGGGAGGCAATCCAAGCAGGTGGCCACTGGATGGTCTGGGACTAAACAGATCATGCACCATCAGTGACGGTCTTTGTGAGGGATCTGGGTGCCACAGTATTCGCACTTCTTTGGTGGAGATGACAGACAGTACAGAAATACTGAGAAAAAACAGGTTTTAGAAAAATGCGTGAAAATACCGGCGATTGCTGAAGTGAATCTAACAGAGGGAGCTGCACAAGGTGACGGCGGGAAAGAACTGAAGGGTGGGCCTGGGGACCGCCCACTATATAGACTCATGCTGACGTCGTCACGTGACGTCGGGTGGGTAGTCCCCCATTGGGTATTGCTAGAAAAGTCTGCCGTTGGGACCAGACACCAGATGGCGTTAGTCCTACATGTTATGACCTACTGAAGGAACCCTCTTGAAGTAAGATCCATATGTTCGACTCCAGGGATGGAATGATCTGAGACAGTGACACCATTCTGAAGGTATGCGACCGAAGAAATTTTTTCAGATCGAGCAGATCTAAGATGGGGTGCCAGCCCCCCATCCGTTTTGGGACCAGAAGTACCTGGAAAAAAACCCTGGGTTTACTGGAGGATACAGGATTGAAGCCGCTGTCTCCTTCTGGAGGATCTGGGCAATGTCTTCCCACAGGTCTGACAACATGTCGGCAGACACCATGTCCTCCCATGGAGCATGGTCTCTACAAGGCGGGGAAAGACTCAAACTCTAGAGGCAGACTCTGACCAACCACTTCGAGGACCCACTTGTCCATGATGACAGTGGATTAGGCGGAAAGGAAGTGGCAGAGCTGGCCCCCAACAGGAGGACCTAGGGGAGTCAGAACGGGCATAGGGGAGGCGCCCCACATCCCGTCACTGGGCAAGCTTGGAGATGGAGAAGGGACAGGTTGGGAAGAGGCAAGAGCTCGGCCACCTGGTTTCCAGATGACTGAAGCAACTGTCCAGCCAGGGACCCCAAGCCTGGGTCTGCTGCCCAGCTGGGGGCTGGGATGGCTTGGCTGCAGGGGCTGAAAGGGCTTCTTCCTTTGGAGCTTAGAGCCCTTGGGATCACCTCTAGGCAGAGGTAACAGAGTTCAGGGTGGCACTGGACTTCTTAGTGAGAGGAAGGTGTCCTTCCACCCCGGTATGAACAAGTTGGTGCCCAAGAAGGGGACATGTGCCAACTTGTACTGGGTCTCTGCCATAAAAGTAGAGATCCTTAGCCAACCCATGAGACACATGGCCACTGCAGCAGCCACAGACAGGAGTCACCAATGTCCATGGCTTTCTGAATCTCTTGCTTAGCCACTGCTTGGCCCTGGTCCTGGACTTGCTTGACCGTGGTCTGTAAGTCAGCTGGGAGCTGGAGAAGCACCTCACTAAGCGTGCCTAAGAGGACATGAGCGAAGCGGGCCATCAAGAGGGCCAAACTCACCTGCTGAAGGCCAACAGAAGAGGCGCATAGACCTTTTTGGTCATAAGATCCAATTTCTTGGATTCCTTGTTGGGAGGAATATCTACATTCCCAACGTTGCTGGTACGCTGAAAGACCTGGTCAGCTCCCAGACCCCCAGCTGAGGGATGTTCAGTGAAACCCGACAGGGAGCCGGTAGGGACCACATACTTGTGTGCCATCTGGGCCAATGGGGCAGGGCAAGAGGCAGGATACTGCCAAAGCTCCAGAGTGGGGCCAAGAATGGCCTCGGTGACCGGGAAGGCCACCCCAGGGGAGTCACTCCGGTTGAAAATCTCGGTTAATGGGTACGAGTCTCGGTTTTTTGACGGGCTCCATCTGGAGTCCCGTAGATTCCGAGATGAGATGGAGCAAGCCCCTGAAAGAGGTGAGACCCTGCTCCATGGATAAATCCCCCCCTCCCCGATTCAACGTTCAATGGATGGGAAAGCAAGGAGGAGCCCTCAGACTCAGAGAATTCATCAAAAAGCAGTCAACTGCCAGAGTCTCCCGCTGACCCTATGGGGTCTGTTGGGAGTCACACGATCAACAGCCGACAAGGAAGCCCGGAAGCAGTATGGCATCACTTTGGGGGAGAGAAGAGATGCACAACCCATGAGAGACTGCTTAGGCGGTGGCTCCACCTGGATGGACAGAGAGGCCGGGGATAGGCCAAGCTGGAAATGTCTGAGCCGGAGCAGTCTAGGGCCTGGGTGGTGGAAGCCACAGAAGAGCTGGGGTGAGGGGCAGAACCGGCTTAACCCTGGCCAATATGAGCTGATGCCACATGGTTTCTTCGTAGCGCCAGCGCATTTTGTGGTGAAGCCTCTCCTTGTTCGAGGAGGAAGACAAAGGAACAATAGCAGCAGTGGCACAGGCTGCTTAACTCTGGGCTTCAGGATTGAGACCTCATCCATTGGGGCCGCTGATGGCAAAACTTGGAGTGGACCAGTGAAAGCCAAGGATACTCCAGGGTATTCAGATCCCAAGGGTAAGGAACCAGATCAGCGGTCTGGTCTGACCCATTCTGAGAGGTTACAGGTAGGTCCGGAGTTCTAGAGACGGAGGTATCGACCTCATCTTGCAACAACGTGTTGATCAGTTCGAGAAAAATCTCGGCAGGCTGGTCAATGGGCGTCTCGACCAACTGGCCTGATCGGGTGAGCCGGGCCGAAGGATCAACCGTAGTCGAAACCTCCAGAGAAGTGCCGGAATCCAAAGCCTGAGAGAGCTCGCGATCCCAGGATCGATGACGAGACTCCCTTTTAGTCTCCTCTTTTCAAGATTTAGAGGATTTTGTGCCCTTAGAGGAGCCCTGCCCAAAGGTGGGAGGGGACACAAATCTCGAAAAAGTCCCTGTAAAGGTGGCGCCAAAAGTCAGCTGCACAAAGGCCACAACCGAAAAAGCAGGGCTTACGGCCTGAGCTGCTGCCTCTTCGAATGCCACAAGCAGTTCAGTGGACCCCACAGCCACAGAGACCACCCAACAGGCATCTTCGGATCGAACAGGAGGATCCTGTTCATCAGGGTGCCCAACAGAAGGCGAGCACGTCAGTCCTCAAGTGCTGGGATGCAAGGTGCGATGCAGGCCACACACCTGGAGATTGTGTTCGTGGCCTAGGTAGTAGCCGCACTAGGTGTATGTGTCCATCTGGGACATCTTCTGCCCACAGTCGCACTTCTTCAATCCAGGGAGGAGGTCAGTGGCTATTATGACATCATCACAGGAGTCCTTGGAGTACAGCAAGATGAGAGCCGGTACGTCTATGAGAGACGATGTCTGGACTGTAATGTTTACTGAAAGTATGCACAGTACTCCATGTAGCAGTAGCACAAATGTGAGCTGCAGAGACATTCTGAAAAAAAGACCACTGAAGTAGCCATACAACTTAAATGGCCATGAACAGAACCAGGAAGCTCGTTACCGTGCTTCCTATAATAGAAGACTAAGTTGGCCAATTATTTGGAGAAACACTGTTTAGTCACAGGGGTGTAGTCCATACCACTGGAGAATAAAACAAACAGCTGGGAGGACTTTCTGCCATCCTTAGTGTGATCAAGATAGAATCGTACTTTTCTATGTACATCCAGAGCATGCAGCAATGCGTCACCTTATTAGCATGACCAGAATGTAAAGGTGGGTGAATGGTCTGATTCAGTGTAAAAACACATACGCTTCAGGCAGAGACCGAGGACTGGTCCATAGGGACAACCTATCCAGAAGAAAAATCAAATAAGGAGACTTGGCCATTAGAGCCTGTAGCTCAGAAATTTAAGATAATAAACGCATTTCACAAGTCAAAGTGAGCTCGAATGGCACCTCCATCATGGAGCCCCGGTCAATTTTTCTAAAACAAAATTAAGTTCCCAAGGAGGAATCGGTTTACAGATCTTGGGACGCATACGCAAAATGCCCATAAGGAATATACAGAACACTTTTAGTTGTTTTCAGATCAAAAGGGGCATGGAAAGCAGGAACACCTGCAAAATGCACTTAAATAAAGGAGTACTGGAGATCAGAGTCAGATAATGACAAAAAGGTAATCCAGCACAGAACCCAGAGGACACAAATTATAGCCCAGAGAACGTGAAGCACAACAGAGAGAGAGTACAGTTACTTAAGAACTTACCATAACAGTAGCTCTTTGAGGGCATCTCTTGCAGCAGGCCGTCGGTGGTAGGACTTTGCTATCAGGCACTAGGACCACACGGAAGCTTTCTAGCTAGTCTACAAGAGGGGTCTGCCCACGTCCGACGTCACTCTGACATCAGCTACCCTATATAGGTGGCGGCCTCCCATGTCATCCCCAGTTGTCCAGCCAGAGACCACAAAATATTTATCTGAGAGAATCGAGAAGCAACCCGAGGTTCAAGGAAAAAGGCAGGTAAAGAGAAGGTTGAAGGTCTTCTCTAGGAAAGGAAGTAAACAGGCCTAGAGGGAAGGAGGGAGGGAAAAGTAAGACCTGCTGCAAGAGATCTCCTCAAAGATCTACTGTTATGGTAAGTTCTTACATAAATGTACTATGCTACATCAGGGTAATCTCTTGCAGCAGGCCATCACAGGCAGGATGAGCAGCAAGCAATTCCAAACCTGACAGAACTCTAAATTCGGGCGGAGGTAAAATCACCTAAGAGAAAAGGACTGAAGCAGTGGTGGTTTCCTTGCAGATCTAATGTGACTAGGTTGACAAGAACGGGGGAGGATGTGGGGGGCCACCCACCTATATAAGGTAGCTGATGTCAGACAGTGACGTCTGAGGTTGGTGGCCACCTCTGATAGACTGCTAGCGAGAAAGTTTCCATGTGGTCACAGCGCCGGATAGTGGAGTTCTAACTGTGATAGCTTACTGCAAGAGATTCCCTGGACATATTTCCACTTCAGGGAACATGTATGCCTTGTGCAAGACCTTCAGGCCACTAACAGGACATCAGCAACCTTGGGGGGACCCCAAAAAGGGATATGGCTACATCCTCCACTCATGCATGCAGATGTAGGGACTTCAGGCACAGATGAACCGGAAAAATACAGTTACGCAAGAACTTACCGTAACAGTAGATCTTCGAGAGGAGGAGAAGCTCTTGCAGCAGGCAACACCAGTAGGACTGAAGTCGCCAGGTGCCAGGACCCCACAGAAAACTAGCTAGCAGTCTACAGCAGGGGATTGCTCTCGCTAACATCAGCACGCTGACATCCTCCTACGCTATAAAAGGGGCGGTCCCCCAGACCTACCTCAGTTCTCCTGCCGGAGAGTCCGGCATGCAAAACAAGTAAAGGAGAACTGAGGCAGTTCCTCAGAGCTGAGGAAAGGAATAACAAATGCAAAGGAGAAGTAGCAATCAGGTGTAAGAAGGGAGGGAAAGCAGTGCCTGCTGCAAGAGCTCCTATCGAAGATCTACTGTTATGGTAAGTTCTTATGTAACTTTACTATCTCACTTCCAGGGGGTACTTGCAGCAGGCAACACCAGTACAACTGAGTCCCAAGCACTACCAAAAGTGACCGAAAGTCAGATGGGAGGAGACAACTAGGCAATAGAAGGCTGTTCGAGAAAGAAGGCCCTGAAGGACAGCTGGGCCGAAACCAGCCCTACGCCTGGAAGCAATGTCCAAGAGATAATGGCGGACAAAGGTGTGAACCAAACTTCAAGTGGCAGCTGTACAGATGTCCACAGCAGACACATTTCTTAAGCAGGTAGTAGAGGCAAGACACACTCTTGACTGCCCCAGGTAAGGGTTTGTTGTACTTACAGTAACAGTACACAATGTAATTTGCCAATCATTTGGACAAACACTGTCAGGTAGAGGCTCTCCCCTTCTTTTGGGGGCAAACGAAACAAATAACTGATCAGTCTTGTGAACTGGTCGGGTGCGATTCGTGTACTAACGCAGCACCCTGTGAACATCCAAGGTATGTAATAAGGCCTCCCTTGATTTGAATATTCAGGGAAATAAACAGGTAGGTGGATGGACAGGTTAAGTGTGAACTCGGACACCACTTTCGGAAAAAACATATGATTAGTACACAAAGACACCCTGTCCTTGTGAAAAACTAAATAAGGCTCTTTACACACTAGAGCCTGAAGTTCAGAAATCCTCCGAGCTGAGGTAACAGCAACTAAAAATAATGCTTTCCATGACAAAGTGCAGCTCGCAACTCATGGCTGGCTCAAAGGGAGGCAGAGTGAGGTTTTCCAACATAAAAAGAAGGTCCCATGGAGGGACAGGGTCCTGAATGGGAGGTCTGAAATGCAGGATACCCCACAAGAACTTGCAGGATACCTCTACCTGGGCAACAACTTTGCCCTTAATAGGTGCATGGTACGTAAAGATGGTATAAAGGTACACCTTAAGCGAAGAGTACCTCAAACCACAGTCTGAGGGGGAAAGGAGGTACTCCAGAATCAGATTCACCAGGCAGGTGAAGGGATCCAGGTGGCAAGCGGCAGCCCATATGGAGAAGTGCCTTCACTTCATGGCATAGGTAGCTCTCGTGGAGGGTTTTTTGGCACTCACCAAGAGATCAGCAACCCTGGAAGAAATCCCAAAGTGGGCAATAACAGTCTGCAGAAGCCACGCATGGAGATGCAGAGACTTGAGGTCTAGATGAACCAGGGTGCCCTGCTTCTGGGAGAGCAAGCTGGTGCACAGGGGCAAGGCAACAGGAGGTTCCACTGCCAGCTGCTGCAGCAGAGGGAACCAGACCTGATGCAGCCAGTAGGGAGCTATGAGAATCATCTCTTCCCCTTCTGACTGAAGTTTGAGGAGAACCTGCTTCAGATATGGGAAGGCATACAGAAACCTCTCTTTCCAGGAGAGGGACAACGCGTTGCACCAGAGGACTCCAGGCCTTGGATCGAGTGAGCAGAAAAGCAGCATTTTTGCATTGAGTGGGGATGCAAAAAGGTCCAACTCTGGGCATCCCCATCTGTCAAAGAGGTCTTTGATTATTGAGGACAGAAGTTCCCACTCGTGCATCCTCGACCGGGACTGGGTTAGGCTGTCGGCCAGGACGTTTTTAACGCATGGAACATGGACGGCTGAGAGTTTAAGGCCTTGTTCAATGGCCCAGTGCTAGAACCTCATGGTCTCACGACAAAGGGAGTAAGAATGAGTGCCTCTCTGTTTGCTGATGTAGATGACCAGAGGAGTAATTTTGGTGTGAAAGTTTGGGGACCAATCACCTGCCACAACCAGCCTCGGATTGCGAGTGCTGTGCTACCCACCCAAAAGTAAATTATCTATGTTATTTTCAATTTTGCACAGCTGTTAATTCACTTTAACATAGAAACATAGAGTTTGATAGCAAATGAGGACCGATCAGCTCGCCCAGTCTGCCCATTTTTTTCCTACCTACATTATCACTGTAGACCCTACTTTATTTACAGCTCTTTCTCACTCCCCCTTCCTTTCCATAATTACTCCCTTGTGCCACTCCACCCACCTGAAGAGTAAGGGTACTTTTTTTTTTTTTTTTTTAAATTACTTTAACTTTGGTAACACAGAGGAAAACTGGAGTTGTATGCTAAGTTTAACCATATAACCCCCACCCCAAGACAGCAGCCCCTACCAAAGCAGCCAGTCAGACTCAGGTGGCACACTGGAAAGACGCAAGACAGCACAGCATTTTAAAATCAGACACTGACTGTAGACAGTACAACAGACATGACCCACACATCACAGCAGAGCAGACCACCAATAAACATAATTAAACACCACCTACACCCTTGCCTTCCTGCGGACTAAAGCTATGTTAACTCAAGTTGAGCAGTTTTGTGCTGTTTTGCGGATTGCTGTACTGGTACCTGGTAGAGCCACTGACCCACTCTAGACACAACAGGAAGCTAGAGAATGCCTTGCAGATTGCAGCAGGCTTCTTTTCCCAGGCATTCCCTGACCCTGACCGTGCCAATTCCAGGTGGGGGGTGGGGTTACAGCCTCCCTGGAAAGGAGGGCTGCCTTTTGGCTGCTCAATCCCACTCCACCCTCTGTGCTGGCTCTCTGACGACAAGTCTGTTCCTGAACCCGGGTCACCGACATGACACAAGGTAAGGTGTCCAGCGCCTCAGCCCTCTGTGCCACCAGGCTGGCTTGCTTTGCCTTCTTTTGGTCCATACAGCATAGTGAGCATATGGTCTCCCCACAACATGATGTACCTAGCAGCCCCCCCCCAAAATCTCTACTCACCCCCACCCACCACACTGCAGCACCACCAGTGAGTCTTACCTCCAGTTAGTTGTTGCTTGCAGCAACAGTCTCTGCCTTGAGCCTCCAGCAGTCCGTATTCCTCGGTCCTCTCCCTTCCAAACTTTCAGCCTCCAGTTAACTTCCACAGGCTGCAGACTCAGTCCAACTGTCACCCTGACCGAACCGACCCCCGGAGTCACTCACTGGAACCCTCAGCCATGCACCACTCGATCCCAGGCCATAATGACTCTACAACCAACTCCAGGAACTAGCAAACAAGGCAGGAGCTCCTTGGCATCAGTTGACGGACGCGGCAGCAGCATTCAATTTTAAAAAGGCACGACAATGACAGCAGGAGGGGAAGTGAAGCACCAAACATGTTGACACTAGCATCACAAGTCTGTTGATGCCAGCACTCAGTCTCCTGCCCGCTCATCCGGATTCCTTGCTATTGGTGGCGACACGTGCTTATGCTACTTCTGGGTGTGGTCCTTCACTTTCTCCCTCCCTCCCTGCTACAGTTCACTCTAGCTCCTCCTAGTTCCGGCCAGGACCGCTTCTGCAGCAATGGTTCAACACCCCACCCCAACTCTGTCTGTCTCTGGGGCCGCAGCTCGCCGCACTCTCTCATGGCTATCTCTCCCAGACCCACCAGTGAAATCTGACCCCCACCCCCAGAATGACAGGGTCCCCAGTCAGTTCCTCCAGCCCACCAGCAGGCAGCAGCAAATGGGGCTGAATGTTGGGGGTGACAAATGTGCTCACCTTAATTGTTTGGGGGGGGGGGACTTGTGCCCCCCCATCCCCCTTTATAATTACGCCCCTGTAGAAGACTACGGACATGTTGTCCATCTGTACCAGTAGCAGGCCACAAAGAATGTGGGTCTGGAAGGCATGCAGAGCATACAGAACCGCTCTTATGTCTAGCACATTGATGTGAAGATGCTGCTCTGACTTGGACCAACTGCCCTGTTCTGATGGTCGGTTAAATGAGCTCCCCAGCCCGGCCCGAGACTTCCATGGTGAGGAGCTGCAACCCGGAGGGGGAACTCCTGTAAGAGATTGGAAGGGTTCTGCCACCACTCCAAGGTCCTTCTCACTGGAGCCGGAATCAGCACTGGTTGACCCAGGTCGTTCGTGCGCTGATCTCATTGGGTTCGAAGAGTCCATTGAGGAACACTCATGTGGAGGCAGGCTAGGGGAACCATGGTTATAGCCACCATGTGTCCCAGCAAGTGAAGCAACATCCTGGCTGTAACATGACCACTGGAGGATACCAGCCGGGCCTGTGCAATCAAGCGTTCTGCCTTGTCCTCTGGCAGAAAAGCCTTGCCCTAAGATGAGTCCAGGACTAAACCTATGTATTGGAAGCATTGGCATGGAGAGAGACAAGACTTTGGCAGGTTGATCGTGATCCCTAGGGTCTGGAAGAGTTGAAAGGTGCCTTCCAGGGTCTGTAACAGAGTCCTGGAGGGGGCTGTGAGCAGCCAGTCGTCCAGCTACAGGAACACATAAAAGCCTTGTCTCCTCATAGTCACAGCTATCACTGCCAGGCACTTGGTAAACACCCAAGGTGCTGAGGAAAGACCAAAGGGGAGGGCCCATAACTGAAAGTGGCCCCCCTGAAAACAGAAATGGAGGAAGCAACAGTGGGCAGGGAAAACCAGGATATGGAGGTAGGCATCCTGCATACCCAGAGAACACAGCCAGTCCCCCTGGTGAAGGAGGGGCAGTAGACTCCGAAGAGTCACCATTCTGAATCGCTTGTACTCTACGTAGAGGTTCCGAAGACTGGGGTCCAGAATTGGTCTCGGGTCACTGGTCTTCTTGGGAACCAAGAAAAAGTGGGAGTAGAACCCTTTCCCTCTTTGACTCAGGGGGACAGGCTTTATAGCCTTTTTATGCAGGAGAGCCTGGATCTCTTCTTGGATAAGGACAATGTGGTCCCGAGGGTAATGGAAGGGGTTTCCGGAAGGGGTTCCATAAACTCGAGGGTATGACTCCCATTCGAAGATCTGAAGCACCCACTGATCTGAGGTTACTGTGCACCATCCATCCAGGTATAGGGGGAACCGACCCACGACTACCTCACCTAAGGCCTCTGCTTGGGGGGGGGGGTCGTCAGGCAGAGGTGCCAGGGGTGGGCAGAGCAGTTATGGGTGCTCTGGGGACCCTAGGGGCAGATCCCCTGGTTGGTGGGGTGGCTTTGCGCTTGAAGGGGCCTTTCGACTGCTGGCCCTTGGGAGGGTTGTCGAGAGGACCAGCAAAAGAACTAGCGTCGGGGAGGCTGCAACTGTGGGTGGTACATAGAATGTACCAACCTCAGGGCCTTGCCAGATTCCTGAAGGCAGGAGATGATATCCTGGGAATTTCCCTCAAACAAGACAGAGCCCCTGAAGGGCGTCTCCATGATTTTGGCCTGAACATCAGAAGCGAACGCAGAGACCCTGAGCCAAGAGTGGCAGTGTATATAGATTCCTGCCTTCGCCTCAAGCCCAGAAGTGTCTACTGTGTCATATGCTGCTCTCAGCACATGGTGGCCCACGTCCGAACCGCATTCTAAGAGTTGGGCTAACTGTGTTTTAGTGGCATCTTCAGGGAGGGATTGAACCACATCCCTTGCCTGGTCCCAAATAGCATTCTGATACTACACCATATGAGCCAAATAGTTCTGGGCCCGGATGGCCATAGTGGTAGAGGAATACACCCACTTGCCCAACTGGTCCAGTTGTTGGGATTCCCTGTCTGGAGGGTGGGTGCTGAAGTGCAGTCATGACCCGCATCCATGACCCTACCCAGTTAGAAGAGTGTATCCTTTACAGCGCATGCAAGAAGCATGCTACAAAAAACAGCAAAATGAGGGCATCTACAGGGGAACAACAGCGAACAGCAATTACCGTGACCTCAGTGGGAGAAACTGAAGGGAGGGAAGAAGGGTGGAGAAAAAGTGGTGCCTGGATGAGCTGCTCCCATGGCGGAGAGGGCTAAAGGAGAGAGCAGCTTGGCTAGCATACTGCTGGAGACCAGGGTTCTTTTTCTGGTCTCCTATCTTTTTCCATGAGACGAGTTTGCAATATTTTTACAAGTCACGTCTCACCAATACCCCCACACCCCACCCCTGAGTTGCACTTTTCCCCGGAATCCAACTGCAACTCAGAGTTGATTACTTTAGTAATGGGGGGTAGAGCCCTCTGTAAAAACATAAATTTCACATTCTGTTTGTAATCCGTGGTAGTGGTCATCCGTGTGTGTTGGGACCGCTACCATGCACCAATATTGTAAGCGCTGTTGTTGCGCTGTTATGGCAAGTGCTGTTGCATTCATGTTTGTGACCTAGTGCCTTCTCGACCACTGAATCCACCATGGGGTGTTTGCCAAAGACGTCTTTGCCCACCGGCGCATGGCAGAGGTGATGCATCTTTTTGGCCAAGGCTGGGGTGCTTGAGGGGCCAGTCCTCGCCATTTTGGTCACATCATCATATGAGTCGATGAGCAGTGGTACCACCAAAGGAAGGGTCTCCTTTTTTCAGAAGTAAATAGCCAGATGGCAGTGCTCCAGGTTGAGCTCCTCAGTCTCCCATCACATATGGTGCATCACTTCGAGGTAAGAGGGATCATCAGGGCAGACTTAGGGGTCTCCTTGGGAGGCTCAAGATCACCAGAGGAGCCTCAAGAGTCCTCCGATGAATTGGATAAGGAAGGGGAGGACTTGTCCCCCGACGGTTTACTGTCTGGTACTGGCATCAGTCTTCCTTGTGTTGATCATAAGACCCCTTTTGACCCCCTAAAGACCCAGCAGTACAGGTGCCACTGGGACCTGCTCGATCTGAATCTTGGGGAAGTGGGGCCCTGGAAGGAGGAGGGGAAGCAGGGTGTCTAGTAGCTTCCTTGTCCTTCATAAAGTTCCACCAAGCCGTGAATAAGGCATTATAATGCATCGGTGGAAGTAGAGTATACAGTGGATAAGGGTACTGGGGAGGAGGGTATGTACAGTATATGTTCGTTGGGGAGGTGGCGTAGGGTACCATGGAGTAGGGCCAGCAGGCGCTGGTGCTGGGAATCCCTCGGAGGGCCAATGGGTGTCTTTTGAGGCTCAGGTTCAGGCAGAGTTGACGACAGCTGAGAAGTCGCCAGTGTAGGTGTTGGCCTGGCAGGTGAAGGCTGTCATTGGTCTGGAGAAACAGCAAACGAAGGCCCTTGAGGCGAGGCTGGTGGCTTGGGGGGATTCCCCAGAGGCAGGAGAAGAGACATTGCCTGTGTAGAGGGCGATGCCTGGAAGGGCTAGTGCTGGCCCCAGAGTCGGCGACCGATGAAGACAACACCTTAACTGGGTGGGTAACGGGCACAGACCCGCCACCAGAGGAGCCAACCCGGTCAGGCTGCCTGGCTGAGGACCTGTGAGTACTAAGGGTCTGAGCGTCAGGCGCTGGGAAGCAGGGGATGAAGTCCACTGTCCCAAGGAACCGCTGCCCGTGATAGCAATGAGGGTGGGCGGCTGGACCACCAGCAACCTGGAGGGAGTGACGGCTGCCGAGGAAGGAGGTCCCGCCCCAGGGACGAAGACCCCGAGGCGGAAGCCTATCTATACGGCGAGCAAGAGGCTGACCATGGACTGTCCTGGTTCATTATGCTCCCCACCAGACCTCCTCTTCTGGAAAGAAGAAGAAGAGGAAGATGCCCCAGAGGCCAGGGAAGTAGAAGAGTTTTTAGTCTGAAGCTCCTTCTCCATTGCGGCTAGCTTCTGCTGAAGCAGGTGACTCTGAAGAATCTTCAAGAGACATCTCAGTGTGGCCTGGTTTAAATGCTGGCAATGCTTGCAGGCCTCGGTGTCATGGCTTGGGCCTAGGCAGATCAAGCAGGAAGAGTGATTGTCCTTGGCGGGAATCTGCTTGCTGCAAGCACACTTCATCAACTGATCAGAAGACGAGGCTAGAGAAGAAGATATAAATCTGATAACTAAAACACCGAAATTCGAAGTTACCACTGAAAAAAAATAAAGAAAAGAATCACAGGTAAATGAGATAGAGTAATGATGTTCGACTGAAGCAGATGTCTGTGGAGATCCGGCGAGCGCGGGTCGACGACAGGAACAAAAAAAAAATGAGTAGGTCTGGGGACTGCCCCCCCTTATGGCATAGTCGGATGTCAGTGTGCTGACGTCGGCGGGAGTGGTCCCCCGCTGTAGACTGCTAGTTAGAAGTTACGTGGGGTCCTAGCACCTGGCGGCTTCAGTCCTACTGATGTTGCCTGCTGCAAGAGCCCCCCCCCCGAAATGAGATCTCCTGTTCTGGGGACAGTAGACCATGACACAGAAGTAGGTGTACAGGAGGTTCCACTGCCAGATGCTGTAAAACTGGAAAACAGATCTGGCAGGGCAAAAAGAGTTCTACCAGTATTAGAGTGGCAAGCTCTACCTGCAACTTGAGCAGTACCGTCTAAATGAGAGTGGAGGAATGGCACAAACGAACAGATTAGTTAGGTAAGAACTTACCATAACAGCGGCACAGAGTCAAGAACACAAGAACAGAAAGCGAAAATCATAAAGAAAAGTTTTTGATGAAGGCAACAGAGGAAAACTTAAAAATGAAGAATGGAAGAAAATTTGGCAGTCGACTGAAGCTGTAGAATCTCTGTAGAGTCTGATGCACAATGGTTGATCAAGAACTGAGGAGGGCACATGGCTGCCCACATTTATATAGGAGGGATGTCACCTGTGTCTGACATTGTCATGGGCGGCCCCTTGTAGACAGCTAGCTAGAAAAGTTTCTGTGTAGTCCTAGCACCTGGCAGCTATAGTTCCATAGGTGTGACCTGATGCAAGAGATATCCTCAAAGAAGATCTCGTCTCACCCAAAAACTTCATGCTATGGAGCAAGCAAGCAAAAATGAGGCAGTTTTGTGTTCTGCAAGGATGTGTGTCCCCTTGCTTATTTCTATAGTGTATCAGACTTACATTGTCTATTCGAATCAGCAAGGGACTGGGCCAAGATGGCCTTGTAATGCCTGTAAAGCAAGTAGAATAGATCCCAGTTCCAGAATGTCGATATGGAGATATGAATCCAGAGTGGACCAACTTCCCAGAGTATGGAATGACCACAGAAAAGCACACTCTCTGGACCCCAAGGCATCAATGATCAGAATCTGTAGGGGAACTGGGTCGCAGAAGGGAATGCCCTGCATAAAGATGGGGTGCTCCATCCACCACCGCAGAGCACGGTGAAGAGGAGAAGAAGCTAAAAACATCTGATCCAGGTTGTCTGTCAGTGGCTTCCACAGTCCCTGGAGTGGCCAGTGAGGCATGAGCATAGGGAGGCAGACATAAGGGATGGTTATGAGGCTGCAGCCATCAAACCCAGCACACGCAGCATGGACCTGGCAGATACACAATGGCTACTGTGCATCAGATGAGCCTCAGCAATCAGGGCATCAACCCTCTCTGCAGAGAGAAAAGCGCTGCTCAGACCCATGCCCAGAACTGCTCCAATGTACTGGAGACGCTGGCAAGGAATGAGGACAGATTTGGGTTCACAGACTGTCACACCCAGGGCCTTGAATAACTTCTTGAGAGAGTTTACTGTATATAATTGCTTCCCTGGATGTGGTCTTGAGGAGCCAATTATCCAGACAGGGGAAGAAATGCAGCCCTTCTCTCCACAGGGCTGCTGCCACTACCCCTGAGCATTTGGTAAATACTGAAGATACCGAGGATAAGCCAAAGGGCAAGACTCAGAACTAATAGTGATTTTCCTCCAGCATAAAGCAGAGGTATTGTCTGACACTTGTGGGACTTGATATGAAGGTATGCATTGTTCACATCCAGTGCACAAAAGCCAGTCCCCTGTTTGCAACAGAGGCGTAAAAGGCTGAAGTAAGACCATCTAAAACTTACTGTATTCCATGTATTCATTCATGCCCCGAAGATCCAAGACTGGACACAGATCTCTGGCCCATTATGGGACAAGGAAGCACCAGGAATAGAATCCCTGGTTTAACTCCTGAAGAGGAACTGGTTCTGTAGCACATTTTTGTATTAGGGTTTGAACCTCTGTGAGCAGAAGGGACAAATGACTTGGAGGGTTATGACAAGGAAGAGGTGGATGCACTGAAGGGACAAACAAGCGCTCCAGAGCATGTCTTATTTCCATAATTTCCAGAACCCACTCATCTGTAGTTATATTCTTCCATGTTGGCAGTCAGACAGAGATACGGCACCCCCCCCCCACACACACACCTGGAGGTGGAGGTGGTGGGGGTGTCAGTGCTGAGTCAGAAGGTACCAGGGCAGCAGGTGTGCCTCCTGCACCGGTGCCTTTGCATGAGCACCGGGGAGACCTGGGAGGGGATATCTACCATGAGCACTGGGCTGCTGACAAGGGGCATAAACAGCACAGGCAGCAGGCCTACGAAACGTGCCCCTGAAAGGCCATAGCTATACAGGATCCAAGTGTTATCTTACAGAACTGCAATTCTATTACAGCCAGCTCCATCTGGCCCTCTAAAAGTGGGAGATTTAGTAAGTCAGCCCTAGCAGAGCTATCAGGCAATGAAAAATGTTAGTCATGACAGACATCCACAAGCTATTCTGATATTTGATGATATACAGGCTTGATAGTTAGCAATCTGTAGGCTCAAGGACGCAGAGGCATAAGTCTGCTTGCCCATAACGTCTGGCCTTCCAGATTCTTTGTATGTAGGCAAAGAAGTCACGTGCCTAGGTATAGTTAACCTATTGTGAATACTCATAATAAAGTACAGTTATCTAAAAACTTACCGTAACAGTAGATCTTCGAGAGGAGCTCTTGCAGCAGTCAACACCGGTAGGGCTGAAGCCGCCAGGTGCCAGAACCCCATGGAAAACATCTAGCTAGCAGTCTACAGAGGGGGACCACCTTGCTGATGTCAGCATACTGAAGTTTGCCCATGCTACAAAAGCGATGGGTCCCCAGACCTACCTCAGTTCTCCCGCCGGAGAGCCCGACAAGCAAAACAAGTAAAGGAGAACTGAGGCAGTTCCTCAGAGCCGAGGAAAGCAATAACTTACGCAAAGGAGAAGTAGCAACAGGGGGAAGGAGGGTTGGAAAGCTCCTATTGAAGATCAACTACATTGGGTGGACGGAGTCACAAGCTGTACTGGAACTGACCGAAAGTCAGCCGGGAGGAGGCAACTAGACAACAGAATACTGTTCAAGAAAAAAGACCCTGAAGGACAGCTAGGCTGAAATGGGCCTTACGCCTGGAAGCAATGTCCATGCTGTAATGGCAGACAAAGGTGTGAACTGAACTCACAGTGGCAGCTGCACAGATGTCCGCAGCAGATATTTCTGAAGGAGGCAGTAGAAGCGGCCATACCCCTGGTGGAGTGACCCATGACTGCCCCAGGAAAGGACATGCTGTACTTACAACAGTACACAATGCAATTTGCCAACCATTTAGACAAAACACTGCTTCGAAACAGGAGCCCGTTCTCTTTTTTTGGGGGGGTTAATGAAACAAATAACTGATCAGTCTTGCGAACCGGTCGGGTGTGATTTTTGTAATAACGCAGCACCCTGTGAACATCCAGAGTGTGTAATAAGACCTCCACCTAATTAGAATATTCAGGGAAAAAAACAGATAGGTGGATGGATTGGTTTAGCGTGAACTCAGACACCACCTTTGGAAGAAACTTAGGATTAGTATGCAAAGACGTGCTCATCTTTGTGAAAAATGAAATCAGCATCTTTAACACTTCAGAGCCTGAAACTTGGAAATCCTCCAAGCTGAGAGAATGGCAACTGAAAGAACAGGTTACTCACCTGTAACAGTAGTTCTAGGAGTGGTATATGTTGTTTATCCACACTCTTTGGCATGTCCCTTTCCCTTTAAATCTTGCCGAAGTCTTCAAGCTGGCTCCTCCCACCCACCCGGGTGGTATAACCCTCGGCTCTGCCCCATGATGCCAGATCTTAGCCCGCTGGAAGCAACGTTGTGCGCCTTAAAGCCGGGGAGGTCGGGTGGGTGCATGGATGAACAACATACACCACTCCTAGAACTACTGTTACAGGTGAGTAACCTGTTCTAGGAGTGTGGATATGTTGTTCATCCACACTCTTTGGCAGACTCCTAGCAGTTCTCTGGGAGGAGGGAGGCAAGGTGCACACCCCTTACTTAGGAAACAGAGACTGAAGAACCGAGGTCCCAAAACCAGCATCCTGGCGTGACTCAAGGTCGATGTGGTAGTGGGAAATAAAGGTCTTTGCTGACTTCCAGGTAGCAGCCCGACAGATTTCCTGGATAGGGATGTCCCTTGAAGCAGCCACCAATGCAGCAGCATGATGGATAGAATGAGCTCTTAACCCTCTGGGAGGTTCCTTGCCCGCCAACTCATAGCACAGACCTATGCATGGTGTGATCCTAGGGGGGAGGCACTGGAAAGGAGCAGGGGAATCCTAGCCCCCCCCCCCCAAATAATCACAGTAGAAAGTGTGGCAAACACCAACATAGAGGTGTCGATAGAGAAGGGCAGGGGTAAATGGAGAAAGTGACAAGGCAAGAAGGACAGGGATGGGGCAAAGGGAGTAAGGCCATCAGGAAATGGAGGGTAATGAGTACCAATGCCCATAGTCTGGGCAACAAGCTCCCTGAGCTGGTGGCCTTGATGGAAGAGGGATGCCTGGATATCGTGGCAGTCACAGAAACATGGTACACAGAGAACCATGACTGGGATGTTAACATACCAGGGTACATAACCTACAGGGGAGCAGAGGGGGAGGAGTAGCTCTCTATGTAAAGGAAGGGATAAAAGCAACTGAACAAAAGAGTAAACAGGCAGGAGAGGAGGCACTGTGGGTCACTTTGGAGACTGTAAAGGGCACCACAATCCGCACAGGGGTTGTGTACAGACCCCCATGTCAGGGAAGGGAATGGACAAGGATATGACAGAAGGCATTCTTAGAATGGCAGAGAAAGGGAAGATACTGTTGATGGGAGACCTGAATATGCCAGATGTTAACTGGAGCACATTTGCTGCAGCCACATCCAAGAGCAGGGCCATTCTTGATGCCCTACAGGTGGTAGGCCTTAGACAGCTAGTTTCGGAACCCACTCGTGAGTAAGCAATCTTGAACCTCGTGTCTCAAGCGGGGCAGTGAGAGATCTCAGATCTAGAAGTGGGTTGCCATCTGGGGACAAGTGACCATCAAACAGTGTGGTTCACGTTAAACTCAGCTACAGAGTCAAGCCATACAAAAGTGAGGGTACTGGACTTTAGGAGGGCTGACTTTGGCAAGATGGGAGAGTGCCTCAGAAAAGCACTAGCAAACAGGCTTGAAGGAGGTGTGGAGCAACAATGGGGAATCATCAAAACTGCCATCACAGAGGCAACAAGCCTTTGCGTGAAGCAAATAAACAAATCAAAACGAAAGAAAAAGCCACTATGGTTCTCAAAAGAGGTGGCTGTGAAAGTCAGGAAGAAAAAGATAGCATTCCGGAAGTATAAGGAAATACAGAAGGAGCAGGACAGAGAGCTGTACAAGTTAAGGCAGAAGGAAGCAGGGAGGGAAGTCAGAATAGCAAAGGCCCAAACTAAGGAAAAGATAGCCAACTCAGTTAAGAAGGGGATAAAACCTTTTATAGGTACATCAGCAGCATGAAAAGACAAAGGAGGGATAGTGAGGCTGAACAGAATGAACGGTGGGTGGGCAGAGGAGACAGTGAAAGCAGGATACTGGACAGATATTTCTGCTCAGTATTCACAAGAGAGGAGGAAGTTACCTAATCCAATTAACAGAAGCACTCTTTTTGATGAGATTCGATCCCAGTCCTTTCACAGAAGAAAGGGTTCTGCAAGAAGTCCTAAAACTGAAGGTGGACAAAGCAATGGGTCCTGATGGAATTCACCCCAGAATTCTGAAAAGAATTAAGGGAGGAACTAGTGAAACCACTGGCTACTCTTTTTAATAAATCATGGGAGGATGGTGTGGTACCCGAGGACTGGAGGAAGGCGGATGTGATTCCCCTTCACAAAAGTGGGACCAAGACAGAGGTAGGAAACTACAGACCTGTCAGTCTGACCTCTGTGGTAGGGAAAGTGATGGAGTCACTTCTGAAGGAAAGAATAGCTGAGTACCTAGAGGCCAGTGGAGCACAGGACCCAAGGCAGCATGGGTTCACAGCGGGAAGGTCATGTCAGACTAATCTAATAGATTTCTTTGACTGGGTGACCAAAGTAGTAGACCAGGGAGGGGCTGTGGACATGGTCTACCTAGACTTTAGCAAGGCATTTGACACAGTCCCACACAAAAGATTAATAGTCAAATTAACCAGCCTGGGAGTGGGTCCCAGGGTGGTAGCCTGGGTAAAACATTGGCTGCACAACAGGACACAGAAGGTAATTGTAAATGGAGTCCACTCTGAAGAAAGAGGGGTTACTAGTGGGGTACCGCAGGGTTCAATATTGGGTCCAGTCCTTTTTAATGTCTTCATCAGTGACATTGCAGAGGGACTGGAAGGAAAAGTATGCCTTTTGCAGATGACACAAAGATCTGCAACAGGGTTGATACACAAGGAGGCGTGGAAAGGATGAGAAAGGACTTGGCAAGGTTGGAGGAATGGTCAGAAGTATGGCAGCTAGGATTCAATGCAAAGAAGTGCAAATAATGCACCTGGGAAACAAGAACCCAGGGAAGAATACACAATGGGTGGGAGGTAGCAACAACAACAAAAAGGAAAGGGACCTGGGGTAATCATATCAGATGACCTTAAGGTTAGCAAGCAATGTGAGAAGGCAGTAGGGAAGGCTGGGGGTATACTGGGATGTATAGGGAGAGGCATCAGCAGCAGAAAACAGGAAGTTGTTATCCCTCTGTACAGACAGTTGGTGAGACCCCATCTGGAGTACTGTGTCTCCACAAGGACACAGACAGGATAGAGGTAGTCCAGAGGAGGGCAACTAAAATGGTGCAGGGTCTGCAAGAGAAGCCGTATGAGGCGAGACTAAAGGAGCTTAATATGTATACCCTTGAGGAAAGAAGGGAGAGGGGGGACATGATAGAAACTTTAAAGTACCTCAGTGGAATCAACAAAGTCCAAGAGGGTAGCATCTTTCAGAAAAAGAGACTTGCAAGAACAAGGGGACACAATTTAAAGATAGAAGGTGGGCGGTTTCAGGGGCAATGTGAGGAAGTATTATTTCACAGAGAGGGTAGTGGATGCATGGAACAGCCTTCCTGAGGAGGTTGTGGGGTCTAAAACTGTGGGAGAATTCAAGAATGCATGGGACAGACATAAGGCAATTCTTGTGGGGGGTAGGAAGAAATAGGCTGTTGGTTAACTAGGATCTGCGGCCTATCCTGTAGGTAGGGAAATGGGCAGACTAGATGGGCCAAGCGGTCCTTATCTGCCGTCAAAGTCTATGTTTCTATGATCCATCTTGCAATGGTCCATTTGGCTGCAGGTCTGCCAGAAGCGGCTTCAGCGTAGGTGACAAACAGCTGGTGAACCTCTCCATGAATTTCCGCCGTTCTTTCCTTACAATAGGAGAGAGCACATCTCAGGTCCAGAGTATGGAGCCTGTACTCGACATCTGAGGTGTAGGTAGGGTAGTATACCGGCAGAGTCAACACCTGATTCAGGTGAAACTCAGAGACCACCTTCGGAAGGAATTTCGGGTGGGGTCACAGGACAACTCTGTCCCTGTGAAAAATCAGATAAGGGAAGACCACCGAAAGCACCTGGAGCTCCCCTGACCTCCTGGCTGACATGATAGCCACCAGGAAGGCCGTCTTCCATGACAAGTGTGAGAGCTCACACTTGTGCATGGGTTCAAATGGCTTGCCCATGAGCTTTGCCAAAACCAGCAAGAGATCCCACGGAGGTGGAGGTTCACGCACCGGAGGGGATATGTGATCCAGGCCTTTGAAGAAGCACCCGACCACTGTCGCCTGTGCCAATGTCGACTGACCGGCCCGTGCCCGGTAAGCAGAAATGACTGCCAGGTGCACCCTAAGGGTCGATGACCGTCGACCCTCTTTGGAGAGAGACCAAAGGTAGTCTAAAATGTTAGCCACAGAGCAGGATAAGGGGGTCCAGACCCTTACCCTGACAACAAATGGAAAACCTTTTCCATTTAAAGGTATAACATTTCCTGGTCAATTCCTTATGAGATGCCTCCACCACGGTGTAGACATCTTTGGAAAGACCCAAAGCCTGGAACTCTAGCCACTCAGGTACTGGGCTGTGAGGTGCAGGGACTGAAGTTCCGGATGGAAGACCTTCCTCTTGTCCAGTGATATCAGGTCCGGGCGTGTACAAAGCCGCTCCAGAACCCTGCAGCTGAGGCTGAGGAGATCTGGATACCAGAACTGGCACAGCCAGTCTGGGGCTACCAGAATCACCTTCGCCTTGTCCCTCCTTACCTTGAGTAACACCTTGTGGATCAAGGGAAATGGAGGGAAGGCGTAGAGGAGGCCTGGGGTCCACGGCCTTGAAAAAGCATCCCCCTGCAGCAAGCCCTGCTGAGGGGGGTGGGCATGACTCTGAACTCAGCTTGGAGTTCTCCTGAAGGCAACAGGTCCACCAACGGTTTGGCCCCAATGGGAGAACAGACTGTAAGCTACCTCTGGATGGAGTGACCACTCGTGGGATGTCTGGCCTATGCAGCTGAGAGCATCCGCCAGTTGGTTCGAGACTCCTGCCACATGGATGGCTAGGAGATCCGCCTCCAACCGGCTGACGAGGGTCCAGATGCGGAGCGCCTCCTTGCACAGCAGATGGAAGTGCATGCCGCCCTGTTTGTTGAGATAGTACACGGTCGTGGTATTGTCCGTCTGGACTTGATCCACTTGACCCCGGAGCTAAGGAGCGAATGCTGACAGTGCCAATCTGACTGCTCTGAGCTCCAACAGGTTGATGTGGCATCGGGACTCCTCAGGGATCCAGAACCCATGGGCCCAGTTGTCCCCCATGTGGGCTCCCCAGCCCATGAGAGAGGCACTGGTCATGAGAACCACCATCAGCTAGGGGCGGACAAACGGGATCCCCTCCTGCAACCGTTCTGGGGCGGTCTACCATTGGACAGCATCCCACATCTTCTGGGTTACAGTGATCAGCTGGTCGAAATGACCGTGGCGCTGAGTCCACTGGGCAGCCAGCTCCCACTGAAGGGGGCGCATGTGCCACCTGGCGAAACGGTCCACTGAGGTGCACGCCATGAAACCCAGAAGGCGCAGAAAGTCCCGGGCAGGGTGCAAGAGCCCAACCAGAAATGATCGGGCAAAGGAGGAAAGAACCTCTGCCCTGTCTGCTGGGAGGCGAGCTCTAGCTTGACGAGAGTCAAGCTCTGCCCCAATGAAGCCCATCACCTGAGATGGCACAAGTTCTGACTTGGCCTCGTTGATCAGGAGGCCAAGCTGAGAGCAGGTTCTGAAAGCCAGGGCCCTGGATCTCTCCACCTCCTGAAGGGAAGAATCCGCCAAGAGCCAGTCATCAAGATAAGGGTAAATTCGAACTGCTCGACGCCGAAGATGGGCTGCCACCACTGCAATGCATTTGGTGAAGACAAGAGGGAGGCCGATGGCAGGCTGAGCAGGCATGGTCGAACTCACGTGCAGGGTCCTCTTGACCCTGAACGGAGGAACCGCTGGTGGGAAGAATGGATTGGGACGTGAAAAAACACGTCCTGTAGATCCAGTGAACAAAACCATGTTTCGCTCCAGCCATGGTATGATCTGGTTCAGAGTTACCATCCGGAAGGTGCGAGACCTGAGATACTGATTCAGGTTGTGGAGATCTAGGATGGGGCGCCAACCCCCCATCCACTTGGGCACCAGGACGTGCCTGGGTCTACAGGCGGATCTGGCACTGAAGCTACCGCCTCCTTGCGGAGGAGCTGAGCTGTGTTCTCAAGAGTACCCGTCGTGGCGCTGGAGATCCTTTCCCCGAGCGGCGCTGACTCGCCGGTGGGGTACTGCTGGAATCCAGAGGCAGTCCTTGCCCTACCACTTCTAGAACCCACCTGTCCAAAGTGATATCGGACCAGGCGCAAAGAAAAAGGCGGAGCCAACCCCCCACGGGAGGACCCAGGGCAGGCATGACCGGTGTAGGGGTGGCAACCCCCAACCCGTCACTGAGCAGGCTTGGAGGAGGAGGAGGAAGCTCCTGGACCAGCACCTCAGCCTCCTTTACGGGGCTGTTGGGGGCCCTGCTTGGGCCTAGGGTGCCAAACTTGAGCCTGCTGCTGCTGTTGGTGCTGCTGACCTCCTTGATAGGAGGGCTGCCTGACCGCAGGGGAGGACTGCCAAAAAGGCTTCCTTTTCCTCTTCTGCTGGCTCTTGCCTGAGGAAGCCTTAGCAGAAGTGGCGTCCAAGGTGGCATTGGACTGTTCGATACGCTGAAGGTGGCCTGCCACTCCTGGGACGAACAAGTCGGTACCAAGGAAAGGCACATCAGCTAACTTGTGCTGGGTATCCGCCGGAAAGGAGAATAACCTCAGACAGGACCCGCGGTGAGTGGCCACTGCGGCTGCTAAAGAGCGGGCACAAGAATCCCCGATGTCCAGGGCCATCTGGAGCTGCTGTTTGGCAACAGCACGGCCCTGATCACAGACCTGCTTGACCGTGGTCTGCATGTCTGCCGGGAGGTGAGGAAGTACTTCATCCAATGACCCTAGGAGGGCATGGGAGAAGTGTGCCATGATTACAGCCGAACTGGCCTGACGAAGGCCCAAGGAAGAGGCCGCACAGACCCGACGGGCAGAGTGGTCCATGTTCTTGGACTCCTTGTCCGGAGGTCGGTCGGTGTCAGTCGAGCTATCAGTACGTCTGAAGACTGAAGCAGTCACCAGGCTCTCAGCCGAGGGATGCTCTGTGAATCCTGGCAGAGATCCTGAAGGCACCACATACGTACGGGCCAAACAGGCAGACGGTGCTGGGCAGGAAGCTGAACGCTGCCAAAGCTCAAGGGCCGGACCAGTAATGGCTTCCGCTATTGGAAAGGCCTCCGTTGGGGTATCCCCTCCTCTTAAGGGTATCCGTAAGGGGGTACTCCGCCTTTTTTTGGATGGACTCCAAGGGCATCCCAGTAGAATCGGAGAAAAGGCGGAGAATGCCCTGAAAGGAGGAGGGACCTTCCTCCAAGGCCACCAAGAGTGACTCCTCATCAGCAGGATGGGAGTGCAAACCGGTGGTATCCGAATCCGGGGAGTCGGGGTACAGCGGTCTTCCGCCCATCTCCCCTTCGATCCGCCAAGGGCGATCTGGAGTGACTGTGATGTATAGATGTCGGGGAAGCCCAGTGTCTGGAAGGTCCTCTTTAGAGGGAGCCCCACTGGAGGGCTGCTTAGGCGGTGGCTCCACCTTAATAGGTGGTGAAACCGGTATGGGCCTAGCTGGGATACGGACCATCCTCCCAGGTGGAAGAATTGAAGCCTTCGGTTCCGGAGGGGTCGCATAGGCCCTTGAAGCGCAGGCCAAGTAATGACTGGGGCAGAAGGCATAGCCGGCTTCTGCCTGGCCAAAATTAGCTGTTGCCACATGAGCTCCTCATAGCGTCGATGGAGTTTTCGTCAAAGCCTCTCTTCATCCGAGGATACATAGATACATAGACAGTGTCGGCAGATAAGGGCCTATGGCCCACCTAGTCTGCCCATTTGAGCTTGTAAGTTCAGTTTGTTTTCCTAGAAGTCTATTTCCCCTTACCCCTGACCTCTGGAATTCCTTTATGTCTATCCCATGCATTCTTAAATCCCGTGATTGTTTCAGCCCCCACCACTTCCTCTGGCAGGGTGTTCCACTTGTCCACCACCCGTTCTGTGAAGAAATTATTTCTCATGTTTCCTCTGAATCGTCCCTCCTCCAACTTCATCCCATGCCCTTAGTCCTGAAACATCTTTTTTCGCTTAAAAATAGTGTTTTCCTGCACCCTGTTCCTCCCTAAGATACTTGTATGTCTCATCATACTCCTCTCTCCTCCTCTCCTCCAGGAGTACATGTTCAGTTCCTTCAACCTGTCTTCATAGGACTTGTGATGCAACCCATGCACCATCTTTGTTGCCCTCCTGAACCTTCTCTACCCTGTCTATGTCCTCACGTGGGTATGGTCTCCAGAACTGTACACTGTACCCAGGTGGGGCCTCACTAGTGTCTTGTATAGCGGAATTATGACCTCCTTTTCCTGCTGGTGATGCCCCTGCCTACATCCCAGCATCCCATTTGCTTTACCTGATGCCTTGTCACACTGTTTCCCTACCTTGAGGTCATCAGAGATGACAACCCCAAGATCCCTTTCCTGCTTGGTATGCTATATCCTCACCCCCAACTGATATATTGTGCCAGGGTTTTTTGCCCTATATGCATTATCTTGCACTTCTTTGCATTGAATTTCAACTGCCAAACCCTTGACCATTCTTCAAGTTTCTGCAGGTCCTTCTCATTCTGTCTACACCTCTGGTGTGTCTACTCTGTTACAGAGCTTTGTGTCATCAGCGAACAGTGAAATTTCCTGCCTTCTATATCCTGTGCAATGTCACTGATGAAGATGTTGAATAGGACCGTCCCAGCACTGATCCCTGTGGTACCCACTGGTCACTCTTCCCTCTGTGGAGTGACAGCCATTTACCACCACCCTCTGTGTCCTGCCACCCAGCCAGTTACCTACCCACCACACTACTGTCCTGCCCACACACCATATTCCCCAGTTTGTGTAATAGTCTTCTATGTGGCACAGTGTCAAAGGCCTTGCTGAAGTCCAGATAGCCATGTCCACTGCCCTCCCCTGATCCACCTCCCCTAGTCACCCAGTCAAAAATTCAATGAGGTTGGTCTGACATGACCTCCCCTGGTGAAACCATGCTGCCTTGGGTCCTGTAGTCCATTGACAACCAGATGTTCCACCAATCTCCTTCTGTAGTGCTTCCATGATCTTTCCCACTACCGAGGTGAGGCTGACTGGTCTGTAGTTCCCTGCTTCCTCTTTGTTCCCACTTTGTATAAGGGGACTACATCTGCTGTCCTCCAGTCTTTGGGTACCTCCTGTTTCCAGTGATTGGCTGAACAGGATAGCCAGAGGTTCAGCCACCACTCTCTTAGTTCTTTAAGGACCCTGGGGTGCACCCATCTGGCCCCATTGCTTTATCAGCTCTTATTACTTCCAGTTCCTTCAGGACCCTTTCTCGTGTAAAGGGACTTGTGTCCATTTCTGCACCTATTCACCCCTTGTACCCTTCAGACCCATTACCCCTCTTCCTTAGTAAAGACTGAGCAGAAATACCTGTTCAATATGTCAGCTTTACTGTTGTCATCCTCCACGAGCTCCCATCCTCCCCTTCAGTCTCACTATCCCTCCCTTTGTCTTTCTTTTTTCACTTATGTACCTGTAAAAGGTTTTGTCCCCTTTAACCACTGATTTTGCAATGTGTTCTTCTGTCTGAGCTTTGGCTTCCCTTACTGACTTCCCTGCCTCCCTTTGTTTCTCCTGGTACTTCTCCCTATCCCCTTCTGCCTGTGTCTTTTGTATTGCCTGAATGCAATCTTTGCTTTCTTTTTTGCTACCTCTTTGGAAAACCATAATGGTCTCCTCTTTCTTTCCTCTTGCTAACCTGCTAATGCATAATTCTGTTGTTCTTATAATCCCCATTTAAATACTGCCCACTGTTCCTCAATCCCTGATTCCTGTCCCATTCCCTTAATGCCTCTTTCAAGTATCTCCCCATTTTCCCAAAGTCTGCCCCTAAAATCCAGGATCGTGTTTTTGTGTGGTTTGGTTCTGCTCTTCTGTGATTTCAAACCACAATGACTGGTGGTCACTGTTACCCAGGTGCTCCCCACTGTTACCCCCATCACACTGTCCCTGTTTGTGAGCACAAGGTCCAGTATTGCCTTCTGCCGAGTTGGTTCCATGACCAGTTGCTTGAGGAAGGCACCCTGAAGGGAGTCCAGGATAAATCTGCTCCTAGTTGATGCTGCTGCTGGGATGCTCCAGTCCACGTCTGGTATATTGAAGTCTCCAGCCAGTGCTACCTCACCCTTGTCTGCCATCCTTTGGATGGCTAGCATCAGCTCCCTATCTGTTTCTTCCTCCTGGGCTGGTGGTCTATAGACCACACCTGTGCGGATGGCTGGCCCCAGTTTCCTTTCCAGCTTAACCCACAGTATCTCTCCCCCATTTTGTTCCTCCTGGATCTGTGTGGCCCTTATGTCATTTTTCACATACAGTGCCACTCCTCCTCCCTTCCTGCCAGCTCTGTCTCTTCTGAATATGTTGTAGCCAGGTATGGCCATCTCCCAGTCATGGTTATCATTACACCAGGTTTCAGTGATGGCCTACAATGTCCAGGTCTGACTGTACCATGACAGCCTCCAGATCTTCCATCTTGTTGCTAAGGCTCCTGGCATTTGCACACATGGCTTTCCATGATTTGACCTCCCTAGACTGCTTCACTGTTCTACTCCAGCCCCTTCCTTGGTTGTCATTTATCCCTGGTTCTCCTTGCTGTCTGCCCTTCTGCTGAATTTTGCCCCTTTTCTGCTTATCCACCTTTTGGACACTAATCTCCATCTTTTGCACACTGCTTTGCAGAGATAGCCACTCCTCTGGTTCACTGGTTCCATTACTAGCTGTGGGGGGTGAGCAAGTAGGTATCATCCTTGCTGGCCTGCCACCCCCCTTTGCTAGTTTAAATGCTTGTCAATGTAGCATTTAAACTTATCATTGAGTGCTTGGATTCCCCTCCAGGATGGATGCAGGCCGTCAGGCTTGAACAAACCTCCATCCCTCCAGATGGGTCCCCAGTCACCAATGAATCCAAACCCTTCCTCACAGCACCAGTTCTTCAACCATGAGTTAAAGTTCCTGGTGCATGCACTCCTATGCTCTCCCTTGCCTCTCACAGGTAGTACTTCTGAGAAAGTGACAGAAGTAGCTACTTGCTTGAGACCCCTCCCCAGTTTCCTAAACTCTTCCTGAACTTCCTTTGGCTCCCATTTGCCAAGTCATTAGTACCTAGGTGGATAATGACATCCAGCTCACCCTCCTGTCTTGCCTTCCCAGTGATCCCCAGTATCTTCCTTCCATCCCTCCATGCCGTGGCACCTGGTAGCACCTCACCTCCTGTCCTCCCTCCTGTGTTCCTAGCTGGATCCTCTTATGATGGAGTCCCCCACCAGGATTCCTTCCTCCTCCTCTGGGGTCCACTGCTTTCCCCACTGAGGTCACCTCCTTGCTCAACTCCACATCCTTTCCTTCCACTTCCCTGGGCACCTCTATTTGGTTGTCCTCATTTGCCAGTGTGGCATATGAGTTCTTGAGAGGAATAGGATCTGGGATGTGCCTCTGCCTGACTGCTCTAACCCTCCCTGAGCCCACTGTCATCCAAGTGCTCCTCGTTCTCGGCATCCTTTGAGGCAGCTGCATTGGAATGGGTGGTTCCTGGCAGGGGTGATGGTACTCTGACCCAGTTTACTTCCGCTCTGAGTCTGGCTACCTCATCCCGCGAGTCCCGAGAGATGCATGCAGATAGGGCAGCACCTCAGTGTCCAGAAGGTCTGCCTGAATATGGCTGCCCCACAGCCACTGCATTGCACCCTCCCCACATTATACTGCAATTCCACTACTTATCTGCTACTGAAGCTCTCTTAGTTCTCTTTTATTTATTTACAGTACTAAAAATCCTGTAACTGATCCTCAGATTTATATTTTTAAGGAAAAAGAAACCAATAAATAAATAAATGAGTCAAAAACTTGTCGTGCTGAGGTGGTCTTCTTCCTTATGCCCTCCTACTTACACCTCTTACTATACCCTGTGTTTAGCTCCTGTCAATCAGATTTATCAGGGCATATAATTAAGAGTTGGGGAAGGGGTGGGAGGAGGCTAAAATTGCAGCAATTAAAGACAGCACAGAATTACACCACCACTATTTTTAAATTTTCAACAGCCCAAAAACAATTATAAGTAAAGACAACACAGAAAGAAAGTATAGTGTCACTACAAGCCTACAATCTAAGTTTAAAAGAAAATACCAGTTACCAGTTACTCTGAAGCACTGAATTGAATATGTTTCCTTCCTTCACCTTCTGGCTTCTTCTGAGAAGATGAACTTCTGTTTGCTGCTTTAACTGTGACTAAGCCCCACCTCCAGTTATCACGTAGCTGAGGTCAGAGGCCAGACAATTAACACCCTTCACCCAGCTACAGGACAGTCAGACAAGCCAAGATAAAATTTGCAGCAATTAAAGACAGCACAGAATTACACCACCACTATGTTTTAAATTTTCAACAGCCCAAAACAATTATAAGTAAAGACAACACAGAAAGAAAGTATAGTGTCACTACAAGCCTACAATCTAAGTTTAAAGAAAATACAGTTACCAGTTACTCTGAAGCACTGAATTGAATATGTTTCCTTCCTTCACCTTCTGGCTTCTTCTGAGAAGATGAACTTCTGTTTGCTGCTTTAACTGTGACTAAGCCCCACCTCCAGTTATCACGTAGCTGAGGTCAGAGGCCAGACAATTAACACCCTTCACCCAGCTACAGGACAGTCAGACAAGCCAAGATAAAATTTGCAGCAATTAAAGACAGCACAGAATTACACCACCACTATGTTTTAAATTTTCAACAGCCCAAAACAATTATAAGTAAAGACAACACAGAAAGAAAGTATAGTGTCACTACAAGCCTACAATCTAAGTTTAAAAGAAAAATACCAGTTACCAGTTACTCTGAAGCACTGAATTGAATATGTTTCCTTCCTTCACCTTCTGGCTTCTTCTGAGAAGATGAACTTCTGTTTGCTGCTTTAACTGTGACTAAGCCCCACCTCCAGTTATCACGTAGCTGAGGTCAGAGGCCAGACAATTAACACCCTTCACCCAGCTACAGGACAGTCAGACAAGCCAAGATAAAATCTGCAGCAATTAAAGACAGCACAGAATTACACCACCACTATTTTTTAAATTTTCTACAGCCCAAAACAATTATAAGTAAAGACAACACAGAAAGAAAGTATAGTGTCACTACAAGCCTACAATCTAAGTTTAAAAGAAAATACCAGTTATCAGTTACTCTGAAGCACTGAATTGAATATGTTTCCTTCCTTCACCTTCTGGCTTCTTCTGAGAAGATGAACTTCTGTTTGCTGCTTTAACTGTGACTAAGCCCCACCTCCAGTTATCACGTAGCTGAGGTCAGAGGCCAGACAATTAACACCCTTCACCCAGCTACAGGACAGTCAGACAAGCCAAGATAAAATTTGCAGCAATTAAAGACAGCACAGAATTACACCACCACTATGTTTTAAATTTTCAACAGCCCAAAAACAATTATAAGTAAAGACAACACAGAAAGAAAGTATAGTGTCACTACAAGCCTACAATCTAAGTTTAAAAGAAAAATACCAGTTACCAGTTACTCTGAAGCACTGAATTGAATATGTTTCCTTCCTTCACCTTCTGGCTTCTTCTGAGAAGATGAACTTCTGTTTGCTGCTTTAACTGTGACTAAGCCCCACCTCCAGTTATCACGTAGCTGAGGTCAGAGGCCAGACAATTAACACCCTTCACCCAGCTACAGGACAGTCAGACAAGCCAAGATAAAATTTGCAGCAATTAAAGACAGCACAGAATTACACCACCACTATGTTTTAAATTTTCAACAGCCCAAAAACAATTATAAGTAAAGACAACACAGAAAGAAAGTATAGTGTCACTACAAGCCTACAATCTAAGTTTAAAAGAAAAATACCAGTTACCAGTTACTCTGAAGCACTGAATTGAATATGTTTCCTTCCTTCACCTTCTGGCTTCTTCTGAGAAGATGAACTTCTGTTTGCTGCTTTAACTGTGACTAAGCCCCACCTCCAGTTATCACGTAGCTGAGGTCAGAGGCCAGACAATTAACACCTTCACCCAGCTACAGGACAGTCAGACAAGCCAAGATAAAATTTGCAGAAATTAAAGACAGCACAGAATTACACCACCACTATTTTTAAATTTTCAACAGCCCAAAAACAATTATAAGTAAAGACAACACAGAAAGAAAGTATAGTGTCACTACAAGCCTACAATCTAAGTTTAAAAGAAAAATACCAGTTATCAGTTACTCTGAAGCACTGAATTGAATATGTTTCCTTCCTTCACCTTCTGGCTTCTTCTGAGAAGATGAACTTCTGTTTGCTGCTTTAACTGTGACTAAGCCCCACCTCCAGTTATCACGTAGCTGAGGTCAGAGGCCAGACAATTAACACCTTCACCCAGCTACAGGACAGTCAGACAAGCCAAGATAAAATTTGCAGCAATTAAAGACAGCACAGAATTACACCACCACTATTTTTTAAATTTTCAACAGCCCAAAAACAATTATAAGTAAAGACAACACAGAAAGAAAGTATAGTGTCACTACAAGCCTACAATCTAAGTTTAAAAAGAAAATACCAGTTACCAGTTACTCTGAAGCACTGAATTGAATATGTTTCCTTCCTTCACCTTCTGGCTTCTTCTGAGAAGATGAACTTCTGTTTGCTGCTTTAACTGTGACTAAGCCCCACCTCCAGTTATCACGTAGCTGAGGTCAGAGGCCAGACAATTAACACCCTTCACCCAGCTACAGGACAGTCAGACAAGCCAAGATAAAATTTGCAGCAATTAAAGACAGCACAGAATTACACCACCACTATGTTTTAAATTTTCAACAGCCCAAAAACAATTATAAGTAAAGACAACACAGAAAGAAAGTATAGTGTCACTACAAGCCTACAATCTAAGTTTAAAAGAAAAATACCAGTTACCAGTTACTCTGAAGCACTGAATTGAATATGTTTCCTTCCTTCACCTTCTGGCTTCTTCTGAGAAGATGAACTTCTGTTTGCTGCTTTAACTGTGACTAAGCCCCACCTCCAGTTATCACGTAGCTGAGGTCAGAGGCCAGACAATTAACACCCTTCACCCAGCTACAGGACAGTCAGACAAGCCAAGATAAAATTTGCAGCAATTAAAGACAGCACAGAATTACACCACCACTATTTTTTAAATTTTCTACAGCCCAAAAACAATTATAAGTAAAGACAACACAGAAAGAAAGTATAGTGTCACTACAAGCCTACAATCTAAGTTTAAAAGAAAAATACCAGTTATCAGTTACTCTGAAGCACTGAATTGAATATGTTTCCTTCCTTCACCTTCTGGCTTCTTCTGAGAAGATGAACTTCTGTTTGCTGCTTTAACTGTGACTAAGCCCCACCTCCAGTTATCACGTAGCTGAGGTCAGAGGCCAGACAATTAACACCCTTCACCCAGCTACAGGACAGTCAGACAAGCCAAGATAAAATTTGCAGCAATTAAAGACAGCACAGAATTACACCACCACTATTTTTTAAATTTTCAACAGCCCAAAAACAATTATAAGTAAAGACAACACAGAAAGAAAGTATAGTGTCACTACAAGCCTACAATCTAAGTTTAAAAGAAAATACCAGTTACCAGTTACTCTGAAGCACTGAATTGAATATGTTTCCTTCCTTCACCTTCTGGCTTCTTCTGAGAAGATGAACTTCTGTTTGCTGCTTTAACTGTGACTAAGCCCCACCTCCAGTTATCACGTAGCTGAGGTCAGAGGCCAGACAATTAACACCCTTCACCCAGCTACAGGACAGTCAGACAAGCCAAGATAAAATTTGCAGAAATTAAAGACAGCACAGAATTACACCACCACTATTTTTTAAATTTTCAACAGCCCAAAAACAATTATAAGTAAAGACAACACAGAAAGAAAGTATAGTGTCACTACAAGCCTACAATCTAAGTTTAAAAGAAAAATACCAGTTACCAGTTACTCTGAAGCACTGAATTGAATATGTTTCCTTCCTTCACCTTCTGGCTTCTTCTGAGAAGATGAACTTCTGTTTGCTGCTTTAACTGTGACTAAGCCCCACCTCCAGTTATCACGTAGCTGAGGTCAGAGGCCAGACAATTAACACCCTTCACCCAGCTACAGGACAGTCAGACAAGCCAAGATAAAATTTGCAGCAATTAAAGACAGCACAGAATTACACCACCACTATGTTTTAAATTTTCAACAGCCCAAAACAATTATAAGTAAAGACAACACAGAAAGAAAGTATAGTGTCACTACAAGCCTACAATCTAAGTTTAAAAGAAAAATACCAGTTACCAGTTACTCTGAAGCACTGAATTGAATATGTTTCCTTCCTTCACCTTCTGGCTTCTTCTGAGAAGATGAACTTCTGTTTGCTGCTTTAACTGTGACTAAGCCCCACCTCCAGTTATCACGTAGCTGAGGTCAGAGGCCAGACAATTAACACCCTTCACCCAGCTACAGGACAGTCAGACAAGCCAAGATAAAATTTGCAGCAATTAAAGACAGCACAGAATTACACCACCACTATTTTTTAAATTTTCTACAGCCCAAAAACAATTATAAGTAAAGACAACACAGAAAGAAAGTATAGTGTCACTACAAGCCTACAATCTAAGTTTAAAAGAAAAATACCAGTTACCAGTTACTCTGAAGCACTGAATTGAATATGTTTCCTTCCTTCACCTTCTGGCTTCTTCTGAGAAGATGAACTTCTGTTTGCTGCTTTAACTGTGACTAAGCCCCACCTCCAGTTATCACGTAGCTGAGGTCAGAGGCCAGACAATTAACACCCTTCACCCAGCTACAGGACAGTCAGACAAGGAGGATGAGAATCTGCGGCATCGCTTCTTTGTTTGAATGCCGGTGGCCTTTCTTCGATTTTTCGGTCGAACAAGACTAAGTCCTCGATCGAGACTGATGGGGTCAGTTAGGTCGATCGGGGGAAACCGGACTTGGGGAAAAACGAGGTTCTTTTTCGATTCCCTCGATCAAGAGACCCACAGGAGGTGTCTCCTGATCGGGGAAAGACAGGACAGGTGTCCTGTCTAGAGAATCGTCGACCGGAGTTGGCGAAAGTGGCTCGATCGGCTCGAGAAAAATCTCGGCTGGTTCAGCCGATGCCTCGGTGTCTGCCTGGCCAGACGGAAGATCCGTGAAGCTAGCGGCCAAGGTAGCGATCTCGACCGAGGTCGAGACCACTGATTCCTGGGACTCGGACCTCTCTCGGTCCCAGGAGCATCTTCTGAAGGAAGACTTCGGATCCTTGTCCCTCTTGCAAGGGTGGGAGGAGTGTGAGCCCGAGGGCGCCTCACCCCTGGTGGGGAGAGACTGGCACAACTCCCTAAAGGAACTTGAGAAGGTGGAGCAGAGGTTGAGAAGTACGAAAAAACTTCAGCTGGCCAAAGCCTGAGCAGCTTCTTCCTCGAAAGCCTTCATCTGCTCTAGCTGTTCTGTGGATCCCATGGCCGTGGAAACCGTCCACCTCACCTCCTTTGATTTCACCAGTGGGTTCCTTTTCTCCGGTCTCCCCAGCTTAAGGCACGCCATGCGGTCATCCAAAATGTTAGGATGGAAGGCTAAGCCAAAGGTGCAGCTGGTGCTGTCATGACCGACACCTAGGCAGTACACACAGGTAAGGTGGGGATTGGTGCGTGACATTTTCTGGCTGCATGAACACCGGCGAAATCCGAGGAGCGACTTGTCCTCCATATCTGATGCGCTATTATTGGAATAGACAACTCGAACGAGTTTAAGGGATAAATACGGTAAAAAATGACGCTGCGAGGCCAGGGCCTACGAATGCTAGAGTTAGCATGAGGGAACCTGAATCTTCCAGTGGAAGGGAAGATCTGGTGTCATGGGGAGGAGTCGAGAGTTATACCACCCGGGTGGGTGGGAGGAGCCAGCTTGAAAACTTCTGGCAAGATTTAAAGGGAAAGGGACATGCCAAAGAGTGTGGATGAACAACATATCCGCGCTCCTAGAAATAACGCTTTCTAGACAGGAAGCGCAGCTTGCCACTTGTGGCTGGCTCAAAGGGAGGCACAGTGAGCTTTTCCAACATAAAAAGAAGGTCCCGTTGGGGGACAGGGTCCCGAATGGGAGGTTTCAAATGCAGGATACCCCACAAGAATGTGCAGGATACCTCCTGCTGGGCAACCGTTTTGCCCGTAACAGGTGCATGGTACACAGAGATGGCAGAAAGGTGCACCTTAAGGGACGAGTTCCCCAGACCAGAGTCCGAGAGGAAAAAGAGGTACTCCAAAATCAGATTCACCGGGCAGGTGAAGGGATTCAGGTGGCGAGTGGCGGCCTGTATGGAGAAGCACTTCCACTTCATGGCATAGGTTACTCTCGAGGAGGGTTTCCTGGCAGCCACGAAGACATCAGCAACTCTGGAAGACCCCCCAAAGTGGGCAATAGCTAAGTCTGCAGGAGCCACGCACGGAGATGCAGAGACTTGAGGTCTGACGGTCAGCTAAATGAGCCCGCAGCTAAGGCCCGAGGCATCTGTGGTGAGGATCTGCTGAGCAGAAACAACACGGAGAGGGACCCCCTGCAGAAGATTGGAAGGGTTCTGCCACTGTGACAAGGCAGAATAGGACCCTGTCCCATTTGTTACAGAGAAAGTGTTTAAATGTAAGGATCTTTCCTTTTCTTTCTCTTCTCTGTCTGGTTGCTCAACCAAATTTTCCTGTGACACTTCAGACTTGATCAATCCAACAGTCTCACAGTTCTTTGCCTCTCTCTCTCTCTGTTTTCTCTTGCTGTTTCTTTTTCTCCCTTGCATATCTAGATCTGCGGATATAAAAATATGTGCAATTTATTGTATGGAAATGTAACTGATATTGGGATCCCTTTTGTTTAGGAAATATATAGTGTTACTGTTGAAATATGTGTATTTCTATTTATATTATAGATGATTGCAGAAAGCTATTGTAAACTAGAGGTTACCCAAGTTCAATTTTTAAGCCTTTTGTAAAAGCAGTGCAAAAGGGGACCTCAACTCAAGAAGCACACTGTGGTCCAACAGCTCCTGCATGATATTCACAAAAACAGGATGCTTATTAAGGATTGGGGTTGAAAGGACTCAGAAAGAGCTAAGCTGCACCTGCAAGAGATTAGAAGAAAAAGGGACACAGAGACTGAAAGAAAAAACTATTTCATTTCTCCACTGTACATAGTTATGAACAAGTTAGTTTTTTTATGTTACTGCTACTGTAAATAAATATTTTTGGTGAATTCTACAACTGCTTCTGGTTTTCCCTATGCTTTCTGATCCGTGCCTCAATGACATATGGTTTTAGAAGTGGGATTTAAGCCGTGCATACCCTAAGATAGAAGTTTTGTGTGTGGGTACTGGACCTAGTACCAGGGAAGCACAGAGGAAGGTATGGATTCTGCAGCACCAAGTCCAGGAGTGGTTACCAAGAGAATGGCAGCCAAACTAGCAGAGACAAAAGTCCATTGTTCAAATGGTGGGCTATACAACAAAAAGAGACTGAGAAGCAGAAAGAAAAAAAGATTCAACATTTAGAAGCACAGTGGAGAAAAGAGATGCAGCAACAGGAGCAGCAGAGGAGAGAAGAGATGCAGCGACAAGAGCAGAAGACAAGAGAAGCAATGCAGCGACAGGAGCAGCGATGGCTGGATGCCTTGCAAGCTATCAAAAGCAGAGGATCCGGCACAGATCCAGACAAGCAACAAAATGCAAGCAACTTAAAAGCCATTAAACTTACTAAGTTGTGTACCTCAGATGATATTGAGGTATACCCGACACTTTTGAAAGAGTTGCCATAGCCTGCCAGTGGCCAAAGCAGCACTGGACAATCAGACTGGTACCCTACCTGACAGGGAAAGCCCAACTTGCCTACAGCAATATGGACACTGTACAGTCAGAAAACTATGACCTGGTAAAAAGCAAAATCCTGAAAAGGCATGACATCTCCGGAGAGACCTACAGGCAGAGATTTCAGTCTCCGAGGTACAACTCTGTCGACAATCCTCGAGAAGCCTTCACCTGACCCAGAGAACTCCTGATGAAATGGATCCAAAAAGACAGCAAAACAGTCCCACAGATCATCAACATATTTGCCATGGTGCAATCCATCAACATCTTGCCTACAGATGTGCAGCTGTGGGTAAAGGAACACCAACCAGAGAGCGGGGAAAAGGCTGTTTCTTTGGCCGAGAACTACCAAATGGCCAGACAGATGCCACAGCAGCGAGGTAACAGACACTATTTTTCCTATTTAAACTCTTATAAGAACTCTGGTAGGGTTAACAAATCTGTGCCCAAAGATGTCATCTGCTGTAACTGTAATGAGCCAGGCCATTTTGCAAGAAACTGTCGTAGTAAGGAGAGTGGCACTGGAGCAGATTTGTCTTTGGAAAATTGGGGCAAGTACTTAACAGATGTGAAGGTGGGGGATAAGACTGTAAAGGGACTCACTGACTCAGGAAGCAGCCAGACCCTAGTGCATGTTAAAATGCTGATAAAACACTGTGCAAAGGGACTAAGTACTGCTGTCATCTGCATCCACGGGGACACAATACTATCCCACCACCCAAGTGACTGACCGTTAAGGGTGGTGACACACCAAATGATAAAGTGGGGGTAGTACCTGAGTTACCTGTATCTGTGATTATTGGAAATGACTTTCCAGGATTTACTGAATTGATCAAAGATGGAGTAAATCCTGATGTTTCAGTAGCTGTGGTGACAAGAGCTCAGGCAAAGAAAATTTCAGATGGTGGGGACACTTCCTTTCAAAGATTTTGATTCGGACTTATTTGAGCATAGCTCCAAGATATGGAAATCCAGGAAAAGAAAGTCAAAGCCTGAAGAAACTGTGGCAACAAATGGCTGATGGCCATGAAGGGTTAAAATATGAAAATGCTGAAACTAAATTGATAACCGATTGTGATTTTCTTCCAGAACAAGCTAATGATGTTTCTCTCCAGGGCTATTTTAAGCAGCTGGGGTGAAACCAAAACAGGGTGGACTAATGTTTACAAAATGTAATGGGTTATTGTACAGAGTTTGGTTTAAACCTCAGACACAGGAACAGACAGAACAATTGGTTATACCACAGAAGTATATAACAGAGTTATTACAGATAGCACATGACAGTCCTATGACTGGTCACTCAGGGAGGGATTGCACCCTTGCCAGACTGCTGTGTAGACTTTACTGGCCTAGAATTCATGAAGATGTTGCTACCTATTGTAATTCCTGTGTTGAGTGTCAGAAAGTAGCCCCAGTCACTAGAAAAGACAAGGCACCCCTACCCTTGATAGATGTGCCCTTTGAGAGAATTGTAATGGATATGGTTGGTCCTTTAGACAAAAGTAAAAAGGGTAATAGATTTATCCTGGTAGTATGCGACTATGCTACTTGATACCCAGAAGCAGTTCCAATGCATACTGTTACAGCCCCAAAAGTTGCAGCACAGCTTGCCAAACTTTTCAGCAGAGTGGGCATACCTAAAGAAATTATTACTGATCTGGGTAGTAATTTTGGTGCTGCATTGCTTAAGGTCAACTGCACAGACTACTAGGTATCACTGCCATAAGAACCTCCCTCTATCACCCTCAGACCGACAGTCTTGTTAAGCGTTTTAACCAAACCCTAAAACACACGTTAAAAAGGTTTGTACAAGGGGAAGGGAAAGATTGGGACCAATAACTGCCTTACCTGCTTTTTGCCTACAGTGAAGTGCCACAGGCATCAACAGGGTTTTCACCATTTTAAATGCTGTATGCCAGGCAGCCAAGAGGGCCACTGGATATGATAAAAATGTGGGAAGATAACCTCACTCAGAAACAATCTATAAAAATGTGGGAAGATAACCTCACTCAGAAACAATCTATAACATCCTATATGTGTGCCGCAAGAAAGAAGCTGGCAAAATATGTTGAAATTGCCCATAGTAATCAGGAAGAGGCCACAAACCAGCGAAAGGTATATTATGACCATGCGGTAAAAGAAAAAGTTTTGGAGACAGGTGAAAAGGTTTTGCTACTGTTACCCACAACAGAAAATAAGCTGGTAATGAAGTGGCAAGGGCCTTATAAGGTTCTTACATGTACTGGCACTGTTAACTATGAGACTGAGACCCCTGACAGGAAAAATCCTTCTAAGATATACCATGCTAACCTCCTCAAGAAATGGGTTGAAAAATGCCAAAAGCTGCTTTGCTAGCTTTACCAGAAACCAGGAAGATACTGATGTAGCTTATGATAGACTGGAAAAAACTGTAAATGCTGATGCTGTAAAGGTGAATGTTTCCTTAACTTTAGAACAAACTGCAGACATTCGTAATGTGTTAAAGACATTTAACAGTACTTTTACCATGGTACCAGGCTGAGCAAAAAGGGCTGAGCATGCAATAGTGACAAAGAATGCTCGTCCTATTAGGCAAAAGACATACAGGTTACCAGAGCGGCTAAGAGCTGACGTGGTTAAGGAAATACAAAAAAATGAAAGAATTGGGCACCATAGAGGAGTCCAGGAGTGCTTGGTCATCTCCCATGGTAACTGTAAACAAAAAAGAAGGGGGTGTTAGAATCTGCCTTGATTTTAGGAAACTTAATCAAGTGTCAGAAGTTGACAGTTATCCTATGCCCAGAACAGATGATTTGGTGGACAGATTGGGGAGTGCAAAGTATATTAATACCCTCGATCTCACCAAGGGTTACTGGCAAATACCTTTAGCTAAAAATCCAGAGATAAAACTGCATTTGCCACCCCTATAGGATTCTATCAGTTCACCACCATGCTCTTTGGTTTACATGGTGCGCCAGCTACATTCCAGCGGTACACGGATGTAATTTTATCCCTTCACACTGGTTATTGTGCTGCGTACCTGGATGATGTCATGGTGTACATTCCAGACTGGAAAAGCCACCTCGAACACCTACGAGCAGTTATCCAAGCTATCAAAAATGTAGATCTGACTATTAATCCTACCAAGTATTCATTGGGCATGCAGGAAACCAGATATTTGGGCTGTGTGTTGGGAAATGGAGAAGTCAAGCCAGAGGTTTCTAAAATAGAAGCTGTAGCTAACAGTCCTGTACCTAAAACAAAGAAACATGTCAGGTCATTTTTAGGGCTGTCTGGTTATTATCTGAGATTTGTTCCCAACTTTGCAGAGTTAGCTACTCACCTCACTGAACTCAAAAAAATGGTACCCAAATAGTGTGAAATGGACCCCAGAGTGTGACAAAGCTTTTCAAGCCACAAAGGCTGCATTATGTTCAGCCCGTTTTAAGAAGCCCAGACTTTGAGAAACCATTTTTGCTACAAACAGATGCATCAGAGGTAGGCCCAGGTGCTGTCCTAAGTCAAAATGTAGATGGGACAGAACATCTTATTTGGTACAAAAGTAGAAAATTGCATGACAGAGAGAAAAGGTACTCCACTATCGAAAAGGAATATTTAGCAGCAAAGTGGGCCATGGAGTCCCTTAAGTTTTATTTGCTAGGAACTGATTTTGTTCTTGTAACAGATCACAGTCCTCTCAGTTGGCTTAACCAGTTGAAAGATAACAATTCCAGAATCACAAGGTGGTACCAGGCACTACAGCCATTTAAATGCATGGTGATACACAAATCTGGTAAAGAGAATAGCAGTGCAGATTTTCTGTCATGATATGGATCAGGAATTGAGGATTTTGGAGGTTCAAAAACAAATGTATGGGTTTGAACTGTACTGTTTGCTGTACTGTTACAAAAAAAAGAGAGATGATGTACATGTGCTTAATGTCTGAAAGCAGCAAGTGTTATTAGAGAATAAAACGTTTTGGAAACCTGTTTAATAAAACAGGTTCCCTCTTAAGAGGAGTATGTGACAGGATAGAATAGGACTCTGTCCCATTTGTTATGGAGAAAGTGTTTACATGCAAGGATCTTTCTTTTTCTTTCTCTTCTCGGTCTGGTTGCGCAACCAAATTTTCCTGAGAGACTTCAGACTTGATCAACCCGACAGTCTCACAGTTCTTTACCTCTCTCTGTCTCAGTTTTCTCTTGCTGTCTGTTTTTCTCCCTTGCATATCTAGATCTGCTGATATAAAAATATGTGCAATTCACTGTATGCAAATGTACCTGATATTGGGATCCCTTTTGTTTAGAAAATATATAGTGTTATTGTTGAAATGTACATATTTATATTTTCAGATGACTGCAGAAAGCTATTATAAACTAGAAGTTACCCGAGTTAAATTTTTAAGCCTTTTGCAAAAGCTGTGCTTCCTGACCTGTGCCCTGATGACAGCCACCACTCCAAGGTCCTTTTCATTAGAGCAGAGACCAGACCCAGTTGATCCAAGTTGTGGGTGCACAGTTGACATTTGAAGAGTCCATTAAACCCCATATGAGGCAGGCTAGGGGAACCGTGGTTACAGCCGCCACCATGAGCCCAAGTAAGCAAAGAAACATCTTGACTGCAACCTGACGACTGAAGGATACCAACCAGGCCTATGCGATCAAGCATTCTGCCCGGTCTTCCAGCAGAAAAGCCTTGTCCTGAGATGAGACCAGGATTGCTCCTATGTGTTGGAGGCACTGGCACGGAGACAGACAAAACTTTGGCAGCTTGATCATGATCACTAGGGTTTGGAAGAGCTGAAAGGTGTGCTCCAGGGTCTGTAACAACAGTGTCCTGGAAGGGACTCTGAGCAGCCAGTCATCCAGATACAGGAACACATAAAAGCCTTGCCTCCTCAGAGCCACAGCTACCACTGCCAGGCAACTTGGTAAACACCAGAGGAGCGGAGGAAAGGCCGAAAAGGGAGGGCCAATAACTGAAAGTGGTCCCCCTGAAAACAGAAATGGAGGAAGTGATGGTGGGCAGGGAAAACTGGGATATGGAGGTAGGCATCCTGCATATCCAGAGAACAGAGCCAGTCCCCCTGGTGAAGGAAGGACAATAGACCCTGAAGATTCATCATCCTTAACTGCTTTGTACTCTACATAGAGATTCAGGCGACTGAGGTCCAATTGGTCTCAGGTCCCCCATCTTCTTGAGGACCAGGAGAAAGTGGGAGTAGAACCCTTTCCCTCTTTGGCTCAGGGGGATGGGTTCTATGTCCTTTTTGCGCAGGAGAGCCTGGATCTCTTCTCGGATAAGGACAATGTGGTCTCCAGGGTTATGGGAGGGCGAGGGAGGGTTTTCCGGAGGGGGTTCCAGAAAGTGGAGGGTAGGACCCCATTCATTGATCTGAAGCAACCATTGATCTGAGGTTACTGGCATCTGTCCAGGTACAGGGAGAACTGACTCCTGACCACCTCCCCAAAGGCCTCTGCTGGGGGGGTGGTGGGCTGGTCAAGGAGTCAAGCAGAGGTGCTGGGTGGGCAGAGAAACAGTGGGCACTCTGGGGACCCTAGGGGGAAAATCCCCTGGCTGGTGGGGTATTGGCTTTACGCTTGAAGAGGCCTTATGACTGTTGACTCTTGGGAGGTTGTCGAGAAAGCCAGCAAAAGGACTGGTGTTGGGGAGGCCGCGACTGTGAGCAATACACAGAATGTACCGACCTCAGGGCCTTGCCAGATTCCTGAAGGCAGGAGATGATATCCTGGGCATCTCTGCCGAACAAAACAGAACCCCAGAAAAGGGCATCCATGATTTTGGTCTGAACATCAGGTGCAAAACCAGACACCCTGAGGCACGAATGGTGGTGAATGCAGATCCCTGCTGCCGCCTCATGCCCGGAAGCATCAACAGTGTCATATGTTGCCCTTAGCACATGGTTGCCCACATCCAAACCAGATTTTAAGAATTAGGCTTACTGTGTTTTAGTGTCATCTTCAGGGGAGGAATTGAACAAGGCCCCTCGCCTGGTCCCAAATGGCATTCTGATACTGCACGATACGGGCCAAATAGTTATGAGCCCAGATGGCCAGAGAGGTAGAGGAATACACCCGCTTGCCCAACTGGTCAGTTTGATGGGATTCCCTGTCTGGAGGGTGGATGCTGGGGTGCTTGGGTTTCTTAGTGCGGTCATGAACCGCATTCATGACCACTGAATCTGCCACTGGTGCCTGGTACAGGCCGTCTCTCTCTTTGGCTAAGGCTGGAGTGGTCGAGGGGTAAGTCCATGCCACCTTGGTGACATCATCATAAGAATCGATGAGCGGTGGTACCTCCTCTTTCCAGAGGTAAATAGTCAGGCAGCGCTCCGGGTCAAGTTCCTCGGTCTGCCAGCTCACAAGGTACTGTATGTGGCGCAACACGTCGAGGAAAGAGGGATCATCAGAAGGAGGCTTCGGGAGTCTCCTTGAGAGGCTCATGATCACCAGAGGAGCCCCAGGAGTCCACCAATAAATCTGAGGAAGAGGAAGAGGACTTCTCCCAAAATGGTTCACTGTCTGGGACAGGTGTCGAGGGGGCGTCAGTCTTCCTTATGTTGATCAGAAGACCGAGTAGTATGGGTGCCACTGGGACCTGCTCAGTCCGAATCTCGGGGAGGGGGGTCCCTGGAAGGAAGAGGAGAAGTGAAGCATCTAGGAGCTTCCTTGCCCTCATAAAGGTCCACCAAGCCGTGAATAAGGCATTACAATCTACAAGTGGAGGTGAAGTGTACAGTGGATAAGGGTACTGGGGGGAGGGTACATATATGTCGGTGGCGGAGGGTACTCTGGCATGGAACCAGCAGGCACCAGCTGGGGATCCCTGGGAGGGCCAGTGGGCAACGGTTGTGGCTCAGGCTGTGGCAGAGATGATGATGGGTGAGGAGTTGGAGGGGCCAGCGCCAGCCTGGCAGGCAAAGGCTGGCGTCAGTCTGAAGAAACAGCCGACGTAGGCCCCTGAGGTGAGGCTGGCTTGGGGGGGGATTTCACCGAGGCAGGGGCAGAGGTGTCGCCTGTGTAGAGGAGGAGGTGAGTGCTAGCTTCAGATGATGCCTGGAGGGGCTAGTGCCGTCCCCTGAGTGAGGGACTGATGAAGGCAATGCCTTAACCATGGGGGCAACAGGCATAGATCCACCACCAGAGGAACCAACCCCAGTCGAGCTGCCTGCCTGAGGACCTGTGGGTACTAAGGGCCAGAGGGCCAGGGGCTGGGAAGCAGAGGATGACGTCTGCTGCCCCGAAGAGCCGCCACCCGTGATAGCAATAAGGGCGGGTGGCAGGACCACCAGCAAACCAGAGGGAGTGAGGGCTGTTGAGGAAGGAGGGGCCGACCCTCCACGGGAGGAAGACCCCAAGGTGGGAGATAATCTATGCAGCGAGCGAGAGGCTGAACATGGACAGTCCCTGTGCTTGTGCTTCCTGCCAGACCTCTTCTCCTTCTAGGAAGAGGAGAAGGAGGAAGAAGATGCCTCGGAAACATGGGAAGTAGAAGAGTTTTTAGCCTGAAGCTCCTTCTCCATTGTGGCTAGCTTCTGCTGCAGCAGATGAATCTGGATAGTCTTCAAGCGGCTTCTCTGTATAGCCTGGCTGAAGTCCTGGCAATGCCTGCAAGCCTCGGTGTCGTGGTTGGGGTCTAAGCAGATCAGGCAAGAAGAGTGGCCGTCTTTGGCGTGAATCTGATTGCCGCAGGCATAGTCAGCTGGTCAGAAGACAAGGCTGAAGAAGATATAAACCTGAAAAGAAAAACACAGAAATTCGATGTTAATACTGAGAAAAAATAAAGAAAAGAATCATTGGTAAACGCGCTATAGTAATGGCGGTGGACTGAAGCAGGCGTCCATGGAGATCCGACAAGTGTAGGTCAACCGTGGGAAAAGATGCGAGGTACGTCTGGGGGACCACTCGTTTTGTAGGATAGGTGGATGTCAGTGTGCTAACGTAAGTGGGGTTGGTTCCTTGCTGTAGACTGCTAGCTAGAAGTTTTCCATGGGGTCTTGGCGCCTTGCGTCTTCAGTCCTACCAGTGTTGCCTGCTGCAAGAGCCCCTCGAAGTGAGATCCACAGAGTCAATATTAGGCTGGGAAGCATAATATGGCTTAGAGGAAGATGCAATATACTGTTTATGAGCATTTCTTGGAACAGTAGGCAAAGTACTTGGTTTGTGCCAAGCTGTAATAGTGGCATCTTCCAGTGGAGCATAAACAGGAGGAATCACTATAAAAGTAGTGGGTACCCCCAAACATTTAAAAAGGTTGTGCTTTGCTTGAAGTTTCCTGCTCAGCAGCAAACCGCATAGCACCCTGCATTTGTCTCATCAGGGCCAGGAAGGAGTCATCCTCTGGAAAGGCTTAGGAGTGTACACAACTGTGTCCTTATTGCAGGAGGAAAGAGTGGTACTAGACCCAGGCCCACCTTCAAATAAATTAATGTCTCCTTCCTCCTCTTCTAAATCCTCCTCCATATTTAGGAGGTCTGGATTATATTCCTCTTCGTCAGGTATGTACGCCATCGATGTAGATTTCTAGAGGAGCCAGAACTGACAACGGCAGCTGTGACAGAGTATTTATTTTATTTATTGATTGACTGATTTATTACACACAAGATCCGTTAGGCAGAGCCTATTTTCAAATGGTCTAGGGTTATATAACAGAGAAGCTCAGATACAGTTAAGTACCATAATTACTGCAATGAATTATACATATTTACAATAAGTGACATGACAGTCCACAGCAGAGTAACGCAGCATGGTAGACATAAGAAATGACAGCTGAGTAATGCATCAAGGGTGTTCAGGTTACAGCTTGGCATTAGAACAATAAATTGTGCATTATACAGCAGTGTTTTGACAACACTACAGAGCAGAACATTCCAGACTAAAAGAAAAATCTACATTTTGAGGGGGAACTGAATACATCAAAGGTAGCAGTTACAGAGGCAATGAGGGTTGAATGAGGCTAGTAGTTGGGACTTAAAGGTGGTAAAGTGAGCCAGAGGTTTTGAGAGATGGGGTGAGGGAGTTTCAAAGTTTAGGGAAGCTAAAGGAGAAACAAGACTGACCCAGGGAGGTTTTCCTTCAAGGAAGCATCACGGAGTTGTGCTGCACCCCGCCCCCCCCAGTTGAGTACCTGGAGGCTATGGGGCTAAGGAGGGATAGGATTCCTGGGAACAGTTGACCAAGCAGAGCTTTTTGCTTGTGACAAAGGTAACAGTGTATTCGGGAGTCAAGATTAACCCACCCTAGGTTATAGTACAGAGTGCATTTACGAGTGTCCCATGTTTGGTTAAGAGCAAAAGAGCAGGCCCTATTCATTAAGCCCCGCACTCTGTCAAGCGCTTTCCTACTGGCAGCACGGTAGATCACCAGTCCATAGTCTATGAGACTGAGGATATGTCATCTGTCAAGCTGTTGCTTTATTTGGGAGAAATGCATTCTGTGCCTGTAGAGCATCTCGAGTCTGGAGTCAGCAGTCCTAATGAGCATTCCACATGATCTGAGTAGGTCAGGCGAGTCAAGGGTGGTCCTCAGGTATTTAAAAGTGGTTACTTGCTCAATTAGGGCTTCAAGGTCAGCGGTGATCACAATGGTGGTGGTGGGGGGGTTTGGGTTTTGCATCAAGAGTAGAAAAGCATGGATTTAGTTTTCTTAGAGTTCAAGATGAGGAGGTAGTAGGCGAACCAGCTACAGATGGCAGTGAAGTTAGTTTGGAGGCTGTGTTGGATGGGGGGGTAGGCTGTAGTGTGTGGCCGTGATAACCGCATCATCTGCATAGAGGAGAATTTTTGTGGAAGAACAAGCTTTAGGGAGTTTGTCAAAGAGACTGAACAGAAGGGGACCTAGGATAGATCCTTGGGGGACACCTACTGTCACAGGCCTGTAATCAGACAGGGTCTCATGGTATTTGACTGCTTGTGTTCGGTCTGTGAGACAGTTTTTAGCCAGCAGGTAGCTTCAACTGAGAGACCAAGTGTGTTGAATTTGTGGCCGAACAGAACATGATTAACAAGGTCAAAGGCCCTGGTGAGATCTATGAATATGGATCCAGCAACATCCCCTCTGTCCAGGGATCGGTAGAGATGGTCAGTGTACTCTATTAGTGCTGTTATGGTACCGTGGCTTTTATGGAAGCCATGCTGTTCAGGCGATAGTAGGTCTCAATTATTGCATGAGCTGTTCATTTACTATTTTTTCCAGTGTTTTGAGAGGGGTAATAGAAATGGAATGGTAGTCAGTGGGTTGTTCAGGGGCATCCCCTTTGTGGACATGTGTTACACGCGCTGTGTTCCAGATTTCTGGCACACCCCCAGATGAGAGGGATAAGTTGAAAATGAGCTGTAGGAAGCTCTGCTGGGCAAGGCAATTTGAAATAAGATTCAGGTGTTAACTTTAGTTTATTCACCCACCTGCTCTTGGGCTACAGCTACACAGATTATTGGACTTCTAGAATGTATCTGCTTAAATTTAGATCTCCCCCTAAATTATAGGATTAGCTTGGAGAGACTATAATCCTGCTTAATATAGGAAAGATATATTTCCTTGCTGTGTATCTTAAATATGTGATTTCCAAGACGTATGATGTATCTGTATATGTATACATGATTGTAAACTCTCCGGAACTCCCTAGGGTCTAGGGGCCTCTCAGTGGGGCCAAGAGAGCCCCAGACCTCGCTTACCTGATGTAGCCCCGGAGTCGTTCGTTTAGGTGGGCGGTTGAGTGAGGTGACTGCAGATGGGACCCTGAGAGATGCCCCGAAGGTAGGGTGTATAAATAAAGCATACAAAAAAAAAAAAAGAAGCCATTGAGAGGATTTTGCAATCATGGTTCAAAAACAGCAAGCCAGCCACCATTCTGAGTTGCCTTGTGCACCAAAACTTTTAAACAAACTTTTAGTCTCCCAGGCAATCTCATTGCCATAGCTATAAACCAGTCCCTTGCTTACAAAGTTCAGACCTTTCATTATTTTTTGTTTAGGTATAGTTCGGTTAGTCATTTTCCCTTATCAGCAAACAGTTCTTTAAAGAGTATATGTAAGTTAATAGTTCAGCCACTCAGTACCTTATAAAAGTTAGAACCGATTGCAATTTAAAATTTTCAGAAGACGCTTAGTGGAATCGTTGTTTGCCATATCTTCTGTTATTTAACTTCTTTTTTTTGAAAATTTCAGGTAGAATACATGGGAGTTCTTTTTGAGCTACTTCAGCGCTAGGGTACTCAAACTGCCCCCTGTCCATGGTAATAAGTCGGGCTAGAAAGAGCATTCAGAATTTCACCTTGGCTTCATGTAGAGACTTTTTAATATACTTAAATGCAATTTGTTTTTCTTGAACCAAGGGATAACATCACTAAAGATATAGAAATGTGTGTCATTCAACAAGAGGGTGCCCCTTTTCCTTGCCTGTTGCTGTATGTACACTTTATCTTGGAAATTGAGGTATTTTAGGATTATTGTCCTAGGTTTTCCTCCCAGTGGTGGCAATGCTTTTAGCAATCAATGTGCCCGCTCCACCAGGTACACAGTGTTATTCTCTGGGGGGCCCCCGCTACCTCCTGTAGTACGTTTTGGATGAAAGACAGAATATTACCCCTTCAGCTTTTTCGGGAATCCCAACCAATATCAAGTTATTTCTTCAGCTTCTCCGTTCTTGATCTTCAACATGATCCTCAAGCCGATTAGTTATCTTTTTTTAGAGGTATTTCATTTGCATCTTGTTGTTGCTGGTCCTCAATACAGCTAATCCTAACCTCTGCATCCCCGATTCTTTGTGTTAGAGCTTCCATCACAAGTTTGAGAGTCCGAAGGTCACTGTCCGTCTCCATAATTGTAATCTTAATTGATGCCAGTTCCCCGAAGAACCTACCCATTTTCTCAGAAATGGCATCCGCCTCTGAGGATGAATCAAAGGTTGATTCGGGCTTTTGTCACTTGGTGGGCATCGATCTCAGCGGCACAGAAGGGGTGGCTGTTATTTCCATTGATTGTTGTTCTGGAGTTGACATGCTGGATAGGAAGAGGATATCACCGAATTCTAAAGACGTTCCCCTTTCTGGTCGATATAAGCACTTCGAGTTTAATTATATTTTTCTTCAGGCCTGGTTTACTAAGCCGTGATTGCAGAGAGCGAGGAGAAGCTGCTGTTCACCCAGAGCACATCACGTGACCTTTCCGAGTAGATATTTTTAAACAGGAAAGATATTTTAAGTGTCCGCCCACGTTAATCTCTCAAGATAAAACTTGGGGCGTGAGTTGTTCAAGGGGGTGGTATGATCTTCCACTGGGTGACTGGAGTATGCAGGGATGTAGGCGGTGAGGTAACTGAATGTTCTATTAAAAGTATTTGCTATGTTGATATCATCCTCAGTATGGGACCCATCAATGAGGATGAAGTGAGGAAGTAGTTTGTGGGAGTTGCCTAGGATATCACTGATCCCTCTCCAGAGTGATTTATGTGATTTGAGGGATGAAAACTTTTTGTGGTACAGTAGTTAGCTTTGGCAGCTCTGACTTGATTTCTTACCCTGTTTCTAAGTTCCTTGTACTTTTGGAGGAGGGTGTTTAGGCCAAGCTCTTGGTACTGTAACCAGACTATCTCATTCTCGTATGAGAGACACAAGGTCTGGTATGAACCAAGGTTGGGAGATTCCTTTTTTGGTAATGGTTTTGTATGGGGCCCCTAGATCAAAGACTCTGCTGAAATGCATTATGAAGTAGTGCAAAGCAGCATCTGCATCCTGTGTGTGCTGCAGGAAGGACTAGTTCACCTGTTGAAGCATAGTTGGCAACTGCAGGGCCTTATGAGATCAAATACCCATGCCCTGGAGTGGGAGGGAGCAGCAGAGGGTGTCTTTGCAGACCACTGGCATACAAATGGGGAGTGGTCACTCAGGAAAGATTTTAGTGTGGAGAATCCTTTCTGGGTGGCTGACCAGCACCCAGTCTATAAGTGTTCAGTTCAGTTTAGTTTATTGTTTTGACTTATCAGTCATCAACAAATACAATTAATATAAAAGATACATAAATACTTAAGTACAAAACAAAGCTTGATATAAATACAAACATATTCTTGCTATACAATTCAGGTCTCCTAATACAATATAAATATACCAGAGTTTCTCAGATTTCATTAGTTAAAACCATAATGACCCAAACTAAAATATTTATACATTTGTACCGATATAGAATCAGAGTTTTGTTGAGCATTTAATAATCTTTTTTGTTGTACCCTATTTATTGCTGAAAAGTATTTAGCCAGTCTTTCTATAGACCAGGTGTCTTCTGTATGCAGTAAAATGGAAGTCGAAGTTGAGAGATCTATGCTGTAAACAGAATTTAAGAACAACTTTAACCAATAGGTTCTTTTCTTAACATACCAAATACAGGTCCACATTACATGAAAGAGATCCTCAGTGCCCACTATAAAGCACAATTATCTGAGCCATTTGATATCATATTGTGTCGGAGTTTCAGAACATTACTGTCAAATCTTTCGAATCTGTATACTATAAATGTTCTTCATTGATCAGGATCTGTCAGGATATCCAAACATGGTTTCAGTCCAAAGTAGTAATTATTTTTAGCATATCATTTAGAGTATGCTATATTGTCAATATGTGTTTGGTCTTCGCTGCACCAAAATGTTATTTTCTTACAGATATATTTTTATATTTCAGACTAATAGTAACTCCTTTGTCCACATATTTTTTAAAACGTGTGATTTGTTTTTTTTTCAATAAAGATAATATTGTAGGGTACCAAAAAGTTTGTACATATCTTCAAGTGTGCCATTCCATCTTCTCTTGCAGACACTGATATGATACCCAGCAATGAGACAATCTTGTTATTCCCAACCAGAAATTTAGTCTCCTTGTCTCAATTCTAGTATTTATGTTAACTATAGCAAGTTCTGCTCTGATATATAACGTTCAGCAAAAAGGACCAGGTCCCGATGTTTCCTGTAGCATTTTATATAACAGGAGAGATAATCCATCCCTATGCCTTATATCCCATACTTCCGCTCCATAAAGTAACTGGGCCTGGAACTTGGCTTCTATTACTCCCACTAAGGGCCTGATGCTGGAACCTCCATATCTTTAATTAAACCTAGCCAGGCCCAGTGTGTTTTTTTTTTCAGGGTCTCCAGAGTTTTAATATAACGAGTGTTTCATAAAGTGTTTGTGCAAAGGCAACTCGTAGATATATATAAGATTGAACTGCTTCAATTTTCTGAGAACCTAAAGTCCATTTTCCTTTGGGGTCTTCTTTTTTCATTTTGTTTTGCCCAAAGATGACTATCTTAGTTTTAGAAAGGTTTATTTTCAACTGTAGTTCTGTTGATCTCTCGTTTAAGAAATCTAATTTCTTTTGAAGACCTTTTTTTAATAAAGAAAATAAAACTAAGTCGTCAGCATATCTGAGGACTGCACATTTCTGTTTGATTTTGGGAGAGTCAGAAATGACTCAATCAAAATCCCTCAGCATGTTATAAATATACAGCGCAAAAAGCACAGGAGCAAGAACACATCCTTGTCTTACCCCTTTACTTATGTAAAACAAAGAGGACAGCTGTCCCCTAACTCCCAGTCGCACTTTTGCCCCCCTCGATATAAATTGTATATAATGTAAACTAGGGCTCTATCGATACCTTTGTTTAACATCTGGACCCATAGCATCTTCCTTGAGATAGCATCAAATATCACTGAATAATCAATAAACACTGTATAAAGTTTTTGTTTTCTAAGTATAACATATTTCTCAATCAAATGATGTTAAATGTAGACATTATCCAAGGCAGAATATTTAGCTCTGAATCCTGCCAGATAGGGGACCCCCCCCCATGTTTATCTGCAAATTTAATCCAAGATAACTTTGGAAAATATTTTTAAATTGATATCCAGCAAACTTATGGGACAGTACATGGCAGGTTTTGTTTGCCATGTTACTTTTCTGTGGATCAGAATAATATTTGCACCCTTTCAGGGTGAGGGGAAACTGTACTCTCTAAGATTGTGAGAGTTTTAAACCAGAGTCTGGTGGGGCAAAGAAATACTTCCGCAGGCATGCAGTCAGATCCTGGCCCTTTATGCAATTTTAAAGTTATTGCCCTGTAAACTTCATCAAAGGTAATTAGAGGGATCCAAAAATTGTCATTTAGTAGACATGAGGTCTCAGCATGAGGATCATAAAATATCTGAGAACAGAATTTTATCCCCATAGTTTCAGAGATACAGGAGTCTATTGATTCTTTATAATTATTTGTCCCTTTTGCCACCAAAAGCCAAAATTTCTTATCGTCTTTAGTTATAACTGCATCCAACATCTCCTCCCATTGTTTTTTTTTTTTTATAAAATAATGTTTTCTTTTAAATATAATTTATATTCTTTTCTTTTGTGATTTAGTTTTTTTTTTTTTTGCTATCACTTTACTCCCCCCAGCCCTGGTCGGTCCCTCATCCGGCTGCTGTCTTTACGCCCCGTCCCCTTCAGGACCTCACCCTTGTAACCCTCATGGCTTACCGCCAGTGGCAAACAACGGGGAGCCCCCTACTCACCCGCCCAATCGGATCCGGATCAGGGTGTTACCTCTGGGGACAGAGCGCCAGGGTACAGCCACCAAGCTGCCATGACCAGCCACCAGTGTCCTTTTTCACTTTTTCTCCCATGAAAACATGGCATGCAATGACGCCGGCGACGGGCACATGCGCACGTGCATCCCTGTCAGGCGTCTGCCAGGCTCCTGCCCCCTTGTTAGAGTGGCAGTGCTGCACCGATTCCCAGCCTCCACCAGGGGTCAGATGTGCACCAACCGCAAGGAACTCCCCCCCCCACCCAAAGAGCAGTCCGTCGGACGCTCAATCCAGCTCCTTCCCTGCCAACCTGCACTCGTTCCCGAACATGGGTTGCCGTTGTTCCGCGAGGTGAAGCGCCAGCATCTCAGTGCCACCGGGCCGGCAATTTAGTTCTTTTAATAATGGTCTACTGTTAAATTTTTTATTTGTTTTGTGTAATTTCCTTATACTAGCTTTGAACTTTCTACAGTCCCTAGCAAACCATCCAAGATATTTTTGGTTTATCCTATTTACTCTAGTTAATGTTCTAATTTGCCTTTTATCTGTTTGAATAAGACATTCAAGTTTTTCCAGCAGGTAAGTTAAATTGTAACTTTCCAGCAAGCTGATAGCGTGACCTGTTCCATATTACAGTCAGACATCTGATATAATCAAATCAGAATCATGTCTCCAAATGATTTTCTTTATAGAGTAATGTCTGTAAACAAACATTCTTCTGAATGAGGTTTCTGTGCGTTTGTATGCATCACTGTGCTTTCTAAAATTAAAGGGAAGTGATCACTTTCTGAGTGAGCCAGTATAGCCAAATTTTCCCAGAAATTAATAGGCCCCGTCCTGAGTGTGAGGTCAACTAAAGAACCACCTTGTGCAGAAATATGAGTATTCTCCAAATGTATCGCCTTCTAATCTACCATTTAGTGGATATATATTGTGTTCCCTTAAAATACTAATCAATGAAGAACCAGTTATTTATCTTTATATCTTTAGAGACTCTTTTAGGCATAAAAGGAAATTTATTTGTAAGTGCAAAAAAAGAGTTACTAGTTTAAGCCACTAAATTGGCCAATTCTGGCATTAAAGTCCCCTAATAACAATTCTATATCTAAATATTTATAAAGTATCTCTGCTTTCAAACAGTTAAAAGACACCCATATTTCTGGTTGATAGAACCGAGAGTTGTCTGGTGGTATGTAACCATTAATAAGCAAAAAACTTTGACTTCCATTATTAATCAGGTAAATCACAAAATTATGAGGTTTTTTTTTAATACACTCTACTTTTTTAAAACTTCCCATCTTAATATAAGTAGCTAGCCCACTCAAGCATTTTCCCAGCTTTTGTATTTTAACTCCAGCTGAGTGAAATAATTCAAATCCGTTTATACTAACACAATCATTTCTGTGCCATGTTTCCTGAAAATATAGTGTATCAAATTTTTCAATTAGATTCATCCAATCCCTATCAACTAACTTATTCATCAGACCCGCAATGTTCAAAGATAATAAGATGCCCCCATGTTGACTATTTTCTGATACATGACTTTTAGAATGTAAAATATCCAAAACAAATTCATCACCTGAGGAGACTGACTGTCAATTGCTATAGCTGGCCAAGGCATAGAACCTATTAGTTATTAATAGTGGCTCCATGCCTTCCTGCTTAGAAATCCTCTGTGGGATCTGTTGGTATCCTAAAAAAATCAGAGTCAACCAAGTTCAATCCCATATGATCGCGGATATCTGCTTTTTGTAAAATCATGTCAGCTATATGTCTATTTTTTACTATAATATTAATTTGGCTGTCAAGGCCCATTCTGCTAACACCATAATTTCCTAGTTGTATCTGGAGAAAATTTCAGTTAGTTTGTAATCATTCTCTTTTCATAATTGGCTCATTCCAAACAGACTTAGGCTGACCTCCTCTTTGTTGTTCCTTTCTGATCTACATTCCTTTTTATTGAAAAGATGCTTATCTGGAAAAGTAACAGTGATGTCTCTGTTTTGGACTGCTAGGCCATTCAGCCAAACATAACTAGCAGTTCTAGGAGAAAAGAAAAAACAATCCATGTAGCAGCTTTGAGTGGAGTATTTCTAACTTCAGCAATTTCTTCCACACTAATATCTACATCTAATTCAGTTTTCAGTTTCTCAGTTAACTGGATTATCCAAATTGTCTGTCTCCGTTTTTCCAAGCTAAGCCATTCCAAGGGTCCCATAAACCTAATCAAAGGATACAAAGTGCCATTTCCAGGGTCAATTGATTGGTTGATTATTTAGCAGCTCAGTAGAATGATCAGTCACAGCGGTTTTTACTACAGCGGGTATCTCGTTATTGCTTAACCCTTTTGAGTGATATTCCTAGTTTCTTTCATTACTTTGTCATTCTCTTCCCCCACCTTGAGCACGTTACAAACACCAAGTTGTTGGTTCATTTGGCCAATCTCATACTCTAGATCACTCAAGTAGGATATCAATGGACGTTGCATCACATCCTCATTAAATTTCCCTTTTGTGTCTGCATTAGTCACTACTGTTCAGTTTATAATACTTGAGACATTTTTATCTACTTCAATGACTGAATTGCTTTGAGTGTATAAGTGTGAAGGTCCCAGTTTTATAGTTTGTTCGGGTAGGCAAGGACATGACCTGTGTTAGGTATAGACTGGCAGTCATATCACGGTGGATTGTACTGTTACTAGCTAGTCAATTACAGTCGAAATCACCAAATATAATTTTTTCATGTTGGGGATTTAGGTTAGTGATAGTGTCATGGAGATGGTCAAGCCCCCGGTAAGGCACTATTAGGGGGAAATAAATGCTACAATGATTACTTTTTTCCTCCCCTAGTTCCAAGGGCAAGATTTATGGCCATACACTCTGCATCTGTGGATACAGGGGAGGTAGTGAGCCTAATAGCTTTAAGGTGAGATTTTACAAATGGCAGGAATTCCCCCTCCTTTTTTTGTGGGCCCTATCTTACCAAAAAAATGGTGTATGAGTCAAGACTTACCTCATTATCTGTGACCTTAGGGATGAGTCAGGATTCTGTCACAGCTAAGATATCGTAGTTTGAGTTGGATACCCATAATCTGAGCTCATCCAATTTAGGTAGGAGACCTCCAGTATATTCACACGGGCCACCTCCAGGTATCCCCTGTCAGTATCAGTAGGGAAGATAGGGCCAGGATTAGAATGTATGTTTTCAGAGAGGTTGAGGAGTAGCAGAACAATTTGGCACACTATAAGGTGGTATTTAGTGATCATATGTAAGGGTGAACCAAGATTTCCTTTTCTATAACTACGTGGGTAACCTAGATTCATGGTGGATGCAAGCAGCAGGTGTAGGGTTTGGTCTGGGTAAATAAAGAGATATGGGGGGGCTGCTATAGAGACCACTAAGGATTGTGCAGGCACTTGGGGAGGATGGTATGTACTGTTACCCAGTGTGTGCTGGCTGAAGGGAATAGGCATCATAGGGCTGCCATTTTCCACCAGACAGAGCAACCATGACAAGAAGCCCAATCATAGAAACATAGAAGTTGATGGCAGATAAGGACCGCAAGGTCCATCCAGTCTGCCCATTTCTTTTTCTACCTTATAAATGTGCCATCGGCCTTTGCTCTGTCAATGGCCTATCTATCCATACTCATCTGTATTGCTCCCTTATGCCTATCCCATGCTGGTTTGAAGCCCTGCACTGTATTTATATCCATCACTTCCTGAGGTAAGCCGTTCCATGCATCCACCACCCTTTCTGTGAAAAAGAACTTCCTCACATTATCCCTTAATCGGCCTCCCTCTAATCTCATGCTTTGTCCTCTTGTCCTTCTATTTTTCTTATATTGAAACATGTTAGACTCTTTCATCTTGTTAATGCCCTTAAGGCATTTCAATGTTTCGATCATATCACCTCTCTCCCTCCTTTGCTCTAGGGTATACATAATGAGCTCTGTTACTTTGTCCTCATATGTCTTCTGATGAAGTCCCTGCAACATTTTGGTTGCCTTTCTCTGGACTGCTGCAATTTTGTTAATGTCCTTGTGAAGGTGTGGCCTCCAGTACTGCATGCAGTAGTCCAGATAGGGCCTAACCGTTGTCTTGTAAAGAGGGATTATTACCTCCCTCTTCCGACTTGTGATACCCCTACTAATACACCCTAACATCCTCTAGCTTTACCTACTGCTTTAGTGGTCTGCTTGGAAGATTTCTGGTCATCGGTGATGATGATGCCCAAGTCTCTTTCTTCCTTTGTGACTGCCAGCAACTCCCCTCCCAGCCTATAGGTGACTTCAGGGTTTCTCTTCCCTATGTGCATGACCTTGCACTTCTTTGCATTAAAACCCAGTTGCCACTCTTCCAATCATTTTGCTTGTTTATCCAGATCTCTTCTCATTCTGCCCACCCCATCTGGATCATCTACTCTGTTGCAGATCTTGGTGTCATCTGCAAACAGACAAACCTTACCCACCAGTCCATCTGCAATGTCACTGATGAAGATACTGAAGAGGACTGGCCCCAGGACTGATCCCTGAGGTACCCCACTTGTGACTTGCATCTCTTCTGACTGTATACCGTTCACCACCACTCTCTGTTTTTTGCCCATCTACCAGTTTGCCACCCAGTTGACCAACTTCTGACCCACCCTGAGCCTACCCAGCTTATTAATCAATCTTCTATGTGGAACATTATCGAAAGCTTTGTTGAAGTCAAAGTAGGCGACATCAGCTGCTCCCCCCGGTCTACCACTCTGGTTACCCAGTCAAAGAAATCTGTGAGATTAGTTTGACAGGACCTTCCTTTTGTAAAGCCATGCTGTCTTCGATCCTGTGCTCTTATGGATTCCAGGAGTTGCACTATCTTTTCCTTAAGGAGTACAGCCATAATCTTGCCCACTACTGAGGTAAGACTGACTGGTCTGTAGTTCCCTGCCTCCTCCCTGCTGCCACTCTTGTGGAGCCGGATCACATGAGCCGTTCTCCAGTCTTCTGGGACCTCTCCTGTGATCAGAAATGCACTAAACAGTTCTGATAATGGCTCTGCTAGTTCCACCCTTAGCTCCTTTAGTACCCTGGGATGTATGCCATCAGGTCCCATTGCCTTGTCCACCCTGAGCTTATTGAGCTCTTGTAGGATCCTTTCTTTTGTGAAGGGACTAGTGCTCACCTCCCTTCCCCCTGTGTCCATGGTGCTGAGCTGTCGGCCCTGCCCTACCTTCTCTTCAGTAAATACTGAGCAGAAGTATCTATTTAGGACAGATGCTTTTACATGGTCCTCTTCCTCACACGCCCCCTTATCTCCTTTGATCTTAGCAATACCCCCTCTGGACTCCTTTCACTAATGTGTCTATAGAAAGTCTTGTCACTTTCTTTTACTGTCTGTGCTAGAGTTTCCTCAGTTTGAGCCTTTGCCTGCCTTACTGCCTTCCCTGCTTCCCTTAGGGAAGTTTGGTATGCCTCCCTATCTTCATCCCGTGTGTTCCCTTATATTTCCTGAAGGTCAGCCTTTTGGCTCTGACCTTTTCTGCTACGGTTTTTGAGAACCAAAGTGGTTTCCTTCTTCTTTTGCACTTCATTTTCTCTCTAACACAATGGGATGTTGCTTCAAGTACTGCATCCTTAATGCCTGCCCACTTTGCCTGTACCCCCTCACCTGTATTTCTTTTTGCCAGGGCTAGCCTAACTCTGTTGGCCATCTTATCAAAGTCAGCTCCTCTGAAGTCCCATATTTTTGCCTTGGAATGGGATGATTTATTTGTAGTGGCCAAATTGAACCATACCATGTGATGGTCACTGGCCCCCAGGTGACCTTCTACCTGGAGATCTGTGATCCTTTCCCTGTTAGCCAGAACTAGATCTAGGATAGCCCTGTCTCTTGTGGGTTGTTGTACCAGTTGTTTGAGGCCTTCCTCCGGCAGGGAATCCATCATGTGTCTAGTTCTGGCAGATATTCCTGCTGGTATTGAGTAGGTTGGTAGTGCCCACAGTGGGGGGGGGAACCCCTTATGAGGGTGAGTGCACAATCCTGTACTGAAAGTCTGGGTACGATCTTTTAGGAAGCTCCGTAAGACCTAATAAAAGGTCAAGGAGAAACCAAGTGAGGTAGGTTTGGGCTGTATGGAGATAGAGATGGCGGTACCAAATGCACCTGGAGTGTTGGTGTGCAAAAAAGGGCTGAGTGGCCTTCAGCCAATCAGTGACGCATTAAATTAAGGACTACCTTTGAGTGGGAGGGTGGTTGGCGAGGGTTGGGCAGGCAGAGTAATGCGGTGCCGTGCAAATTACCTGGTGTGCTGCAGCCTGCTATGCTGGGGCAAGAAGTGCAATTCCAGGTCCTCACGACCCACTACTGATGCCTCCGGGGGGTCGGGTGAGCAGAGGAGGCTGCTGTATTGCAGCCTGCTATACTGTGGTGGGGAGAGTGATTCCGGGCCCTCATGACCCTCTACGGATACCTTTGGGGGTTGTGTGGGCAAAGGAGGCTAGTGTGTTGCAGTCTGCTATGCTGGGGAAGGGAGGGCAATTCCGAGCCCTCACGACCCTCTACTAATGCCTCTGGGGGGCAGGTGTACAGAGGAGGAATTACAAATGTACTTTGTGAGTCATTCATTATTATTGATGACGGTGCTGATGGAGCAGGTCCCATCGGCAGAACTGCCATTTTTGTTGGTGGTAAACATGGCAATAAACGCCAAAAATGCTCTGACACTGTGCCCAACCTCACTTGCAAGTAAATACCTGGGACAGGTGTCAGAATGACTGTAGTCAATGGGGGTAGTACCCTAAGATGGAGGCAGTGAACCATTGTTTGCAGGGGCAGATGAGCCAGAGCCTGACCCCAGACCTTGGGTGTTTTAGATGCTCAAGGGGGCTGTAGGCATCAAGGCTACTGGAGTGGACAACGACAAGGACTTCCCATCCTGGTGGAGTGGAGACCAAGATCTCAAAGGCGATGTGTGCGTCTTGTCCTTGTTTGTTGTGATGTCCAGAGGAAAAGGACTTCGACAACTTGTTCTTTTCATGAGACTTCATTGACACTATCTCCAAATGCCAGAGAGATTTCCTGACAACAGCAGTCAACCACCTGGAAGGAGAAGCTGTCTGTGAGCCCGCAGCCTTCTTGGCAGCATCCATGACATTCTTGGGGAACGAGGTTTCTAGAACCTCCCAATGGCATCTCATCGTGGTCTGGTTGTATCCCTGGAAGCTCTCACAGGCTTACAAGTTGTGGGATAGCCCCAAACAACAACAACAGATGGAATCAGCATCACTTTTGTATCTTTTCTGGCCGCAGGTACAAAACCTAAATAAGCTCTTCCCTCGACTGACTGGCTGTATGCATGATAATGTGCTGCATAAGTGCATATAAAAGCACAGCATTTTCAATATGCCTACAGGCATACAGACATCCCCCACAGATAAAGATTACAGTTAAGTTACAAAAAAATTCCACTTTGCTTGTGATTTTTCTAATCAGGACCTACAGGTCCCAATGCTTTCCTGCTGGGGAGCCAAGTTCCCTTTATACAGACTGGCATGTATACATACAAAAGACATACCTCATCAATAAAATAAATTTCTCCATTGCACAGTCTAATCAGCTTTTCTTGAGGGCCTTGATGGGATTTCTCAGTGCAAGTTGAACCACTCTCATTCCCTGTGCAGCCCCCCGTTTCACCTTCTGGGGTTGGTTTGTCACCGCTGGAAAGCTTCATTATTTCCTGTCCATATTCCAATAGCTCAGCACGATCCTTGACATATCCATTCTTCGTGCAGCACACTTTGTCCTTGAGTTGGAACTGCAGCCTTCTCCCCTTCCTGAGAGGGGAAAAAGAGGCTTGATTAAGTAAACAATGTAATTCAGGAGTTTGTATATTTTCTGAATTTACTTGTGACAAACACACCATGGCACTGCAAACTGTTTATTCATATGATGGCAATGTGATATAGTGGTTACAGTACAGAACTACAGAGAGACCCAAGGTTTGACTCCTAGCACAGTAACTGGCCCAGTGTGCAACCTTGAGCAACCTGAGGAATGCATTAGCAAATGGCCAGAAAGGAGAGGTGGAAGAACAATGGAGAAAAATCAAAACTGCCATCATGGAGGCAACAAGCCTTTGTGTGAAACAAAGAAAACAAAGCGGAATAAAAAACCACTATGGCTCTCAAAAGAAGTGTCAGGGAAGGTTAAGGAGAAAAAGGCTGCATTCAAAAAGTATAAGGAATCACAGATGGAGCACGACAGGGAACTGTATCAATTAAAGCAGACAGAAGTGGGGAAGGCAGTCAGAAAAGCAAAGGCCCAAACCGAGGAAAGGATAGCCAACTCAGTTAAGAAGGGGGATAAAACCTTTTATAGGTACATTAGGGAACACAGAAAGGTTAAGGGAGGGATAGGGAAGATTAATAAAGGAGAGGGGAGGTGGGTAGAGGGAGACAGTGAAAAGGCAGAGATAATGAATGAATACTTTTGCTCAGTATTCACAAAAGAAGAGGAGGAGGAGTTACCTAAACCAAACAGTAGAAGCACTCTGGATAGTGGGGTTGATACCAGTCCATTTAAAGAAGAAAGAGTACTGAAAGAACTTCTAAAACTCAAGGTGGACAAAGCAATGGGGCCTGACAGGATTCACCCTAGAATCCTAAAAGAGCTAAGGGAGCACCTAGTGACACCACTAACCATACTTTTTAACAAATCATGGGAAGATGGGGTGGTACCTGAGGACTGGAGGAGGGCAGATGTGATTCCCCTTCACAAAGGTGGGAGCAAGGCAGAAGCAGGAAACTACAGACCTGTTAGTTTGACCTCAGTGGTGGAGAAAATGATGGAATCACTTCTGAAAGAAAGAATTGTTGAGTACCTAGAGGCCAGCGGGGCACTGGACCCAAAGCAGCATGGATTCACAGCAGGAAGGTCATGTCAGACAAATCTAATCGATTTCTTTGACTTGGTGACCAAAGTAATAAACCAGGGAGGGGCTGTGGATATGGCCTACCTAGACTTTAGCAAGGCATCTGACACAGTCTCGCACAAAAGATTAATAATCAAGTTAGCCAGCCTGGGAGTGGGTCCCAGGGTGGTAGCCTGGGTAGAAAACTGGCTGCACAACAGGACACAGAAGGTAATACTGAATGGAACACATTCTGAAGAAAGGGGGGTTACTAGTGGAGTACCTCAGGGCTCAGTACTGGGTCCAGTCCTCTTTAACGTCTTTATAGGTGACATTGCAGAGGGTCTGGAAGGAAAGGTATGCCTCTTATGGATGCCACAAAGATCTGTAACAGAGTTGATACAGAAGGTGGGGTAGAAAGGATGAGAGGACTTGGCAAGGTTGGAGGAATGGTCAGACATATGGCAACTTAGATTCAATGCAAAGAAGTGCAAGTAATGCACCTGGGAAATAAAAATCCAGGAGAAGAGTACACAATAGCAGGGGAGGTACTAACAACAACAATAATGGAAAGGATCTGGGTGTAGTCACATCAGATGACCTAAAGGTGGGTAAGCAATGTGAGAAGTCAGTAAGGAAAGCTAGGGGATACTGGGATGCATAGGGAGGGCATCACAAGTAGAAAAAGGAAGTGGTTATCCTCTATACAGACAGTTGGTGAGACCCCACCTGGAGTACTGCGGCAGTTTTGGAGACCTCATCTACGCAAGGACATGGACAGGATGGAAGCAGTCCAGAGGAGGGCAACTAAAATGGTGCAGGGTCTACATCAGAAACCATATGAAGAGAGACTGAGAGAGCTTAATATGTATGCCCTTGATGAAAGGGGGACATGATAGAAACTTTTAAGTACCTCAAGGGAATCAACAAAGTCCAGGAGGGTAGCATCTTTCAGAAAAAGAGATGTGTAAGAACAAGGGGGCACAATTTAAAGTTAGAGGGGGGACGGCTCAGGGGTAAAGTGAGGAAATTCTTTTTCACGGAGAGAGTGGTGGACGCATGGAACCGCCTTCCTGGAGAGGTTGTGGGGTCTAAAACAGTGGAGGAATTCAAACATGCATGGGACAGACATAAGGCAATTATAGTGGGGGGTTGCAGGAAATAGGCTGTTTGTTAACTAGAATCTGCAGCTTATCCAGTAGGTAGGGAAATGGGCAGACTGGGTGGGCCAAGTGGTCCTTATCTGCCATCAAAGTCTATGTTTCTATGTAACTCATTTGACCTCCTTGTACATAAATTCTTCCAGCTGTGAAGCTGGGTCCAAGCAGGACCCATGACATGCAAGATGCTGAATCTTGGCTGGGCTATCCTGGGTAATATTAGATATTAAAAATTATGCAATATGGCACGTCAAGGCAGGTTTTATGCTAGGATCACATCACACCTCCTGTGCAATGCGAGGCAAGAGGTCACAGGCCAAGTGACTTCAACACACAGAAACACTGAAGTTGTGGGCAGATATGGACTGCTTGGCCTACGTAGTCTGCTAATTTTTCCCTGCCTATACTTTCACCGTAGACCCTATTTAATCTCTGGCTATATCCCCTCACTCCTGTTTCCATTCTAAAACTCCCGTGTGCTTATCCCATGCATGCTTGAAACCCACCACTGTTTTTGCCCTCACTACCTCTGCTGGAAGACAATTCCAGGCATCCCCAACTCTTTCAGTAAAGAACTTCCTCAATTTCCTCCTAAATGTTCTCCCTTCCAATTTGACTGCATGCTCCCTTGTTCTTAAGCATCTTCTCTGAAAATTACTGCTCTCCTGTACTTTGTTCAACCCCGAGGGGTACTTATAGGTCTCTCATCATATCGCTGCTCCTTTCTTCCAGACAGTACATATTGTGATCCCTTAGTCTCTCCTCATAGGGCTTCTGATACAGCCCCTGCACCATTTTAGTTGCCCTCCTCTGGACAATCTCTACCCTGTTTACACCCTTCTTGAGATGTGGTCTCCAGAACTGGAGGAAGTACTCCGGGGGGGTCTTACCACTGATATATACAATGGCAAGGGTGATACTCCTCCCTACACACCCCAGCGCCCCACTTGCCTTACCTACTGGCCTTGCTGCACTATCTTGCGGTAATCAGATATGATTTTTTTTTTCCAGATCTCTTTCTTGTTTGTCAACAATCAGTACCCACTGCCCCATATTATACTCTCCCTCTGGGCTTCTGTGCCCTAGGTGTATGACTTTGCACTTTTTCATACTGAAACCCATCTGCCATACCCCTGACCACTTAGAATTTTCTCAGGTCTCTGCTCATTCTTTCTATCCCCTCTGTGGTGTCCACCTTATTGCAGATTCTGAAGTCATCTGCAAAGAGTCATATCTTTCCTTCCAGCTCTTCTGCAATCTCACTTACAAAGATATTAAAGAGGACAGAACCCAGTACTGCGCCCTGAAGTACCCAACTGGTCAACCTAACTTCTCCTATGTGAATTCCGTTAACGGCCACTATCTGATGCCTATCCATCAATCAATTCCATACCCAAACTGTCCAGCTTCCCAATGAACCTTCTACTCGGCATATTGTCGAAAGCATTGCTGAAGTCTACGTAGGCCACATCCACCACCCCAGTTTGATCTCTTGCCCCAGTCACCCAATGGAAGAAATCTATCAGGTTTGCATGACATGAACCCCCGAATCCATGCTGCCTCAGGTCTTGTACCTCACTGGACTCAAGATACTTCACAATCCTTTCCTTCATAAGTGACTCCATTAGTTTCCCCACCACTGATGTCAGACTGACCAACCTGTAACTTCCAGCCTCCTCCCTGCTACAGCTTTTATAAAGTAGGACTATATTTACCCTGCTCCAGTCCTCTGGAACTGCTCCTGTTTCCAGTGAGCTGTTGAAAACGGTTGTCAGAGGTCAGTACCTCCTTGAGTTCCCTCAGCATCCTTGGGTGTACCCTGTCTAGCCCCATAGCTATATCTTTTTTCAGATTTGCAAGTCCCTTCAGTCCATTCACTTCTGTAAATACAGGTTACTCACTTGTAAAAGGAGTTCTAGGAATGGTATATGTTGTTCATCCACACTTCTTGGCAGGTACCTTGCCACTTTAAATCTTGCCAGAAGGTCTTCAAGCTGGCTCCTCCCACCCAGCCAGGTGGTAAAACTCTTGGCTCCGCCCCATGACACCAGATCCAGCCTGCAGGAAGCCAGGTAGTGCGTCAAAGCCAGGGAGGCCGGGTAGGTTGTGTGGATGAACAACATATACCATTCCTAGAACTCCTGTTACAGGTGAGTAACCTGTATTTCTAGGGACATGGATATGTTGTTCAATCCACACTTCTTAGCAGACTCCTAGTAGTTCTCTGGGAGGAGGGAGGCAAGGCGCACAACCCCGATACTTACTTGGGAAATAAGGACTGGAGAACTGAGGTCTTAAAACCAGCATCTTGGCGTGACTCTAGGTCGACGTGGTAGTGGGTAATGAAGGTGTGTGCTGACTTCTAGGTAGCAGCCCTGCAGATTTCCTGGATAGGGACGCCCCTGGAAGCAGCAGTATGATGGGTAGAATGAGCTCTTATCCCTTTGGGAGGCTCCATGCCCACCAATCTATAGCAGAGATCTATGCAGGAGGTGACCCACCTGCCTATCGTCTGCTTGGCTGCAGGTCTGCCAGGTGCAGCTTCACCGTAGGTGAAAAACAGCTGGCGAACCTCTCCCCGAACTTCAGCCATTCGCTCCTTATAGTAAGCAAGCGCTCTTCTAGGGTAAAAAGTATGGAGTCTATATTCGGCCTCTGAGGTGTGATTGGGGAAGAACACCGGCAGAGTCAACACCTGGTTAAGGTGAAATTCTGACACCGCCTTCGGAAGGAATTTCGGGTGGGGGCGCGGGACAACCTTGTCCCTGTGGAAGACCAGATAGGGAGACTCGATGTAAAGCGCCTGGAGCTCTCCCATCCTTCTGGCTGATGTGATAGCCACCAAGAAGGCGGTCTTCCACGACAGGTGGGAGATATCGCACCTGTGCATTGGTTCGAATGGCATGCCCATGAGCTTAGCCAATACCAGCAGTAGATTCCACGGAGGTGGAGGTTCTCACACCGGAGGGGATATGTGATCAAGGCCTTTGCAAAAGTGCCCGACCACCTTCTCCTGCACCACCGACTGCTTGCCGGCCCACGCCCGGTAAGCAGAGATGGCTGCCAGGTGCACCTTAAGGGTCGTCGACCGAAGCCCTAGCTGAGAAAGGGACCACAGGTAGTCCAGAATGCTTGCCAAGGAACAGGAGGAAGGGTCCAACACCTTGTCCTGACACCAAATGGAGAATCTCTTCCATGTGAAAGCACAGCATTTCCTGGTCGACTCCTTACGGGAAGTCTCAACAACGTTGAGGACCTTGTCGGAAAGACCCAAGGCCTGGAACTCTAGTCGCTCAGGAACCAGGCCATCAGGTGCAGGGATTGAAGGTCCAGATGGAATACCTTCCCCTGATTGACTGAGATCAGGTCCGGGCAGGCTGAAAGCCACCTCGGGAGCCTGGAGCTGAGGCTGAAGAGATCTGGATACCAGAACTGGCGGGGCCAGTCTGGGGCTACCAGAATCACCTGCGCCTTGTCCCTCCTCACCTTGAGAAGCACCTTGTGGATCAAGGGAAATGGGGGAAAGGTGTAGAAGAGGCTGGGGGTCCACAGCCTCGAGAAGGCATCCCCCTGCAGCGAGCCCTGCTGAGGGGGGCCGGCATAAAACAGCCTCAGCTTTGCATTCTCCCTGGAGGCAAACAGGTCCACCTGAGGCATGCCCCAGTGGGAGAACAGATCTTGTACTACCTCCTGCAGGAGAGTGCACTCATGGGACGCAGCTCCCATCCGGCTTAGGGCATCGGCCAGAATGTTGGAGGCTCCTGCCACATGGATGGCAAGAAGATCCGCCTCCAGGCTGCGCAAGAGGGACCAAGTGCGGAGAGCTTCCCTGCACAGAGGGATGGAGCGTGTCCCGCCCTGGCAGTTTAGGTAGTACATGGTCGTAGTGTTGTCCATCTGGACCTGGACCACTTGACCCCGTACAAACAGAGCGAAGGCGGTGAGGGATAGACGAACCACTTGAAGCTCCAGCAGGTTGATGTAGCATCGGGACTCCCAAGGGGACCAGAGGCCGTGCCCTCTGTGCTCCCCCAGTTGGGCACCCCAACTTATCAGAGAGGCATCGGTCAAAAGAGAGACCGTTGGCTTGGGGCGGACAAATGGGATGCCCTCCTGCAGATGAGCTGGAACGATCCACCACTAGAGAGCGTTCCACATCTCCTGGGTCACTGTCACTGGCTGATCCAAAGGACTGAAGCGCTGTGACCATTGGCCGGCCAGTCCCCATTGCAGGGGACGCATGTGCCAACGGGCCCAACTGACCATGCTGGTGCAGGCCGCCATGAGTCCCAGGAGGCACAGGAAGTCCCGGGCAGGGCGCAAATGCATAACCTGAAATGATTGGGTAAAGGAGGAAAGAACCTCGGCCCTGTCCGCCGGGAGCCGTGCTCTGGCTCGCAGAGAGTCGAGCTCTTCCCCGATGAATTGGATCACCTGCTTTGGCATGAGTTCCGACTTGGCCTCATTGAAGAGGAGACCAACTTGAGAGCAAACCTGGAGGGCCAGATCCCTGGACCACTCCACCTCCGGTCTGGAGGAGGCCGCAATCAGACAGTCATCCAGGTAGGGGTACACCCGGACCCTTCGGCGCCGCAGGAATGCTGTCACCACTGCCATGCATTTGGTGAAGACCCTGGGAGCTAGAGAAAGGCCAAAGGGCATGGTCTGGAACTTGTAGAGGGACCCCTCTGCTCTGAAGTGGAGGAATCGCTGATGGGACAGATGGATTGGGACGTGAAAGAACACGTCCTGGAGGTCCAGAGAACAGAATCACATGCCTCGTTCCAAGGATGGAATGATCTGAGCCAGAGTGACCATCCTGAAGGTTCGAGACCTTAGGAACCTGTTCAGGTCGTGCAGGTCTAGAATGGGGTGCCAGCCTCCCGTCCGTTTCAGGAACAGGAAGTACCTGGACACAAACCCTGGGTCTGGTGGAGGATCCACCACCTTCCTGATCACCTCCTTTTGGAGAAGCAGGGCAATGTTGGCTCAATGGGCCAACAGAAAGGCTGCGGACCCCGTAACCCTCCGTGGGGCGACGGTTCGGAAGGGCGGGGCCTGCTGGAACTCCAGAGGCAGATCCTTTCCTACCACCTCCAACACCCAACGGTCCATGGTGATAGTGGACCAGGAGGAAAGAAAGTGGCGAAGCCATCCCCCCCACGGGGGGAACCCAGTGGGAAGTGACACGGCTGGGGGTGACATCCCTTAACCCGTCACTAGGCAGGCTTGGAGGAAGGACCAGCTGAGGGACCTCCTGGGACTTTTCCTCCCGGCTTCCTGTTGGAGGAAGCTGCAGGCTCGGCTTTGTGGTGCCAAGTGCGAGTCTGCTGGCCCTGATGCTGATGTTGCTGGGCCTGACGTGCTGCAGGGCAGAAGGGCGAAAGGACTTATGCTGCTGTCGGCAGCCTTGGTCCTTCTGGGCAGACGTGACAGAGTCCAAGGTGGCACTGGACTTTTCAATTCCCTGAAGGTGGCCTTCCACCCCAGGCCCGAACAAGTCGGTACCCAGGAAGGGGACGTCTGCCAACTTGTGCTGGGTATCCGACATAAAGGTGGAGATCCGCAGCCAAGCTCTGCGGTACATGGCCACTGCAGCTGCTACTGACCGGGCACAGGAGTCTCCAATATCGAGAGCCGTTTGGAGCTGCTGTTTCGCCACTGCCCTTCCCTGATCCCGCACCTGCTTGACCGTAGTCTGCAGATCAGCCATGAGATGAGGGATCACCTCATCCAGGGAGCCCATAACGGCATGGGAGAAGTGCGCCATCAGTACGGCTGAACTGGCCTGACGGAGGCCGAGGGAGGATGCAGCATATACTTTACGCCTGGCATAGTCCAGCTTTTTGGACTCTTTGTCGGGGGGGGGCCTTGTCCATGTCCCTAGTGTTCCTGGAACACCGGAAAATGCTGTCGGTAACCAACCCCTCTGCAGAGGGGTGTTCTGAGAAACCGGACAGAGACCCAGTAGGGACCACATACTTCCTAGCCATCCTGGCCGAAGGAGCAGGACAAGAAGCCGGCCACTGCCATAACTCCAAGGCTAGGCCAACAATGGCTTCAGCCACCGGAAAGACCTCCATGGGAGAATCCCCACTGTCCAGTATCTCCATGAGGGGATACTTGGCCCACTTGGATACGGGCTTGAGCTGCATCCCGGTGGACTCAAAGGTGAACTGAAGCAGACCCATGAACGATGATGGGCTCTCTTCCATCGACTGTCCCCCAGAGGACTCCAGGTCGAGGGGCCTGGAGAACAGGGAGGAATTGTCGACAGACTCCGAGGAGTCTGCGAACAGCTGCCTAGGGCCTGAGCCACCCTCCACCTGCCGAGGGACGGTCGGGAGTGAGGGTGACCGACAACCGTGGGCAGTCCCTGACCCGACCGAGAATCTTGGTCGGAGCCCCGATTGCTGTGGAAGTGGAGTTCCACCACAATCGGTGAGCAGTTGGTTTTGGCCGAACAACCGCCCGGTTTGGGCACCTCGACCACTGCGAGGGGTTGTTTCGGCCTTTCGGGTGACAGCCACTTAATGGCCAGGGAAGGTGACGGCGTTGGCTTGTTCCTGGTCAGAAGGAGCTGCTGCCACATTATGTCCTCATAGCGTTGACGCAATTTGCGCCGAAGCCTCTCCTCCTCCGAGGAGGAAGATGAGGATGAGCAGCGATGCTGCTTTCCTCGGTGCTGAGACCGAGACCGACTGTGCCAGTGGGATCGGCTGGACCAAGAAGAGGTCAGAGACCGAGACTGTCGGTGTTTCTGAGGGTGGGTCTAGGAAGGAGCAGGAGAAACCCATTCCTCCCTCGGCTCAGGAGCCTTAACCGGGGACTCCAGCACAGGAGGCGCAGGCAAGTCCTCGGTTTCCACCGGGGGAACCGGTGAAGAAGGGCTGTCGGCATCTCCAATTGACAGCTCGTCCGACGGATCGAGAAAAATCTCAACTGCGTCGATGGGTGTCTCGGCCGGCTGACCTGACGGGGACACCATGAAGCCAGCGGCCTTAGCCATAACCGCAACCGAAGTAGAGTGTCGACTGTCCGGGGAGGGGGACCTCTCCCACTCCCATGAACATCGACGGTGGGACTTACCCTTCGAGTCCTTCTTCTTTGACCGAGAGGAGTGTCCCGAAGGCCCCTCGCCTTTCGTGGAGAGAGATTGGTAAAGCTCCTTAAAAGAAGCTGTGTAGGAGGATCCAAAGGAGAGCGGGATAAATGCCACGACTGAGGATGAAGATGCGGCCTGGGCTGCCTCCTCCTCGAGGGTGATCATCTGCTCGAGTTGCTCAGCCGAGCCAGCCGCCGCGGAGACCGCCCAACGGGCCTCCTTTGACTTCACCAGCAGATAACGTTTCTTGGGGCGCCCAAGCTGCAACCGGGCAGCACGGTCTTTGAGGACATTTTCCGAAAAAGACCTGTACAACTCGCAGGCCTGCGGGTCGTGGTCAAGCCCGAGGCAGTAGACGCACATGGAGTGCAGATCGGTCCTAGACATCCTCTGCCCGCATGGGCACCACCGAAAACCGGGAGTCGATTTGTCCATCGGAGCCGCAAAGGAAGAAGTAGACTGAAGTCTAGAAAACTTTAAAATTATTTTCGGGTGAACTGAAGAGTTTGGATCCAGTCTAAATGCAGAGCATTAAGGAGGGAACCTGAGCTTCCAAGCAGTAAGGAAGGTGTGGCATCATGAGGCAGAGCAGAGAGAGTTTTACCACCCGGGTGGGTGGGAGGAGCCAGCTTGAAGACCTTCCAGCAAAATTTAAAGTGGCAAGGTACCTGCCAAGAAGTGTGGATTGAACAACATATCCGTGTCCCTAGAAATGGACTTTGAACAACCCAAGAAGTGATGTTATCCCAGCCACACACATACACCCAGAAGTGACTTACTGAGATTACAAAATGGATCAATTTATGTGTTTACAGTCATAAGTAGGCTGCCTTGTGGGCACCAGTTTCACTAGTGAGGTTGTGCTGGGATAACATCACAAGCAAAACTGGTTCTCCACCAATCTGATTTTTTTCTGTCTGTTTTATAGTTAAATATTCCACTCTACTAATTTGAAAGCAGGTATCCCTTAAGCAATGCTAGCTCTGGCTCTGAATTTATTTTTTGTTTTTTTCATACCAATGTCTTCACCAAAATACATGTTTTGGTGTCATTCAGTAAGAAGGAACTATTTATAAAGAACACTTATGTAAGAACTTACTGTAACAGTAGATCTTCGAGAAGAGCTCTTGTAGCAGGTAACACTATTAGGACTACACCGCCAGGCACTAGAACCCCACAGAAAAATTCTAGCTGTCAGTCTAAGGCAGGGGACCACCCCTGATTTCAGCCCAACCCTCAACGTCACCCATGGCATAAAGGGGCAGACCCCGGTACCACCTCAGTTCACCCACCAGAGACCCGGCTAGCATAATGAATGGGGATCCAAGGAGGTTCTCACATCCCCCAGAGATGAGGAAAGTTACATAACCCTGGGGGAAGGTGGGAGGGAAAGCTTACCTGCTGCAAGAGTTCTTCTCGAAGATCTACTGTTATGGTAAGTTCTTGCGTAACTGTACTATCTCACTTTGAGACAGAGCTCTTGCAGCAGGTAACACCATTAGGACCGAGTCCCAAGCAGTAGAAGGATAGAATCCAGGTCAGAAGGGTGGTGGTTATGGTCAGAAGTAAACCACCGATACTCTTGAGAGACTAGTCCCTGGAAGACAGCAGGGCCAAAACCTGCCCTCCTCCTTGAAGTAATGTCCAGGCTGTAGTGCTTAACAAAGGTGTGGACTGAACTCCAAGTAGCAGCAGCACAAAGATCCACTGCTGAAACATTTCTTATGGATGCAAATAAAGTGGCAACACCCCTAGTAGAGTGACCTTTAACCGGTCCTGGTAAAGGTTTTTTGTATTTTTGATAGCAGAAAAACTATACAATTGACCAACCCACTTGGACAAAGTCTGCTTAGTCACAGGTGCCCCTAACATTCTCTGGGCAAAGGAGACAAAACAATTGACCTGTCTTTCTAGAAGACTGAGTACGATCTAAGTAGAAACGAGGGCCTCCCCTTTATTGGAGTACCCTGGGTAATAAACTGAAGTTGAATGTCTTGGTTAAGAGTGAACTCGGACACTACCTTTGGGAGAAACTTAGGATTGGTACACAGGGATACCCTATCCCTGTGAAAAATCAAATAAGGCTCTTTACACATCAGAGCCTGAAGCTCAGAAATCCTCAGTGCAGAAGTAAAGGCAACCAAAAACAACACTTTCCAAGATAGGAAGTGTAGCTCGCAACTTGCGGCTGTCTCAAAGAGAGGCAATGTATTTATTTATTTAGCTTTTGTTTACCAGGCAAGCACACTAGACAGTCAAGTGCCTATTTTCAGGTGTGACCCAGGAGAGTTACAAAGATACAGGCAATAACAGTACAGAGGCTAGCAACAATTTAAACAAGGTACAGTCAGAATACAAGCAAGAAGAATCAGCAGAAACAAAGTATAGAGACTTGGGTGCAACTGTCAGGCATGGTACAGACAGGTATAAGCAAACAACTACAGTCAGGTAACAGACAGTGAACAATTTAGTGCAATTCAGTGTGAGGCATGACAACCCAGGGAGGGCAGCCAAGGAGTTAAGACCAGTATCAGCAGCAAGCTTTTCTAACATAAATAACAGGTCCCATGGGGGACTGAGGTCTCTCCTGGGAGGCCTGATATGCATAATACCATGTAAGAAGGTCTAGGACAAATCCAATTGCACTAAGATCCTGCCCTCCATAGGTACATGGTAAGCTGACAGTGCAGAAAGGTGTACCTTTATGGACGAACAGCTGAGACCCTTGTCAGACAGAGAAAAAAGGTACTCCAGTGCCGAATTCACCGGGCAGGTGAAAGGATCCAGGAGACGGGATGACGCCCATAGGCAGAAATATTTTCACTTCACGGTATATGTGGCCCTAGTCAATGGTTTTCACGTGGCCACTAGGACCTCCGCTACCCTTGGAGACACCCCATATCTGTCTCTGACTAGGTCTGCAGGAGCCATACATGCAGGTGCAGAGATTGAAGATTTGGGTGTACTAGAGTTCCCTGTTCCTGGGAGAGCAAGCAAGGAGATGGGGGCAAGGGAACGCGGGGTTCCGATGCCAATTGTTGGAGCAACGGGAACCAAATCTGTCGAGGCCAAAATGGCGCTATGAGGATCATGACAATGTGTTCCATTGTAGCTTGAGCAACACTCTTTGAAGTAGTGAGAAGGGAAGGAAGGCATACAGAAACCCCCCTGCCCAAGAGAGGGACAACGTGTCTAACCAAAAAAAACACCAGGTCCTGGATCTAGCAAGGGGAAATTGAGCAGTTTGGCATTGAGTGGGGACACAAACAGGTCCAGTTCTGGAAGGCTTCACCTTTCGAAAAGGTCATCTACCTCATCCTGTAGCAGCTCCCATTCGTGAGCCTGAGACCGAGAACTGCTGAGGCAGTCGGCTAGGGTGTTCTGAACTCTGGAACGTGAACCGCTGCAAGTTGCTGGTGGTGCTCCGCTGCCCAGTACCAGACTCACATGACTTCCCTGCACAGGGCAGCATGAGTGCGTGCTCCCTTGCTTCTTGATGCAGAAGACCAATGGCATGTTGTCTGACTGGATCAGTAGGGGCCTTGGCAGGAGAAACGCCTGTAGGGAGTACAAAACGGCTCTCATCTCCAACACGTTTATGGCGGAGACTGCGTTCCAAAGAGGTCCAAGTCCTTCTTGTCTGATGATCTCAGAAATGCCCACCCCACCCAAGTCCTGAGACATCTGTTTTCAGGATCTGCTGAGGACTGGGGGTTTTGAAGGAAGCCCCAGATTCGAGCCGGAAAGGGGTGAGCGACCATTCCAGAGTCTGACACACAGCTTTGGAAAACCGAACTGGCTGTTCAAGGTCATCCAAACGCTGGTCCCATTGAACCCTGAGGTTCCACTGGAGAACCCTCATATGCAGACGAACTAAGGGAACCATTACAATGGTGGCTGCTATGTGGCCTAGCAGCTGCAGTACCATTCTTGCTGGAATCTGATTTGAGGAGCTGATCCTCCCAGCACCCTTAGTCGATCTGTCCTGTCTAAGGGAAGAAAGGCTCTCCCTGGACAGTGTCCAAGACTGCCCCTATATACTGTAACCTTTGGCTGGGCCAGGGGGAGGACTTGAGAAGGTTCAAGGTAATCCCCAGATCTTGGAACAGGTGGAAGGTGTCTTCCAGTGAGCGACACAGCTGTTCTTTTGTGGGAGCTGTTAATAGCCAGTCATCGAGGTAGGGGTAGACATAATGTCCCTGCCTCCTGAGAGCTGCTGCCACTACTGCCAGGCACTTGGTGAACACCCTAGGTGCTGAAGAAAGGCTGAATGGTAGCGCTCTGAACTGGTAGTGCTGTCCCTGGAAGGTAAAGCGGAAGCATTTTCTTTGGGATGGCAGGATCTTTATATGCATATATGTGTCCTGCATTTCCAGGGAGCAGAGCCAATTCCATTGGCGAAGCATGGGTAGCAGTCCCGGTAGTGTCACCATCCTGAAACTTTTATGTTCGATGAAAGTGGTCAGTTGGCTGAGGTCCAGGATGGGATGAAAGTCCCCTGTCTTTTTTGGGACGAGGAAGAACTGGGAGTAGTATCCCTTTCCTCTGAAATGATGGCACTGCTTGGATCACGTTTTTGCACAAAAGGACCTGGATTTCTGCTCTTATCAGGCCCGTGTGGGATGGGGAGCAATGGGTGGGAATAGGCGGGTTGTCTAGTGGAATCTGGTTGAACTCCAGTGCAAAACCCCTCTCTATGATCTGAAGTACCCACTGATCCACGGTTACATTGGACCAGCCGCTGTGGTAAAGGGACAACCTCCCGCCTACTGCCTCCCCCTACAACTCCGACGGAGGAGGGGGGGAGCAGGCAGGAAGTCATGCCAAGGTTGTTGGAGTGGGCAAGGGAGCTCTAGCATTCTTAGCACTCTTAGGTTCCTATGCTCCTGAGGGCAGGGGTGTTCCTTTTCCTTTATAATCCCCCTCTTTGCTGTGGTCGTCTTCCTTGGTGGCCCTGCTGCCTTCGAAAGGAGCAACACCTAGATGTGGCTGGTTCAGATTTGTACATTTTGTGGACTTCAGAAACTACCTTACCAGAATCCTGTAATCCAGATATCAGCTTTTCGGCCTCCTGACCAAAAAGTATTGGCCCTTGGAAACGGGCATCCAGGATGACGTCATGCAGGTCCTGGCGGAATCCTGAGACCCTCAGCCAGGAGTGGTGCCTTAAGCATATTCTGGTAGTTGCAGCCCTGGTGGCAGTGTCTGCTGGTCATATGACCACCTAAGGATGTGCTTACCGACGACAGCACCAGATTGAAGGACTGCTATTAGTTCAGCCTTGCTGGCAGAGTCAGGTTGTGACCGGCTAGGTCCATGGCCTTATTCCATAGTGATTTTGGATACATCACCATGTGTGCCAAAAAATTAAGTGATCTGACCACACAGGTGGCTGAGGAATACACCCTGCGACCCAGAAGGTCCAATTTCTTGGACTCCTTGTCCAGTGGCTAGGAGCTCATATGCTGGGTTCTCCCATGAACAGCCGTGAGGATCATAGGATCCGCCTTGGGCTGCTCGCTGAAGTGTGGTTCTTCCCTTGGTGTCCTATACAAGTGGCCATCCTTTTTTGGGACCGCCGAGGTTGCGGAGGGGAACTTCCAGGCTACTTTTGTAACATCCTGGAATGGTTCCAGGAAGGGTGGAATGACCAAGGGTTTTGGGTAAGTGGCTCGTAAGAATTTTGCCAAACGACATCTTTCGGGGTCCAACTCTTCCATCTCCCACTGATTTAGGAATGGGATATGTCTCATTATATCCAGGAAGGGTTGTCCAGAGGAGACCTCGGAGAGTCTCTCTGGGTGTCTGGGGATGGAAGAGACAAGTCATCCTCTGAGGAATCATAGGAGGAGAAGCCTCCAGAGGAACCTTCTGAGGACGTATACGGGTGTCCCCTGGAGGAGGATCTGGATGGGTGCCAATCATGCCACCGTCGCACTGGTAACCCATGTCCCTCATCCCCTGATGTTGGATGGGCTGGCGTCCGGGGTGGCAGAGGTGAATGCTGGGGGGGAGGGGAGAAGGCTCTCTAGGTGGGGCCGGCTCCAGTGGCCTATGCAAAAGATCCCCTTTAATGGCATTCCCCCAGCTATTAAGCAGGGCTCTGATCTCAGCCAAAGGGGCAACAGGGCCTGGCTGTGGTGCTGGTGCGGACGGAGCCCCTGGCATTGGCCCCGACGGTACGGTCTCCTCTGGTGTCAGGTCCAACGGTACTTTCTTGTCGGCCAATGGCTCTGGTGGAACGATGTCTTCTGGTGTCGGGTGCCCTGACGCCTGGTCATCATGCTCCCGAGGTGAAGGCAGAGGGGGTTGCGTCCGGTCTCGGGTATCCCCGGAGGGGAGCGTCAGGTCTCCTGATGTCTGATCTGTAGTCAGGTCATCATTCAGGCCCTGCGGAGCAGATGGCGGCATAGAGGGTGGTGTCTGGTCCAGCTTCGTAGTGAAGTCAGAAGGTGCTGAGGCCGGACATCGGTCCAAAACCTCGGCCGAGGAAAGTGATATGTTTTCTGGCACTCTCATTCCTGGCATCTCCTACTGTTGTCCGACTCTGTCACCCTGTCTGATGACCCAGAGACTACAGCCTTGCAGATGGCAGGTTCCAACCTGCTGCCCAACGAAGAGTGTGCCTGTCCTACTGATTGAGACCCTAGCGCATGAGTGTGGGGTTGGATAGCCAGGGACACAGAGGCTTGAGAAAGCCCGAACGACTTCCCACATCTGCAAGGAGCTTCCTCAATAACGAACCCAGTAGAGCCAGGGAGACCACGGGGTTGAGTCTGACCTCACGCAGAAGACTTGGTAGTCTTGTGTGGGGACCTAGGACGGGATTCTGACCTGGATCTGTCCTTGTCCCGATGTTGGCACTTCCCGCCTGATTTCTTCTCTCTGGGGGAGGAGTCCTTAGCTGAGGAGGAAGACGAGCTGTGCCCCGACTGGGCCTTCTGCACAGCGGCCACTTGCTGTTCAAGGAAGTACACGTTCAAGGTGTTCAGGTGGCAGATTCAGGTCCTCTTGTTGAAGCCTTGGCAGTGCGGGCAGTTGTCCGGCCTCCGGTCAGGGCCTAGGCAAAGCAGGCAGGCTGAATGGCCGTCTTTTGCTGGGATCTGCTTGCCGCACACACATTTCGATTTCCGCCGCTCTGATGAAGAAGATGGCTGGGAAGACATGCACGACGAACTAGTAGTTTGAGTAAAAAAAAAAAAGTAACTGCGGGAAGCGCGAACATTTCAGTTGACTGGAAGCAGGAGGCATCCGTGGAACCGATATGCACAGGTCGACGAAGGGGAAAAAAACTGAGGTGGTGCCAGGAGACTGTCCCATTATACCATGGGTTACGTCAGGGGTGGGGCCGACATCAGGGGCAGTCTCCCGCCTTAGACCACTAGCTAGAATTTTTCTGTGGGGTCCTAGTGCCTGGCGGCATAGTCCTAGTGGTGTTACCTGCTACAAGAGCTCTGTCTTGAAGTGAGATCTCTACATCTTTGAGGGAATCTCATCAGGTCACACCTATGGAACTTGTAGCTGTCAGGCCCTAGGACCACACACCTTTCTACAGCTGTCCACTAGGGGGCCGTCCACAACAACATCTGATGTCATCCATGGGTGGCTGCCCCTTCCCCCTCAGTTCATTTCCTGCTGGAGACTGTGTTTGGAGAATCTCCCCATAGGGAACCCGGAAGGGGAAAAGATCTGCCTGAAAAGTAAGGCAGAAGATGATGATGAAAGGCCTCCAAGGCAAACAAGGAACTCTAGCATCTCAGGTAGGGGCTGGAAGGGGAAGGGACAGAGAAGGCCACGAGAAGCTTGAAGAGAGACAGAAAGGTCAGGTACAAATGGCCGCATTAGACTGATGGAATGCCAGCCCAAAGGAAGGTCCAGGCGACAGCCAAAATCATGAGGAGAAGCTCTATGACACCATATGAAAAAGCCAGAACGCCATCTCTGGAAAAGCCAGGGATAGATGGGACACTCAGCTGCTAGGAATGGCCAGAGGGACAGGCAATCTCTCCTGTTGCAAGAGGCAGGGGCAAGGAAGCTGCAAATCTCAGAAAAAAAACTGGGTCAGAGGGTGGGACGGCACGACCCAATGAAAGAGATTCCCTCGAAGATCTACTGTTACGGTAAGTTGTTCTGTAACTGTTCTATCTTCTTCAGGAATACCTCTCATCTTGTCACACCTATAGAACGAGTCCCAAGCAGTAACAACAGGACATTCTGGGTGGCAGGAGACTCGAGGCCTAAGGCAGAAGGCCTTGAAGCACAGTTAGGTAAAAAAAACACCCTTCTAATAGAAGCAACATCCAGAGTGTAGAACTTTGTGAAAGTGGGGACAGTACACCCAGGTGCAGCAGCACAAGTTTCTGCAGTGGATGCATTCCTGAAACAGGCACCAGAACGGACCGTGCCTCTGGCTGAATGGCCATGAACCACATTAGGAAATTCCTTAATGTACCTAGAGTAAGAAAAAGAAAGACAATTGGCCCATCATTTGGACAAACACTATTGAGAAACTGGGACACCCTCTTTCCCAGGGGAGAAAGGAACAAACAATCGAGAGGACTTATTACAGTCCTTGGTATGATGGGTATATCTGAGAATACTATGCACATCGAAAGAATGGAGCAATGCTTCACCTTACTGCAGCTATGTTCACAGACCTAGCCAAGGCTTTTGATTCCATCTCCCACTCTTTTCTTCTCACAAAACTCGAACTCATTGGAAACTCCCCTCTAGCTGTCAAATGGTTCTCATCTTACCTTTCGGGCCACTTCCACTGTGTCTAAGCTGGTATAGTACTCTCCCTTCCTCTCCCTATCTTGGCAGGAGTTCCTGAAGGCTCCATTCTTGGTCCTGTTTTATTCTCCATTTTTCTTAACGACCTACATACTGTATTCTTCCCTAGTTCACCTTTATGCTGATGACATGATCTGATTCTTGTCTGGTTCCTCCCTACTGGTGGTGACCTCTCAGCTGCAAACTGATTTCACTCACGTCCTAAACTGGTTCCAATCAAACCAGCTCAAGGTAAATACAGTACTACTAAAACAGTCTCTATGATTTTCAGCACTCACCAAAAACTAGCCAAACTCACTGCACCCCTTCCTTCTCAACCCTTGATGGCACCCCTACTGTCCCCTCATAAGTATCTAGGTGTCTGGTTAGACAGCAGTCTTGATTTCTCAACTCATGTAAACTACATGCATTCCAAGCACTAACCTAAACTTGGTGCTCTCTATAGAAACAAAGATGCCCTCTCTCTCCCTGTTCGTCAGATACTTCTAATTAAAACCATCCTACCACTATTCGATTATGCTGACCTTGTCTATGGTTCTGCTTCTGCATCCACTCTTTCCCAACTGGATGTCCTTTTTAATGCTTTCTGTCGTTTCTCCTTGAATGTCCCATTCAGGACTCATCATTACTTACTCTACTCTTCTCCATCACTCCTTTCCTTACTCTCTCACCGATGCCACCACACTTCCATAATTTCTGCCAAATTCTTCAAACAACATGAAGTCTTGCTATATTCTGACATATGCAGTGAGTCCCAACCTTCGAACTGCCCCGGAGATGAAAGAGTTAACTTTCTATGCCAGGCATGGAACGCTGAGCTTGAGCTCGGTTGAGACTCTGTCTGTTGTTCTTCAAACTCAAACCGTCAGATTCTTTACTCCGCCTCACTGAACAGTCGCTCCGGAGATTTCTACTTCTGCTCGGTTCATTTTGTCGGTTAAAGTACCGTTTTTCTCGGTTTTCGACCAAATTTAAACCGCAACCTGTCGGTTCAGTCTCTGTCTGTGGTATTTGTGAGTACTAGATAGGTTTTACATTAATTCTGTTCTGTGTCGAACTTGTAAACGGTTTATCGGTTCGGTTTGAACTGATCAAGTTGTTTAAAAAAATCTTAACCTGTGATTTAGAGTGTGGTTACCGGTTCTTATCGGTTCTAAAAAAAAAAAAACGGATTTTATTACGGTTTTTTCCACGACCCGTGACACGGTTGGTAACCGATAAGAGAGTCTTACTTGGCAGATTGCCATAAACGGGTAAGTTTGGATAGGACTGGCACTATGTCTGAGAAACCCACAAGAAAAACTGGGCCCACTGGGTTTCAACACTGTAGTGTGTGTGGGGAAGTCTTTGCCAAGGCTGATCCCCACATCACCTGTGTTTATTGTCTGGGATTTGACCACCTCAATGCAGACTGCCAGATTTGTAAAAATGTTCCTGCAGCTACCCTGGAGAAGAGAGTTGGTAGGCTCAGGGAAAGAGAGGCCAAAAAGTCCGCTGAACCGGATGGCCAGCCCGGTTCGGTTCAAACCGAACCATAAGGAGTGCCCTCTGACCAGGGCGAGACTTCTTCGGGCAAAAGGAGATCCGACTCTGAGGAGTCAGTTCCAGCAAAAAGGACTAGAAAATCAGCTGGTGTGGAGCCAAAACTTTCCTCTCCAACCGCTGAAGAAATAGCCAAAGTGATCAAAATTGTCCAGTCGCTTTCTCAGCTCGACCGGAACCGCAATCAAGGTAGGTGCTCGTCTGGGCTGGTTCCACCGGTTCAAGAGTATGATTTAGAGGAATATTATGAACCGGAGGAGGGAAGAGGAGTATGAGGAGAGTGAATGTGGATTTGAAAGTCTGATGTGCCCACTGACCGGACATCTCCCAGACAGACCTTCAGGAGTGTCTCTCCTAGGCTTTCTGAGTCCCTTCTCATTTTATGTTTTATAAAAAGTGGTTGAAACCCTCCAGCTCCTATGGAGGAAGCTGTAGATGATCAAGAGGAGCCTGACTATGTAGAAATGATGGATATCCCAGAGTCTAGGAGACTGTCTATTCCCTTGCATAAATCTTTTGGGAAACAGACATTTAAAATTTTAAAAACTCCTCACACTATACCTCCTCTGGATAAGAGAATGGACAAGAGGTACACATTGTCAGGCTCTGATACGGAGTTCCTTACACAACAATGGAGCCATGTTGAGGTAGTGCAGGCTGCAGCCTGTGACAAAAGGCAAATATTCCCTTGGCTTCACACCTCCCCAGACAAGGACTCCAGGAGGATTGATGCCATGGCAAAGAAACAGTACATGGCAGCATCCTTGGGACTCAGACAGGCAAATTATATGGCTTATGTTGCTAGATATCAGAAATCCAGATGGGACACTGTCATGGCTCTAGCAAAACAGGTCCCTGGCCAGCTTGCAAGGAGTTGGAGCAGGTGGCTGCTGATGGTATTGAGGCATCAAAGGTGCAATTCCATGCTGCAGTGGACTCAAATGATGTGTCACCAAGAGTCATGGCTACATCTGTGGCACTTTGAAGAATGGCTTGGCTCAGATGTACTAGCCTGTCACAGGATACCCAAACTAAGGCCATGGATTTTCCTGTTGTGGGTAATTCCCTGTTTGGGGAGCAGACAGAGAATTACACGAAGAAAATGGATGAGTATAGGACCACCTATAGGAGTGCACAGGCCAAGGAAATGCAGGCCACTCCTCAGAGGCAGCTTCCCAGGGGCAGGGGCAGGCCTTTTCATAGGCCTTTTTACCAAGCCCAGGCCTCCTCTTCTGCTTATGCCCAGAGGGGGTTCTTCAGAGGGAGAGGCAGAAGGGGTACAAGCAGACCTGCTTCCACCCCTCAGCCCAAAGCCCCTGCCAAACAGGCACCCTGATGGGGTTGCCAGGGCCGATTCTCAGCTACCTGTAACGGGCAGGCTGGTTTACTTTGTCCAGGACTGGGAGTCTCTGACATCAGACAAATGGGCCCTGGAAGTAGTAAGCCAGGGACTGGTTCTCAGCTTCAAAAAGTTTCCAAAGATGAGAACCAGATCCTTTCCGCCTGCAAATCCATCAGAGGCACTTGCCTTAGAGGCAGAGGTCTCTTCCCTCCTAGCTCTCAGAACTGTGGAAAGGGTTCCACCCCTACACCAGGGCAAAGGATTGTATTCCAGGTACTTCCTTACCCCAAAAAAGACAGGAGAATGGCAGCCCATCCTGGATCTCAGATACTTAAACAAGCACCTTTTAAAACCAAAATTCAAAATGGTGACTCTGGGAATTATTCTACCCTCTCTAAGGCCAAGGAATTGGCTAGTGTCCCTGGACCTCAAGGATGCCTACTTCCATATTCTCATAAGAAGCTCCCATCGAAAGTACCTCAGGTTCGGGCTGCCCTCAGGCTATTACCAGTTCAGAGCAATGCCCTTTGGCCTCACCTCTGCTCCAAGGGTATTCACAAAATGCCTGGCAGTAGTAGTTGCTTCCCTGAGAAGGCAGAAATTGCTATTTTCCTTACCTGGACGACTGGCTCATAGTAGGCCAGTCCCCAGACCAAGTCAAGTTACACTTACAGATAACTCAGCAACTGCTCACTCTTGCCTCTCCCAAATCTTTCAAAGTCAGTTCCACAGCCTGTCCAGCTCCTCACCTTCATAGGTGCAGAGTTAGACACTGAGAAGGCCAGAGCCTTCCTTCCCTGGACAGGGCAAGGACCCTGGTCCTCTGGCCTCCTCATTCACCCTGCAGGTGTTAGCACAAGGCATTTTCACAGCTCCTGGGGCACATGGCTGCTTCTACAGCAGTTGTGCAGGGAGCAAGATTTCAGATGAGGGACATTCAGTTCCATTTGAGAGCCTTTTGGTCTCAAAGGAAGGACCCTCTGACCAAACTGATCCTAGTAACTCGAACCCTGATCCAGGCCCTATAGTGGTGGCAGGATCAGAACAATTTGAGACAAGGGGTTCCTGTCACCAGTCTCACTCTTTAATCCTTACTACAGATGCCTCCCCTTGGGGTGGGGGCTCACATGGGCGACTCACCACCCAGGGGTTGTGGTCCCCTCAGGAATCTCTGCTCCATATCAATCTGTTGGAACTCAGAGCAGTATTTCTAGCACTTCAAGCTTTTTCAAAATCTGTTCAGAACAAAGTTGTACAGGTCAGAACAGACAACACCACCACAATGTGGTACATCAACAAGCAAGGAGGCACTTGGTCGACGGCCTTGTGCACCGAAGCAATGAAGTTGTGGTCTCTGGCTTACTCCCTGAACACCTCCCTCACGGCAGTTCACCTACCAGGAAAGGACAATGTCCTGGCAGATGCTCTCAGCAGGATTTCCAAGGGCCATCACAAATGGTCACTGGATCCCCTGGTCTTGGAAGTAATTTTTTCCAGACAATCACCAACTTCCCCTTTTTTGCTGCAGACCCCCAGTGTTGGGCTCAGTCCCCCTGGATGCCTTAGTTCTCAACTGGGAAGGGAAGTTTCTCTATGCTTTTCCCCCCTTCCCTCTCCTGTTCAAAGTGCTAGTCAAAATCAGATCTCAACCCTGCAAGATGATCCTGATTGCTCCAGACTGGGCCAGACAGCCCTGGTATCCACTCCTACTGTCCTTAGCAGCCCATCTTCCCCTGTGTCTTCCCAAGAATTACAATCTGTTAACCTGTGCTCAGGGGAGGGTTTGGTACCCGAACCTCAAATCTCTCAATCTCAAGGCCTGGTTCTTGAAGAGTTAAGAGTCTGCTGACTTACACCTCTCCCAGGGTGTAATGGATATCCTGAAGGCTTCTAGAAAACCTTCCACCAGGGCTACTTATAATTCTAAATGGAAAAGATTTTCCATATGGTGCTCTGGGAAGCATATTTCCCAGAATCTGCTGATCTGCCCACAGTCCTTGATTATATGGTTCACTTAAATAGCTTGAGCTGAGACCAGCTACACTGAAAGTGCATCTGGCAGCTGTGTCTGCTTTATTTCAGCAGGTAAGCCCTGTTCTCTCTCAGCTCACCCTGTTTTCTCCAAGTTTTTCAAGGGATTGCTTCACACCAACCCTCCATTCAGGGACCCTGCCCCTGCCTGGGATGTCAATGTTTGCATTGCTCAGCTTATGCAACCCCCTTTTGAGCCTTTATCTTCAGCAGAGCTTAAGTACTTGACTTGGAAGACTGTGTTTCTGGTAGCCATCACTTCTGCCAGACGCATAAGTGAATTACAAGCTTTGTCAGTGGAGCCTGATTTTATCTCCTTTCATAGAGATAAGGTGGTCCTCAGGACTAACAGGAAGTTCTTGCCTAAGGTGGTTTCAGATTTCCACCTTAATCAATCTATGTCTCTTCCTGTGTACTTCACTGACCATTCCTCCTCTGCTGAGAGGAGACTGCACAGTTTAGATGTCAAAAGAGCCCTTAGTTACTACATAGAGCGTATCAAGGGTCACAGGTTTGACTCCCTCCAACTGTTCCTCACTTATGGTGAGGTTGGTAAAGGGAAACCTGCCACTAAAAGATCCATTGCCAGGTGGATTGTCTCCTGTATCCAATTTTGCTATGAAAACTGGGTAAGGTTCCTCCCCAGGCCTGAGGGCTCACTCTACCAGAGGTACAGCTGCTTCCCTTGATGCTGCCAGGGACATCCCTACTCTAGAGATATGTCAAGCAGCTACCTGGAAAACAGTTCACACTTTTACCAAGCATTATTCCCTGGACATTCAGGCTAGGAGTGATGCTTGGTTTGGCACAGCTGTGCTTCAGAGCCTATTTCCTAAGTAGGTTCTGTCCCTCCTCCATGGAGGTACTGCTTTGTAGTTCAGATATAAACAGAATATAGCAAGACTTCATGTTGTTTGAAGAAAAATTACTCACCTTAGTAATGTTGTTTCTTCTAATGGAGTCTTGCTATATTCTGACCTCCCTCCCGCCTGCCCCTCTCAGAACCTCTGTTTTTGGGATGTGGGTGGGCAGTGCAGTGTTGGCACTTAGTAGGTAGGTGCCCACCCTTTTTGTTTCACCCCTTCTTTTTGGGGTGAGTGGGTGTTGTGTTTTCATTTTTGGGTCTCCTGACTTGAGTCTTTGTGTTGGGACCAAATAATGTGTTTTTAGGTTTAGTAGCCAGTTGGCTAGTGTAGGTTTACAGCTTCCACACAGGACCTTAGTGAGTTTAGCTCATAAAGATCTGACGGTTTGAGTTTGAAGAACAACAGACAGAGTCTCAACCGAGCTCGAGCTCAGCGTTCCATGCCTGGCATGGAAAGTTAACTCTTTCATCTCCGGGGCAGTTCGAAGGTTGGGACTCACTGCATATGTCAGAATATAGCAAGACTCCATTAGAAGAAACAACATTACTAAGGTGAGTAATTTTTTCTTACCCCCTACCCTCACGAGACCCTCGTTCCTTCACCTCCCCGCCTCACTCAAATTCTGGTATGGCGACTTCCGGTGATATCAGCACCAAAATGGCGGCTAGATCTTTCTTGCTCCTAAGCCCAGAAGAAGTCACATGGCATCCACCTGTTAAAAGAAATGCAATCATCGGCTAAAACCACTAGATCTAAAGCAGAGATGGTTAAGAATAATCAGACCCCAGTACAGAAACTACAACTGAAGTTACAGCAAGAAAAAATCCATACTGCTGCCCAGGGCAACGGAGGAAGAAACCAGCATGGCTCTCTCGGACGGCTCTGATGAAAGCTGCTCACACAGTTAATAGCCTCAATATTACAAATGGCCAAAACAGTGACAAAAATAGATGCCAGGCTATCGGAGCTGCGAGCGGACATCAATAAAATTGAGCATAAAACAGACCAACTAGAGGTGGGTCTAGTCAACACAATGGAGCAGACTGATCGGTACGACAATCTGTTGCTATATTTGATGGCCAGGGAAAGAGAGCTGACGGCCAAGCAGAATGACATAGAAGGGCGTAGCCAGCGCCAAAATATACGGATTTATGGTATCCAGGAAGGGGCTGAAAAAGGAGAGGCAGACAGAATTACCTTTCTTCAAAAGGTGCTGAGAGAGTCTCTTCAACTCCCTGAAGATTTCGACCTGAATATGGATCGGGCACATCGATCCCTGGTGCAGCTCCCAACAAACTCAACTGCCCACCCGAGGTCTTTCGTGGCAAAGCTTACATCGTATGCCTCCAAGGAAGAGATAATCTGTAGAGCTCTGAGGGCACGTTCGATTTCATATGGCGACCAACATATCACCGTAGACAATGATTACACCTCGGGGTTCAAGAAAGTAGATGAGCCATGTGGCCAATCCTGAAACAGCTACGGGCGAAAAAGCTGAAGTCCCAGATGCTGTTCCCAGCAAGATTAAAAGTCGAGACATCCCAAGGAGTAAAAGTCTTTGAAGATCTAGTAGCGGCTTCTAGTTTCCTGGAGACACAAGGAATAATTGTGCCCTCACTGTCGAAAGAGAGATTAGAAAAAGAGCTCCCACGTTCAGCATGGTCGGTCGCCCGGAAATGTACGAAGAATCTTAATTAGGATAGGCCGCCGTACCACACCACCTTGAGGGTGGATGTTTGCTCCCCGTTGAAACCGTATACATCTCCTGTGAAGCTGGCAGGCATTGTTGCTCAAGATCGGATGGTGCAAGGGACTCGGGAGGACTGGGTAAAGAAGACAACAGACTGCGGAACCTGAAGAACTGGTGACACATGCTTCTTTTTCACTTCAAACTGACTAAATTGTCAGCGACTAAAACGCTGAATCTCTGAGTTAGAGACAGAGGTACTTTTAAGTGTAGAGGTTCCACGGGACCTCAGACTCGGGCGGGGGGGGTCAGGAGGTGAAACGGAGCTTCACGGAGGCTAAAATAGACATCTGGGATCACTGGAGGAACAATCTGAAGACTGCAGGATGATGGCCTTAGTCCATCGAGTAAACATTTGCTAATCCTCGAGGGGGTTATCAGCATCGACAGACAGACCGGAAGCTTGGGGATTTAACTAAGAATAAGTAACCCAGGGGAAACAAAGGTTAACATCTTATAATGGTGGCAATTCACACTTTCCTGGAAACAGACTGAATGGACCCAATAAATCTTGAAAGAATATAAAGGGGAACTATAACACAAAAAGGAGGGGGGTTTGTTACAGACGTAATACAAAAAAGGAGGTGGATGCCCGATAATGCCACCGAGATGGAGAAGATGAGATGGCATCCCTGAAAGGGGTTCTCACACCCTGTTAAATGACCTGGGAGGGGGAGGAGCGGTTGCAAAAGAAATTACGTTATTGATAGTAAACTTGTTATTGCTGATGTTGATTTTGCCTCAGAGGCAGGGGTTTGAACCCAAAAATAAACCTCTGGTAAGGCTATGCTCATACTATCAATGGGAGCTAAGCGCCTCAAAGGTGGCACACATCAACCCAACGATTGGCAGTTGGGCTGACCTAGGAAGTTCATACATCCTAAGAGACCTTGATGCAAAACTAGTAAATCCTTCTGTATTGATGTATCAGCCACATATAAGGTCTTATTCAATGAGGTTCATTAAGACTGACAAATCGAGTGTGGGGAGCCCATCCGGGGATTCGAAGGAGTTCGCTAGGGAACCCACCTTGAACACTAGTTAAAAATGTTACACAACAGTTTAATGAGCTGTTAAATTCCTGTTGTAACATAACATTAAAAAAGAAACACAAAAGAACAGGGTTTTATTCAACTCTAAAAATTGATTAGCGTTTTGCTCATAAAAGTTATAAAACATTGTGAAAATGCATAGCACTTGCCTCACTGTGTTTAACAAACGTAACACTTCTAGAAAACCTATATAAATGCTTTCTGTACAGTTAGTATTGTCCCAAGAAAAAAACTGCTAATCGATTATTTAAAACCCTGAAGAAGCAGTTTTATTCGTTTAAGTATAGCATGTGGTACATCAACAATCATGGTCTAATACCATAGTAGACCATGGTTTGTGATGTAATACCGTTGCAATCCACTACAGGCAGAAAGCAGTACACAAGTGAAACTAATATGCAAATAGTTTTGCAGTTTATACTTGTTTCAGACTATTTTTTTAAGTTTTTTCCTGGCACAGGGTTTTTGACATTTTCAAGATTGTTCTATGTTGTAACTGTCACACAAGTTCATGGCTTACTAAAGATTGTACATTTAAACTCCACATATACTGTTAATTATGCGGCAACAATATTTCTTTAGAAGTGAACATTTACATATTGTTACCATCCCTTCTGATCTACTGCTTTCTAAGCAACTGTGGGTGCAATGCATTGTGGAAGACTGAATAACATTATCTCTCCTAGCCTTTTCTTGGTGAATACACAGTGGTAAAGATACGCATGCACCTTCTATAACCGAAAGGAAAAATAACGGACAGTGAGATAAACACAGCAAAATCAAAGAGAGAGGCTACTTCTATGGGTTAAAAGAAAAATAAATTGAGAGAAACAAAAAGAAATCAAAGAAACAGACTAACAATACTAGTCAAAACAAGTATTTGAAAGGTGAAAGCAGTAAACATTATGTTGTTCCATGTCCTGCTGAGTTAGTTTAGAGAGGAAACAAGTGAAATTAATATTCCGCAAAATAGTAGTTGTTCAATAAAGTGTTTTTCAGATTGGCTTAATTCAGAACATTTGGAGAAACGGTGCTTGTGCTGCTAGGATTGTTTGACAGTCATCTATTGGTCTGCAAAGGAACTGCAGGAAGAAAACAGATGTACCATAGCACACTCCCATCATGCAGTGCAGCCCATATCTTGTAATACACACACAGAGGAAAATGAAAGCACCTAGAATAGAAAGTGAATTGCAAGTTTTTTAAAAGTTGTAAAATATGTTTTGATGTTATAAAGCTTAAAGCTTGTAATGAAAGTTATTTTAACAAAAGTGAAATAGCAGCCACGATATTTCCAATAGGTGTGTTATAATTGTTTTGAAGTATATGTACACCATGTTTAACCGCTTAACATACAGCATTCTGAAAGTAAATCAGTCTGACTGTACTTAATTATTCAGAAACTATTAGTCATACAATCATTACCATGTTACAAGCGGATTAAGCCACTTGAAAGGATGGGTCTACAGTGCAATTAATCCATGGTTGGGTGGTTGGACGCACTCGGCCTTCAGTCATGTGTGCCAACCCCCCCAACTGTGGATTAATTCCACATTGTAACATAGGATCGAAGTGAATGCGGAAATGGGGATGAGTCATTGGCTGAAATGGATCTGATGGCATAGTTTGGAGCGGGCATTAATCCAGCACAAATGCCGTGCCCAAACTGAACTACCACAACTATCCAGACAGGTACAAAAGCAGCACCGGGGAGAGGTAAGAAAGAACTGTAATAGCGACGCTGCTCTTGGCTAGGCAGAGACCGAGAAGCTGGTGAGTGTCGGAAAGGGGAAGCGGACAAATATCAAACGAGCACTAGTGGAATAGCGAGGAGTGCTGGAAAGAACAATAAGATGCAGGGAAATGGTGTAGTTTTTTCGCTGACAGGAACTATTATGGTGGAGCAGTAGCTTGAGTTGAATTTCAGAGGTGGAGGAAGAGCAGCGAGATATACAAACGAAACAAGTAATGAAACAATAACGAAAAAAAGACGCAGCAGATCGGAGGTACCCGAGAGCAGCATACAGAGGTGAGCGACGCAGTATGCAAATTTGTAACGGAAGTCCAGAGAGAGGCGCAGAAACGGGTGAACGGTGGACCTCCTACGAGCGGTATGAAAAGAATACCCAAGTAGAAGGCAAAATAAATCATTGTAGCATGTGAAAGGCACCATTGTGCACATGTAGGACTAGATAATGTTCTGACCGCATCACCATATAAATGCTTGTGTGTAACAGATTTCCGAAGTGCATTACAGACTAAATGAAAACATACAGACTGGCTGTGTTATGTTGTTCAGACGATCTCAGATACAATTATGGGACCTCTATACTCATGCATCCCATGTTACAAGCACATTAAACTATCAAGGTGGCATTCATCGAGTATTAATGCATGGTTAGTCACAGCAGCCTCGGGCCACAATCCTCCCAACCATGCATTAATCCACCATTAGATGCCACCTTTGTCGTGGCTTAATGCTTACGTAGACCCATCCCTTCTCATGGCTTAATCCTTACTTGGGGTTTAAGGACAGGCAGGTTTTTTGTATGTTTGCAGCCCCACCTAGTGGGGAATGTTTGAAATGTATCATTGGAGTTCTAATGTTTTTCCTCCAAAATGGAGACAACAAGGTTTTCAGATATTCTTCTCATATTGGAAGGCACATAAATGGATTGGACATTGAGGAGTTGAAGGAGGCATGGAAGGGGAAACGAGGCACATGGACAGGGAAACAAGAAAGAAAAGTACAAAAGGGGGTCAGGACTCCCTAGGGAGAAAAGGGAACCTCAAACAAGAATAAGGATGGCACAAATTAAGACTAAAATGATATGATATATAACATTAATGGAATCAGTCACCCCATTAAAAGGAAACAATTCCACAAATTTTTGTGGGATCAGAAATGTGAAATTAACTTCATACAGGAGACACATTTGACTCCTAATGAAGCCCTTAAATTGAAAAGTAAAAGATTTCCTGGCCTCTATCATGCATCCCTACCAGGTGGGAGAAAGAGGGGAGTGGCGATTCTGCTGGTGGCCTCTCTCCCCTTCAAGGAGGAGGAAGAGGTGGTGGTGGATGAGGGGGCCAGATATGTATTGGTGGTGGGAAAGATACAAGATGTCCAGGTTACCATGGTTAATATCTATGCCCCACTGGGGTCGTCAATCAGTTTTTACACAGAACTACTTAAGATAATAGCTGGAAAAGCTAAAGGGACAATTATAGTGGGGAGGTTGGGGTTGGAATGTAGTACTGAACCGACTTATGGACTCCACCTCTGGTATTCAAGTTTCAAATAGTAAGACAGCTAAACAGCTGACTACACTGATGAAGGAGGTGGGGATGGTCGATGTATGGTGAGCAAAATCTCCTAGGGCGAAGGATTATACATATTATTCACCCAGATATAAAATTTACACTCTGATTGATATGTTCTTAACTTACTCCAAAGATCTGCCAGTATTTGACTCGGTTTGGGTCGGGACAGCAACCCTGTCAGACCACCAACCTCTTCTTCTGGCAAGCCTGGATTTACAACTCTCAAGAAAACCAACACAATGGAGGCTGAACACCAGCCTGTTAAAAGATGATGAGGTAAGGGAGGCAGTTAAACAAGTGATAGTACAAACAGTACAAGTGAACAGACATCCAGATACCACTCCGCAGATGTTGTGGGACACTGTCAAGGTAATGATTAGTGGTAAATTGATCTCTATCGCAACATACAAAAAACGGGTCAGAAAAACCTTGATGGTTTAACACGGCAGCTACAGACACTGGAGAGGCTTCAGAAACAGACATTTTGTAAGATGAGAGAGGGGGAGATTAAAGAAACCAGAAGGAAAATTCAAAAATTAAACAGGCTTGAAATTGAGAAAACCCTTCACTACCTAAAACAGTCCTTTTATGAGAGAGGTCCCCGGGCGACTAGACGGCTGGCCTTCCACCTAAGACAGCAGAGAGCCAGAGCCTATATCACAGGCCTGAGACACCCGGAGACTGGACAAACATTGCATAAATGGGAAAAGATAGCTGACCCATTTGTAACTTATTACAGAAAACTCTAAAACCCACCAGCGGAATCTCATACCGAGGAGGAAAGGGAATTCCTGGATAACCTAAAGCTGCCTAAGCTTAACGAGACACAAACATTGCTTACACCGATTTCCTAGGCAGAGATTGGCTTAGCAATACAAAATCTAAAAGTGGGTAAATGCCCAGGTCCTGATGGGTTCGGCAGCGAATTGTATAAGGCCTTTACACCTGAAATGGTCCCCCTGCTGCACACCATCTACAACCAGATCTGGACGGAAGGGGACACAGTACCCCCATCATGGAACTATACAACAATTTCAGTAATACCCAAAGAGGACAAGAATCCACAGGAGTGTGGGTCATACAGACCCATCTCCCTTCTAAATTTAGATTACAACATTTTTACAGCCATGGGGCAGCCAGACTTAACCCTATTTTACCGGACCTAATTCATCAGGACCAAACAGGTTTCATAGAAGGAAGACAGGTCCCACAGGGGGGTCAGGTGTACTATAAATATTATTGATACTATAAATAAGCAGCATATTCCTATATGTATCATGAGTATGGATGCTGAAAAAGCATTCTACAAAGTAACTTGGAGCTTTCTTTTTGCATCCATGGGTAGAATGGGTTTCCCTCCAGCTTTCTTGGGGGCTATTAAGGCTCTGTATGCCTCCCCTCAGGCATATGTAAGGGTAAATGGGGGAGTCTCACAAAGATTCGATTTAGGCAGAGGCACAAGGCAGGGGTGCCCACTGTCACCCCTGCTCTTTGCACTGTATATTGAACCCCTAGCACAAGCTATTCGGGAGGATCCTGACATTAGTGGGATTCGAACTGGGGGGGAAGAGCACAAAATATCCTTGTACGCGGACAATGTCCTTTTATACATGTCCAACCCAGATAAATCTATACCTAGATTATGGGAGATCATAGATAAATTCGGTCAATACTCAGGGTATACCCTCAATAAACATAAAACTGAGGTCCTCAAATTTTTCTATACTCCATCCCATAATGTACAACAAATAATTCCACTGAAATGGAACAACCAAAAGATAAGATACCTGGGGACACAGATTCCTAGGAATCTTTCATCATTATTTACGCTTAATTTCGAGCCACTGATAAACCAAATTAAGATGGTTATCAAGAAATGGGAGCTCCTAAACCTCCCCTTATATTCTAGAATTCACTCAGTAACAATGAATGTTCTCCCAAGATGCCTATAACTCTTCCAGTGTTTGCCCTTGAGGATACACTATAACCAATTTCAAACCTGGCAAAGAATCATCTCAGAATATATATGGAATAAAAAGAGATCCAGAGTTAATAACAAAGTTATGTCAGGTGACAAAAAACAAGCGGGGAGGAATGCCCCGAATTTAGAGGATTATTACCTTGCAGCTCAATTAAGATGGGCCCTATTGTGGTCAGCAGACAAGTATAAGGCTCACTGGAAGACAATAGAGGTGTTAAATTCAGGGAGAGTACATCTTGGAGCTAGGGCATCAAACCCTGAAATGAAACAGGAGGACCATAACACATTGCCATTCACAGTCAGGAATACATTGCAGGCCCTAAGGAGACTGTGGGACAAACACTGACTCTCTGAGGAACTCTAGCCGATAAGATGGCTTGCATGGGATGGATCCTTCTTTCACGCTAAACAAGACCTAACCTTCAGAAGGTGGGGTAGATTGGGTTTAAACGTGTTACAACAATTCCTAGATGGTCCGAATATACAACATTTTGGATCAATTAAGGACAGGTTTCACCTGAGACAGGATGATCACTTCAGATATATGCAGGTCAGGTCGCACATTCAGGATCTAAAAAAGAGCTATAAGGACCTGGAGAAATTAGGCCAAATAACAATGGAGATAATGAGTATGCAAAGAAAAAAGGGACACATTTCGGCCATATATAAAGCCATTCGAGACAAGAACGAAGATCTCACTAAACCCATTAAAGGTAAATAGGAAACAGAATTTGGAGAACAGATACAAGACAAGGAGTGGGAAGTAATCTGGGCTCAGGGAACCAAGACAACTTACTCCCCTATGTGGAGAGAATTCGAGTGGAAGGTCGAGATTAGATATTTTATAAGCCCTGTGATCAAAAGTAAATGGGACAAGAACTGTCCGGCTACATGCTGGAGGGGATGTCATGGAATGCAGGCACACCACTCCCATGTGTTTGGGCAGTGTCCTAAGCTGGCTGGGTTCGGGGGGGGGGTGGGATTACATGGAGCCTGAGAACTACTTTCACCTTAACTGAGCCATCAGGCCCTTAACAGATGGTGTTGGGACTGCTACCTAGATTGATGAAGGGGAGAGACAAGACATACCTCTGGAACATACTGATCATAGCTGCCCATAAAGCCATCACCAGAAAGCGGTTATCCCCTGAATCACCCACACAGCAACACTGGACTTCCATAGTCCTGGAAATACAAGACATGGATGAACTAACCCATAAGATCAACAATCGAATGCAAAACATTATAATGCGGTGGGCCCTCTGGGCAGTCTGGTTTGAAGCCCATCAGAATGGGTAGAGAAGGAAAGAGGACAGAGGTATAATGACAGATAACTGAGAGGGGGAGGCATAGTAGTGGAATACAATAGAATGTAATAATATAATTGTAAATGAATTGACTTGATCAATGTGTCCAGTATTAAGTAAGAGATGTATTTGTGCCTAAATAAGCTATAAACTTGAATTAAAAAAAAAAAAATTCTGGTATGGCAGCTTTCTCCTCCTTTTTTCCCTCAGTTGTGGAATTCCCTACCCACTTCACTCACTTAACCTCATTACTCATTAAACAGTTACTCTACTGATTCCTCCCCCCCCACAACTCTTGCCATCTACAAGACTAATCTCCTTCCTTGCCCTGGTTCTTAAACAGCAGCTTCAGGTCAATTTTAGATCCCTCCCACATCTGCATTATGTTCATTATGTTGCACCCTGCGTCCACCCCGTATCCTCCAGAATTCCTGTTTTATATGTTATGTTATTTTTTATGCTCTGTTTTGCAATTTGTTAATTGAGTTGTATATTTTTTCTCGTCTACGTTTTTGCCTGTTCTCTAGATTGCACTTGTTGCTAATTCTGCAGGTATCACTGTAACCAGCCTGAGCCTCTGCACTACTGTACTTACCAGTTTAAATTAGGCTAACTGTAACCTGCCTGAGATGTACATGTTTACTGTTCGCATTTTTCATGTATGTATGTACATATTGCTCCTATTACCCTTTCCCCCTGGTCGTACCTGAAATTGCGCTTCAGCTCAGTGTCTCTCTCCCGGTTATCAATTTTTAAATAAATAAATAAATTCCCCTGGACTGGCATGCTCTGGATAAGAAACAGGCTGGTAGATAGAGTGATTTAAAGTAAAGTGAGACATCACCATACGGAGAAACTTAGGATTAGTATGCAAGGAGACCCTGTCCTTGTGGAGAATCAAATAAGGCTGCTTACACATGACAGCCTGTAGCTCTGAAAGCCTTCAAGCAGAAGTAATAGCAACTGAAAATAATGCCTTCCACGACAGACAGCGTAGCATGCAAGATGCGGCTGGCTCAAAAGGAGGCAGAAATCACTTTTCTAGAACAAAATGCCAGTCCCAGGCCAGGATCAGATGGCCGACAGAAGGCTTTGAGTGGAGAATGCCCCACAGAAACATGCAGGCCATATCCAACTTGGCTACAATATAGCTGGCAAGGGGCACAAGGAAGGCTGACAGAGTAGACAAGTGCATCCTAATATAGGAGTTTTGGAAGTTGGCATTGGAAAAGGACAGGAGATACCTCTAGAGCCTGGAGTACTGGACATGTGAAAGGGCCCAGGTGATGGAAGGCAGCCCATATAACAATGCACCTCCACTTTATCAAGTAAATGGCCCTGGTGGTGAGTGTCCTGGCAGCCACCAGGACACCAGCCAATGTCAAAGACACCCTAAACTGAGCAATAACTACGTCCTCAGGAGCCAGGCATGCAGACAAAGAGACCTCAGGTCTGTATGGACCAGGGTTCCTTGTGCCTGTGTCATCAGGCCCCAGCAGAGGGGTAAGGGAACCGAGGGTTCCGCCCGCATATGAGGGCAGAGGCACTGAAGGACCCTCTGACAACTGCAGCAGTAAAGGGAACCACAACTGAAGAGAACAGAGTGGGGCAATGAGATGCCTGGTGACCCCACCAGCCACAGTATGATCAACACCCTCAGAAACCGAAGAGAGGGCAGGCGCAAAAGAGACCCCCTCCAACCAGCAGAGGGTCAATACTGCTCATCAGAAAACATAAATTCCAGGAGCGAGCATGCAGAAATGCAGCAGTGCTACATAACAGTCCAGCCCTGGGTGACGTGACCCCCCCCCCCCCGTCAAACAGGTAATTTATGACCAAAGTCAACTGCTCTCACTCGTGAATATGGAACTGTGACATGCTTAGCCTGTCTGTCAGAATGGTATGGACTGCAGGCACAAGGATGACTGTCAGTTCTTGACTGTAGTCTAGAACCTAGTATCTAATGCTCATTGCCACCCTGCAGATAGGAGACAAATAGGTTCCTCCCTGCATGATGATGTAATAATGGTCAACAGTACTACAGACCGGTAGCACCAATAGACAACCTGGGAACTGGCATGCTGGGCAGGCTTGAAAGGCATGCAGGACAGCCCACGCCCTGAGGATGTTAGGTGAAGGGGAGAGTCCCTCAGGGACCGCTTCCCTTGAGTGTGGAGGGACCCCATATGGGCTCCCCAACCCAACCACGAAGCATTCGAGGTAAGAAGGTGCACAGAGGCCGGAAAGAGACCCGTTCCCACAGGTGCCAGGAGCCCTCCATTATAGTAGCCCCTTGTTTGACTGGATGGAGCACTAGAACCTGCTGTGTTAGACTGTCATAGTGCTAGTCCCAATGGGTTCTCACTGTGCACTGTGGAAACTGTTAGTGTAACCTGGCTAAAGGAGCCGGACCCTAGCCAAAGCTATCAGGCTCAATAGCCTGAGGAATACATTGGCTTTAAAAGGCCTACTGAAGGAAGGCAATTGGCCTTAGCAGTCAGGGGGTCTGTCCTGCCCCACAGCAGGAAGGTGATACCCCGAGCCAGGTAAATAGCCCCCTCAATGGACAACAGGCACTGACAGGGGTCGAGACTAACCCAAGAAGAGGGGCAGAGAAGTCCAGGGCCAGGAACACGCCAGGGGCTGGAACAGGAGGTCCCTGAAATCTGCTGCCAAGGCACAGAAGCCAAGCCCACAGGCATATCCCTGAAACGGTAGTGCTCCCTCTGGAATTTTACGCTAATGATGTCCTCTGGTGTGCTGAGAAGAAAAGGGGCAGGAAAGCAGCTGCCCCAGCCATGGAATGTAGCTCATCTTTCTTCGACAGAGGTGGCAGCTGGCCCTAAAGGGATACCCTCTGAAACCACAAGAACCGGCCCATGTAATGTCAACGCCCACCCTGGGCAGGTGTGGCAGGTCGGAACAGGGGCACTTTAGATAGAGCCCAGACCCCATGAACCCCCGGGAGACTGGGGGGGGGGGGCCAGAGAGACATACACTCCTGAGGGTGGTCGCCATTGCAAAGTCTGGTAAAGATACCAGAGTAGTCTCCAGGTTAGAAGGCAGAGAGGATGGCCTCAAGGGTACCCAGTGGGGAAGGCCAGCATACTGCCAGCAGTAGGCTAAGAGCATACCTCGCCCATGTATGGCCGGGGGCAGCATTGGCACCCACTACACAGCCTCGCCAAACTCCTGATGATGGACTCAGGGATTCAAGGTGGGCCAAAGGATCAAGTGGTAGCCTCAAAGGCCCTTTGGGAGTAGCCCCTAAGAAGACAGGCGGGGGGGCAGGAAAGGCCCCAGACACCCCAAAGAAAGGCCACTGGCCATCCTGTTAACAACCGGGGGGGGGGGCATGACACAAAAGGCCCCAGATCCTAGGAGGAAACCTTAAGCAGGGTGCTCCGGCAGGAGGGAAGGCAAGCCAACCAGAGGGACAGACTGGGAAGCGACAGGCTGACACCCCACAACAAACCGGGCCCACTCAGCTGCATTTGAGGGACACTGGAAGGCAAGACCTCCCCTCCCCTGCTGCCGGTCACAGCCCAGCAGTTCCAGGGAGCAGAGAGTGAATGGGGAGTACTACCGTGCTCCTAGGAAAGGTTGCCCAAACATCCCACAGCCAAGGTGGTCTGGGGGACTAGCAACGGCGCAACAGGGGGCTGGACCAACAAGATGAGTCCAAAGCCCCAAGAAGTCGCCCAGGTAGAAATCTACACAGGGAAGGCCGAAATATGCCACCATCAGCAGATAAGCCATCAGAGCAATGGGGAGGGCAGAACAGCACCTTGGGGGGGGGCACTAGACGCCCCCTGGTCCATGTCCTGCCAGATCCGGTCACCAGGCTGGGGGGAAAAGGAAGCTCTCTGATCCCCCACTAAGTGAGGGGAAGAACATAATGTCGGAACAGGCACTGGGCACCACCGGCAATGGGCTGGACCTAAAGAGACTGGCCATGGCAGAAGCCCGCCAAAACCTTGGCTGCAAAGGAGACAGGGGTGGGCAGAAGAGGCATCGTCTCTGGGCCAGTTTCAGCGGGGTAGGCACAGGGAGCCACTGCTGATGACCAGAGCCATCAAAACCCGGTATAGAACAATTCAGGGTGGTCCCGCCATAACAGGAGCCTGAATAGCTGGTCCAGACCATCCCTCAGTCAGGGAATCCTGAGGTGGGGGCATGGGTAAAGAGGAGCCTGGAGGCAGCTAGGTCCATGTCAAGGTATCCAGACTGCGTGCAGAAGAGACTTCTCAATCCAGAGGCCACAAATATAGGACATTCGGGACCACAGACCCATCCAGGTGGCCTGCATCAAAACGCTGTGTAGCAAAGAAAGCCCTGGGGAAACAGAACAGCCCTCTGCAGAGTTCAGTATGAGATAAGGCAATGCTCCACAGCTGAAATCTGCACTGGGTAAAAAGACACACCAACACTGACCACTGAACCACCATTACAGGTCTCAAACAGGAACTGGAGAAGAGGCTGAGGACCGTGCCTCTGCAGGAAGCACCGAGACCGGCGATATGAAAGGAGCAGGTGAGCACTAAACACCACGGTGTTAAGAAAGAAAAAGTAAAGAAAATCCATGGCTGTACTGACAAACTTCGGCTGGGATATGAAGAGCACTAGTCGACGGTAGGAAAAGAACTGAGGGGGAAGGGGGCCGCCCATGCTTATATAAGGTGTATTACATCAGACGTCATCATGGGTAGCCCCCTAGTGGACTGCTGTTGAAATGTTTCTGTGTGGTCCTAGGGCGTGATAGCTACAAGTTCCATAGGTGTGACCTGATGAAGGAGATATCTATGTAAAAGATCTCTATTTCATAGTGCAAAACAGTTTTTAAAATTGCCATTTAAAAATAAACCTCTTGTTTTGGCTCTAATGGCAACTGGCAGAGCAAGCACTACTCCAGAATAGTGTCCCAAATGGCAGGATGCAAAGTACATAATTAGCATGCATTTACCTTGTCACAGCAAATACTTAATTTCAATTATTTGAGACGTGTCACAGAGTAGTAAAGGCTGTCCCTTCTAAAAATCAGATAAAGCCATTTTGTTTAAGTTTAAGGGTGGGTAGATAGCTTGGACCTAGACATTCATATAATCTGTTGCCCTCTAATACCGGTTCAAACAAGTGTGTCTCAGCAGTTGAAATAGTGAAGGGAATCTTCGGGTACTGTTTACAAAATTACACAGAAGAATCCTTACTCTCAGTTTGGAAACTGAACCTAAACTTGAATGGATATTTGTGAAATGATGACATCATGCTGAGTGTCCCAGACTCAATATAGATACCATTGTATCAGAAGTCATAATACTGATACTGACTGCAAATTTTGATACTGCGATAACCTTGGTTCAAGATACAAGGAGAGTATTTGGGTAATTTGGCAATTTTTATTTATTTTATTCTTTTGGTAACCGGGTAAGGCCCACTAGGCACAGGTATCTGGTTTCAGGGGTGACCCAAGAACACTGAGGTGGTTAAGTGACTTGCTCAGAGTCACACAGTATGCAAGTGGAGGCTGCAGGAATCAAACCCAGGTCTGTCTGCTTGATGTACCAAGCTTGATCACAGCTCGTTACTTTAACCTCTAGGCTGTACTGCCAGATAACTTGTTCCAAGTTTTTGAGATTACTCTCCCTTCCATGCCAACTTGACCAACAGAAGAGTAATAAATTTACGTACCTACCGTTATTTTTAATCTTCCTGAAAATCTTCACCATTCGTCATTGGTGGGTACTATGCCAGAGGTGCTAGAATTCTGCAGGAAACTTTTTAGCTTAAAAAGCTTTTCTTCTAAGAGGAGGGATTGGGAGATGGTGCCGCCTCGAGACAGACACATTGCGTGGCTCGGTGCTGGGCTAGTAACCATCGCTATCCCGCTCCACTACCTCAGTTCTGCTCGTCTGAGAGGAAACCGGCATAGAGAAAAAGAAGGGTGGAGGGTGGGGGAAGAGGGCCCAAGTGGCAGCGAGAGAAAAGGATAAGCCGAGCAGATAGGAAAAATAGGTTGGGGCCTAGCTAGTTCTGGGATGGGGCCCCTACCTGTGGACAGGCTAAGGGAGAAAGAAGAAGAAGATGATGAAGTAGAAGACGACGAAGAGGAGGAGAAGAGGTGGGAGGATGAAACTACATGCCCCCCATGTTCCAGAAGTCCCTGTGGACCAAGGGAGACAAAGTCCGCTGTCTGCATCCTCTTGTTAAGGAAGAAAAATCTGCTTTTTATTTATTTATTTAATTTTTTTTTTTTTTTAGAGCCCCACACTAGGCGATAGTCCAGAGAACAACAGGGATTCAACAGGAGAAATACTTGACAGGTCAAGCTAACTCCAGGTCCGCTAGGGGAGGAACATTTGGACAGATGCTTCTAAGTTGGAAGAGAGGAGAGAACCCGTCTTCCAGATGGATTTCACCCGGGCACCAAGGGGAAGTCCTGGGTGTAAGAAGGTAAAACCCAATATTTAGCATCACTGGGGAGGTGAAGTTAAGAGGGAAGGGGACCTCAAGGAGGATCCTGATCCCTGAAGTCTGAAGGGACTTAAAGCAAACAAGGGACCTAGGAGGAGGGCTCTTGCAATTTGGAGGAAACAAAACAGAGAGGGTCCCCAGCATCCTAATCTCAACAAAGAGGTTCAGATGAAGGCGAGACCCTCAAGGGAATCCAGAGGCAGAACTCTTAGACAGGAGGCCTGAAGCCCTTCCTTATCAAGAAGAGGGGCCTTGGGACATAAGGAAAAAGAGGGCAAGAGTTCCTGCTTGTCCCCTTCTCCCTAGAGAGGGTCCCTGGTGCTTCAAAGAAGTGACAGGGAGCCCAGAAGTACCAGTGGGACTTCCCCACAATTGGCCCCAACTGGGGGTGGGGGGGCAAGCAGGAGAAGGCACTGCCCAGAAGCTGAGGCCCAAGATGGGAAGGTGCACAGGAAGCAGAGAGGAATGGTGAAGCTACACAGGAAGATCAAGAATTACGGTAGGTACGTAATTTTCATATCTTACCTGTATCAGTCTTCACCATTCATCACTGGTGGTTGAGTACCAAGCCCACAAGGTGGACCAGTACCTCCATGAAGACTGGACAGTCTTCAGCCCCTCACATGAAACTCATGAGGGGAGAGGGACCATCACGGGTCTGAGAGGTACCATCACGGGTCTGGCTAGACCCGCTACTGCTCAGAGCCAGTACGGGGCTCCAGACCTGCAGGAGAGGGAGGGTGCCCAGATAGGTTCTGTCTGGCTCTGCGGGAGAAAAGTGAGATCCCTCGGAATGACAAGGCAATCACCTGATGCCAGGCCAATGGTGACACCGGAAGAGGCGAATCCACGCCATCCGCCTAATGTAGAACACAGGTCCCACAATCCTGGGGGCTACTGCATTGGCATCATAAGATGCCTGCACCCAGCGTCTCATTAGCCCCAGGCCCCTTGTGGAAATGGCAATGGCTCGCCTGGTTGCTTTGCGATCAGGCAAGGCTTGGTTACTTGGTTGGTTAGAGGGACAAAAGAAGGCCAAAGCCCATAAGGATTGTCCTCCACATATGTGGATCATTAACTGTGAATCCTATCTAGTTAACCATTCATCAAGTTTGAGTTTAAAAGTCATAATGGAGGGTGCGTCTACAATATCTTGGGGGAGTGTATTCCATAGTCTTGGGGTTCTTATGGAGAAGAAGTTTTGTCTTTTGTTGGTATTACATTTGGCTATATTCAGTTATTATTTAGCCTGGGTCCGATTTTTCTGGTTGCAAACGAAATGCTACATTGCCTCATCAAAATAGGGTTTTTAGTAATCTTAAAAAGTTGGAGTAACTCCCCTCTTGTTCTTCTCATTTTAAGTGAGTGCAACCCTGTCTTATGTAGTCTAGATTCATAATCCACGTCTGCCAAATGGGGAATAATTTTAGTGACTCTTCTCTGAATCCTCTCAACTCTATCTATGTCCCTGCAGAGGTATGGACTCCAAAACGGGGAACCATAGTCAAGATATGGTCTAATGTGCGATCTGTACAGTGCAATGATACACTGCTCAGTTTTAGAAACAAAAGTAAAGTTGATCCTTCGAAGAAGTGCGTTTGTTTGGTTAGCAATTTTATTACAATGTGAAACAGGGGTCAGTATTATTATTATTAACTACAATCCCTAGATCTTTTTCCAAACAAGAAACCTTAATGATGGTGTTATTCAGTGTGTATACTTGTTTGGGATTATTTTTCCCCATGTGCAGAACAGCACATTTAGATATGTTGAACTCCATTTTATTAACAAGGGCCCAGTGTTCAATTGATGAAAGATCTTTAAGTAGAGTTTGTCTATTGGCAGCATTGTTAACAGCACCACCCAGCTTGGTGTCATCGGCAAACTTCGTGAGAATATTTGATGAGTGAATTTTCATGTCACTAATAAAGATATTGAACAAAGTAGGTCCCAGGACGGAGCCCTGGGGAACACCGCTCGTCACTCTGCCCATGTCTGACAGAGTGCCATTAACCCGTACCCTCTGGAATCTATCCGTCAACCAACTTTTAATCCATAACACAAGTGAAGCTGAAAAACCTAGGTGAATAAGTTTGACGATGAGAATGCTGTGGGACACTGTCAAAAGCCTTACTATAGTCCAACAAAATAACATCAGAGGGAATATTTACAGTAGGTCTAAGTTTAAACTAATGGAATTGTAGAAAGCCAACAAGTTTGTAGTGCAAGATAGGCCAGATCTGAATCCATGTCGAGAGATATCTGTAAGATTTGAGGATACTATTTCCTTTTCCAGGAGTGCTTTAATAACTTTTTCAAGTAATTTGCAGGGAATAGAAGTTAAACTAATGGGACGAGAAGTTAGTTAACTAATGAATGGTTTTGCTTGAAAATAGGAGTAACTATTGCTGTTAGCCAATCTGGTGGGACCATAGATTCTTGAAGTGATTTGTTAAAGATAATTGTGAGTGGTAGAGTGATTGTTTTTAGGCCAGGAGGAATTTTGAACATATACCATCTGGACCAGGACTAGTGGATTTTTAAGGCTATTAGTAGATTGTAGGTGTCCTTCTGCTGGACCATTTGCTTAGTGGTGCTGATAGGTGATATGGCTATTGTGGGTTGTAATGGATCTTGGGTAAATACTGATGAGAAATAGTTATTTAGTGTGGAGGCAACAACAAGGTCAGAGGATATTATTTTATTGTTTACCATAAGGGGACAGATTGATTTATTATTTCCTTTTTTACTATTCAGGTAAGCATAAAGTGATGTGTGTGTGTCCTCAGTATACGCATACGGAATTCAAGATTTCTTTTGATACTAATATTGATTTTTGAGTAATCTTACTGATTTCTATATGGAATAATTAAATGTCTTTGGTACTTGTGGGGAATTTTTAGACATATAAATAACTTGCATTTACGTCGAATTTGCTTTTTAATGGATGAATTAAACCATGGTGGAATTTTACCTTTGCTATTGTATGTACATTATCAGGAACGTATTGATGTTCAACTAGGGATATTTGAGATTTTAAAAAGTCCCATGCCTCGATGGTATTAAGGGAAGATAAGGTGTTTGTCCAATCAATATTACTTAAGTGTTCATTTATTTTTTGGAAATCTGCCCTTTCATAGTGTTTGATTGTTTTCTTATTTAGTACAGGACGGCGAGGTACGGTAATAGTAAAGAATATTGACTTGTGGTCGCTATTGCCAAGTGGTTCGGATATATGCAGATTGTTCACAGGAACATCTAAACTAGTTATAACAAGGTCTAGAATATTATTACCCCGTGTGGGTTCCTTGACTAGTTGGTACAAACCCAGATCAATGATGGTAGTGAGAAAGTCGTTATCATAGTTATTTGAGCCCATCAAAGTGTCCCAATTAATAGTTGGGAGATTAAAATCTCCTAAAATTAGGACGGAACCTTTGCTAGCAAGCTGGGAAATATCTTCTGTCAATTTTAAACTTTGAGTACTGTCTAATGAAGGGGAGTGGTAACAAGTTCCAACCAAGATTTGGGGGCGGCCATCGGGTTGGATATACACCAATACACTCTCAGAATTTTGTTCGATTGGAGACTGGTATGAGGGGATGCTATCCTTAACGTAAAGACTAACTCCGCCTCCCGATTTAGTGTCTGGCCTATTTTTGAAATAGTGTTTGTAACCCGAAATTTCTGATGACCAATTTCTATAGGAATTACCCCAAGTTTCTGTAACAGCAATCAAGGAGAGGTCTAGGAAGTGGGCTTTGAGTTCCAGTTCGGCTTGTTTAGCAATGTTTAGGGATCGAGCATTAAGAGATAGTATATTTAAATGGAGATTTGAGGGCTGTGTCCCATTGTCAACAGCTGCTAGGATTTCCCCCAACACAGCCCACAGATACCTCCCGTTGGCCCCCAAGTGTGCCTGATGTGCAGTAACGGATAACGGGAAGAGGAGTGGCTATTTATATCAGGGAGGGGATACTGTGTACCAGGGAGGGAGGAAGGGGATGAGGGGAGGCCAGAAGCCATATGGGTATTGCTCCAAAGCCCTAAAGATAAGAAGCTCAGGGTGGGGGTGGTGTACAGGCCAGCCACACAGAGCGAGGAGGTGGACAGGGAGCAGGGGGAGCAAATCAGGAAAGTCAGTGGCAAAGGGAATACAGTTATAGTGAGAGACTTCAACCTACCTGAGGTTGACTGGCAGACAGTAACTACAGTACACGCCAGGGAACAGGTGCTGCTGGAGGCTATCCAAGACAGCTACTTAGTTTAAGGAGTGATGGATCCTACTAGGGAGGGGAACATACTGAATTTGGTGCTAACAATCAGGGACCAAGTCCAGAATGTGGTAGTACAGGACCCTCTAGTAGAAAGTGACCACCGCTCAGTGTGGTTCCCCCTCAACACAGGGAGGGAGTCGGCTAAGACAAGGACAAGAGTGTTGGATTTCAGGAAGGCAGACTTTGCCAGAACGGGCAGCATCCTTGAGGGGTATTTAGCTGAAATTAACCCAGGGACGGATGCTGAACAGAAGTGGGCAATCATTAGGAAGGGGCTAAATGAAACCACGAACGTGTGCCAAATCTCAGAGTAAGCATTCCAGGTCAAAAAAAACAAAACTAGCTGGCTCAGCAAGGAGGTGAAGGGGACGGTGAGGGGAAAAAAGACTGGCCTTCATTACATTCAAAACATCTGGGCATGAGGAGGATACAGAAGTGTTCACAAAGGTATCTAGGGAGGCAACCAGGTCAGGGCAGCAAAGGAGCTGAAGTTGGCTCAGGGGATCAGAAAGGGGGAAAAGGGGTTCTTTAAACACGTAAGGGAGAAGAGGAGAAGAGTTGTAGGGATGACATTGTTAGACTGAAGAGAGAGGAAGGATGGGCAGAACAAGGGGAAGATCAGGCAGAGGCACTCAATGAGTATTTCTGCTCGGTGTTCACAAAAGAAAGGGATGGTCCAATACCGTAGAGGAAAGGGGTCAAGGGTGGGGAGGGGCAGAGATAACAGACAGGGTCATCCAAGAGGATAGAGTTCTGAGGGGCCTTAAAGCCTTGCGGGTGGACAAGGCACCAGGACCAGACAGTATACACCCAAGGGTCCGGAAAGAACTGGCAGAGGTGTTGGCAGGCCCTCTGACAGACCTGTTCAACACCTCCTTAGAGATGGGGAATGTACCCAGGGACTGGAGGATGGCTCACGTGGTGCCCCTTCATAAGAGTGGACCCAAGGACCAACCAGGTAACTACAGACCTGTGAGCTTGACTTCCATAATGGGAAAGTTGATGGAGACCATTCTGAAGGAGAGGTTGATAACCTTTCTCGATAGCAATGGTCTGCAGGACGACAGACCGCATGGGTTTGTCATGGGAAGATCTTGCCAAATTAACCTGCTCAACTTCTTCGACTGGGTCACTAGGGCAGTTGACGAAGGCCATGCTGTGGATGTCCTATATCTGGACTTCAGCAAGGCTTTCAACTTGGTGCCGCACAGGAGGTTAATGAGCAAGCCGAGGGACATGGGGCAGGGGAGAAACTGGTGGAGCGGGTTGAGAGCTGGCTGCAGGGCAGACAACAGAGGGTAGTTGTAAAGGGGGGGGGGGAGAAGAGACATCCAAGCCAAGGCCAATAACAAGTGAGGTACTGCAGGGTTCAGTGCTGGGCCCTGTTTTTCAATGTCTTCATAGGAGACACTGCAGAGGGGGTCAAGAGTAAGATCAGCCTGTTCATGGATGACACTAAGATTTGTGTGAAAGTGGACAATGAGGAAGAGAGGCAGGCACTCAGAGAGGATCTACCTAAACTCGAACAATGGTCCAGGGAGTGGCAGTTGGGGTTTAAAGCTAAGAAGTGCAAGGTCATGCACCTTGGAGCCAGAAATCCCAGGAACAACTACTGGCTGGGGGAGTGCAGGTAACGGCTTCAGAGCAGGAAAGGGACCTGGGGGTAATAGTCACAGGGGACCCGAAGGTATCAGCACAGTGTAGGAGGGCGGCAGCAAGGGCAAACAGGATGCTGGGTTGCATTGCCAGAGGGAACACCTCTCGAAAGGGGGAGGTCATCCTGCCATTGTATAGATCACTGGTGAGGCCACACTTGGAGTACTGTGTACAGTACTGGTGCCCATACCTCAAAAAGGATGTGAGATTACTGGAGGGGGTGCAGAGTAGGGCTACAAAGATTACCATGGGACTAGGAGAGTTGCCGTACCAGGAAAGGTTGAAGGAGCTCAAAATGTACTCGCCGGAAGACAGAAGGGCAAAAGGGGACATGAAAGAGACCTTTAAGTACTTGAAAGGCATAAACAAAGTCAGGGAGGGAGGATTGTTCTGCTTAAAGGGGGGGAAGGGTCACAGTCTGAAGTTGGAAGGGGGAAGGTTTAGGAGGGAGATAAGGAGGCACTACTTCACAGAGAAAATGGTGGTGGGTTGGAATGCACTGCCGGAAGAGTTAATTGTTCAAAGGACAGTGGATAGCTTTAAGCGAGGTTGGGATAGAATTAAGGGCAGGGTTAGTACAGACAAAACTGGGGGGGGGGGACCGGGAAAGAGGAGGAAGGGAGGGGTTTGGGTGGGGGTGGAGCAGCTGTAGGGATATGAAACTAAGAGCTGCACAATTGGGCAGACTTGATAGACCTGTGGGCCTTTTAATGCCGGCAACTTCGTACATTCATATAACAAGAGACACGCTAAGGTGAAAACATTCCTGACCCAGCGGTCGAACTCCGCAGAGTCCGCGTCCAGGGCACAGTCTCTTGACAGGTGCCAACACTCAGAAAGGGTGTCCAGTCACTCCAAGCTCGATGTGGGGTTGGGCAAAGACCCTGAGGGAGAGCAATACCTGCTCCGGCAGTCCCCAGGAGCTGGGGAAGCAGAGCGTGTGACTGACTGGCACTGTGCGACTCCTCCATAAGGGGCCAAGGTCATGGAAGGATCACTATAGATTCCTGGTTGTACTCTCCAAGAAACACCATAGTTGCACTTGCAGGATTGCGTTCAGTCACTGAGATAAGACTGAACTCCTCCATCATCGTCACCAGACAGAGTCCCCTTCCTTTGAGGAGGAAGCTGACAAAGTGGAAGGGCTGTGTATAGGAAACAACAGTGCAATACAAGGAGATGCAAACACCAGCTCATCCATGGTCCTGTAACGTAAAACATGGGGAAAGCACTTGTCGTGGCCCTATACTGCTCCCAGGAGACAGGCCCAAAAGGACTGGAAAACTCGGAAGAAGAGGGGGAGGCACAGATGAAGAAGGAAGCGTAGCATGGTCCTGGGAGACTGCCCCCTCTCCCAAGGCTGTGGGAACAAGCAGGGGCCTCTCTGAAGCAAGGGGGATGCGCTGCCCAGACCCCACCTGTTGCTCAAACCTCCCCAAGCCCGCAGGGGAAAGCTCACTGGGATAAGACCCCTGCTGAGGAGACCAGAGCCGAGCAAACCCAGCAGGGTGGCTCCTGTCCCCACCCATTGTAGGACTCCGTCCCCCAGGGGAGGAGGGGGTGCCCTGCCAGGCACTCCAACTCCGGCCCCGCACTCCAACTCCGGCTCGGAGTGACCGAGGCCACCTGAGCAGAGCAGGAGAAAGACCGGGCCATGCCCCCTCCCCCCAAGAGAAGACAGAGACCTGCCCCTTGAGTGAGGTCCCATGAAGCCAACCGTACCAAGGAAGGGGGGGGGGAAGAGAGAAAAGCTGGCACCAGGGTCATCCAATGATCCCTCCCACCAACTCCCATCTGACACCAAAGAGCGACCCGGCACTGAAATCAGTCTCCTCCATGGAAACGACGCCCAAGTGGTGCCGCCACCCAAGCGTCTCGACTGAGGCACTGGAGCTGCCCATAGTGCTGACATGGATGTCATCCCCAGAAACGATGCCACCACTGACATCGGCACCGACCTCTGCGTCATCAGGGGCGGCACCAACCCAGACTGCAGCATCGACCCTTGCAATGGCACCGTCTGTGGCACCAACAGCAAAAGCACGGCCCCAGTGTCATCACCTGAGATGGTGCTATCAATGGCACTGGAGTCCCCCACGGCGCTGAGCATGCAAAGGGCAGTACCGCGAACAGAGTCATTCCTAAGACGAGAACCCAACAATGATGATCTCAAGTGGATCCTAGGGAACGACCCTTGTTCTGGAGAGCTCGGTTGTCAATCCAATCAACTAACTCATCCTCTGAATCTGAGGAGGAGAGCATGTCGATCCCAAGAGAGGCAACCTGGCCACACTACCTGTTCCAGCACCGAAAGCGGTGTCGGGAGGGGACTACGCAGCATTGGAGGACTGGCCTCACTCACCGACACCAGAACCAAGAGCCTAGGCCACAATCCCCGAAGCCCTCAATGGGGCCACCAATACAGGCCCTGCATATAGCTGAGGCCTCGACACTGGGGTCGACCGGTTCCCAAATGGGAACTGGATCTAGAGTGATCCACGGCCAGACCCCCAGAGGAAGTCGGACTGTTGCCCCTGACCGCTCAACCAGGCATCTGGGCTCAGAAGACCTGAACCAATGGAGGCCTGCTTTCTCCCAGTGCGTATAGCAGTGGGGGGAGGCCCGGGGGACAGGCCAAAGGAACTTACCTTAGTGGAAAGGAAGGAGTGTGCCTTCTATGAAAAGCTCCACACATCCACTATTGTCCACTGCCATCAGCCAGCAATTTTGATTTGAGACTCCTTTATTCCACCATTTCGTGGCTCTAGTTTGTGTTTTAATACCACTGTATGCACGGTAGCACTTGCCCTCCCATGACAGATAGCATGGTCTCAGCACACAGCGACAGAACAGCGTTACTTCAGTCTGTGCATGTTCAAGTCCTCACCACTCCATGCACACCATCAATATCGACCGTGTAGCCCATAGCCCAGATACCCATCCCAACCAATGTCAATAGTCTGATTTTATTTATTTATTGAAATCTTTCATGAAGAAAGCACACTGAACAACAAGTTGCTTGTCTCCCTGTGTGACCTGGGGGGAGGGGGATACAGGGAGACAACAAATACAAGATAGACAGCAATAATAGGTGCAGCAGTAGTATAAGTACACATTAACAGATATGCAGTAGGGTAGGAATTACTGGATACAGGATGCAATAAACAACAAGGTAGGGCAATTGACAATTATATGAACATTTAAAGTGCCATTGTTATCAACATAAGAGCAACTGTCTTAATAATTCAGTCCCAGCTAGGGGAGAGGAGCCAGAGGGAGAGAATAGGATTACATTAGGATTGAGTAAAACTGGTACATGTACAGCGGAAAGCTAGGGAGAGAAAGTAGGAGGTGTTAGGATTGAGGAAAACGGGCAGTTAGAGGAGAAGAAGTTATTTAGTGCAGAGGAGAGGGAATAGACGGATGAGGAGTGGCAAATTTGCTGGGGAACAGCATTCCAGATTTTGGGGAAGCGATGAATGAAGGCAGACTGGCCAGCAAGGGTAGAACAGCAGGGGACCACAAAAGCACGAGAGTCAAAGGACCTCAAGGAGTGAGTGGAGGGGGAAGGGTAGAGAAAGAGGAGGATAAGTAAGGAGGAAGAGAGCCTAGCCAATATTTAGAGATGAGTTTGGCACAGTGAGAGAGGCGCCTGTTAGCAAGGGAAGGACAGAGAGTGGAGAGATCACAGTGGTGAGTGCAACCATTACTAATTTTATATTCATACTACTGCCTATGAAGTGGGAGTCTCGAGTGGGCAAGTGCTAATGTATTTTAAAGGGTCCCACTGATCAAAGTACAGCCATGCAGTGCGAACAGTGGAGCATCAACAGGGAATTGCTGGCTCCTTGAAGTGTGGTACTCCCGATTTGTCAGTAATCACCACTGAACCATGTCTGCTGCTTGTGAAGTGATGGGTGGGGGTGGTTCGTGCATGCTTTTAGGTTTTCTTGGGTTGCATACTGCATAATTCATTGGCTCCATCGGTCAACATCACCTGATGTTGGCAGTGGCCACGCTTATCGCATATGTGTCAGCGAATATCACAATCAGTGCTTCACATTTAGACTGCTCATATTCACTGCCATGTTTTGATGACATACATTCATGACAAGTAGTTGTGCACACCACCGAATGAAGCAGTGCAGGGTCGGGTCGCTACTGGGCACTGTGGGTGGGGTCATGGGGGGTGGCAGCCACAGTCCCGCGACAGCACCATGGAGTGGTTTGTGTTCATTCATCATTGTGCATCGGTCTAAGGAGGTGTTGGTTACATCTAGTTGGTGAAGGGCACAGTCATGTACCCAACTTTTAGTAGTCAATGTCCCAAAAACACCAGACAGCACAATTCTGATGTAGAGTCCATCCATGATGATGTCAATGGCTAGTTGAACTCCCCCCAAACCCACGCCCCACAGCCTTATCCATGGTACAGAGAACATGGCTGCAGAATAACTGAAATCAGTGTGTTGGGCATACAATGTCAGAGGCAAAAAATGAAAATTACGTACCTACTGTAATTCTTGATCTTCTCTTGTATCTTCAACATTCATTACTGCTGGGTGTAAGCTGGATGTGCGCACCCACTACGGGAGCTTTTTTTTTTTTTTTTTTGGAGGGAGGAGTCGGCGCCAATGGCGCCGACCACATGTGCAATGCACTGCATAGTGCATGCAGGGTGGACATTAGGTGCCGTCGCCTCCTCCTTCATCCCAGTTCTGTGCAGCCAGAAAGGCAGAAACAGACTGTAGGAGGACAGCAAGGCAAGGGAGCCAAGGGATAGACAAAGGAAAGGAAATAAACTGAAGAAGGAATAAGCTGAATAGGGGACAGAAAAAGAGAGAACCCAACCCTAAGTGACTACAGGGTCTCAGTCCTCCGGCGGTTCCAAGGGAAAGAAGAAGAAGGTAAGAGGTAGGAAAAGAGAGATGAAGAAACAGGAAGGGATAAATGGGAGGGAAGGAGGGTTATCTGCCAAGGTAAACTGGAAGACCACTGGCTTGAAAACTTAAAATTCCCAGCAGGGATTGAAGACAAGGGAGCAAGGATCCCACCAGCTAAGGGTTGAGTCCAAGGTTGAACTACAGGTCTTGACCAGATTGGAGGCAGACTTCTCTTCCCATCCCTCTATCTGAAATTTAAGAAACTCAAAGCCCAGATCACACAAACTACCCCTGAAAGGAGCAGTTCATTTAGAAGAGGAGTGAGTCCTGACTTAGGTGTAGAGGAGAAGTTCTTACCGTACCCTAGGGAGTAGTGGTGTAGTCCACACTTCAAAAGAAGACACACAACAACCAAGAAAGGAAGAAGAGAAAAGCAAGGAAAACTTCCACAGACTCTCCTAGACCTGCCTAGAAGAACAGCAGTTATAGGGTGACAATCCAGAAGATGCCAGACCCCCTAACTGAGGGACACACTAGAGGTAAGAGAATCAGAGGAAGTTCCCTCAGGGGGTTGAGGGCGAAGACCCTACTCGCCATCCTTCAGTGTGAACGCTCTGTGATTTTGGAGAAGGAACAGGGAGCTCTGAGGTAGCAGGTGGACTCAGCCCCCAAGTGGCATGAAGGAGGGGGAAGGCGAGCAGGGTGGAGGAGACGCCCAAGAAGTGAGGTCCATGAGGGGAAGGTGGGCGGGATTCAGTAATGAATGGTGAAGATACAAGAGAAGATCAAAAATTACGGTAGGTACGTAATTTTCATATGTTCCCTTGTCAGTCTTCACCATTTATTACTGCTGGGTGAGTACCAAGCTCGTCTGAAAGGGGGGGCATAGCACAGCCCTGAGGGAAAAGATCCCACAGCCTCCTGCTGGTGAGAAGCAGGAGGGGGAAACCTAGTCATACTAGACTGAGAAGTCTAGGGCTGTGGAGAGCGAGAAGGTGTCCCCGATGGGTGGGGGGAGGGGACAGAGAACACCCTGAAGAATCCTCCTTTTTCTGCTGGAAAAAAGGCAGGTACCACGGAAGGCAGAGGAGGTCACCCTACGCCGGGCAACAGGTGACAATCTGGATAGATGAAGCCATGCCGTCTGACTGATGCAGATCGCAGTCCCCGCTAGCCTAGAAGCCACCTCAGTGGTGTCATAAGATGCTCTTGCTTGGTGCCTTGCCAGTTCCAGACCTTGGGTGGAGAGGGCAATGGCCCATCTAGATTGCTCCATATCAGGCAGTGATGCTAGAGCTTGGGCTAGCATTGACCACAGATGCCTGCTGTAGGCAGCATGGTGTGCCTGATGTGAACTAATGCACAACCACGCACGAGCCGAAGAGAAAACCCTTCATCCCCACCAGTCAAACTCTGCATAATCCAGATATGGAGGTTGGTCATGTGCCAGGCACCGAAGCTCAGAAGGAGTTTCTAGGGACGACAGGCCCAAGGGTGAGTGAGGTAGGGAGCCTAGAGACTCCTGGGGGGCAGAATACCATCTCCTGCAGTCTGCCGGGGCTGGAGAAGGGGCAGCTGGAGACTGACAGCTGCGTATAGACGCCTCCTGGAAGGGGATGGGCCAGGATGGTACTACAAGGTGGCGAATGCTTAATTCGCTGAGGAATGCATGCGTCTGTCACTCAGTATTGTCCCTGTGAACATATGAAATCCAAAGCTCCTGAACCATCCTCGAAAGGAATCGCTGATATTCAATGAAATCAGCATTGGAAGACAGATGGACAGAAGATTCCTCCCCCTCTGATGAGGGAGACGAGGAGGAAGAGGAGCTCGAATGTTCAGAGGACTCCTGCGGCGGTGGGGGTGGGGAGACAGGCAGAATACCAGTTTGTCCATGGCCCTAACGTAGGAAGGAAAGGCTGCCGCAGTAGCCCTGAACGTCTCCCAGGTTAAGGGCCCAATAGGACCCACATGGCCCAGGAGGGGGGGGGTGTCTGCAGAGGGATGGGCGCTTCAGAGAAAGTGTCTGGCCTCTGCTGGGGCTCTGAGATCCAGGGGACGATGCCACCGTGACTGGGGGCCCTGAGATCATGCGGGGTTGCAAGGAAGAAGTCTGAGAAGGCAAACCCCAGAAGAGCCCTGAAGGGGAGCTTCCCCCATGACGCACCTGGGGTTGCATGAGCCCAGAAGGGAAACCCTCTGGGCCGCAACCCAAGGGCGCCCTTGAGGGAAAAGAGGGGTTCAGTGCTGCGACTCCTCCTCACCCCCTGCAGGGTGGTGGGGGAGTGCTTCCCCTCTTAACCCCGACCTCTCATCCCCTCAGACTGAGGCAGCCCTTTTCCTCAAGACCAGCGTAGGGGTCCCCCGTTCTGCTGGCCCCCCGAGGGAGGCCACAGAAGCAGGGTTCCCCACCCACTCCTGGGAGGCCCTAGCGGCACCAAAAATGGCAGCTGCTTGGGCCTCCACAGAAGAGGGTGCCCCCTCCCAAATCCTGGAACCATCACCTCAGGTGGGATCACAGGGGTAACTTGCTCTGGGGACACAGTGAGAGGGACACTGGGCCGCCTGATGCCGTGTCCCACAGAGGCCTCAGACTCCAAAGAATCGGGTTGCCAGTCCAGCTCCAATTCTGAGTCATCCCCCTCTGAGGAGGCGGCAAGCAGAAGGCCCTCAAGAGAAGCAACTCCAGGAGAGCCAGGGGCCACACCGCTGCAAATGGTGCCGCCCGGGTCACCAACATCGTGAATGGCATCAGAACCCACAGCGTCTCCTCTGGCACCGCCCGTAACACTGGTGCCGCAAACGGCACTGAAACCCAAGGGGGTGCCGCCCCAAGCCACCAGCACCGCGAATGGCGCAGAAGCCCAGGGCAGCAACTTGAGCTGCAAACGGCACCAGGATCCACAGCGGCACTGCTTGGCAGCACCAAAAGTCTGTCAATGCTGGGCCCTGCAGCCGACGGCCGTGACACTGGGGGAGCCTGCACCTCCATGGAGGTGAATGCCGGGACGGCACCAGCGACACGACCCCAGGAGAAATCACACCGCTCCTCTGACACTGAAGAAGAAGCCTCCTCCTTGGCAAGGCTAGTAGTGGAGGAGGCCTCCTCCTCACTGGGCCATACAGACCCAGGAAGGGACCCGGAGGAACAGGCTAGAGTTCTGGCCTGGGAGGCCTGCAGGTGGCTGTCGCCCTCCAAAAGTTGGCGGAGCCCTGCTGATCTTGAACACGTGGTTTTCCAGTACACGGCGGTCCATGGAAAAACAGATGTTGCAGTAAGCCATATCATCCTCCAAAACTCGGCAGTGCCCTGTCGATCTTGAACACGCGGATTTTCAGTACACGGCGGTCCATGGAAAAACAGGCACTGCAGTGATCCATATCATGGTTGGGTCCCAGGCACCGAAGGCAGACATCATGTCGATCCATGACGGAGACATGCCAGCCGCAGGGGCACCGATGCATAGGGGCACGGCCCACCTTGGATTTACACTTAGCCCCCAAATCGGACATGATGCGAAAAAAACAAACAGGAAAGACCCCGGCACCGACGAAAATATAAAAGGGAACGGTCTTACTGACTTCAATGGCGTCGGGATGGAGAACTGAGATGAAGGAGATGCAGAAGCGGTGTCGACCACTTGACAAGGCCTAATGGCGCAGTAGAATGCTCTTGCAGCGGTTGCAGCAGGTGCGGCCTCGACGGTGGGAGAAACAGAACAGGGATGGAAGATTCATCGACGGTGCCTAACGGCTCACGCACATCACGCGAGTGCTGGAATACTTCACCGACCCCCCCCAAAAAAGCCCCGTATGGGTGCACACATCCTGCTTACACTCAGCAGTAATGAATGGTTTAGACTGACAAGGGAAGATCAGACCACACAAGAAAAAGAAGAGTTGGCGGCATTTACTTGAAACACCCATTGGATAAAAATGAGTCCTTCTATGAACACCTGCCATGTATCCTGTTGTGGATCGTTACACTCGGGGAGCCAGTGCTGACACTTCTGTCACAGATGCGGCATCTTGCATGTTCCTATGCATTACTTCACCAATTGTTGGCCGTTCTGTTATGTTAGTATTTTCTGGGGTAGGGGAGGCGGGGGTCTGGTTTGCTCCCATGAGGTTTGCCCCGTTTGTGATCCGAAAAGCCTTTAGTCTGATTGTGTAGGTACCATCTCTCATGGCTCCACATTCTATGTACAGAGCTCTCATAGTGCCCTGTAACTGATAATCATGTGTCAAAGAATATTTAGTCTCTGAGCCTACAAAATAATACTCTGCAAGCAGACCATGTTTCCTTCTATTCTGAGCGCATACACAAGCAAATGCTAATACTGACAGTGCAATCCCAATGCACACACCATACTTCCGTTTTTGCAAACACGCAATCCTCAGCAAACTGAGGAACCTACTGTCGGTGCATATAAACCAGCCGCAAATGTTAGCATAACCTCATATTGCATGGGGTCACAATCAAATGGACCCAAATCAGTATGACAGCATTTGTTTGGGCACAGTCATATTCACCTTCCCTTCCCGGTACTCTGTAGTGCACTGCCACAGAGTGGAGTGCAGGGGTGGGTGAGTGGCCATCTGTTTTAGAACTGAGCTAGGTTTCACTGTGCACCCAGTGAGAACACCAGTTCCTTTCAATGTGTGGCAGTTCATGGGGATCTGGGTGCAGGCTGCAGGGTTCTCCTGATTTATCGGCCCCCTGGGATGGCAGGAGAATTCCTACAGGAGGTAGACGACTTCATCATTGGCGAAACTTTAAAGGCCCCCAGATGTTTAGTTCTTGGGAACTTCAATGTTTGGGCTGACAATGAATCCTCAAGGCTAGGTTATAACCTCCTGCAGACGATGTCATCTCTGGGCCTGTTGCAAGGGGTTTCTTCAGCGATCCATCAGGACAGCTACTTGCTGGACCTGGTTTTCTCTCCGAGGCTTGAGATTTTTTCAGTTTTTACCAAGAGAGACATGCTAAGCTGAAAGCTTGTTTACAGGTGCGACCTGGGAGCACAAGGAAGTTGAGTGACTTGCTCAGGGCTACACAGTATGCAAGTGGGAGCTGTGAGATTCAAACTCAGGTCTCCAGGTTTGCAGCTCAGAGCCTTAAACCACTGCGCTATACTGCCTCCATCAATAATTCATGATTAATAAACAGATTAATAATCAAGGTTGATCAGGGCATGTGGTCCGATCATTGCACAGTGGAGTTCCTGTTTGGGCCTTCCCCGAAAGCTCTCCCTCTGCTGAGATGGTATGCTACCACCCTTTGAGGGGTTTGACCCTGGAGGGATTCCTGATAGTGACCAACCTATCTAGTGTGGTTAAAGCATGCATAGGGGGCACAGGCGAGGCAGTCGCCTCCTATAATAAGGCAAAGTCTGAGGCGCATGACTCCCTCACACCGGTCCGTGTACAACCCAAGTCCTCTTACTTGAGGGTCCTCATGGTTTAATGGGGAGCTCAAGGAGATAACGATTCTGGGTTGGAGGTTAGAGTGCAGCTGTCAGAGGACTGGGCTGGAGGTGGATAGGCTAGCCCTGCGTGCTCATTATGGGGAGTACCAGGGAGCAATCAACTGTAAGAAGGCAGAGCTCCTGTCCAGGAAGTTTGCTGTCAGGAAGAATCGACCAACTGCGCTTTTCTATACTGTGGACAGGCTGCTACATCCAGTCTGTCTTCAGCCGAAAAAACCCTTTTCAAATGTACTTTAAGAAGAGTTTGCTTGATTCTTCTCGGTCAGGGTGTCCACTATCCGGCGAGAGATTCAGTCAGTGAGCCACGTTGTGGCTGACAGGGAGTGCCTTGGGCGTCTGGAGAGTGCTCCATCTAGTTGGGGGGAGTACAAAGAGATGGAGGTGGCCGAGGTCAATGGGGTGGTTTCCAAGATGAATCATACATATCGCAAACTGGACCTGGTGCCGACATGTTTCTTGATGGGATGTGTCGACTCCGTCGGCGCGGTGTTCGCCTTGATTGTCTGGTGCTCTTTGGCAAAGCGGGTTTATACCCAGATGTCTCGAAGGAGGCGCTGGTGAGACCTCTTCTGAAAAAAAAAAACATTAGACCATGACATCAAGGCGAACTACCATCCTATCTCCAATCTCCCATTTTTAGGAAAGGTTGTTGAGAAGATTGTGGTGCAGCAGCTTGAGGAACACCTTGGGGCCTTTGATCTATACGAGCCACTCCAGTCTGGGTTTCGGGTGAGGCACAGCACGGAAACTGCATTAGTTTTGGTGCATAATAACCTCCTTAGGGTGAGAGATCGAGGAGATGGGACAATTCTCATGCTCCTCGATCTCTCCTCAGCCTTAGACACGGTAGACCACTGTGTGTTGCTTCACCGCCCAAGAGGATTTTTGTGGACCTGCCGGCACTGTCATCTGCTGGTTTGAATCCTGCCTCACAAACAGGAGGCAACAGGCAGTGATGGGGAATTTTTCTTCCTCCTCCTCCCCTAGTGTCTCATCTTGTAGAGTACTCAGGGTTCGGTCTTGTCGTCAATGTTTTTTGCCATGTACATGCTACCTCCCGGGGGAGAGATCATTAGGAAATACTGTTTTGGTTTTCATTGCTATGCCGATGATACCCAGCTGAATCTCTCCTTTGCCCTTGGGACATCCAGCACAGTGGAAATGCTAAATAGTTGCCGTGCTGAGCTCAATGACTGGATGGCCTCCAGCTGGTTGTGACTGAACCCCGATAAGATGGAGGTACTGGTGGTGGAGTCGAACAGAGGGCATGATAGGATGGCCCCTGGCACAGAGACAGGACTATTCCTGGGATCTATGCCACTGAAGGGCTCCTCTAGGGTACACTATATTGGCATTATCCTTGACAGTGGATTAACCTTTGAGTCCCAGGTGTCATCCGTTGTCCGGACCAGCTTTTATCATCTGAGGAATATCACCAGGATCAAATCCCTAGTTCTGCCCATGGACCTCCCACCTTAGTGCATGCCTTTGTGACATCCATGCTTGATTACTGTAATGCGCTCTTACTTCGGGGTCTCGGGAGGTACCCTCCGCCGGCTGCAGGTAGTGCAGAATGCAGCCGCCAGGTTGCTGACTGAGCAGTCTAATACTGCCACATCACCCCACTGCTGTGTGAATTACACTGGCTGCCAGTCATGTGGAGGGTTCTCTTTAAGGTGAGCTTACTGACCTTTAAGGCCCTACATGGGATGGGTCAAGGCTACCTGTCGGACCTTCTTACACCTGCTGCCTCGGTCCACTCTCTCCGTTCCTCCTCTAGGGGCCTCTTTGTGATTCCCAAGTCAAGGTTAAGAACTGCTGGTGACAGAGCTTTCAGTGTCGCCTGCCCCATCCTGTGGAATTTGCTTCCTCCAGTTATAAGGGAGGCCCCTACAGTTGAGGTATTTAAGGCTCGCCTCAGGACTTTCCTGTTCAGTCAGGCATTCCCAGACACAATTTTTTTTTTTTTTTTTTTTAATACTTAGTTTATTATCATTAGCAACATTACATTTGTCAACATTAGTTAAATCACACAATTGATATCCTTTGGGTGTAAGCCCCTATACATACATGGTACATAGAGCACTCTTCCACTCTTTTTTTTCTTCCTTTAAAGGAAAAAGGAAACCAACACAAAGGTGCTAAGTTGCTTTTTGTTCCTAGTAATCAACCTAGCGAATTTTAACTGTAACAGTAACTGTCTGGGATGTGTTCCTTCATTACCATACTTAAAATCTGAATTTTGTCAGGAGGTCCTATATTTAAAGTCAAAGAGAAGGGTTTTTCAACACAGGAAGGGAAAGTCCGGTGTCTCCTATAAATAAGTTAAGACATTAACTTCCTATCCATTATCATGGAGTATCCACCTAGTCCATCTCTGTTGGTATATTTGCGGTTTTTGGTTAAGATTAATTGTTAACCTTTCCATCATATGTATGGATTCAACCAACTCCCTCCATTCTTCTATCCCCGGGGCTTTCGGTTGTAACCAATTTCTTGTAATAACTTTTAACGCGGCAGCCACTAGAATTATACACAGATACCTAGCATTTTTATCATTCAGTTCCCTTGGAATTAGTCCCAGTATTAAATGTTCAGGCCCAAACTGTGTCTGAAATAGGAATACCTGCTCTAAGTGGTAAGTCACCTTCCCCCAAAATGAGGTGATAATTGGGCAAGACCAAAAGATATGTGCCTGTGAGGCAAGTTGTTCTCCACAGGCCCTCCAACACCTTGCTGTGGCTTCCCTCTTAAAATGCGCCACCTGTGTTGGCACGAAGAAATATCTGATCCTCAACTTCCAGCAAAAGTCTCTCCACACTAAGGAGCTGGGTGTTGACCACGTGCTTCTCCACATCAGAGACCATTGTTTGTCCGTGATAGGGATCCTTAGATCTTGTTCCCATTTGTTCTTTATATACTGGGATGGGTTTGCCATATCTGCCACATATCTATTACATAACAGTGAGATGGCATGATCTGCCCCCTGTGGGCCCCATATCCATTAGAACAGCCTGCTCTCCTCCAGTGCAGGCTCCTCCAAAACGGTTTTGTTAATTTGTATATTCAAGTAGTCTCTTAATTGATAATACCTGATTCTGTCAGTCTGCTGCAGGCTGTATTTTTCCTGCATTGCTTCAAAAGAGAGTAGCGTATTACCTGTCATTGTTTGATAAGGTGCATATAAGTCCCCTTTTGGCTTGTTTCTGGTACCATCTGTCAACCGTTGCTGGTACAAATTGGCGATCATAAGTCCACCATCCATACCTCCAGAGGTGTCTATATGTAGCGCCCCTACTTATTCTCCTCCTACAGCCCTCTACTACGGCCTTTGTGCCAGAGAAGCCTCTATTTCATCTGGGTCCAGGGGCCTAAATAACATTGCCTGCAATGGAGGATTACTCTGTTTCCAGAGATCCATTCTCTTCCAATGGGTATCATATCCTGGGTTACCCCAGAGTAGTGCGACCCTCATCTGGCCCGCCACCCAGTAGCCCTGCAGACAAGGGAACGCAAGGCCTCCCTCTGCTTTTGGAAGATACAAAAGCAATTTTCTTAGTCTGGGTAAGAAAAAAACCTACTTTGCCAGGTTTCCAAGTCCGCCGGGGTTAACACACATGGAACACACTGGAATAGGTAAAGGAGGCGTGGCAATGCATTCATCTTGAGGGCTTGTGCTCTAGCACAAAGTGAGATGGGCAGTAGTGACCATCTTTGAAAATCACTTTTAATTTGCGCTATTATCGATGTGTAATTTAGTTCCTTTAATTGCGCACTGTTCCTTCCTAACTTCACCCCCAAGTATTTTATCTCTCTCTGATCCCAAAGCATAGGGTGTTTTCTTTTGATCTCAGTGGTTGGGGTATAATTAAAGCTCAATATTTCCATTTTATTGTTGTTTAGCTTATATCCAGATAGCTTGGAAAAGTTATCCAGCTGGCGAAGTATTGTGGGCATAGACGTCTCAGGGTCCGTCAGGTATAAAAGAACATCGTCAGCATATAAAGACAACTTGTGGGTCTGTCCCCCTATGTTGATCCCTTTTATCTCTGGGTTCTGACGAATGCTGTGGGTGAGAGGCTTAATAAAGAGGGCAAACAGTAGTGGAGACAGGGGGCACCCCTGCCGCATTCCCCTTCCCAAAGCAAAGGTTTCTGATATATGACCATTCGCCCGAACTTGCGCCTGTGGGGATTCATAAAGCTTAAATATGGCCGTTATCAATTGTTTTGGGAACCCAAACTGGGAAGGACCTCTTTCAAAAAAGGCCAAGATACTCTGTCAAACGCCTTTTCAGCATCCAGGCTCATTATCAACAACGGTAGTTTTTGCAAAGTAATCTGATCGATTATATGGGTTGTCCTACGTAAATTATCTTGCGCTTGTCTACCCGGTATGAAGCCAGATTGGTCTATGTGTACTAGGGAGGGAAGATATTCCTGAATATGTCTTGCCATAAGAGAAGTCAGTATTTTATAGTCAGTGTTCAATAAAGAAATCGGTCTATAAGAGGGGCATTTATCAGGGTACTTTCCCAGCTTGGGTATCACCGAAATCACCGCCTGGGCCCAAGAAGGAGGAGGTGAGGCCTCTCCCCTCAAGACCTCTTCATATACTTGTGTCAGCAGTGTCTGTAGCTGGTCCCCAAAGCATTGGTAAAATTCCGAAGGGAGTCCATCAGAGTCTGGGCATTTGCCTACCTTAAGCCACTTTATTTCTCCCTTTATTTCCTCCGATCTCACCGGACCCACTAATCATTCTCCTTGTTCTTTAGTTAAGCCTGGCAATTTAAGTGTCTCCAGGAATCTCTTTATGTTATCTTCTCCTGCTTTTATATCGTCTGTGTATAATTTGGTATAGAATGTCTTAAAGGCATCTACTATCTCATGGACCCCCTGCACCACTTTACCTATCCCGGGATGCCACATCCTTGTTATTGCTGCTTTCGACCGTCTTGCCCTCAACCTACTGGCTAAGAAACGCATCGAGTGAGGCCCCTCCTCGTAGTATTGTTGTCTTAAGAAGAGCAACTTCTGCTCCACTTGATAGTCCAGAATACCCATCAGCTCTCTCTTATACTCCAATAACTGCCTCTTGCGCCCCTTATCGTATTTTTGGTTTTGCTGCCTCTCTAAGTCTGCGATCAACTCAGTTAGGGTAAGCGTTCTGGCTTCTTGTTCCCTCTTTTTCCGGGAGGCTAACTGTGTAAACTTACCTCGCAACACCGCTTTTGCAGCATCCCAGCGGATTGCCTGCGATGTGTCCTGCCCTGCATTTTCTGTGAGGTAAGTTCTATAAGTTTCCACTACTGTGTCCCTAATTTCTTTATCTTTTAGGAGTGAGGTGTTCAGATGCCATATGGTGTTACAGTGTATCTCCCCGAGATCTATTTTTATATATAGGCACATGATCAGATAAGAGAAGGTCCCCTATCCAAGTTTCAGAGATTCTTTGCACCTCATTCTACGGGACCAAAATATAGTCCAGTCTTGAGTATGTGTTATGGGCCGCAGAGAAGAAGGTCTAGTCTCTCTGTCAGTTGTGTTGATGTCTCCATGTGTCTAGTAATCCCAGTTCCCCTATGAGTTTCTGGACCTTTCTAGCTAATTTATGGGATTTCCCTCTCACTTTCGAGGACAGAGTCCATATCTGGGTTCAAGGGTAGATTCAAATCCCCCCCACAAATTAGAATTCCCTCCCCCCACTCTAATAGAGTGGCCAAAAATGAACGGTATTCAGGTAATGCTGAACCAGGGGGAAAATACACCGATGCTAGCGTCACCATATTACCCCTGAATTTGCCTTTTAACATCGTGTAGCGTCCCTCTCTATCTGTCCTCGCGTCTTTTTCTTCAAACGGGGAGTTGACCGGCACCAACACTGCCGTGCCCCTCCGTCTACCATTTTTATAGGAAGACACCGCCATCTCTCTGAAACCCAATTTTAATAGCTTGTTATGCTCCCTCATTGACAAATGGGTCTCTTGAAGAAACAGAAAATTTGCCGAGGCTTTTCTTGCCTGACTCAGAATCTTAGTTCTTTTCACTGGGTTTGTGAGACCATTGATGTAATAGGAGCAAATAATCGTGCCCTTACTCGCCATCAGAGAGGTCAATAACCAGACTTTTATTCTCGGGGCCCCCGGACTCCTCCTCGAAACTCTTCCTGCTCAAACTCCTTCTCTATACCGTTTAGTCCCCTCTTAAGTCGGAGTACATCCCAGGAACAAATTAAGTCACCAACAATTACATTAAAACAGTAAAAAAAAACTTTTCGGCCAACCGGGCCTTTAAACAGTATACTGCAAATGACCCCCGACGTAGGAGTCCCATTTTTTGGGGCTCTATTCTTTTTTTTTTTTCCCCCTTCTCACCACCAGGCTCCTGCACCTTCTGGAGTCTCCAACAGCCTGATGCGTCCTCGCTCCTGCTACCGGTGGCCAGTGCAGTCCATCCCCCCCACGGAGCCTTGGTTATACCCCCCAGGTGGGTACGGGGTGGGGCCCTTTTCACCCTGACGTGTCTTGAGTTTCGTCGGGGGATGCTGGTACTGGCACCGGCAGGGGCGTTGAGGATCGTGGCCAGGAGCTCCGCCTACCAGGAGTCTGGTGGGGCGATTTTCCTGGTTTCTTTCCCGCGCTCCGGACGTGGCGCACTAGGGAGCTTTAGGGCGGAGCACGCCATGACGTGCTTGACGCCTGGCTCCCGGCAGACGCCCTTCCTCCTTATTCGCAGTCCCGCCTCACCTCCACCTGTGGTCACCCAGGCGGCGGTGCGGCAGCGGGATCTGCATCCCACCCACCCCTGGAAGAGGAGGCAGCTGTTGGGCGCTCGATCCTCTTCCCCCCGGCCGGCCCTCCAGCTACCCGAGTCCGTTCCCGAAACCGGGTCGCTGGCGTCGCAAGCGGAAATCCAACCGCTGCACCGGCGGGCCGGCCCTGGGGCTCTATTCTTACCCCCACCTTATTCAGACGAAGGCAAGCATGGAGGAGTATCTAATGCCTCCTCAATGGGAGACCCCCTCTAGGGAGCTCTTGTTCGTAACCTCAAGCTCCTCACTTTCCTCTGTGACCAAATTCCGTATTGGTCAGAAAAGCCTTACTTCAGGAGCACTATGTACCCAAGCAGAAGATTAAAAAGGAACTAAAATTGTGTGCTGGTCTAAACAACCCACATGTGTACCCTCAGCTCTTGACACAGCCACTCTAATTTATTTCTTGTAGGGCTAGGGGAATCTACGTCCACCGTTTTCAGAAAAGGGATTCCCTTCCCCCGGAGAAGAAGATAATCCTCCTCCCAACAAGGGGGAGTCTCCCCTCCGAACCCAGTCCAATATAACCCCCTACTCATAAATTACTGCATCATCTGCAAGTCCTCATAGGATCTATGCTGCTCTGTTGACCCATTCTATGTCCCCTCCTAGTGCCCCTTTCTCTCCCCCTTCCCCTCTACCCTTCCCTCCTTGTTTCCCTCGTATTGGTTCCTCCCTTTATCAAGGGCGCTCTATGGGAGTGTCCAGCAACCTTTTCCGAGGTGCTAGCTCCCGTTTTGCGTGATCCCTTTATTATGCACCTCTGAGGCATCCCCCAACCACCTATTTCAGTCACTATTTGAAGGAGCCCACAATTATTCCCTCCCCAGATCTCTTAATAGACTTCAGAAGTATTCAACAGTTAAGTAATTTCTTCATCATTGTTCCCCCACCCCCTGATCTTTCCCCCACTCTGCTCCCCCCTTCCCTATCCCGTCAGCCCCATCTCCCTCTCCCGAAGGAGGGGACGAAAAACAAGGAGAGAAAGTGAATGTCTTAATTTAATCATGATCCCCCAATCTTTCTGCATCCACGCTTTAAATTGTTCATGGTCAATACTATTTTGAATCCTGCTCCTCTGAGACATCGCACTCTTATTTCATTGGAGCCTCAGTGGGAGATACGAGAAGGCAGAACCCCACCCCATGAGAAGTTCGTGTAGATACTTTAATGCCCGCCGCGCTTACTCTTCAGGTGCAGCCCCCAGTTTTTAGATCACTTCATTTTGTCCGCTTTAGGGTTGTTTTACCCCTTAAGTTTCATATAAGAGCCATTCTCTAGTAGTACTTGTGTTTCGATCCCGTTACAGTCCCTTATCCGGTTGCCAGACGGTTACTGTTCGTCGAGGAGGCCTCCTCTCTCGTAGGATCTTCCTGCTCCTTCTCTACTTGCTCTATTTCTCTACCTGGGGGTCTTCTTTTGGAAAGGACCTTGTCCCACACTCTGGATATGTCCCTATTTGAACCGCCGCTCTCTCTTTTTGGGCCCCTCTTTAACCAAGCTCTCTCCCTCAGCTGTTGTGGGACCCGACGCCCCTGTTCCTCGGGTAATTGCAGCCCGTGACTCTCCAGAAACTCCCTAGCCTCTGCTAATTCCTGGAACCTCTGTTGGCCCTTATCTGTGTGGACCTTCAGCCTGGCTGGGTATTCCACGAAAGCCTTGAAACCTTTTTGCTGCAGCAGTTTGACCACATATAGAACTTGCCTCCTTCTGGCCAGCAATTGTGGGGAAAAAATCATAGTCAAAATACAATCGAACGTCCCCAAAGTGTACTGTATTTTTTGACCAACCTAGCGTAAGCATCTCTTCCTTGATCGTGTAATCCAGGAACGCCAACACTATCAATCTGGGTCTAGCCTTCGGGTCGCGAGACCGTGGCACTAGGGATCTATGCGCTCTGATGATGTCCAGGCGTTTATCTGAGGGAAGACTTAATATTTCTCGCAGAAAGGAATCTATAAAATCTATCATATTCCCGGATTCTGTGCCCTCTGGTAGACCATGGATCCGAATATTATTGCATCGGTTACGGTTCTCAAGCTCTTCAAGCTTCTGTTCTAATAACCAGGTACGCTGATGCAGCTCCAAAAGAGCCAAATTATGAACATCTGTGGTCTATGTGTAGTCTGCCATTACTGTCTCCGCTTCGTCTGTCTTCTGGTATAATTTTACTTTATCTTGATGCTGATCGGATGCTTTAGCTTCTAACCTTTCAGGGTGTCATTTATTTGTTACAGAGTCTGACATAGCTACCAAGAGGTTATTGTACAATCTGCCTCCTGCATCGTATTTGCGGCCTGTTCCATACCATGCGTCAGGGATTCCCACACTACATACAGTAGGCCTCAGCTCGGGCACTTTGTTCTTGTTCTGCTCCCTTTTGTTTGCCACCTCCGTTTGTTTGAATTTCCTTTAGTCTATGTTTAAGACCCATTAGATAATCTTTTATAGTTCTTTTGGAATGCGGGATTGACGTTTTCTGTGCTGATTATCGTGGATTGTTAGTGGTCAGTCGGTAAGCGCTTAGCTTAGGCAGCCATTAGTTCAGTGCTCCAACCGGAAGTCCCCCAGACACAGTTTAGATACTGTTCCTGAGATGCCCCCAGTACTAGTTTTAGTTCAGACTCCCCTTTTTGGGGCACCTGTTTTAATGTTATGCTGCTGTAAATCCATTTTATGTGTCTGTGTGTTTTTACTACGTGTATTTATTTAATGTGTTGTATTTTTCTTGTATGGTGCCCAGAGCCTCCGGGATTGGATGCCTTAAAATAAAATTTGCCTTGCCACAGTTGTCTTTATGCTTTGTCTATAAGGCATGCCTATGACAGATTTCCCAGTGTATAATGCACAGCATATACTGTTGCTCTGGACTGTGCATTAGGACTAAGCACCTTGCTACACTCTCACCAGCACACCATAACAGGGCTGAGCATCTGTGACTGAGTAAGTAAACCCCCATCCCTAAAGCACCTGCAATTTTGTCCACAAACAACCAGTCTGGAGCCCTGCAACATGATCGCTTTCTAATGTCCACAACCCTCTGTGTGACACAGTTCTCCCCATATATATACACTGCTGACCTGTCAGCACACCTGAATAAGATCGCGATCCAAGGTACCACATAGCCACTCCAGATGTGGGCAATGACAGTCTACTAAAAACACTGTAAGGGCCAACGGAATTGGTATCACTGCAGAACAGTGACTTCCATAGGAAATCTTCTAACACCCCCACCCCACAAACACCCACACCGTCCTCATCGACGGCAGAAAATATTAGGACAGATGAACCACAGGGTTAAGTCCTCGTCTCCCTACAGGAAATGTCTGCAGTCCAATAGGCTCCCGCACTGTGAGCTCTGACTGTCCTGAAACACCTGTAAAGGTATCTTGATATCACCGAGTTCACAGTTGGGAAATACAGTTTACTGGACAACAAATGGATTTGCTGTAGGGGACAGGGCATGGGAAACAGGATACTGAATCAGAGTTTCATATTGGTGTCCCTAGGGAAATGCTGGCGGTGGTGGTGGTGGGGGTTAGTGGCTGATTAGTGGCCTGTAAACAAAGACAAACAGTGGGACTGAGGCAGGAAAGTCAGACTGCACTCAAGCACGGTGGCAATGATCAAAGCTGTGTGGTGAGCAGTCACTGAACAGCACAATCAAAGGAAGTGGCAAGTGTGTACTGCGGACCTCGTCACACCACACACGTTCCATCACAGAACACCACAGATACATTTGGCATTCAGAGTGTTTTGTACCAGGCAGTAACTGACGACGTTCCATTGTAACTGTGTGGCAGTGGAGCAGAAGCCGTGTTAGTAGAGGGACATACATACAAAACATGTCAGTCAAATGTTTACAGTGGAGCCTCACCTCTTCCGTTGAGTCAAACGGTTCAAGATACCAGAGCAGCAACAAGTAAATAAGCAAAATTATCTAGAATTTCACAGATCAACTGCCCAGTTTTCGTCAATACAAATAGCACCACTAACAATAATTGACCGTCAATGACGTCACTTCCGCTAGAGTGATGTCAATCAAGAGCAGACAATGGAGGTGGAACGCGACTGCATAAAAAAAGTTTTATTTAGGAATGTTAGTTACATCTTTTTTTACCCGCACACCGTGAATAGCACTGCATAAGCACTAATGGCCTGTCGGCAGATGCACTTATTGATGACAGTTCCCCTTTAAGAAAATAAAACGATGCCAAATGCGGCATCAACAAGTGCGGCGTCGAGTATACGGTCAGACGAGCAGAAAACGGTAGTTGAGGAGTGTCATGTAGACTTCTTGCTGTCCCATGTAGTCTGAGCTGCAGTCTCGATGGCAGGAAAAACAAATGAGGTAGTGGAGGGGACGATGACTGTTACTGGCCAACCCGAGAGCACCACGCAATGTGCTGGCCTTGACGACAGCACCGTCCCTGTTGCCCCTACTCCTAGGAGAAAAGCATTTTAAGCTAAAAAGCTTCCCGCGGGGTCCTAGCACCTCCAGTGTAGTACCCACCTGTGATGAATGGTGAAGACTGGTGTAGATAAGATGGAGATCATTTTTGTGTTAGTTTTAACACAAATATTACTTGTGCACCCCCACACCTATATATATATTTAGGGGCTCCTAAGATAGTGTAGCACCCCTCCCCCCCTTTCCAGGGAGTGCTTATGGAGTGCTCAGAAGATGGTATACCCTTGCAGAGCAGAGCTAAGGGGCCCCATAGGCATGAAGTGTAGGTCTATGCAATATAACACTCAGTTTGAGCAAAAGTTTAAGGGAGACGGGAGCTCTCACTGCAGAGTCTAACAAGCAACTTATTCTTAAGACAGAAGGTACCCAAAGCAGCAAGTGGGAGAAGTGGCAGAGGCCAGTTCAGTGGCGGTCCCAGGAGGGACTCAAACAAAGAGCTCCATTAGAGAAACAGATAGCAGTGAGTTTTGTCAGGGAAGAGCAGAGAGAAGGAGAAGACAGCAGGTGCTACCAGTCTAGAGGCTTGGAGATAATTTGGGAGTGATTTCTTTTGGTCTTGGGAGAGTGGAGGAGAAAGCCACGGTACTCTTGAGGGAACTGAGAGTCCAACCATCCATTCCAGACGAGTCAGATGGAGTAAACAGGCTGGCAGTATAACCTTGAGGTTAAAGTAAGGAGCTATAAAAGAGCCTGGCACATCCAGCAGACTTGGCTTTGATTCCTGCCTCCACTTGTGTACTGTGGGAACCTGAGGTAGTCACTTAACCTCCCCAATGCACCCAGGTCACCCCTGAAAACAGGCACTGTGCCTAAAGCGCCTTACCAAGTTACCAAAGAATTAACCAAAAAAAAAACAAACCACAAAGACTACCTGAGCATTCCAGCAGGTATTCTGAATGGAAGTAGGGAGCAGAGAGCCAAGGAGGGGATACTTAAAAGGTTGAAAAGAGTCAATGTGAAGCCATCTGTGACAGTTAAAATCCATGTAGCTTATACCTCAGGACAGATTAGTTAGTAACAGTATGTGACAGGGTAGAATAGGATCCTGTCCCATTTGTTTTGGAGAAAGTGTTTAAATGCAAGGCTCCTTTCTTGTCGGTCTCTTCTCCGTCTGGTTGTGCAACCAAATTTTCCTGTGAAACTACGGACTTGAGCAACCCGAACAGTCTTGCAATTCTTTGCCTCTATATCTCTCTCTCAGTTTTCTCTTGCTGTCTGTTTTCCTCACTTGCATATCTGCTAATATAAAAATATGTACAAATCACTATATGGAATGAAACTGATAATGGGATCACTTTTATTTAGAAATATTTAGTATTACTGGTGAAATGTCTATTAATGGTATTTTGACGTGACTTCAAAAATAGAGGTTACTTGAGTGCAAATGTCTGAGCCGTTTGCAGTGGCTGTGGGGGCCTCAGGAAGCTCACTGTTCTAGCAGCTCCTGATACGAGGACAGAACATTCTGCAAAAACAGGATGCTTGCTAAGGATGGGGGTGGAAAAGACTTACATGAAAGAGCTGAGCTGCACTGGTTTAGATACAGATTTGTTTTTGGAAGAACAAGGGGAAGATTTACAAGAAAGATTTTATTTTGCTTTTGTACATAGTTATATGAACAAGTTTATTTTTTTATATTACTGCTACTATAATTAAAGTTTTGGTGAATTTTACAACTGCTCCTGGGTTTTCCCTATGCTTCCTGACCTGTGCCTCGATGACAGATGGTTCTAGAAGTGGGATTTACGCTGTGCATACCATGAGACAGGAGTTTTGTGCGTGGGTACAGGACATTGTACCAGGGAAGCACAGAGGAAGGTATGGATTCTGCAGCAGCAAGTCCAGGAGTGGTTACCAGGAGAATGACAGCCAAACTAGCCGCAACAGAAAGTCCAGTCTGAGATTGTACAGCCAGCACAAGTCATGGAAAAAGAACAGGCAGTCACAGAACCTGAAAGCCTGATTGATTTTTTCAAATGGTCAGCTGCACAACAAAAAGAGACTGAGAAGCAGAGAGAAAAAGAGATTCAGCATTTAGAACTGCAGAGGAGAGAAGAGATGCAGCAACAGAAGCAGCAGATGAAAGAAGAGATGCAGCAGCGGGAGCAGCGATGGCTGGATGTCTTACAAGCTATCAAAGGTGGAGGATCCGGCACAGATCCAGATGAGCAACAAAATGCAAGCAACTTAAAGGCCATTTAATTTACAAAGTTGTGTCCCTCAGATGATATTGAGGCATACCTAACAACCTTTGAAAGGGCTACCACAGCCTGCCAGTGGCCAAAGCAGCAATGGACAATCAGACTGGTACCCTACCTGACAGGGAAAGCCCAGCTTGTCTACAGCAGTATGGACACTACACAGTCGGAAAACTATGTCCTGGTGAAAAGTGAACTCCTGAAAAGGTATGACATCTCCAGAGAGACCTACAGGCAGAGATTTCGATCTCTGAAGTATAGCTCGGTTGACAATCCTCAAGAAGCCTTCACCCGACTCAGAGAACTCCTGATGAAGTGGATCCAGCCAGACAGCAAAACAGTCCCACAGATCGACACATTTGCAATGGAGCAATTCATCAGCATCTTGCCTACAGATGTGCAGCTGTGGGTAAAGGAACACCAACCAGAGAGTGGAGAAAAGGCTGTTTCTTTGGCCGAGGACTACAAAATGGCCAGACAGATGCCACAACAGCGAGGTAACAGCCAAGCACAAGTAAGACACTATTTTTCCCATTTAAATTCCAAGCCTGATGAGAACTCTGGTGCGGGTAACAAATCTGTGCCCAAAGACGTTATCTGCTATAACTGTAATAAGCCAGGCCATTTTGCAAGAAAACGCCATGGTAAGGAGAGTGGCACTGGAGCAGAGTTGTCCTTGGCCAACTGGGGCAAGTACTTAACAGATGTGAAGGTGGGGAATAAGACTGTGAAGGGACTCAGTGATTCGGGAAGCAGACAGACCCTAGTGCATGTTAAAGTGCTGGGAAAACACTGTGCAAAGGGGCCAGGTACTGGTGTCACCTGCATCCACAGGGACACTCGATACTATCCCACCAGCCAAGTGACTCTGACTGTTAAGGGTGTGTCGCACCAAATGAAAGTGGGGGTAGTACCAAAGTTACCTGTATCTGTGATTATTGGAAATGACTTTCCAGGATTTACCAAGTTGATCAAAGAGGGAATAAGTCCTCATGTTTCAGCAGCTGTAGTGACAAGGGCTCAGGCAAAGAAAATTTCAGACAGTAGGGACACTTCCTTTCAGTAATTTTGATTCAGACTTGTCTGAGAACAGCTCCAAGATCCAGAAATCCAGGAAAGAAAGATGAAGCCTGAAGAAACTTGCAACAAATGACTGATGGACATAAAGGGTTGAAATATGAAAATGGTGAAACTAAACCGATTGTGATTTTCTTTCAGAACAAGCTAACAATGCTTCTCTGTAGAGTTATTTTAAGCAGCTGGGGGTGAAAACAAAACACGGTGGACCAATGCTTAACAAATGTAATGGGTTACTGTACAGAGTCTAGGTTAAACCTCAGACACAGGAACAGACAGAACAACTGGTTATACCACAAAAGTATAGAACAGAGTTATTACAGATAGCACATGATAGTCCTATGACTGGTCACTCGGGGAGGGATCACACCCTTGCCAGATTGTTGTATAGATTTTACTGGCCTGGAATTCATGAAGGTGTTGCTACCTATTGTAATTCCTATGCTGAGTGTCAGAAAGTAGCCCCAATCACTAGAAAAGACAAGGTGCCCCATGTGCCCCTACCCATGATATGTGTGCCTTTTGAGAGAATTGCAATGGATGTGGTTGGTCCTTTAGACAAAAGTAAAAAAGGTAATAGATTTATCCTGGTAGTATGCAACTATGCTACTTGATACCCAGAAGCAGTTCCAATGCGTACTGTTACCACCCAAATGTTGCAGCACAGCTTGCCAAAATTTTCAGCAGAGTGGGAATACCCAAATAAATTATTACTGATCAGGGTAGTAATTTTGGTGCTGCACTGCTTAAGGAGCTGTACAGACTGCTAGGTATCACTGTCATAAGATGCTCCCCCTAGCACCCTCAGACAGACGATCTTGTTGAGCGTTTTAACCAAACCCTAAAACGCATGTTAAAAAGGTCTGTAAAAGGGGAAGGGAAAGATTGGGACCATTACTTGTCTTACCTACTTTTTGCTTAGAGAGAAGTGCCACAGGCATCAACAGGATTTTTCGCCATTTGAAATGCTGTATGGTAGGCAGCCAAGAGGGCTACTGGATGTGATAAAAGAAACATGGGAAGATAACCCCACTCAGAAACAATCTATATCTTCTTACATGTGTGCCCTAACAAAGAAGCTGGCAAAATATATTGAAATTGTCCACAGTAATCAGGAAGAGGCACAAAACCAGCAGAAGGTATATTATGACCATGGGGTAAAACAAAAAAGTTTTCAAGTCGGGTGAAAAGGTTTTGCTACTGTTACCCACAACAGAAAATAAGCTGTTAATGAAGTGGCAAGGGCCTTATAAAGTTCTTAGATGTACTGGCACTGTTAACTACGAGATTGAGACCCCTGACAGGAAAACTCCTTCTAAGATATACCATGCTAACCTTCTCAAGAAATGGGTTGAAAAAATGGCAAAAGCTGCTTTGCTAGTTTTACCAGAAACTAGTGAGGAAGATATTGATGTAGCTTGTGACAGACTGAAACAAACTGTAAATGCTGATCCTGTAAAGGTGAAAGTTTCCTTAACCTGTGAACAAACTGCAGACATTCATAATGTGCTAAAGACATTTAACAGTACTTTTACCATGATACCAGGCTGGGCAAAAGGGGTTGAGCACATAATACTGACAAAGAACGCCCATCCCATTAGGCAAAAGACATACAGGTTACCAGAGCGGTTAGGAGCTGATGTGGTTAAGGAAATACAAAAAATGAAAGAATTGGGTATCATAGAGGAGTCGAGAAGTGCTTGGTCATCTCCCATGGTAATTGTAAACAAAAAAGAAAGGGGCATTAGAATCTGCCTTGATTTCAGGAAACTTAATCAAGTGTCAGAATTTGACAGTTATCCAATGCCCAGGATTTGGTGGACAGAGTGGGGAGTGCAAAGTATATCAGTACCCTCGATCTCACCAAGGGTTACTGGCAAATACCTTTAGCTAAAGGACACAGAGATAAAACTGCATTTTGCCACCCCACAGGATTCTATCAGTTCACCAGCATGCCCTTTGGTTTACATGGTGTGCCAGCTACATTCCAGCGGTACATGGATGTAATTTTAACCCCTCACACTGGTTATTGTGCAGCGCACCTGGATGATGATGATGTAGTGTACAGTCCAGACTGGAAAAGTCACCTGGAACACGTACGAGCAGTTATCCAAGCCATCAGCAATGCTGGTCTGACTATTAATCCTACTAAATGTGCATTGGGCATACTGGAAACCAGATATTTGGGCTATGTGTTGGGAAATGGAGAAGTTAAGCCAGAGGTTTCTAAAATAGAAGCTGTAGCTAACAACCCTATACCTAAAACAAAGAAACATGTCACGTCATTTTTAGGGCTGGCTGGTTATTATCGGAGATTTGTTCCCAACATTGCTGAGTTAGCTACTCCCCTCACTGAACTCACAAAGAAACAGTACCCACATAATGTGAAATGGACTCCAGTGTGTGATGAAGCTTTTCGAGCCGTAAAGGCTGCATTATGTTCAGCGCCTGTTTTAAGAAGCCCAGACTTTGAGAAACCATTTCTGTTACAGACAGATGCATCTGAGGTAGGCCTAGGTGCTGTCCTAACAAAATGTAGATGGGAAAGAGCATCCTATTCTGTACATAAGTAGGAAATTGTATGACAGAGGGAAAAGGTACTCCACTATTGAAAAGGAGTGTTTAGCAGCAAAGTGGGCTATGGAGTCCCTTAAGTTTTATTTACTAGGAACTGCATTTGTGATTGTAACAGATCACAATCCTCTCTGTTGGCTTAACCAGATGAAAGATAAAAATTCCAGAATCACAAGGCGGTACCTGGCACTGCAGCCATTTAAATTCTCTGATTCACAAATCTGGTAAAGATGATGGCAATGCTAATTTTCTGTCAAGATATGGCTCAGGAATTGAGGGTTCTGAAGGTTGATAAATGTACGAGTTTAAACTGCACTTTTTGCTGTACTGTTATAAAAAATGGATGCAAATGTGCTTTATTTTTGAAAGCAGTAAATGTTATTGGAGAACAGAAAGTTTTGAAAACCTGTTTAATAGAACAGGTTCCCTCTTAAGGAGTGAGGTATATGTGACAGGGTAGAATAGGACCCTGTCCCATTTGTTTTGGAGAAAGTGTTTAAATGTAAGGATCCTTCCTTTTCTGCCTGGTTGCACAACCAAATTTTCCTGAGGCACTTCGGACTTGATCAACCTGAACAGTCTTGCAATTCTTTGCCTATCTCTCTCAGTTTTCTCTTGCTGTCTGTTTTCCTCTCTTGCATATTTGCTAATATAAACATATGTACAAATCACTGCATGGAATGAAACTGATAATGGGATCATTTTTGTTTAGAAAATATTTAGTATTACTGGTGAAATGTATATAAATGTTATTCTGACATGACTTTAAAAATACTTGAGTGCAAATGTCTGAGCCTTTTGCAGTGGCTGTGGGGGCCTCAGGAAGCTCACTGTTCTAGCAGCTCCTGATATTTACGAGAACAGAACATTCTGCAAAAACAGGATGCTTGCTAAGGAGAGGGGGTGGAAAAGACTTACATAAAAGAGCTGAGCTGCAATGGTTTCGATAGAGATTTGTTTTTGGAAGAACAATCGGAAGATTTACAAGAAATATTTTATTTTGCTTCTGTACATAGTTATTATGAACAAGTTTATTTTTTTATATTACTGCTACTATAAATAAAGTTTCAGTAAATTTTACAACTGCTCCTGGGTTTTCCCTATGCTTCCTGACCTATGCCTCGACGACACAGTAGCTCTTCAAGAGAATCACCTCCTCTGCAACCAAAACACTGTTGTCAGGACCACTTGTAAACTTGCCTAGTTAAGGCTACCCATGCTAACATTTGTTGGCATTGCTTATATAAAAAGGCCGGCACCATACCTTGCATTTCCCTCCAAAGATCAGCTCAAAAGTTGTAACATAACGGTAGGCAAGAGAAATGAGAACCCCCAACAGGAGAAGAAAAGGTACCAGAAAGAAAGCCCCTTTGGAAGGGTGCAGAAAAGGAGACAACTAAGTGTGTACAGTGACAGGAATGTATTCCATAGTAGACCACCAGCAAATAAAGAAAGAGCTGGGTAGGAAGGAGAGCTGTGGCTCCAGGAAGGAGATTAATTCTTGCAGAGGAGCTGGGCTATGTCATCTCGAAGAGCTGACAGAATGTCTGCGGATACCAAGTCCTCTTGTAGGACATAGGCTTGGCAAGGAGGGTACTGCTCGAACTCGAGGCAGACCCTGACCGACCACCTCGAGAACCCATCTGTCCATGGTGACAGCGGACCAGGCAGAAAGGTAGTGGCGGAGCCAGACCCCCATGGGAGGAGTGATGGGGCATGAGGGAGGTACCCCTCATCCTGTCACTGGGCAGGCTAGGAGGAGGAGGGCCCAGCTCAGGCACCACTGGGGCCTCTCCCTCCAGGCTTGATGATGACCAAGGCCACTAACTTGGGCTGAGGTCACTAGGCCAGAGCCTGTTGCCCAGCTTGGGGCTGGACTAGTTTGGCCGCAGGAGTCAAGATGGACCAAAAGGGCTTCTTTTTCTGCTACTTGGAGCCCTTGAGAACCCTCTGAGCAGATGTCAGAGAGTCCAGGGTGGCACTGGACTTTTCAATGTGGGTGAAGTGGCCCTCGACTCCGGGCCCGAACAAGTCTGTACCCAGGAAAGGGACATCCGCCAAGTTGTCTTGGGTATCTGCCATGAAGGCAGAGATTTGCAGTCAAGCCCTGCAGCGCATGGCCACTCAGGCCGCCACGGAGTGGCTACAGGAGTCACCAATGTTCATGGCTGTCTGGAGCTCTTGCTTTGCTACAGCCGGCCTTGGACCTGTTTGACTGTAGTCTGGAGGTCTGCCGGCAGATGAGGAAGCACCTCATCCACAGTACCTAGCAGGGCATGGGAGAAGTGGCCCATGAGAAGGGTTGAGCTTGCCTGGCAAAGGCCAAGCAAAGAGGCAGCATAGACTTTTTTAGCCACATGGTCCAGTTTCTTGGACTATCAGGTGGCTTGTCAACGTCCCAGTGTTGCCAGAGCGCCTGAACACAGAATTCGCCACCAAGCCCTAAGCTGAGGGTGTTCTTTGAATCCCGACAGGGAACCAGTAGGGACCATGTATTTGTGGGCCATCCAGGCAGACAGCGCAGGGCAGGAAGTGGGGTACTGCCAAAGCTCCAAGGCAGGGCCAAGGATGGCCTCTGCCACTGGGAAGGCCTCCCCAATTGTATCTCCTGGTCCAGGATCTCAGTCAAGGAGTATCGAGCCCATTTCTGGACAGGCTCCATTTTCATACACGTGGACTCCGAGATCAGGCTGAGAAGGTCCATAAAGAAAGTAGGGCCTTCATCCGTCGACAGACCCCCAACCGACTCCCCATCAACTGGACAGGAGTGCAAGTTAGAACCCACAGACTCCAAGGAGACATTAAAGAGGGGTCGACCACCAGAGTCCCCGCTGACCCTCCGCAGACGGTCAGGAGTGATGATGGGGAAGCCCCTTAGCCGGCCGAGACTCCTTGGTTGGAGCACCAGTTTTTGGCTGTATTAGTGGTGGCTCCACAGGAATCAATGGAGATGCTGGGGTCGGCCAAGCTGGGAGTGTCTTTGTCATTTCCTGAGACACAGAAAGCATCAACCGTTGTGGCGAAAGCCAAGTGACGGCCAGAGCAGGAGCTGGGACCTGCTTCATACCGGAGGACACCAGCTGCTGCCACATAAAATCCTTGTAGCGTCGACGCAATTAGGGCTGAAGCCTCTCCTCTCTGAGGAGGACCAGGATGAAGAATAACAGTGGCGCCACTTCCCAGGGCATCAAGAGTGGGAGCGCAGATGCTGGCGGGAACCGCTCGACCCCAGGAGTAGGACTGAGACCTTGACCACAACCGCCGAGGGGACCGGCGGCGTGTCTCGGAGTAGCTAGCTTGGCAAAGCTGGGAAAAAATCTCAGATAATAACCAGCCAGCCCTAAAAATGACCAGACATGTTTCTTAATTTTAGGGATAGTACTGTAGCAACAGCTTCTATCTTAGAAATCTCCAGCTTTACTTCTCCATTTCCCTAAACGTAGCCCAAATATCTGGGTTCCTGCATGTCCAATGCACATTTTGTAGGATTAACTGTCAAACCTGCCTTTTTGATAGATTGGGTACCTGCTTATAGGTGTTCCAGGTGGCTTTTCCAGTCTGGACTGTACTCCACAACATCATCCAGGCGCAACAGCCAGTATGACGGGGATACAATTCCATCCATGTACTGCTGGAATGTAGCAGGTGCGCCATCTAAACCAAACAGCATGGTGGTGACGTAATAGAATCCATCAGGGGTGGTAAATGCAGTTTTGTCTCTGGATTCTTTAGCTAGGGGGATTTACCAGTAACCCTTGGTGAGATCGAGGGTACTCATGTACTTTGGCAATCCCCAATCTGTCCACAAAATCATCTATCCAAGGTATAGGATAACTGTCAAATTCTGACACTTAAGTTTCCTAAAAACAAGGCAGATTCTTACACCCCCTTCTTTTTTATTTACAATCACCACTGGTGATGACCAAGCACTTCTCAATTCTTCTATGATACCCAATACTTTCATTTTTTGTATTTCCTTAACCACATCTACTCTTAACCGGTCTGGTAATCTGTACGTCTTTTGTCTGATTGGGTGAGCACTCCTTGTCACTATTATTTGCTGGACCCCTTTGCTTGGCCTGTTACTGTGGTAAAAGTATTGCTAAATGTCTTTACCAAGTTACGAATTTATGCGATTTGTTCGGAGGTTACGGAAACATTCACCATTACAGCATCAGCAGTTATAGTTTGCACCAGTTTGTCATAAGCTATATCAATATATTCTTTATCAGTTTCTGGTAAAACTAGCAAAGCAGCCTTTGGTGTTTTTTCAACCCATTTCTTCAGGAGGTTAGCATTGTACATCTTGGTAGGATTTTTTCTATCGGTGGTCTCAGTTTCATAATTAACTGTGCCAGTAGGTCTAAGCACATATAAGGCCCTTGCCACTTCACTAGCAGTTTGTTTTCTGTAGTGGATAACAGCAGCAAGACCTTTTCACCTGGCTCAAAAAGCCTTTCTTTTACCCCATGGTCATAATGGTATCCAGTGATAACAGTAAGTTAACATAAGCGAGTCAATATGAGTGAGCAGTAAATAGTAAGTATAAATTGAGCAACATGGATTAAATGGCGAAAGTGAATATTAGCGATGTTGCAAAAGGGATGAGCAAAGTAAGCAGTGAGGTATTGATGTATGTAGGCAGTAAATTGTGGGTCCAGAACTGAGTCGGCAGCGTGGCTTATAAGGTAGAAGCACTACCTCTGTGTGCAGCTATGTGCAGCAGCCCCGAGATCGGGACGGGCTGTGGGATTTTATTTTCTTTTTTTTGTGTGTGTGCGTTTTTTTGTTGTGTGCCAATTCCTGATCCCCTGCCCTCCCAACTGTGTCTCCCCAAGTTGCCCCTTCACATTCTCCCACGGCTGAATTCTGTCCCCTGTTAAGTAGCCCCCATCCTGAGTTTTCCCCTCTCCATTATCAAACCCCCAGGAGTTGATTATTTAATAATTTGGAAGGGCATAGCCCACCCGCATAAACAGTAATTACACATCACCCTCTGTAGAGACAGTGAGTGCCGGTTGACGTTTGCTGCTGGTGCTATTGTACCGATTGCCATTTTGCTTTTCGGCAATTTTTAGTCACTGTTATTGACATCACTTTTATTCCTTCACTATTATCACATGGAGCCGCCATAATATGCCTTCTGCTGGTTTGGGGCCTCTTCCGGATTACTATGAGCAATTTCAACATACTTTGCCAGCTTCTTTCTCAGGGCATACATATAAGATGTAATGGATTTTTTGCAAGTGGGATTATCTTCCCATATTTCTTTTATTACATCTAGTGGCCCTCTACGTTGTCTACCATACAGCATTTCAAATAGTGAAAAACCTGTTGATGCCTCTGGCACTTCTCTGTAAGCAAAAAGCAGGTAAGGTAAGTACTTGTCCAAATCTTTCCCTTCCCCTTTTACAAATCTTTTTATCATGCGTTTTAGGGTTTGATTAAAACGCTCAACAAGACGGTCTGTCTGAGGGTATGCCCCCTGTATGGCGACATCATTACAGCAAACACAGTGATGCCAACAACATCGACAGTTTGCTGTTATGTTCCGCCCAAGGCCCCAGAACTCTGTCCCCCGGCCCTGCACCCCCTTCCCGAATCAACTCCGACTCAGAGTTGATAATCCTTAAGTTTGCGGTGTGAGATTTGGGGTAAAGTCTCTCCCCATGACAGAAAACAACCAGGGTTTCTTCTGGATTTACGTCCAACTACAACTTGCAGTCAATATAAATCCATCGCTGTGATTCTGGTCGACAACACATTTGTCGAACCAGCCTCATAGAGCCCTGTCTGAGGGTGATAAGGGGAGGTTCCTATGGTGCTGATACCTATAATCGGTACAGCTCCTTCAGCAATGCAGCACCAAAATTACTACCACGATAAGTAATAATCTCTTTAGGTATGCCCACCCTGCTGAACGTTTTGGCAAGACACTTTTGGGACTGTGACAGAACACACATGAACTGCCTTTGGGTATCTAGTGGCATAGTCACATACTACCAGAATAAATCAATTACCCTTTTTGCTTTTGCCTAAGGGGCCAACCACATCCACTGCAATTCTCTCAAAAAGGCACATCTATCAAGGGTAGGGGCACCAGGAGCACCTGTCTTTTTTAGTCACTGGAGCTACTTTCTGACATTCAGCACAAGAACTGCAATAGATAGCACCATCTTCATGAATCCCTGGCCAGTAAAATCTATACAGCAATCTGGCAAGGATGCAATTCCTCCCCGAGTGGCCAGTTATAGGACTATCATGTGCTATCTGTAACAACTCGGATCTATACTTCAGTGGTATAACCAATTGTTCTATCTGTTCCTGTGTCTGAGGTTTAATCAAAACTGTGTACAATAACTCATTACTTTTTTTTTTTTTTTTTTTTAAACATTGGTTCACCCTGTTTTGGTTTCATCTCCAGCTGTTTAAAATAACCTTGGAGAGAAACATCATAAGCATGCTCTGAAACAAAATCACAATCAGTTAGTTTAGTTTCAGCATTGTCATATCTTAACCCCTTCTGTCCATCAGTCTTTTCTTGCCACTGTTTCTTCAGATGTATTTTTCTTTCCTGATCTTCCAGATCTTGGAGTTATGCTCAAACAAGTCAGAATCAAAATCAGTGAAAAGGAGTCCCCATTATTTGAGATTTTCTTTGCCTGAGCTCTTGTCATCACAGCTGCTGAAAACATCAGGATTTACTCCCTCTGAGTAACTCAGTAAATCCTGCAAAGCCATTTCCAGTAATCACAGGTACAGGTAACTTTGGTATTCCCCCCACTTTCATTTGGTGTGACACCCTTTCGGGATAGTACTGAGTTTCCCTGTGGATGCAGATGACACCAGTACCTGGTCTTTTGGAACAGTTCTTTCCCAGCACTTCCACATGCACTAGGGTCTGTCTGCTTCCCGAATCAATAAGCTCCTTCACAGTCTTATCTCCCACCTTGACATTTGTTAAATACTTGCCCCAATTTGCTAAGGACAAATCTGCTCCAGTGTTATCCTCCTTACTATGGCAGCTTCTTGCAGTATGACCTGGCATATTACAGTTACAGCAAATAAAGTCTATGGGTGAAGATTTATTACCCCACTACAGTTCTTATCAAATTTTCAGTTAAATCAGGAAAAAGAGGGTCTTACCAGTGCTTGGCTGTTACCTCACTGTTATGACGTCTGTCTGGCCATCTGCTGGTTCACAGCCAAAGAAACAGCCTTTTCCCCACTTTCTGGTCAGTGTTCTTTTACCCAAAACTGCACATCTGTAGGCAGAATGTTGATGAACTACTCCACTGCAAGTATGTTGGTCTGTGGGACTGTTTTGCCCTCTGGTTGGAGCCATTTAATAAGGAGCTCTCAGAGTCTGGTGAAGGCTTCTCGAGGATTGTCAAGTGAGTGGTTCTTTAAGGACCGGAATCTTTGCCTGTAGGTCTCACCTGAGATGTCATATCTTATTTAGGATTTCTCTTTTGACAAGGTCATAGTCTTTTGACTGTGCAGTGTCCATATTGCTGTAAGTAAGCTGGGCTTTACCTGTCAGGTAAGGTGCCATCCTGATTGCCCACTGCTACTTAAGCCACTGGCAGGATGTGGCAACCCTTTCAGAAGTTGTTAGGTATGTTTCAATATCATCCGAGGGCACAACTTTGTAAATTTAATGTCTTTTAATTTGTTTGTACCTTGTTGCTCTGCTGGACCTGCACCAGATCCGCCAGCTTTGACAGCTTGCAAGGCATTTAAACCATCACTGCTCCTGTCGTTGCATGTCTTCTCTGCTTCTCAAGTTGCTGCATCTCTTCCTTTCTCTGTGCCTTTAAACATTGACTCTTTCTCCCTGTGTCTCAGTCTCTTTTTGATGTATAGCCCACCATTTGAAAAAGGCAGCCAGGCTTTCAGGTTCTGTCGCTGCCTGTTCTTTTTCCATCACTTGTGCTGGCTGTACAGTTTTAGCTTGGACTTGCGTCTCTTCTAGTTTGGCTGCCATTCTTCTAGTAATCACTCCTGGGTATGCTGCTGCAGAATCCATACCTTTCTTCTATGCTTCCCTGGTACCAGGTCTAGTATCCAAGCACAAAACTCCTGGCTTAGAGTATACATGGCATAAATCCCACTCTGACACGATCTGCTGTCGAGGCACAGGAAGACCAGGAGCAGTTGAAAAATTCGCAAGTAGCATTTTTTTTTTTTTTTATTATCGATAACAGTAAAATAAAAAAAAAATATTCAGTATAACTATTTACAAAGGCAATATAAACAGAGAAAACAAAGTCCTTCGTCTGAGGCTATCTCTTAATCCCAAGTTTCAGTCTCTCCCCAGTAAAAGATTTGCGCTGTGTAAGTGGCTCAAACAGGCAGCACACTCACCTCTAAGGCCGGGGGATCAGAACACTGTGAGTTCTATCCCCACACCAGGCACTTGGGTTAATATCCCAATACTGACACTGTAGTGCAGCACGAGGTGGGTGCTGCACTCCTGAGGCACCGTCTTTCGGATGAGACGTTAAACCAATGTCCTGTCTGCCTGTTCTGGTGCTTGTTCTGGTCGACATTAAAGATCCCATGGCACTTCTTGAAAAGAGTAGGGGAAATTTCTCTGATGTCCTGGCCAAATTTCCTCCATTCACTAGAAATACCACCAACAGCTTAATCTGGTTCAGTTTCAGTTGGTTACCATCTGTATCCCCCACCCCCGGGTCACTCCTGAAAAAGGGACTTCTAGTCTCGGTGTGCTTACTCGGTCAACAAAATTCAATAAATAAATAAAAATAAAAGATTGCTGCTCTTTCTATAACAAATCTTTGCCTGGTAATTAACTTCTGCAACCTCAGGTTGTTAACAGCCATTCTGTTTCTCATAAAATGTATTAGAACTTCATCAATTTCCTTGCAGGTGCAACAAAATAGAACATGGTGTCCAAGAACTGACCCCCATTGACAGCTCTGCAAAAGTTTGTGCTGCATCTCAAGGTGAAACCTTTGAGTTTCAAACAGCTTTTTGCAATCATTTCAAGAGTATAACTATATACAGTTTCAAAAAAAGGGATCCCAGTATCACTTACAGTTCCACACAAAGATTCACATATATTTTTTATAACTGCAGATACTCAAGGGTGAAGAAAAGAGAAACAGCAAGTGAAGGCAGGGACATAGGGAGAGGTGGAGAATCGCGAAACTGTCGGGAGTGATCAGTTCCTAGGTCTCACGAGAAAGTACGGAAATGTAAGAATTTACTGTAATGGTAGATTTTCGAGAGAAGCTCTTGCAGCAGGCCAACACCAACAGAACTTAGCCACCAGGCGCAAGGACCACATGGAAAACCTTCTAGCTAGCAGTCTACCACGGGGGACCACCCACCTCCAACATCAGCCTCTGATTACAGCCTATCCTATAAAGTAGGGCGGGTCCCCCACACCCTCTTCAGTTCTTCTCCCAGAGACCCAGAATGGGCAGCAAATGGAGAGTCAAAGAAACAAAAACAGTAGTAGTGTGAGGGGAACAAGGAACAGCAGGGGGAAGGAGGGAAAGCAGGGCCTGCTGCACCAGCTTCTCTCGAATATCTACTGTTACAGTAAGTTCTTGTGCAATTGTACTATCTTACTTTGGGGAAGGCTCTTGCAGCACGCCAACACTGGTAGTACTGAGTCCTAAGCAGTTCTGGGCATGACCACATAAAGAGCACTGGGAGAAAGGCAGTCCAGAAGCCAAGAGTTCAGGAGAGAAGGCCCTGAAATACTACAAGGTCAAAACTGACCTGTACCGAGAGGCGTTGTCCAGACTGTAATGCTTGCTGAAAGTGTGAACAGAACTCCAGGTGGCAGCTGTGCAAATGTCTGCAGCAGACACACTGCTGAAAGGCCGTGGAGGAAGCCATACGCCTGGTGGAATGGACCTTAACCACTCCTGAAGGTCTGTTGTACTTACGGTAACAATAAACAATATGGCTAACCATTTAGACAAACACTGTTTAGAAACAGGCGCACCCCCTCTCTTTGGGGCAAATGAAATGGAAATAACGTAAATCCTGTAATTCTTGATCTTCTTGGATGAAGTCTTCACCATTCATTCACACATTTCTGACCGAGGAGGTGCAGTGTAACTAAACCTAGGAAAACCTAACAATGTCTTCACAGACCAAGTCAACGAGGGAGTGAAGACCAGAAACAGGATAAATGAGCTTGGGGCGTATACCGTTGTCGCAGCAACGAAAAAACAGTGAAGACTATCACAGACACAAAATTGGCTGTTTGCTGTGATGGTCCGTGGGTTTTCCAACACTGCTGTCTCCGGGAAGTTCACGCCCTCCCTGAAACAACTCAGACTTGGAGTTGGTAATTTATCGTGAGTGGGGCAGAGCCCCCCCCCCCCACCACATGGGGGGTGGGGCTGACAAAGGCCCCTGCAAAAACACTTGTTTCAACTGACAGCACAATGCCGGCTGTTGGCACTGTGCCACTGCTGTAATACCAATCAACAGAATCCCTGTCAAAGTGGCTTGGTGGAACCAGGTCAGGGGATGGTGGGTGGGTGTGTGAATGAATTGTGAAGACTTTGTCCAAGAAGATCAAGAATTACGGTAGGCACGTAGTTTCCGTATCTTCCTGGACTAAAAGTCTTTACCATTCATTCATACTAATGGAACAGTACAGAGCTAAAAAACAATCCTGCAAGCAGGGAGGCAGGAGACAGAGCTCACTGAGGACAGAAGTCCATTAAGGATTGTCCTGCTGAAGGAAGTGTGCTGTCTGGCATGGACATCCCAAGCGTAGTGCTTCACAAAGGTGTGCACCAAACTCCAAGCAGCCACTTTGCAAATATCTGCAATGGGTACATTACAAATTTCTGCCAGGGATGCCACAACCACTCTGGTAGAGTAAGCATAAACCTGGCTTTCCAACTTGACCTGTGCCATCGAGTAGTAGTGGCAAAGACAAGCCACCAACCATGCAGAAATGCATCTAATGGCAACAGGCCGACCCAGCTGGGCCATGCTGAAAGATACGAAAAGTTGCTTACATTTGCAAATCTCTCTACTTCTGTCAATGTAGAATAGCAGAACCCTCTTGAGATCCAAAGAGTGAAGAGTGTGTTCCCCTTGATTCTGGAAGTTGGTAAAATAAGTGGGAAGAACAAGAGGTTGATTAAGGTGACATTCTGAAATCACCTTGCGTAGAAATTTGGGGTGAGTACAAAGTACTGTCTTGTCCTTGTGAAATACAGTGTAAGGAGGGCCTGTGATCAAGGCATATACTTCAGCGACTCTGCGAGCGGAAGTAATGACTACCAGTAAGGCGGCCTTCCAGGTCAGAAACTTCAAGTCACAGGTAGCTAGAGGCTCAAAGGGCGTATGGGTGAGCATGTCTAGCATGAGATTGATATCCCATGTGGCCAGCAGTTTCCTGAATGGGGATCTAGAGTGTAGAATACCCTTGAGGAATCTCTTGACAAGCAGTAACTGAGCCAGCGACATGTTCTGCACTGGCTCATGGTAGACGGAAATTGCACAGAGATGTACCTTCACTGTTGAATATTGCAGTCCTGCATTTGACAGGTCTAAGAGGTACTCCAACACTTTATTTGGTGGGCAAGAAAAGGGGTCCAAGATGGACTTTGCACACCAAATGGAAAATCACTTCCACTTAGCTGTGTAAGTTTTCCTAGTGGAGGGCTTACACGCCGCTAAGAGCATTTCTGAGATTCTTTGACAGACCTTAAACCTACCCACTTCTATCTCATCAGGAGCCAGGCATGGAGATGAAGGGAGCACAGGCTGGGATGGACCAGGGGTCCATACATCAGGAGATCCGTCCGAAAAGGAAGCTGCCTCGGGGGAGCTTCTGAAAACCTGTTGACTAGTAGAAACCATATTGGATGAGGCCAGTGAGGCACTATTAGGATCATCCTTCCCCCCTGTGCCTCCAGCTTGATCAATACCCTCTGAACCAACAGGAGAGGAGGAAATGCATACAGAAAGCATCTTGTCCACCACAGTCTGAATGCATCCTGACAGAAAACACCAGGTTCTGGATTTCTGAAGCAGAATAGAGGCAGTTTTGCATTGAGTGGGGACGCAGAAAGGTCCAAGTCTGGAGTGCCCCACTCGTCGAATAGCAATTGCACAATGTCTGGAGCGAGCAACCATTTGTGTGTATCCACCTCCGCTCTGCTGGGGAGATCCGCTAACTCATTCTGAACTCCTGGCAGATAAACTGCCTGAATCAAAGCATTGTGCTCGAGGCACCACTCCCACACCCTCATGGTCTCCTGGCACAGAGGGTAGGATTGTGTGGAGGGATTGTGGGATAACAGATGGACCAGGCACCAAACTTCAGGTTCAACACACAATCTCTGTGTGATGTTTATTCAAAATACAGGAAATAAGCTTCTGCAATGCCATATTCCTTCATCAGTACATTAGTTTGCAGCAACAGACTATGTATGCCCTTTCTCTGCACGTAGCCAGCACCTACTGACACTGATCTCTGATCTAACCCAGCAGTTGAGATTCAGCCTCCACCCCTATGCGGGCCTTGTTTGCTTGGATGGTGGGGGCTCAAAAAGAAAAAAAAAAAGCTAAAAACAAAGAATCTCAGTGCAGAAACACTGAAAAAAGGGTTACACCAAAGGGCACTGGCAACAAATCAAGTTTCAAAGAAATACATCATCATACATACAGTACTTACATAATGCAAAGCATCATGGGATATATGCAAATCACCATGAAATGTCAGACTTATTCAGTTTACAGCAATTTACATGCATTTTAAATAGCACAACTAACTTAATTTCTATAATAGTTACTTAGTACTTTTTACCATTACCAAACACACCTAGTGCCACGGTATTTTCAACATTTACAGGTTTCATAAAGTATATACATCAAGGTATTTTATGACATAGTGCTATTACATACTAAATCCAACAACGATAAACAAAATCCATTTTATATACGCTTGGAGGTCACCACAATAACTTCCCTGTATAAGGACCTGAGAGGGAAAAGGAAAATTAAAGAAAACACTATAGCATAGTCAAGAAAGGAAAGGGGGTGCCCATAGGTGGCCAACCTTGTGGACTAGAACTTGTAAAGAACAGTTTAGGCTAAGAAATAGAACTACTGCAACAGATTTAAGAAAAGGTCAGTCCTCAAGAGTGGCAGGAGCTCCCTGTCACAGATTGTGCTCCACCCCGCTTGTGGATGCAATACATCACAGCCTTGTTGTCCATCTGAAGGAGAATTACTTTGCGACAGAGGACGTCCTTCAGGGCTCGGACAGCATATAGAACATCTCTCATCTCTAAGACATTTATGAGTAGATGAGACTCTTCCTGGCTCCACACTTCCTAAGTGTGGAGGTCTTGACAGTGAGCCCCCCAACCGATCAGAGATGCATCCGTGGTGATGATGATCTGAGATTCCAGTTGGGCAAAGGGTAGACCTTGAAGAAGCTGGTCTTCCTGTGACCACCATGCAAGTGATCATGTCAAAGGCTCTGTCACTTATGTGGAAGGACTGCAGGTGCGTGGGTGGCAACCATTGAGTGCTTGTCATCGAGGCACAGGTCAGGAAGCACAGGAAAAACCAGAAGCAGGTATATTAGGACCATGGGGTAAATATGTTTTTGAGCAAGGTGAAAAGGTTTTGCTACTGTTACCTACAACAGAAAATAAACTGTTAATGAAGTGGCAAGGGCCTTATAGAGTGCTTAGGTGTACTAGCACCGTTAACTATGAGAATGAGACCCCTGACAGGAAAAATCCTACCAAAATATACGTTAACCTCCTCAAGAAATGGGCTTAAAAAATGCCAAAAGCTGCTTTGTTAGTTTTACCAGAAACTGATAAAGATATTGATGTAGGTTATGACAGACTGGAACAAACTGCAACTGCTGATGCTGTAAAGTGAATGTTTCCTTAACCTCCGAACAAACCGCAGAAATTCCTAATATGCTAAAGACATTTAACAGTATTTTTACAACAGTAGCAGGCTGAGCAAAAGGGGTAGAGCATGTGATTGTGCCAAGGAATGCTCGCCCTAGCAGACAAAAGCCACACAGAGATTGAAGGAAAACTCAGATGGATCTTCTCTGATTATTCTGCCTTTGTAAATAGTTAATCTTTTTTTTTTTTTTTTAAACTTTATTTTTATTAAGCTTTCTTATGTAGATACTGAATACATACAGTAGTAGATTTCTTATATTGAGAAACAACATCATGTTAGCTCCCAGATTTTACAATCTAATACATTCGTTACTACATTTGAGGGATATCCGTATGTATATTTAAACATTTTATGTTGTACTTCGAATATGCTCACCAAGCCATGACATGTAGAATAACACTACAGTTATAGTTTCCAAAATAAACCTAACATGACATTATTTAGGTCTCTACATCCACATCCATAATCTTGTAATAAGGAGTACTTGTTTGCAAACATTCCCCTTCAAAAACTCCACAGCTCAAGTCCATCACACTGCACATATCTACTATGTCCAGCAGATTTATGTAATAAGCTATACCTCATCGGATATAATTAATGCTCAAGACTGTTCCCGCCTTTGACCAGACCCAATTATCAAACACCACCATTTGACAGACAGGTCTAACTTACAGTGGACTCCCAACTGCGGTAACATTCCCGTCCCCCCAATTTACTAACTAGCCAACATGTTAAACAAATTAAGTTTCCAGCTTCGTAAGCTTGATTTTATAACTGGGAACAATCACTGTTATGATTTCTGGGCCACGGGTTTCAGTTAGCAGCAATGGTTACGGGAGGGCAGGTTTAAAAAAATGTCACCTTATTTCAGGAGTCCGATTCCGAGTCCAAACCTTCCCTGGGATTTGGAGCTGCCGCTCTGAATTCAGCTACAATTTTATCTACTCTTTTCTTTGCTTCCTTTGGATCCGTGAACTGAAACGATTTCCCACCGTATATAATACGGAATCTTGCCAGTGCTAGAAGCGTGTGAGCAACTCTCAGGGCCCTCAGCTGTTCCTTAGGTGGTCGAATAGTTTCCTACGATTTCTTGTAGTGAAGGACCAGTTGGGAAACAGTCGCATGTCGAAACCCTCACATTGAAGTGGATGATTTAACTTGGCCCAATTCAGCAGCCGATCTCTTACTTCAACTCCCGATGTCACCATCAGAATAGTGCGCGGGGTCTCCTGGTTCAATTGACGAGTTCGGAAATTTACTTGGTAGGCTTTCTTTATATCAGTAAAATCTGCTTCTACGTCTTCAGGCAGTACCTCTGTAAGCCAGTGCCTCAAGAAGGTTAACAAGTTATGACCTTCCGTGCCTTCAGGTAGGCCTACCACACGTATGTTCGTGGCCCTGGCAGAGTTCTCTAGGATTTCTAAACAGATCCGAAGGTGGGAATTCTCCGTCACCAGTTGGGCCACCGTTGCTTGAGTTCTCATAGAACGGTCGTCCGCTTCCTTGGCAGTGGTTACAGCCGTCTCGATTTTAGTATCTTGCATACCGAGACGGTCAAGGATGTTCTCCACCTTCTTGTCGAGATCTCCAACTGCTTTTAAAACTCTTTCCCAGGGCAAAGCGTTCGTGGATGAGTCGGCCTGGCTTGGAGCCGGTTGCTGCATAGTTGTCTGATTGGCCGATGCCCCCTTAGAACTTTGTCCTCCCGTTGCTCCCTTCGGGCGTCCCATTATCGGGTTTGGTATCAATCTGTTCTGCAGGCTTTGCTAAATAAAAGTCTGTGGGTGGAACAGGCTTGTAATTCCAAATTTTTATGTTAATGGGAGAAAAGCTGTGGTCTTTGCTGGAGCTGATGCAAAATGCTGCCTGTCTGAAGCTTGGCTCTCTAGCGCCCCGTAAATAGTTATTCTGAACAATTTTAATTTATTTTATTGTTATTCATAATAAAACTCTTGTTGCGAATTTTACAACTGCTCCTGGTTTTTCCTATGCTTCCTGACTTGTGCAGTGGGATTTACGCTGTGCATACTCTAAGTCAGGAGTTTTGTGCATGGGTGCTGGACCTAGTACCAGGGAAGCATAGAGAAAGGTATGGATTCTGCAGCAGCAAGTCCAGGAGTGGTTACCAGGAGAATGGCAGCCAAACTAGAAGAGAGAGAAGTCCAAGTTGAGACTGTACAGCCAGCACAAGTTATGGAAAAAGAACAGGCAGTGACAGAACCTGAAAGCCTGTTGGACTTTTTCAAATGGTGGGCTATACAACAAAAAGAGACAGAAGCAGAGAGAAAAAGATTCAACGTTTAGAAGCACAAAGGAGGGAAGAGATGCAGTGATGGATAGATGCCTTGCAAGCTACTGAAGGCAGAGGATCTGGCACAGATCCAGATGAGCAACAAAACACAAGCAACTTAAAAGCCATTAAACTTACAAAGTTGTGTCCCTCCAATGATATCAAAGCATACCTGACAACTTTTGAAAGGGTTGCTGCAGCCTGCCAGTGGCCAAAGCAGCAATGGGCAATCAGACTGGTACCTTACCTGACAGGTAAAGCCCAACTTGCCTACAGCAATATGGATATTGCACAGTCAGAAAACTATGACCTGGTGAAAAGCGAAATCCTGAAAAGGTATGACATCTCAGGAGAGACCTAAAGGCAGAAATTTCGATCTCTGAAGTACAACTCAGTTGACAATCCCTGAGAAGCCTTCACCTGAATCAAAGAACTCCTGATAAAATGGCTCCAACCAGAGGGCAAAACAGTCCCATAGATCACTGAAACATTTGCAATGGAGCAATTCATCAACATCCTGCCTACAGATGTGCAGCTTTGGGTAAAGAAACACCAACCAGAAAGTGGGGAAAAGGCAGTTTATTTGGACGAAGGACTACCAAATGGCCAGATAGATGCCACAGCAGCGAGGTAACAGCCAAGCACCAGTAAGACACTTCTTCCCCATTTAAACGTCAAGTCTGATATGAACTCTGGCGGGGGTAACAAATCTGTGCCCAAGGACATTATTTGCTATAACTGTAATAAGTCAGGCCATATTGCAAGAAACTGCCGTAGTAAGGAGAGTGGCACTGGTGCAGATTTGTCCTTGGCAAATTGGGGGCAAGTACTTAACAGATGTGAAGGTGAGGGATAAGACTGTAAAGGGACCCACTGATTCGGGAAGCAGACAGACCCTAGTGCATGTTGAAGTGCTGGGAAAACACTGTGCAAAAGGACCAGGTACTGGAGTCATCTGCATCCACAGGGACACTCGATACTATCCCACCACCCAAGTGACTCTGACCATTAAGGGTGTGTCGGAGCAAATGAAAGTGGGGGTAGTACCTAAGTTACCTATACCTGTGATTATTGGAAATGACTTTCCAGTATTTACTGAGTTGATCAAAGGAGGAGTAAATCCTGATGTTTCACAAGCTATGGTGACAAGAGCTCAAGCAAAGAACATTTCAGACAGTGGGGACACTTTTCCTTTCAGTGATTTTGATTCAGACTTGTCTGAGCACAGCTCCAAGATCCAGAAATCCAGTCCGGCCTGGTGGCGCTGACAGTTGCGGGGTGCTGGATGCCACACCGGACACCCGGGTTCAGGAATGAGCCCGGGCCATCGGGGTTCAGGAGAGGATTGAGCGTTCGGAGGCCAACTCTCCTCTCCTGGAGGGGGGTACAGGCTTGGCACTTGACTGGCACAGCAAGCGCAGAGCATACAGAGTGTGTTGGAAGTCGGCAGAGACGCCTTGACATCAGGGCGCATGCCACTCCCCCAAGAACACGGAAAATGATGCTGGAGCGCCAAGGGGAAGGAGCACCAAGCACAGACCCTAATGACTCCTGCCTGACCACCAGAGGGACCCGACGAAACTTGAATTGTCTCGAGGTGTACTGGCCCCACTTTGTACCCACCGGGGGGGGGGGTATAGCCACGGCTCCATGGGGATCCAGGTAAGGCAGTGAAGTGGGGTAGGTGCATGGGCGTCTCCCGACAGAACGGGGCTCTGGCGTGTGGGGGAGGGGGGGAGAATAAAGAGTAATTATTAAAATAAAAAAAAAAAAAGATCCAGAAATCCAGGAAAGAAAGACTATGCCTGAAGAAACTGGCAACAAATGAATGATGGACATAAGGGGTCAACATATGAAAATGCTGAAACTAAACTGATCATCGATTGTGATTTTCTTTCAGAACAAGCTAACAACGTTTTTCTCCAGGGTTATTTTAAGCAGCTGGGGGCGAAACCAAAACAGGGTGAACCAATGTTTAAAAAATGTAATGGGTTACTGTACAGAGTTTGGGTTAAACCACAGTCACAGGAAGACAGAACAATTGGTTATAACATGAAGTATAGAACAGAGTTGTTACAGCTAGCACATGATAGTCCTATGGCTGGTCACTCAGGGAGGGATCGTACTCATGCCAGATTGCTGTATAGATTTTACTAGCCTGGAATACATGATGATGTTGCTACCTATTGTAATTCCTGTGCTGAGTGTCAGAAAGTAGCTCCAGCCACTAGAAAAGACAACGTGCCCCATGTACCCCTACCCTTGACAGATGTGCCTTTTGAGAGAATTGCAATGGATGTGATTGGTCCTTTGGACAAAAGTAAAAAGGGTAATAGATTCATCCTGATAGTATGCGACTATGCTACTCGATACCCAGAAGCAGTTCCATTGCATACTGTCATAGCTTCAAAAGTGACAGCAGAGCTTGCCAAACTTTTCAGCAGAGTGGGCATACCTAAAGAAATTATTACTGATCAGGGCAGTAATTTTGGTGCTGCATTACCTAAAGAGCTGCACAGACTACTAGGTATCACTGCCATACGATCCTCCCTCTATCACCCTCAGACAGACGTCTTGTTGGACGTCTTAACCAAACCCTAAACGCATGTTAAAAAGGTTTGTACAAGGGGAAGGGAAATACTTGTCTTACCTACTTTTTGCTTACAGAGAAGTGCCACAGACATCCACAGGGTTTTCACCATTTGAAATGCTGTATGGTAGGCAGCCAAGAGGGCCACTGGATATGATAAAAGAAACGTGGGAAGGTAACCCCACTCAGAAACAATCTATAACGTCTTATATGTGTGCCCTAAGAAAGAAGCTGGCAAAATATGTTGAAATCACCCACAGTAATCAGGAAGAGGCCCAAAACCAGCAGAAGGTATATTATGACCATGGGGTAAATGAAAAAGGTTTTGAGCGAGGTGAAAAGGTTTTGCTACTGTTAACCCACAACAGAAGATAAACCATTAATGAAGTGGCAAGGACCTTATAGCGTGCTTAGATGTACTGGCACTGTTAACTACGAGATTGAGACCCCTGACAGGAAAAATCCTACTAAGATATACCATGCTAACCTCCTCAAGAAATGGGTTGAAAAAAATGTCAAAAGCTGCTTTTTCTAGTTTTACCAGAAACTGACAAAGAAGATATTAATGTAGCTTATGATAGACTGGAACAAACTAACTGCTGATGCAGTAAAGGTGAATGTTTCCTTAACCTCAGAACAAACTGCAGAAATTTGTAATATGCTAAAGACATTTAACAGTACTTTTACAACAGTAGCAGGCTGGGCAAAAGGAGTAGAGCATGTGACAGACAGTGCCAAGGAATGCTTGCCCTAGTAGGCAAAAGACACACAGAGATTGACGGAAAACTCTGATGGATCTCTGTTTATTCTGCCTTTGTAAATAGTTATACTGAACAATTTTTTATTTTATTTTATTGTTATTCATAATAAAACTCTTGTTCTAAATTTTACAACTGCTCCTGGTTTTTCCAATGTTTCCTGATCTGTGCCTCGACGACAGTGCTGAGCATCCAATGTGTGGTCCTCATGTGCAGCTGAGCGATGCCATGAGACCCAATATCTGCTGCATTGAGTGCTTGAACAGAATTGTTCCCTCTGTTGTAGAGAGCCATCTGGAGAATGTCGCTTCTACTGTCCACTGGAAGGAAAGCCCTTGTCCTGGTGGAATCCAGGAGAGTTGAAGCTGGGATTTTTCCAGATTCAATAGAACCCTAATGGAAGTGAGGAACTGAGAAGCTGTGGCTACTGCTTCCTGCGTTTCTTGTCTGGATGGGCTTGCTATGAGCCACTCATTCAGGTAAGGGTAGACTTGAATACTGAGTTTTCTGAAGTGCGTTGCGAGAACTGCAAAGAGCTTTGTAAAGACAATTTAAAAACAAAGGTGAGCACACACAAACCTCAATAACATGGGCACAGAGGTCTTCAAGTAAATAAACGTATTAGAACGACAGGAGCTTGACGTGTTTCAGTCAAAATCACATCCTTTATCTTTGTAAAGACTCGAGGCACCAAGGAGAGCCCAAAGGGCAGGACTCTGAACTCATAGTGCTGTCCCAGAGTCACAAAATGGCGAAACTTGCACTGGGTCATGCTGGTAGGCATCCTGCATGTCCACAGATGCCAGTCAGTCATACTGTTGAATCAGTGGAAGTAGTGTTCCTAAGGAGATCATCTTAAACTTCTCCCTGAACAGAAATTTAATTTCCTGAGATCTAGAATGAGTCGCATGCTGCCTATTTTCTCTGGAACCAGAAAGTAATGGTAGTATAACCCCATGTTCCGCTCTGCCTGTGGGACCACTTCTACTGCCCTGTTTTTCAGAAGATACTGCATCTCGAAAGCAAGAAGGTCTGCATGAGCAGTGGACAGACTGTGTTACCACTTGGGTGGAAGATCGGGGGCATCTCTGCGAAATTGAGAGTATCCCTCTCGTATAATCCTGAGGACCCATTTGTCCATGGTGATGGACTTCCACTGGTTAAAAAACGGAGTCAGATGGCCTCCCACTTTCGTAGCAGTGTCCACCTCGGGCAGCTGGGGTGGGACCTGGGCCGGGTTTTTAGAGGGTGCCACTGGGCGTTTTGGGGCCCTGTGTCTTCTGCTGCATTTTCTTTTGTGGCTGAGGAGTTTGGTTTCTATTAAAGCCTCCTTGGCCTTTACCTCATAAGGACTGCCTGTTACAAAACTGCCGATGGTTCCCGCCCCTTTGAGGGGCCGCAGGAGCCAGCCTGACTGTTTTAATGGCAGTCCTGGTTTTCTAAGAGGCCTCCCACACTTGTTCCACTTGAGGGCCAAACAGATAAGTCCTGTCAAAGGGGACATTCATTACCTGGCGTCGAGCTTCGGGAGAGAAGCCTGACGTTCTAAGCCAGGAGTGTCACCTGTTGCAGATACAAGCAGCCACTGCCCGTGCTGCAGCATCATAGGTGTCCATAGAAGATTTCAATTGATGGTTGTTGGATTCTATGTTCCTAGTAATTGTTTGGAGAAGTTCCAGATTGACGTCCAATTTTGGGAGGTTCTCAACTGCTTCTTTAAGGGTGTTCCACAGGGTGTACTCGCTTTGAGAAAAATGACCCTGATAGCTAGCAATATGCATCCCTAAGGTAGCAGCTGCAAAAACATGCTTTCATAAAGTGTCAACCTTGAGAGACGCCTCATTGACAGGCCGTGCCAAGGTCTCCTGGGGAAGGATGACCTTATTTTCTGCAAGCACCACCAGGGCACCTGCAAAGGGTTGAGATGCCAGGAAGGGTCTTTCCTGTTTGCAGACTTAGCCACAGACGGGATAAGAGCTGGTTTGGCCCACATCATCTCTGACAGGGTTTCAAAGGATGGGGAGACAGGGGGCGTGAAGTCCATAGGAATGTTAAGAGCATGAAGGAACTGAAGGTGCAGAAGCTTCCCTGCATCCACATCTGAGGTCTGAAGAGCAAGGATGGATCCTACATTTCTAAGGAGGGACCGGAAGGATAGGTCCTCCATTGAGGACTCAGCTGAGACAAAAGGCTTGCGTTCCAGGTTGTCACTTGAGACATCCCCGGCGTCGTCAAGACAGAATCAGATCAGGATCAGATTATCATTTTCCTCCTCCAGCCCTGAGAAGTCAGGGACAAATCCTGCTAGACCTAGGCCTGGTCCAGGAGAGGGGTACGCAGGAGCTACCAGAACCAATTTTTGGCGGTTGGCAGTGCATGCGGCACCGAACGACCCGGCGCCAGAACCAGCAATGAGGCTGGTGCTGCACATGGCGCCGAATCTGCCAGCACCACACGCAGTACCAAGGCCTATGCTGGACATGGAACCTAGGTTGACAGCAAACGTGGCACCGAGCCCTTTGATGCCGCAGCTGGCACCGAAGAGGCCGATGCTGCACAAGGCGCCAAAAGGCCCGATGCCATACGTGGCACAGACAACCCCAGACCCCTGTCAGACCTAGGGGGGAAAGGTACCTGTGCCGGCCCCTACGTAGAAACTTGATATGGGAAGGTAGGCACATGGAATCAGTGTCGGAGGTGCCGGTACCGGAGAGGGAGAAATTTCTGTCGCCGGCATCGAACGCGCATCCTGCCCCAACGGCCCTAAGACCTGAAGGCCTAGGAACCCGGTCCACCAGCAAGGGCAGCTGAGACAAGACGCTGTACCCACTGCTCCAGTGGTGAAACTGCCCACCAAAAACCGCATCAGAGGACAGAGAAGGGCTCCGATGTTGAGAATTCTGGCTGCTAAGAAATGAAAATGACATACCTACCATAATTCTTGAGCTTCTTGGACAAAGCCTCCACCACTCATTCACACTGATGGGACTACGCTGGAGGTGCTAGGACCAAACGGGAGCCAAAAATCTTCAGGAGGGCCGGCACCAAGGTAGGGCCATGAGGAAGCGGCGCTGTGAGCCCGGGTTCGTGCCAAGATAGGGCTAAGTCGGCATCGACCCTCCAACCGTCTCAGTATCTTTTTTTTTACTGAGAAGGTGCAGCGTGAACTAAACTTGTGAAACTAACCTATGTTGGACATAAGATAGTCCGACTGACTCGTATAAGAAGGATCAACACAATAGTGTCTTCACAGCCCAGTCATCGAGGGAGTGAAGACCAAAAACAAGATAAGTGAGCTCGGGGGATGGAGGTTGGGCGAGTGAATGAGTGGTGGAGACTTGGTCCAAGAAGATCAAGAATTACAGTAGGTACATAATTTTCATATTTTCCTGGATACAAAGTCTCCATCACTCATTCAAACTGATGGGAGAGTACTGAGCTAAAATAATCCCCCCGAGAAGGGCGGCAGGAGAAAGAGGAGCTCACTTAGGACAGAAGTCCATTCAGGATTGTCCTGCCAAAGGACAGGTGCTGTCTGGCATGGACATCCAAAGAGTAGTGCTTCATGAAGGTGTGCACAGAGCTCCAAGTAGCTGCACTGCAGATGTCTGCAATGAGCACGTTTCGAATTTCTGCCAGAGATGCCGCGATTGCCCTGGCAGAATGAGCATATACTCGGCCTTCCAGTTTAACCTGTTCCATGGAGTAGCATTGACGAAGATATTTTGGATGTCTTTAGTCCTGTCTATGTAGAACCGCAAAACCCTTTTAACATCCAGAGAATGTAGGGTACGCTCTCCCTCACTCTGGAAGTTTGCTAAGTAGGGCGGAAGAACTAATGGCTGGTTCAGATGGAATTCTGAGACTACTTCAGGAAGAAACTTAGGATGAGTTCTGAGAACCATCTTGTCTTTATGAAATACAATATACCGGGGGATTTTATTTTATTCTTGTTTGTTGAAAAGGTTTGTTGTCTCAGAGGTGTTTCAGTCTCCTTCTCACATTGAAGGAGCTAATTGCTTTTCCTCCCACAGCTCTTCCAAAGGATTAGGTGTGTATGTGGGGGTGGAGCTGGCAAACTGTCAGTAATTTCCAACAGAAAGAAGGGTTAAAAAGTCAGGTTAGTTGATATCTTGGAGGTAGAAGACTTGGTTTGCTGGCGAAGGCACCTAGCTTCACCTGAGCTCTTTCCTTCTAAGACTGCTTGAAAGGCAGAGTAGAGAAACTTACCAGAGCAAGGGAGAAGGATTAAGACTTAGTTTGGCTAAGCAGATTTACTGTGTGGTGGTGTTTTTATTTTTTACTCACAGGGATTGCTACTGTTTGTTGCTAACATTTCATTGCTTTATTTTTTCTCTGATTCAAATTGTTGTTGCTGGTATACCTTCTTCTGCATTATTACAAGGTGTGCCTACAGGTGTGTGCTAACAGATTACTGCTGTAATCTTCTGAGTCAAATTGTCTTTTGCAAGGTATATCTTCTGTTACTGCTTTATTTTTCTGAGCAAAGTGTTTCTTACAGGTATATCTTCTCTGAAATTACTGTATTACAGGTGGAGCTTACATTTTGGCTAAGCAAAATTACTGTTTGACACTGTGTTTTATTTTATTCTTGTTTGTTGAAAAGGTTTGTTGTCTCAGAGGTGTTTCAGTCTCCTTCTCACATTGAAGGAGCTAATTGCTTTTCCTCCCACAGCTCTTCCAAAGGATTAGGTGTGTATGTGGGGTGGAGCTGGCAAACTGTCAGTAATTTCCAACAGAAAGAAGGGTTAAAAGTCAGGTTAGTTGATATCTTGGAGGTAGAAGACTTGGTTTGCTGGCCAAGGCACCTAGCTTCACCTGAGCTCTTTCCTTCTAAGACTGCTTGAAAGGCAGAGAGAGAAACTTACCAGAGCAAGGGAGAAGGATTAAGACTTAGTTTGGCTAAGCAGATTTACTGTGTGGTGGTGTTTTTATTTTTACTCACAGGGATTGCTACTGTTTGTTGCTAACATTTCATTGCTTTATTTTTCTCTGATTCAAATTGTTGTTGCTGGTATACCTTCTTCTGCATTATTACAAGGTGTGCCTACAGGTGTGTGCTAACAGATTACTGCTGTAATCTTCTGATTCAAATTGTCTTTTGCAAGGTATATCTTCTGTTACTGCTTTATTTTTCTCTGGAGCAAAGTGTTTCTTACAGGGTATATCTTCTCTGAAATTACTGTATTACAGGTGGAGCTTACATTTTTGTGACTTTTTTATCATTGGGCTAAGCAAAATTATTGTTTGACACTGTGTTTTATTTTATTCTTGTTTGTTGAAAAGGTTTGTTGTCTCAGAGGTGTTTCAGTCTCCTTCTCACATTGAAGGAGCTAGTTGCTTTTCCTCCCACAGCTCTTCCAAAGGATTAGGTGTGTATGTGGGGGGTGGAGCTGGCAAACTGTCAGTAATTTCGAACAGGAAGAAGGGTTAAAAAGTCAGGTTAGTTGATATCTTGGAGGTAGAAGACTTGGTTTGCTGGCCAAGGCACCTAGCTTCACCTGAGCTCTTTCCTTCTAAGACTGCTTGAAAGGCAGAGTAGAGAAACTTACCAGAGCAAGGGAGAAGGATTAAGACTTAGTTTGGCTAAGCAGATTTACTGTGTGGTGGTGTTTTTATTTTTACTCACAGGGATTGCTACTGTTTGTTGCTAACATTTCATTGCTTTATTTTTTCTCTGATTCAAATTGTTGTTGCTGGTATACCTTCTTCTGCATTATTACAAGGTGTGCCTACAGGTAATGCTAACAGATTACTGCTGTAATCTTCTGAGTCAAATTGTCTTTGCAAGGTATATCTTCTGTTACTGCTTTATTTTCTCTGAGCAAAGTGTTTTTACAGGGTATATCTTCTCTGAAATTATTACAGGTGGTGCTTTCAGGTTTTACAGTTTTATCTAACATTAGGATAAGCTTTCAGGGTTACTGCATTTGTTGTTGACTGATTGTTTCTGCTCTACCTCCTTGTTCTTTCGTCCGTGGTTCTTCTTTTTGGGCAGGGGAAGGGCCCAGCCACCCACCCCCATCCCCAACCACCCCACGCTACACTCCTTTTATAGGGTACCACAGTTGTGACATTTCCTGTGGCAGAGCAGGAAGGGCGGATCAGTGGGGCTCCACAAGGTGATCTCATTTACAGGGCACTAGTAATTTAACTTGTTATAACAAGTTAAACAAAGCACAATTAAACCATTACTTGCATTTTTTTTTCCTTCTAATTACTCTGACTAGGTTACAAACCCAGCAACTTATTTGGAATGGATTTCATTAACTGCAGGTACTGTGGAACAATTTTCAGAAGGACAGTCTTACAAGATTTAGGACACTGTCCTACATGCTGGGCCTTTGAGATCTTAGGTCTCAGCTCCAGGCAGCATGGGCAGAGATTGCACGCCCAAATTTCATATTGAAGAGGAAATACATTATAAGAACCACCCGCCATTTCCCCAGCATCCAACAGAAAACCTCATCGAGAGGGTAGTTGGTCCAGGAGGTTGGCAGGTGGTTAGGAGGAGCAAATCAGGTGCCCCATCACTCTACTCTCCAACACATTACCTCCAAAACCATATAAACACTACAACAGGTATCTGCCTCTATCTCTGAAATCAAATAAAGAGGCAGAAGACACTGCAGAGCAGGACACTGTGGCACAGGAGCTAGCACAACAATACTCACCCAAATCAGGAACCAAAACTAAACAAGCACAAAGGAAATCCAAAAACTTGATCATAGGAGACTCCATGATTCGGGAGTTGATACCCATCTCCAGCCAGGGTGATGGTCAGATGTCTCCCAGGTACATCAGCATGGAGAGACACTGACCGCATTGCTAAAATTGTTCACAAAGCAGGAGAAAACATTGATGTCCTAGTACACATAGGGACTAATGATCTCGCCAGCCGGTCAGTTGTGGAGACCAAGGAACACCTGACTAGGCTGGATGACAAACTATCATCTATTTCGTCCGGCATCTCCTTCTCTGAGATCCTGCCAGTCTGGGAGAAGGGAGCAGATGGACGGAAAGTCAGAGAAGGGGAGATAGGGGAGCTAAACATGTGGCTCAAGGACTGGTGCCAGGAAAAAGGACACAGATTTGTAGGGAACTGGCAACAGTTCTGGGAGCGAAAGTTCTTTAAATTTGATGGACTGCATCTGACTAAAGAGGGAGTCAGTGCATTGGGGCAGAAGTTTGACGTCTTGCAGAATATTTAAACTAGCAATGGGGAGAGGGGTGCACCCCCACGCAATGGGAAGAACACCCTCCCCTCAGCTAGTGGTCAAACAGGAATTCAGCGTGTTTGCGTGCTCATTTGCATCACCAGGTAAGAAAAAGGTTTGTCTCCCCATACGATGCACAGGGTAATGCCAAACTTCACCCAACAACTAACACACCAAAATCTGGCCAATGGAAAATCATGTACACAAATGCTCACAGCCTGGGAAATAAGATCCCAGACCTGCAGGCAATTATGTCAGAGGCTAAACTGGACATAGTAGCAATTAGTGAGACGTGGGTTTACCAGTAACCACACTTGGGAGACTTCAGTACCGGCTATGTATTGTTCAGAAGAGACCGAGGTGCAAAGAGGGGGAGGTGCTCTGTATGTTAATGAAAATATCAAAGCTACAGAAATTCAGAATACACATAAGGAGCCAGAAGAACTGTGGGTCACCCTGAAACAGGAAATGGACAGCCATAAGAACTGGGTTGTCTACAGGCCCCCAGACCAGAGGGAGGACATAGACACATTACTGTTAGAAGATATACAAAACATGACAGCTAAAGGGAGGTTCTGATAATGGGAGACTTCAACATGCCAGATACAGATTGGTCAATACCAGCAGGAACATCTGCCAGAACTAGACTCATAGTGGATTCCTGCAGGGGAGGGCCTCAAACAACTGGTACAGCAACCCACAAGAGACAGGGCTATCCTAGATCTAGTACTGACTAACAAAGAAGGGATCACAGATCTCCAGGTAGAAGGTCACCTGAGGCCAGTGACCATCACATGGTATGGTTCAATTTGGCTACTACATCTAAATCATCCCATTCCAAAGCAAAAATATGGGACTTCAGAGGAGCTGACTTTGATAAGATGGCCAACAGAGTTAAGCTAGCCTGGCAAAAAGAAACACAGGTGAGGAGGTACAGGCAAGTGGGCAAGCATTAAGGATACAATACTTGAAGCAACATCCCATTGTGTTAGACAGAAAAGGAAGTAAAGAAGAAGGAAACCACTTTGTTCTCAAATACAGTAGCAGAAAAGGTCAGAGCCAAAAGGCTGGCCTTCAGAAAATATAAGGGAACACAGCGGATGAAGATAGGGAGGCATACCAAACTGCCCTAAGGGAAGCAGGTAAGGCAGTAAGGCAGGCAAAGTCCCAAACTGAGGAAACACTAGCACAACAGTAAAAGAAGGTGACAAGACTTTCTATAGATACATTAGTGAAAGGAGAAAGTCCAGAGGGGTATTGCTAAGCTTAATGGAGAAAAAGGAGCATGGAGGAGGAGGACCCTGAAAGGCATCTATCCTAAATAGATACTTTTGCTCAGTATTTACTGAAGAGAAGGTAGGGCAGGGCCCACAGCTCAGCATCATGGACACAGGGGGGAGGGAGGTGAGCACTACTCCCTTCACAAAAGAAAGGGTCCTACAAGAGCTTGCTAAGCTCAGGGTGGATAAGGCAATGGGACCTGATGGCATACATCCCAGGGTACTTAAGGAGCTAAAGGAGGAACTAGCAGAGCCATTAGCAGAATTGTTTAGTGAGTCTCTGAGCACAGGAGAGGTCCCAGAAGACTGGAGAAGGGCTCATGTGATCCCACTCCACAAGAGTGGTAGCAGGGAGGAGGCGGGAACTACAGACCGGTCAGTCTTACCTCAGTAGTGGGCAAGATTATGGAGGCACTTCTAAGGAAAGGATAGTGCAACACCTGGAATCCATAGGGGCACAGGATCCAAGACAGCATGGGTTTACAAAGGAAGGTCCTGTCAAACTAATCTCATAGATTTCTTTGACTGGGTAACCAGAGTGGTGGACCAGGGGAGCAGTTGATGTCGCTTACCTTGACTTCAGCAAAGCTTTTGACACTGTTCCACATAGAAGATTGATAAATAGCTAGGTAGGCTCGGGTGGGTCAGAGTTGGTCAACTGGGTGGCAAACTGGTTGACTGGCAGAAAACAGAGAGTGGTGGTAAATGGTATACAGTCAGAAGAGATGCAAGTCACAAGTGGGTACTCAGGATCAGTCCTGGGGCCAGTCCTATTCAACATCTTCATTAGTGACCTCGCAGATGGACTAGAGGGTAAGGCTTGTCTGTTTGCAGATGACACCAAGATCTGCAACAGAGTAGATGATCCAGATGGGTGGGCAGAATGAGAAGAGATCTGGATAAACTAGCAGAATGGTCAGAAGAGTGGCAACTGGATTTAATGCAAAGAAGTGCAAAATCATGCACATAGGGAAGAGAAACCCTGAAGCCACTTATAGGCTGGGAGGAGTTGCTAGTAGTCACAAAGGAAGAAAGAGACTTGGGCATCATCATCACTGATGACCTAAAATCATCCAAGCAGACCTCAAAGCAGTAGGTAAGGCTAGTGTTAGGGTGTATTAGTAGGGGTATCACAAGTCGTAAGAGGGAGGTAATAATCCCTCTGTACAAGACATTGGTTAGGCCCCATCTGGAGTACTGCGTGCAGTATTGGAGGCCACACCTTCACAAGGACATTAACCAAATTGAGGCAGTCCAGAGAAGGGCAACCAAAATGGTGCAGGGACTGCATCAGAAGACATATGAGGACAGATTAATGGAGCTCAATATGTATACCCTTGAGCAAAGGAGGGAGAGAGGTGATATGATCGAGACATTTAAACACCTTAGGGCATAAACAAGGTGAAAGAGTCTAACATGTTTAAATATAAGAAAAATAGCAGGACAAGAGGACACAGCATGAGATTAGAGGAGGCCGATTAAGGGGAATGTGAGGAAATTCTTTTCACAGAAAGGGTGGTAGATGCATGGAATGGCTTACCACAAGAAGTGGTGGCTATGAATACAGTGCAGGGCTTCAAACAGGCATGGGATAGGCATAAGGGAGCAATACAAATGACTATGAATAGATAGGTCACTGACAGAGCAAAGGCCGATGGCACATTTATAAGGTAGAAAAAGAAATGGGCAGACTGGATGGGCCTTGTGGTCCTTATCTGCCGTCAACTTCTATGTTTCTATGTTTCTATGTTTCTATGGATCTGTGACCAGTGCATGTATTTCAGACACTCTGCAAGTGGAGGCAATGGCTACACGGAAGGTGGTCTTCCAGGTCAGGAACTGCAGCTCACAAGTTGCTAGGGACTCGAAAGGTTTATGGGTGAGCATGTGTAGCACAAGATTAATGTTCCAGGCGGCTACCGGTCTTCTGACTGGTGGCCTAGTGTGAAGTATACCCTTAAGGATCCTCTTGATTAATGGAAACTGAGCCAGGGACATAGTGTGTACAGGTTCTTGGGTAAGCTGAGATCGCGCAGAGATGGACTTTCACGGCTGAGTATTGTAGTCCTGTATTAGACAGGTCTAGTAGATAATCCCAGACTTTGTTTGATGGGCAAGAAAAGGGATGCAGGGAGGATTTTGAACACCAGATGGAAAACCGTTTCCACTTTGCAGTATAAGTTTTCTTAGTAGCCAGCTTGCATGCCACTAGGAGAATGTCCGAGACCCTATGTGAAACGTCAAACCTACTCACTTCTATCTCCTCAGGAGCCAAGCATGGAGGTGAAGGGATCTCAGATTGGGGTTGACCACTGGGCCCTGGTTCAGCAGGTCCATTTGAAGTGGAAGCTGTCTGGGTAAAGTTTCCGATACTCTGTTGATCAATGGAAACCAAATCTGTCGAGGCTAATACGGGGCGATGAGGATCATTCTGCCCCCCTGTGTCTCCAACTTGAGCAGCACCCTCTGAACTAGGGGAAGAGGAGGAAATGCATACAGAAAGCATTTTGTCCACCGCAGTCTGAATGTATCCTGACAGAAAGAGCCAAGTTGTAGATTTCTGGAGCAGAACAGAGGCAGTTGAGTGGGGACGCAAAAAGGTCCAGGTCCGGTGTGCCCCACTCTTCGAAGAGTGATAGCACGACGTTTGTGTCAAGAGACCACTCGTGAGGATCCATTTCTGTTCTGCTGAGATGATCCACTAGATTGTTCTGCACTCCCGGAAGTAAACTGCTTGGATCACAGCTTCATGCTCCAAGCGCCATTTCCACACTCTCATTGCTTCCCTGCAGAGGGAGGTAAGAGTGTGCCCCACCCTGCTTGTTGATGTAGTACATCACTGCTTTGTTGTCCGTTTGAAGAAGTATGATCCTGTGACAGAGAATGTCCTTCGGAGCTCGGACTGCATACAGGACAGCTCTCATTTTCAGGACATTTATGTGGAGCTGAGACTCATCCTGATTCCATCGACCTTGAGTGTGGAGATCTTGACAGTGAGCTCCCTATCCAAGTAGGGATGCATCTGTGGTGATGGAGATCTGAGACTCTAGTGGGAAAAGAGAAAACCTTTCAGAAGGTTGTCCTCTTGAGTCCACAGGTGAGTGACTGTTTTAGGGGTTCTGTCACCTTGATGTGAAAGGACTGGGGGTGCATGGTTGGGGACCACTGAGTACTGAGCATCCACTGAGTAGTCCTCATGTGAAGACGAGCCAAAGGCACAGTGAACACTGAAGATGCCATGAGACCCTGCATCCGCTGCATCAAGAGGGCTCAAACTGAGTCGTTCTCTCTGATGAACTGGGCGATCTGAAGGATGTCATTCCTCCTGTTCTCTGGAAGAAAGGCTTTTGCATTGGAGGTATCCAGAAGGGCTCCTATGAAGAGGAGCTTTTGGGAGAGGTGTAGTTGCAATTTTCCTAGATTCAACAGAATTCTCATGGATGTGAGGAACTTTGAAGCCGTAGTCATCGCTTCTTGTGTCTGGTGATTCGAGGGGCTTGCTAGTAGCCAGTCGTCTAAATACGGGAACACTTGAATTCAGAGTTTCTTGAGATGCGCTGCGAGAATTGCAAAGCACTTTGTAAATACTCGCGGCGTCAAGGATAGCCCAAAGGGCAGGACACTGAATTGGTAACATTGACCCAACACCACGAATCAGAGATACTTGTGGTGGATTGGGTGTATGGGAACATGTCGGTAGGCATCCTGCATGTCCAGAGAGGCTAGCCAATCATTTTGATGAATCACAGGCAAAACAGAGTAATGATATCTTAAATTTCTCCTTGAAAAGGAATTTGTTTAACTTCCTTAGGTCGAGAACAGGGCGCATGCCGCCTGTTTTCTTTGGAACTAGGAAGTAATGGGAGTAGAAACCTGTGTTCCGTTGATCTAGCGGAACTACTTCTACTGCCCTGTTGTTCAGAAGGCCTTGAATCTTGGAAGCAAGAAGGTCTGAGTAACAGACAGCTTGGGCTGTCGTTTAGGTGGATGGTCCGGAAGGGGTTCCGAAAGATTTAGAGAGCAACCCTCGTGGATTATCCTGAGTACCCACTTGTCTGATGTAACTGACTTCCATTGGCTGTAAAACTGAGTCAAACACCCTCCTACTGCCGAGGAAGAGTCCCACTCGGACAGCTGAGGTGGGACTTGGACCGGAATCTCAGAGGGTGGCACTAGGCACTTTCAGGCTCTGTGCCTTCTGCTGCATTTTCTTTTGTGGTTGGGGGGCTTGATTTCCACTGAAACCACCTCTACTCCTGCCACGAAAGGACTGATGGTTATGAAACTGCTGGCAGTCTGTCCCCCCCCCCTCCACTGAGGGGCAGCAGGGCCCGGTCTGGCTGTACTGATAGCCGTTCTAGTTTTCTGTGTGGCCTCGAGTGCCTGCTCGACCTGTGGACCAATCAGATAAGTTCTATCAAATACTAATCTCATAACTCGTTGTTGGGCATCATTTGTGAATCTTGATGTATGTAACCACGAATGGTGTCGGGTGCAGATACCAGCTGCTGCTGTTCTAGAAGCAGCATCAAAGGCGTCCATAGCAGCCTTAAGTTGCTGATTGTTGGTCTCAATGTCTTTAGTAATGGTCTGGAAAAGCTCTGCACTAACGTCCGACTCCAGAAGAGCTTCCACAGTGGCTCTGAGTGAATGCCAGGGGATATACTCATACTGAGAGAAATAACCCTGGTAGCTAGCAATATGCATACCCAGGGTAGAAGCAGTGAAAACTTGCTTCCCCAAAGTGTCAGTCTTATGTAATTCCTTGTTTACTGGACAGGCCGTAGATTCCTGAGGGAAGATAGTTTTGTCATTTTTTGCCAAGACAACTATGGCATCAGCTAAAGCCTGAGAGGCCAAACAGATTGGTCGATCTTTTGGGGGGTACTTCCTGGCTAACGATTTAGCCATGGAAGAAATGAGCTGGATTGTCCCACACCATTTGTGAGAGTGTCTCAAAAGAGGTTTGCACTGGAGGAGTCCATTCCACAGGAATCTCTGGAATGTGCAGATATTGCAGACATATTTCCCCGGATCAATCTCTGAAGTCTGCAGAAAGAGAGAGAGTGGAATTCATGTTCTTTAGCAGAGACTTAAAGAAAAGGTCCTCAACCAGAGGCTCAGCTGAGGGACAGAGTTTATTTGCCACGCTGAGAGAAGAATCTCTGTCAAAGTCGTCTCCTAATCGTAGATCAGGATCAGGCTCAATACTGTCTCCTACTAGCCCCAGGGGGATAGTATATACAGTAAAGAGAGGAGGAGGAGGCGCATTGCAAATCAGAGTTGAAAATCCCGGCGACCTAGGTGCCGCAGAATGTTCAGACGGCACCAAGAGAGAAGACGGCGCCAGCCCAAGGAACAGCGCCAGACACACTGCCACCAAGATTGGGTCAAAGGTGGCACCGCTCCCGACACCGCACATGCACCAGAAGACCCCAAAACAACTCTTGGAGCACCCAAGGAAGAAGATCTGACAAAATTAGTAGGAGAAAATGGTACCTGTGCTGGCCCCTGCACCACAGCCATATGAGGGGGAAAAAACACCAGCGCGTGGTGTCAACAGCACTGGAGAGGGCACAGTGCGACTAGCTGGACCCAATTGCCTTGCCCGCAGGTTCAAAACCCTAGGCCCGAAGGCCCCGGGGACAATCCAGTAGGCTCAGACAGGAGGGACAACCACCGAACCCACTGCTCCATAAGAGCGTCCCAATGATGAAACTGCTCACCCGAAGACCCCCCAGGGGGCGGGGTGGGACTATGGTGTCAAGGATGTCCGCCATTAGGAACAGAGGCAGAGGGTGACTCGACTGAGTCGGAGTCGGTCTCCTATCCCCAGCTACTGACGATCGACGTGCAGACATACCAGAGGGCAACCTCAAGCAGTACCGTTTCTTCTTTGACCAGAACGCCAAAGAAAAACTTGAAGCCGAGCGGTGCAGAGTCCCTGATGAAGATCAAGAATGGGATCACTTCTTTTGTGCTTTCAGGAGGACAGCCCATCTCCCCCCAAAGCACTGGACTGCCCATAGTCAGACCCCCCAATAGAGGGCGGCAGACCAGACCCATCCCTGCTTGAAACACAGCTTTCATGCGAAGTCTCCCTACCATCACCAGCCCCATTCATGGTCAACTCCATCAAAGGTGGGCTGAAGAAGACTTCTTTCGTTAAACGAAAATCGACTTTTTTTTTTTCTTAAACTGAATAACTAAAGCTGCTGTCGTATAGACGTGAAGATTTACTCCCAGCGGGTAAGTGACATCGCCACTAAAGTGCACTCGACGGCGGGAAAAAAGGAACTGAGGTGGTTGGAGGGTTGACACCAAGGTAGCCTTTACAGCGCGAGCCAGGCTCATGGTGCCACTTCCTTATGGCCCTACCTCGCTGCCGGCCTCCTGAAGATATTTGGCTCCCACTCGGTCCTAGCACCTCCAGCATAGTCCCATCAGTGTGAATGAGTGGTGGAGACATTATGTCCGGGAAGATCAGAGACCACTGGGGACCCTGGAAGGGTCGGGGAGGGTTTACCACTCTCCACAACTGAAGACTCCCCGGCAGACCTACCAGAGGGCGACCTCTAGCACTGCCATCTCTTCTTCCTCCAACGGGAAGAAGAGGAGCTTGAGACCGAGAAGTGCCAGGTTCCTGACTGAGATCTGGAACAGGCCCGCTTCTTTTTGTGCTTTCGGAAAGACTTTCCTTCCTCCCAAGCACCGGACTGCCCATGGTCAGACCCCCCCCTCCACAAACTGGGGTGGACCAGACACAGCCCCACTGCAAGAAGAACTTTCCAGTGTAGTCTCCCTACTGTCACTGAATCCCATCCATGGTCAGTTCCCTCAATGACAGGCTGAGAGCTGTTTTTTTTTTTTAACTAAATAAATAAAAAAAAATAAAACTAAATAATAGTAAAAAAAAATGAACGAATATAAACTGCTGTTGTACAGATGAGAAATTCTGACTCCCCGTGGGCAAGGAATGTAATCATCGAAGCGCACTCGATGGCGGGAAGAAAGGAACTGAGGTGGTTGGAGGGTTGATGCTGAGATAGCCTATGCAGGCACAAGACAGTCTTGCGGTGCCGCACATGTGTGGTCCTACCTCGGCCCCAGCCCTCCTTAAGATTTCTGGCTCCCACTGGGTCCTAGCACCTCCTGCGTAGTCCCATTAGTGTGAATGAATGGTGAAGACTTTTAGTCCAGCAAGATCAAACAACTGGTCAGACTTCCCAGAAGCCTTGGGCCAGTGCGTACAGTACTGCAGGATTCTATGTAAATCTAATGTATGGAGCAAAGCCTCTCCCTGATTAGAGTACTCAAGGAAATAAATGGGAAAGTGGATGGATTAGTTTACAGTACACTCCGACACCACCTTAGGAAGAAATTTAGGATTAGTACACAAAGACACCCATGTCTTTGTGAACAAACAAATAATGCTCTTTATACATGAGATCCTGAAACTCAGAAATCCTTTGAGAAGAAGTAACATCAACTAAGAAGGGCACTCTCCATGACAGGAAGCACAGCTTGCAACTCGCGACTGATTTAAAGGGAGGCAAAGTGAGTTTCTCTAACATAAAATTGAGGTCCCATGAAGGGACCGGCTCACGAATGGAAGGTTTCAGATGCAAGATGCCCCGCAGGAAGGCGTGGGACATCTCAAGCTGAGCCACATTCCTGCCCTCAATAGGCGCATGGTACACAGTGATGGCAGAATGATGCACCTTAAGGGAGGAATACCCAAGCCAGAGTCTAAAAGGGAGAGAAGGTACTCCAGAGTACCTGATTCACCGGGCAGGTGAAATGATCCAGGCGGCACAAAGCAGCCCACAGAGTGAAACACTTCCATTTCATGGTGCAAGTGGCCTTGGTGGAGGTTTTTCTAGCAGCCACCAGGACATCTGTGACCCTAGAGTACACCCTAAAGTGGGTGATCACTAGGTCCACAGGAACCATGCATGGAGGTACAGGGACTTCAGATCCAGATGGACCAGGGCGCCCTGGTGTGACAGAGTGACCTCTGTCATGGAAGAGTGCCCTGGTATTTGAAATCTGCACCCCCCCCCCCCCAAGATATAAGTACAAAACAGCTATTAAGAATACTGGTGTGTTGTTGAAGAGGGAGGTGGGCGGAGAAGTGTCCTACGTGCCCTAGAAATAAAGGATAACTCTAACTAATGAACCCTTTTCTGTCTTCTTTTCTCTTCCCATCTAAGAACTTCTGTTGCATACCTAGAGGATAAATAAGTACAGCAATTGTTTTTATGTGTGTTCTACGCAAAGGATACAAGCAGAGTGGCCATCTTTTTTAGTGATTTGTTTGCCACAGGCACACTTTGTGGAGCGGTTGGAAGATGAGGTTGGTGGAGAAAAACTTAATGGCTGAAACACCAAAAATTTGATGCTGACTACTTAAAAGAAAGGACATTTTTTAAAAAGCGTGGAAAGCGTGAGTAGCAGCAGTTGACTATAGCTGCGGCGTCCGTTAAGGTCCGACGTGCATGGGTCGATGGTGGAAAAAGAACTGAGGAGGGTGTGGGGTACTGCCCACCTTTATAGAATAGGCTGATGTCAGAGGCTGACGTTGCCAGTCCCCATTATTATTTATTTATTATTGAATTTTGTTGACCGGGTAGGCCCACTGAGACTAGAAGTCCCTTTTCAGGGGGCAACCGTGGGGGGATACAGATGGTAACCAATTGAAACTGAACCGGATTAAGCTGTCAGTGGTATTTTTAGTGAATGGGGAAATTTGGCCAGGACACGGAAATTCTCCTACTCTGTGCTAGAGGGCGCTGTGGTGGAAACTGTGCACTCAGTTGCTGGCAGTCAGGACAGGAGATGGACGAAGATGTTCAAGGGGTTGAGGAGCAGGCCTTCTCCTCAACCTCTGTACCGCGAGAGGCTCCAATGGAAGTTGAACATACAGTAATGGAGGACTCGGTTTTGGCAGAGGATGAATGGGAACAGCATCAGAAGGAAACTAAGTTACAGCGTAGGCACAGAGATGCACAGCGAGGCAGAAGGAATAGAGATGTCGGTAGCAGAAATTAGAACCTTGATTGAGGCTGAAGAAAAAATTTGGGTGGAGAAACGGGGCCAATTGGAGCAGATATTCTTATGGAAGAGCTTGCCGACAGAAAAGCGGCCTGATTCGGTGAAGAAAGAAGTCGGGAAGGGTGTACAGTGATGGAAAGGAAAACAGCGACAGGATAATGCTACCAGACAGCAATTAGGAGAAACGCAGCTTCCCCATACAACAGTCTCTCCAAGCCTGCATGTAAATATACTTACGGTGGCAGATGTATCAGATGGGAGCCAAAATAAGTGTCAGGAAGGCAACAGTGTGCAGTTAAGTAGGGCGGGGGGGACTTCAGAGAAGTCTGAATCCCGATCGGTCTGTTGCCCCAGTGGCCACAAAAGTTACTGTTGAACGTAACGTCCTGCAAGAAAAATGTATTCCATTCAGCATTGGAGTATCCACAGGGGGTCTCTTAGAAAACTGCCAGGGAAAGAAAGTGCTGGGAAACGAGGGAAAGGGAAAAGTAAAATCCGACTTTCAACAGAATACTCCCAGTACAGTAGGCATGGGTGCTGAGCCTACAGGTGCAGGCTGGAAAAGAAATTCAGATGGTGTGGGCTGGGATGCTAACCTCCAAATGGCTTTAGGAGGAATTGGTAGTACTGAGAAGGTTTTGGTAGAAAGTGACGGTCAGGAGGGTAGGGATACCAGGGTTTTAAATAACTGATTATCAGTTTTTTGGGGGGGGACAATACTAACTGTACAGAAAGCATTTATATAGGTTTTCTAGAAGTGTTATGTTTGTTAAACACAGTGAGGCATGTGCTATGCATTTTCACAATGTTTTAGAACTTTTAAGAGCAAAACGCTAATCAATTTTTAGAGTTAAATAAAACCCTGGGATACGGCTCCTACAGCATCACAAATTACCCCTGGTCAAGTGTGTAAGGATGGGATGGGAGCTTCCTCCGATAATAATTTGAATCCCGTGCTGGAAAATATAAGTGAGACTGGAGCAGGAAATATCCAAGGGGTTAGACGGTTAGGACCCCCCACCCACCCAGTTTGCTCCCACAGGAAATTAGGCAGGAGAAAGTTCAACCTGCAATCACAGAATTACCATCTGGACAGGAGGTGGAGACCTCTACCCCTATGGAGCACTCAGCATTACCTCCTAGACCACCTCCCAATGTATGGCATACAAATGTAAGTAGTATACGATTTCCAGAGAATGTACAGAATATGGCAGCATCTGCAGTGGGACGTAATGCTGTACGTCTGAAATATAGAGGGGACGTGGCGGACTTCCCAGATAGGCTCTTTGTGGGAAGAGTCTTGCTAAAAGATAGCATGAAATATTACGCGTATGAAGTGTACGTGTTGATACACATGCCAGGTGATTCTATTTTTGACATTAGTTTCAAACATCCAGTAGGCCTGGACAGGTTTTGGAAACTGTATACGGATTTGAAAAAACACTGAACTTTGGAAACCTTTTTTGGCTATACCACCGATGAAACCAAAGTTTAAAAAAATAACTGTCCTTTTTTGAAATGAAGGAGTGAACGTGGCGGATATCACTCATTGGCTTAAGCGACATTGTACAGTTAATGGTGCTCCAGAATCCATCTTAGACGACAAGCATTTCTGGACAGGGGGCTGGAGATATAAGGTTACCTTACAACAAGAATCTGGTATCACCAAGCATTTGCCAAATTGTCTCATTTTGGGAAGGAATAGAGGAGTAATTTTCTATGCAGGCCAGCCCCAGGCCTGCTATAAATGCCGGGAGGTGGGTCACCTTAGTAATATCTGTGAAAAACAGAAATGTGGCCTGTGTGATGCTATTGGGCATATAGCAGCTCAGTGTCAAATGCCCCCAAAATGTAATTTATGTGAAGAACAAGGGCACACATACAGGACTTGCTCCTGAGCAACACATAATAGCTTAGATACCACATTACAACTGGAGCAAGATGGCTATGTGGCAGATGCACAGAAGAAAAAAATCACTCACCTTAGTAATGTTGTTTCTTCTAATGGAGTCTTGCTATATTATGACATATGCAGTGAGTCCCAACCTTCGAACTGCTCCGGAGGTGAGAAAGTTAACTTTCCATGCCAGGCATGGAACGCTGAGCTCGAGCTCGGTTGAAAACTCTGTCTGTTGTTCTTCAAACTCAAACTGTCAGATCTTTATGAGCTAAACTCACTATGGTCCTGTGTGGAAGCTGTAAACCTACACTAGCCAACTGGTTACTAAATATAAGAACACATTTTTTGGTCCCAAAACAAAGACTCAAGTCAGGAGACCCAAAAAATGAAAAACACAACACCCAGTCACCTCAAAAAAGGGAGGGGTGAAAAAACAAGGTGGGCATCTACTAAGTGCCAACACTGCACTGCCCACCCACATCCCAAAAACAGAGGTTCTGAGAGGGGCAGGCTGGGGGGGAGGTCATAATATAGCAAGACTCCATTAGAAGAACAGCATTACTAAGGTGAGTAATTTCTTCTTCAAACAACATGAAGTCTTGCTATATCGTGACATATGCAGACTACACAGCAGTACCTCCATGGAGGAGGGACAGAACCTACTTAGGAAATAGGCTCTGAAGCACAGCTGTGCCAAACCGAGCATCACTCCTAGCCTGGGTGTCCAGAGAGTAATGCTTGGTAAAAGTGTGAACTGTTTTCCAGGTAGCTGCTTGACAAATCTCTAGAATGGGGATGTCCCTGGCAGCAGCCAGGGAAGCAGCTGTACCTCTGGTAGAGTGAGCCCTCAGGCTTGAGGGAGGAACCTCACCCAGCTTTTCATAACAGAACTGGATACAAGAGCCAATCCACCTGGCAATGGATCTTTTAGTGGCAGGTTTCCCTTTACCAACCTCACCATAAGTGAGGAACAGTTGGAAGGAGTCAAACCTGTGACCCTTGGTACGCTCAATGTAGTAACTAAGGGCTCTCTTCACATCCAACTGTGCAGCCTCCTCGCCAGAGGAGGAATGGTCAGTGAAGTACACTGGAAGAGAAATAGATTGATTAAGGTGGAAATCTGAAACCACCTTAGGCAAGAACTTCCTGTTAGTCCTGAGGACCACCTTATCTCTATGAAAGGAGATAAATCAGGCTCCACTGACAAAGCTTGTAATTCACTTGTCGTCCTGGCAGAAGTGATGGCTACCAGAACACAGTCTTCCAAGTCAAATACTTAAGCTCTGCTGAAGACAAGGGCTCAAAGGGAGGTTGCATAAGCTGAGCAATGCAAACATTAAGATCCCAGGCAGGGGCAGGGTCCCTGAATGGAGGGTTGGTGTGAAGCAAGCCCTTAAAAAACTTAGAGAATACAGGATGAGCTGAAAGAGAAGAGGGTTTACCTGCTGAAATGAAAGCAGACACCGCTGCCAAATGCACCTTTAGGGTAGCTGGTCTGAGCCCCAAAGTGTTTAAATGGACCATATAATCCAGGACTGTGGGTAAATCAGCAGATTCTGGGGAAATATGCTTCCCAGAGCACCATATGGAAAACCTCTTCCATTTGGAATTGTAAGTAGCCCTGGTGGAAAGCTTCCTAGAAGCCTTCAATATATCCATTACACCTTGGGAGAGGTGTAGATCAGCAAACTCTAACTCTTCAAGAGCCAGGCCTTGAGATTGAGAGATTTGAGGTTCGGTACCAAACCCTTCCCTGAGCACAGGTTAACAGATTGTGATTCCTGGGAAGACACAGGGGAAGATGGACTGCTAAGGACAGTAGGAGTGGATACCAGGGTTGTCTGGCCCAATCTGGAGCAATCAGAATCACTTTGCAGGATTGAGATCTGATTTTGACTAGCACTTTGAACAGGAGAGAGGAAGGGGGGAAAAGCATAGAGAAACTTCCCTTCCCAATTGAGAACTAAGGCATCCAGAGGGACTGAGCCCAACACTGGGGGCCTGCAGCAAAAAAGGGGAAATTGGTGATTGTCTGGGGCTGCAAAAAGATCTATCTGAGGGGTGCCCCATCTGGCAAATATTACCTCCAGGACCAGGGGATCCAGTGACCATTCGTGATGGCCGTGGGAAATCCTGCTGAGAGCATCTGCCAGGACATTGTCCTTGCCTGGGAGGTGAACTGCCATAAGGGAGGTGTTCAGGGAGTAAGTCAGAGACCACAACTTCACTGCTTCGGTGCACAAGGCCGTAGACCGAGTGCCTCCTTGCTTGTTGATGTACCACATTGTAGTGGTGTTATCTGTTCTGACCTGTACAACTTTGTTCTAAACAGATTTGGAAAAAGCTTGAAGTGCTAGAAAAACTGCTCTGAGCTCCAACAGGTTGATGTGGAGCAGACATTCCTGAAGGGACCACAGTCCCTGGGTAGTGAGGTCGCCCATGTGAGCTCCCCACCCCAAGAGGGATGCATCTGTAGTAAGGATTAAAGAGTGAGACTGAGTGACAAAGGGAACCCTTTGTCTCAGATTGCTCTGATCCTGCCACCACTGTAGGGCTTGGATCAGGGTTCGAGTCACTGGGATCAACTTGGTTAGAGGGTCCTTTCTCTGAGACCAAAAGGCTCTCAAATGGAACTGGATGTCCCTCATCTGAAATCTTGCTCCTTGCACTACTGCTGTAGAAGCAGCCATGTGCCCCAGGAGCTGTAGAAAATGCCTTGTTGGTCGAGAGACCTGCAGGGTGAATGAGGAGGCCAGAGAGACCAGGGTCCTTGCCCTGTCCAAAGAAAGGAAGGCTCTGGCTTCCTCTGTTCAGTTCTGCGCATATGAAGGTGAGGAGCTGGACAGGCTCTAGAACCGACTTTGGAAGATTCAGAAGGAAACCTAGAGAGGTAAGCAGTTGCTGAGTTATCTGAAGATGTAACTTGACTTGGTCTGGAGACTGGCCTACTATGAGCCAGTCGTCCAGGTAAGGGAAGATGGCAAATTTTTGCCTTCTTAGGTAGGCAACTGCTACTGCCAGGCATTTTGTGAATACCCCTGGAGCAGAGGTGAGGCCAAAGGGCATTGCTCTGAACTGGTAATGGCCTGAGGGCAGCTCGAACCTGAGGTACTTTCGATGGGAGCTTCTGATGAGAATATGGAAGTAGGCATCCTTGAGGTCCAGGGACGCTAGCCAGTCCCCTGGCCTTAGAGAGGGTAGAATAATTCCCAGAGTCACCATTTTGAATTTTGGTTTTAAAAGGTGCTTGTTTAAGTATCTGAGATCCAGGATGGGCCGCCATTCTCCTGTCTTTTTTGGGGTAAGGAAGTACCTGGAGTACAATCCTTTGCCCTGGTGTAGGGGTGGAACCCTTTCCATGGCTCTGAGAGCCAGGAGGGTAGAGACTTCTTCCTCTAGGGCAACTGCCTCTGATGGATTTGCAGGTGGAAAGGATCTGGTTCTCATCTTTGGAAATTTTTTAAAGCTGAGAACCAGTCCCTGGCTTACTACTTCCAGGACCCACTTGTCTGATGTCAGAGACTTCCAGTCCTGGACAAAGTAACAACAAGAACAAGGGGGCACAATTTGAAGATAGAGTGGGGGCTGCTCAGAGGTAATGTAAGGAAGTATTTTTTCACAGAGAGGGTTGTGGATGCATGGAACGGCCTTCCGGAGGAGGTTGTGGAGTCAAAAACAGTGACTAAATTCAAGCATGCATGGGACAGCCATAAGGCAATTCTAGGGGGTGGGGGTAGAAAGAAGTAGACTGCTGGTTAACTAGGATCTGCAGCTTATCCATTAGGTAGGGAAATGGGAGACTGGGTGGGCCAAGCGGTCCTTATCTGCCGTCAAATTCTATGTTCTATGTTTCTATGTTTTTATGTAAGCCAGCCTGCCCCCTACAGGTAGTTGAGAATCGGCCCTGGCAACCCCATCAGGGTGCCTGCTTGGCAGGGGCTTTAGGCTGAGGGGTGGAAGCAGGCCTGCTTGTACCCCGTCTGCCTCTCCCTCTAAAGAACCCCCTCTGGGCGTAAGTTGAAGAGGAGGCCTGGGCTTGGTAAAAATGCCTATGAAAAGGCCTGCCCCTGCCAGGCTGCCTTTGAGGAGTGGCCTGCCTTTCCTTGGCCTGTGCACTCCTATAGGTGGTCCTATACTCATCCATTTTATTCATGTCATTCTCTGTCTGCTCCCCAAACAGAGAATTACCCACAACAGGAAAATCCACGGCCTTAGTCTGGGTATCCTGTGACAGGCTAGTACATCTGAGCCAAGCCATTCTGCGAAGTGCCACAGATGTAGCCATGACTCTTGATGACACATCATTAGAGTCCACTGCAGCATGGAATTGCACCTTAGATGCCTCAATACCATCAGCAGCCACCTGCTCCAGCTTATTGGCAAGCTGGCCAGGGACCTGTTTTGCTAGAGCCATAACAGTATCCCATCTGGATTTCTGGTATCTAGCAACATAAGCCATATAATTTGCCTGTCTGAGTCCCAAGGATGCTGCCATGTACTGTTTCTTGCCATGGCCTCAATCCTCCTGGAGTCCTTTCGGGGTGTGTGAAGCCAAGGGAATATTTGCCTTGTCACAGGCTGCAGCCTGCACTACCCCAACATGGCTGCATTGTTGTGTAAGGAACTCCGTATCAGAGCCTGACAATGTGTACCTCTTGTCCATTCTCTTATCAACAGGAGGTATAGTGTGGAGTTTTTACAATTTTTACTGTCCGTTTCCCAAAAGATTTATGCAAAGGAATAGACAGTCTCCTAGACACTGGGATATCCATCATTTCCACATAGTCAGGCTCCTCTTGATCATCCACAGCTTCCTCCATAGGGAGCTGGAGGGTTTCAGCCACTTTTTTACAAAACATAAAATGAGAAGGGGACTCAGAAAGGCTAGGAGGAGACACTCCTGAAGGTCTGCCTGGGGAGATGTCCGGTTCAATGGGCACATCCAGACTTTCAAATCCACATTCACTCTCCTCATACTCCTCTTCCCTCTCCTCCGGTTCATAAAATTCCTCTAAATCATACTCTTGAACCGGTGGAACCGGCCGAACCGTACGCTTACCTGATGGTGCTGGTTCAGTCGGAACCGGGGAAAGCGACTGGACAATTTTAATCGCTTTGGCTATTTCTTCAGCGGCTGGAGAGGAAAGTTTTGGCTCCACACCAGCTGATTTCCTAGTCCTTTTTGCTGGAACCGACTCCTCCGAGTCGGCTCTCCTTTTGCCCGAGGAAGTCTCGCCCTGGTCAGAGGGCACTCCCTCCGGTTCGGTTGGAACCGAACTGGGCTGGCCATCCGGGTCAGCGGACTTCTTGGCTCCCTTTCCCTGAGCCTACCAACTCTCTTTTCCAGGGTAGCTGCAGGAAAATTTTTACAAATCTGGCAGTCTGCATTGAGGTGGTCAAACCCCAGACAATAAACACAGGTGGTGTTGGGGTCAGCCTTGGCAAAGGCTTCCCCACTGACACTGCAGTGTTGAAACCCAGTGGGCCCGGTTTTTCTTTTGGGTTTCTCAGACATAGTGCCAGTCCTAACCAAACTTGCCCGTTTATGGCAATCCGCTAACAAGACCTCTTATCGGTTCCCAACCGTGTCACGGGTCGTGGAAAAAACCGTAATAAAATCCTGTTTTTAGAACCGATAAGAACCAGTAACCACACTCTAAAAGACAGATTAATGTATTTTAAAACAACCTGATCAGTTCAAACCGAACCGATAACCGTTTACAAGTTCCACACAGAAGAAATAAATGTAAAACCTATCTAGTACTCACAATACCACAGACAGAGCTTGAACCGACTGGTTGCGGTTTAAATTCGGTCAAAAAAACGAGAAAATAATACTTTAACCGACAAAATGGACCGAGCAGAAGGAGAAAATCTCCGGAGCGACTGTTCAGTGAGGCGGAGTAAAGAATCTGACAGTTTGAGTTTGAAGAACAACAGACAGAGTTTTCAACCGAGCTCGAGCTCAGCGTTCCATGCCTGGCATGGAAAGTTAACTCTTTCACCTCCGGAGCAGTTCGAAGGTTGGGACTCACTGCATATGTCATAATATGGTAAGACTTCATGTTGTTTGAAAGACAGATTATGGATGCTTGAACTGCTAACACAACCTAGAGTGGACACACCTCAGGCCCAGAGAGGTATGCGAACAAGTACTGTGAGGCCTGTAGTTGGAAACCATAGAGAGAGAAGCCCAGAGACATCATCTCAGCTAGTTCCAGTGGAACAGGGAGAACAAAATGGAGTTAGAGTGGATACATAGGAAAAAGTGGATGGTATACCAGTGGAGTCAGAGAGGTGTGCACCCCCCCCCAAATAAAGTGGGAGCAACAGGGCCTTCGGAGGAGGTGGATCCCACCCCAGAGGAAAAGGTAGCTAAGGATGCAATGTTAGCCCCAGAATCAAGAAATGACAATTCCTTCCAGAGGGTAACAAGATTGAAAGCAGTGAGACAGTTCTTAGAGGCTGTTCCTGGGGTGGGTGAGACAGACAGCATCCCAGTGACTATTTCCTATGCAGTGCTAATGGATGTAGAGGAAGATGACATGCGGGGAGGACTCTGATGTGTCCTCAATTGCTTCGGTGCATCAGGATGCAGGAGATTTGCAGCCTAAAGAGAAACTGAAGCCCAAGAAGCAGAAGAAACAAAATGATACTGTTTTTTTTTACCTAGTGTTTTTCTGATACTTTAAGTCTTTCTTATTGTAATATGGTTCTTTTTCCTTTTTCTTCGACATGGCAGGAAATATTACCATTATAACTGCAAATGTGAACAGTATTAAATCACAGGCAAAAAGAAACCTGACATTTGCTAGTCCAAAAGAAGGAAAAGGGAATGTGTTTTTTATACAGGATACTAGGCTCCATACTATACAGGAGATGACAGCTGTACAAAAGGAGTGGAGGTGGGGTCCCTCACTATGGTCACTGGGGGAAGATCAATGCTCAGGGTTAGGGATCATGTTCAGGGGACTGGAGATAATGGTCTTAAAGGTATTAGACCTATACCCAGAGAGGGTCATGATGACAGATGTCCTTATACATAATGAAGCATACAGGTTAATTAACATATACACGTCTCACGCAAAGGCAGATAGAGCAGCCTTGTTTCAAACTATTGCCCCATACTTGCACATCAAAAACAGGTTACTCACCTGTAACAGTAGTTCTAGTAGTGGTATATGTTGTTCATCCACACTTATTGGCAGTGTCCCTTTCCCGTTAAATCAGCCACAAAGTCTTCAAGCTGGCTAACCCTCGGCTCCACCCCATTATGCCAGATCTTAGTCCGCTGGAAGCCAGGTTTGTGCGTCCGCAACCGGAGAGGTCAGGTGGGTCCGTGTGGATGAACAACATATACCACTCCTAGAACTACTGTTACAGGTGAGTAACCTATTTTTCTAGGATAGTGGCTATGTTGTTCATCCACATTTATTGGCAGACTCCTAGCAGTTCGGGAGGAGGGAGGCAAGGTGCACACCCCCTACTTGGGAAACAGAGATGGGAGAACTGAAGCCCCAAAACCAGCATCCCAGCGTGACTCAAGGTCGATGTGGTAATGGGTGATAAAGATGTTTGCTGTCTTCCAAGTAGAAGCCCGACAGATTTCTTGGATAGGGATGTCCCTGGAAGCAGCCACAGATGCAGCGGTATGGTGGGTAGAATGAGCTCTTATCCCTTTGGGAGGCTCCTTGCCTGCCAACTCTTAGCACAAACTAATGCAAGATGTGATCCATAGGGCAATCGTCCTCTTTGCTGCAGGTCTGCCAGAAGCGGCTTCAGCATAAGTGACAAACAGCCGACGAACCTCTCCCCGAATCTTCGCCATCCTCTCCTTATAATAGGAGAGAGCTCGTCTCAGGTCCAAGGTATGGAGCCTGTACTCAGCCTCTGAGGTGTAACTGGGGTAGTACACCGGCAGAGTCAACACCTGATTAAGGTGAAACTGACACCACCTTCGGAAGGAATTTCGGGTGGGGGCACAAGACAACCTTGTCCCTGTGGAAAACCAGATAAGGGGAGTCCACCGAGAGTGCCTGGAGCTCCCCTGTCGTCTTGGCAGACGTGATAGCCACCAGGCAGGCAGTCTTCCATGACATGTGCGACAGCTCACACTTGCGCATCGGTTCGAATGGCTTGCCCATGAGCTTTACCAGTACTAGCAGTAGATCCCACGGAGGTGGAGGTTCACGCACTGGAGGGGATGATGTGATCTAGGCCTTCGAAAAAGCGCCCCGCCAACCACTGTCTCCTGCGCAGTCAGCTGACCGACCCGCGCCTGGTAAGCAGAGATGGCTGCCAGGTGCACCCTAAGGCTCGATGACCGAAGACCCCCTTTGACAGAGACCAAAGGTAGTCAAGAATGTTAGCCACTGGACAGGACAGAGGGTCCAGGCCCTTGCCCTGACACCAAACGGAAAACCTTTTCCATTTGAAGGCACAATATTTCCTGGTAGATTCCTTTCTGGATACCTCTACCACTGAGAGGACATCCTCGGAAAGACCCAAAGCCTGGCACTCTATCTGCTCAGGTACCGGGCTGTGAGGTGCAGGGATTAAAGGTCCGGATGGAATACCTTCCCATTGTTGACTGAGATCAGGTCCAGGTGTGCTGGAAGCCACTCCAGGGGCCTGTTGCTGAGGTGATCTGGGTACCAGAAGCTGCACCTTGTCCATCCTCACCTTAAGGAGCACTCTATGATCAAGAGAAATGGAGGGAAGGCATAGAAGAGGCCTGGGATCCACAGCCTCGAGAAGGCATCCCCCTGCAGCGAGCCCTGCTGAGGGGGGCAGGCATAAAACAGCCTTAGCTTGGTGTTTTCCCTGGAGGCAAACAGGTCCACCAACGGTTTGCCCCAGTGGGAGAACAGACTGTTCACTACCTCTGGATGGAGAGACCACTCGTGGGATGTCTCGCCTATGTGGCTGAGAGGATCCGCCAGATGATTCGAGGATCCTGCCATGTGGATGGCTAGGATATTTGCCTCCAGTCAGCTCACGAGTGTCCAGATGCAGAGCGCTTCCTTGCATAGCAGACGGGAATGCGTGCCGCCCTGCTTGTTGAGGTAGTACATGGTCATGGTATTGTCCGTCTGGACTTGAACCACTTGACCCTGGAGCTGAGGAGCGAAAGCTGACTGCCAGTCTGACTACTCTGAGCTCCAACAGGTTGATGTGATAATGGGATTCCTCAGGGGTCCAGAACCTGTGGACCCTGTTGTCCCCCATGAGAGAGGCATCGGTCATAAGGACCGCCATCGGCTCGGGCGGACAAACGGGATCCCTTCCTGCAACCATCCTGGGACGTCCCGCCATTGGAGGGCATACCACAGCTTCTGGGTCACAGTGATCAGCTGGTCAAAATAACCGTGGCGCTGAGTCCACTGGGCGGCAAACCCCCACTGGAGGGGACGCATGTGCCACCAGGCCCAACGGACCATGGAGGTGCATGCTGCCATGTAACCCAGAAGGCGCACAAAGTCCCGGGCAGGACGCAATTACCCAACCAGAAATGATTGGGCAAAGGAGGAGAGAACCTCTGCACTGTCCGACAGGAGCCGAGCTCTGGCTTGACGAGAGTCGAGCTCTGCCCCGATGAAGCACATCACCTGAGAAGGCACGAGCTCAGACTTGGCCTTGTTGCTCAGGAGGCCGAGTTGGGAGCAGGTCTGGAGGGCCAGGTCCCTGGACCTCTCTACCTCCTGCTGGGTGGAACCTGCTAAGAACCAATCGTCAAGGTAGTGGTAAATTCTGACACCTGATGCCTGAGGTGGGCTGCCACCACTGCAATGCATTTGGTGAAGACCCGTGGGGCTGATGACAGGCCGAATGGCATGGTTCGGAACTCGTATAGGGTTCCCTCGGCTCTGAAGTGGAGGAACTGCTGGTGGGACAGATGGATTGGGACGTGAAAAAACGCATCCTGGAGATCTGGTGAGCAGAACCACATTTCACTCCAGGGATGATATGATCCAAGACAGAGTGACCATCTGGAAGGTGCATGACCTGAGATACTGATTCAAGTTGTGCAGACCTAGAATGGGGCACTAGCCCCCATCTGCTTGGGAACCAGGAAGTACCTGGAAACGAAGCCTGGGTTTGCTGGAGAACCTGCCACTGGAGCTACGTCCTCCCTGAGGAGGAGCTGAGCAATGTTGTCTCAGATAGCCGACTGAGTGTGGGCAGAAACCCTCTCCTCCCGTGGGGCTTGGCTTAGCTTGAAGGGTACTGCTCGAATTCCAGAAGCAGTCCCTGACCAACCACTTCTAAGACCCACCTGTCCATGGTAACAGCAGACCAGGTGGAAAGAAAGTGGCAGAGCCGGCTCCCCACGGGGGGACCCAGAGCTGACGTGACGGGAGATGGGGTGGCAGCCCCCACCCTGTCACTGAGCAGGCTTGGAGGCAGAGGATCCAGGACCTGAACCTCAGCCCCCCTTATGGGCCTGGGAAGGTCCGAGCTTGGGCCGGGCGTGCCAAGCTTGAGCCTGCTGCTCCTGCCGCCCCACCTTGAAAGGAGGACTGCTGGGTCACAGGGGAAGAGTGCCGAAAAGACTTCTTCTTCTGTTGCTGCTTCTTAGGACCAGAAGAACCCTTAGCAGAAGTGGCGTCCAAGGTGGCACTGGACTGCTCAATGCGCTGAAGGTGACCAGCCACACCTGGGCTGAAGAAATCTGTGCCCAGGAAAGGCACATCAGCTAGTTTGTGCTGGGTATCCACTAGAAAGGAGGAGAGCCTCAGCCAAGCCCTGCAGGGAGAGGCAACTGCTGCTGCCAATGAGCAGGCACACGAGTTCCCGATATCCAGAGCCATCTGGAGCGGTTGTTTAGCAACAGCCCGGCCTTGGTCCCGGAACTGCTTGACCATGGTCTGCAAGTCCGCAGGGAGATGGGGGAGGACTTTGTCCAAGGACCCCAAAAGGGCATGGGAGAAGCGTGCAATGATGACAGCTAACCTTGCCTGACGGAGGCCTAAAGAAGAGGCTGCACAGACCTTCCAGGCAGAGTGATCCAAATATTTGGATTCCTTCTCAGGAGGTCTGTCAGTATCGGTAGAACTACCAGTACGCCTGAACACAGAGGCAGTGACAAGGCTCTTGGCCGGAGTGCTCTGTGAGCCCTGCAAGGGACCCCATGGGCACTGCATTCTTGCGGGCCATACGGGCAGACTGAGCTGGACAGGAGGCAGGGTGCTGCCAAAGTTCTAAGGCCAGGCCAACAATGGCCTCAGCCACAGGAAAGGCTTCCGTCGGGGTATTCCCTCTCTTGAGGATGTCAGTGAAAGGGCACTCTGCCTTTTTCTGGATAGGCTCCTGGGGTTTCCTTGTGGACTCAGAGATAAAGCGAAGAATGCCCTGAAAGGATGAAGGACCTTCCTCCGTCTCTATCCCACCAGCCGATTCATCATCCCCTGGATAAGAATGTAGGCCAGTTTCATCTGAATCCGAGGAATCCGGATACAATGGTCGACCGCCCACACCATCCTTGACCCGCTGGGGACAGTCAGGGGGTGACAGTGACCGAGAAACACTGGGGAAGCCTGGTGTCCAGTCTAGCATCCTTAGAAGGAGCCCCTCCCACAGGCTGCTTGGGTGGCGGTTTCACCAAAAATCGGTGGAGAAATGGGTTTAGGCCAAACCGGAGGTTTCGCCAGCTCCGCGGGTGGAGGAACCAACTTAATCGGCTCCAGAGGAGTCTGTTTCGGCCTGGGAGACGAAAGTCAAGTAATGGCCGGGGTAGGAGCCGGGGAAGGCTTGTGCCCAGTCAAAATCAGCTGTTACCACATGAGGTCCTCATAGCACCGACAGAGCTTCCATTGGAGCCTCTCCCCATCAGAGGAGGATGAGGATGACCGATGGAGTCGCCTCTTTTTAGAGCGCTTATAGCCCTTCCTCGGCTGATCGGTCGAGGGGGTCCGAGACCTTGATCGAGATCGGGCAGGCCAACTCAGTCGCTCGGGAGACACCAGTGGGACCAGTGACTTCTCAGGGTCAGGGACCACTTCCTTGGTGGGATTCCCAGTAGGCTGGGTTTCCTTGTCGGGGAAAACAAGGACTGGAGTCCGAGCAAGAGAGTCATCAACCAGAGTCTGCGATAAGGGGTCGATCGGGTCTAGAATGATCTCAACATCGTCGATAGACACTTTGGTTTACTGGCCAGATGGCAAGGCCGAATAGCCAGCACCCGAAGAGACGATTTCAACTGAAGTCGAAATGGCCGGTTCCTGGGACCGAGATCTCTCCCGATCCCAAGAGTGTCTCCATCGAGACAAAGATGATCCCGGGTCCCTCTCCCGCTTACGGGACAGAGAGGAGTGTGTGCCCGCACGACACTCACCCTCAGTCGGGACAGAGTGGCACAAGTCTCGGAAGGAACCCGAGAAAGTGGAGTCCAGGTTGAACAGAACGAAGAAGCTCCAAGAGGAAGATTTCGTGGCACGAGCCACTTCCTCCTCAAAGGCTTGCATGCACTCCAATTGCTCACTGGATCTCGCGGCCACAGAAACTGCCCACCGGGCCCTCCTTGGATTTCACCAGCAGATTCTGTTTTTCCGCCTCTCCAGCTTAAGGTGTGCGAGACGGTCGTTGAGGACGTTGGGTTGGAACGTGAGGCAAAACTCGCATGTCACAGTGTCATGGCTGACACCCAAACAATAAACGCATGCGGGTCGGTGAGTGACACTTTCTGGCCCCACGAACACCGGCGAAATCTTGGGGAAGACTTGTCTTCCATGATCGAAGAAAAGTAATTGCAATCGCTAATGAGAACAAAGCAAATTTTCGGAATAACTAAAATTTCTGAAGCCAGGGCCTACAAAATGCGAGAGCATGAAGGAGGCAACCTGAATCTTCTAGTGGAAAGGAAGATCTGGCATAATGGGGTGGAACCGAGGGTCTTACCAACCTGGATGGGTGGGAGGAGCCAGCTTGAAGACTTTCCAGCTGATTTAAAGGGAAAGGGACACTGCCAATAAGTGTGGATGAACAGCATATGCACGATCCAAGAAAAAACAGGTTTTATTGGGGGGGGGGGGTAGATTTTAATTATGGGTTAACACAGAGAGACTGGGGAAGGCAGACAAACAAGATCTATAGTGATACTAATGCTTTTCAAAAAATCTTGACTATCAGTTGAGAGATGTTTATGACACAATTCATCAGACACCAGAGCATACATTTTATAAAGGAACACTCTCCACGAGGATAGATTTCTTTCTTTTTGTCTTCTGGAGTTCAACCTCTTAGGGCATCAGTGTTACCCTTAGAGACTTCCGATCATCTGGCGTTGACAGTGCTGATAGGGCAGAGTCCGGTGACTTCCTTTGGCAGAGGCTACTGGAAAATGAATGTAGAATTGTTACAAGAAGAGGAACACAGAAGGGAAATACAGGAATTTTCTGAGGTCCGTAATGATATACTATTTATGTATTATTCTCCTATTGATTGGTGGGAAGATACTACATGGGATTTAAAGTCTTTGTTTATATCCCTATCCTGTCATAGGAAGCAGAAAAAAAATACTTGAAGTATTTGAGTCTGCGGACGCAATACTTGAAAGTTTTGACACAAATGAAGATAACGGGTAATGACCTTAAGATGCAGCTCACTGAGATCAAAGCACGAATGAGCAGTTATCTGAGCGACAAGGAAGAGAGTACTGCAAAACAACAACAATTTTTAACAAGGGGGACTAAAGAACAGGTGAATCCTTTTGGCACAGAATCCCAGACATCCACTAGGAAGACCATGACGGCCTTGGGAAATGGTACAGGACAACTATTTCAAGATAGATGCCGGATGCAGCAAATAATTCAGGAACATTTAAAAGCCATGTATCAGAAGGATAAAATGGGGTCAGGGTTTCTTTATTGCGACACATATGAGCACCAATATTGACAACTCAGGAAGAACAGGGATTAATGGCTCCTTTTAGTTTAATAGAAATTCAGGACGCAGTGTCATACCTATCAGCTTACACCACGCCAGGTAAAGATGGTATGCCCAATGACTTTTATAAATCATTTACTGATATATTGACTCCACAATTGCTGTTAGTGTTTACAGCAATTGAACAGGAAGATCGTTTAGCCCGCAGCATGAATGAAGGGGTGATGACTTTCATTTATAAAACAGGAAATAAGCAGGACATAAGAAATTGGAGACCTTTAAGTTTACTGACGTCCGATTATAAGATCTTAACAAAAATCTTGACGGTTAGGCTAGCAAAGGTAGCTACAAAATTGATTCATCCAGTACAAACATGTGCAATACCAGGGAGGACTATTGCACACAATTTAAGTTATGTCAGGGAAATCATGGAACTGGGTTTGGGGAAACAACTAGAGAGGTATATAATGTTGTTAGACCAGGAAACTGCTTTTGATGCCATGAGACAATACTATATATGGTCCACACTAGAACAATATGGTATTCCAGTACAGCTCTGTCTGTTATTGAAAACGTTATATACAGCAGTGCAGGTGACCCTTTAGTGAATGGGCATTTTGGGATACCTTTTTTTTTTTTTTTTTTTTAAATGGGGCTTGTGACAAGGATGTCCCATAAGTCCGTTGTTCTATGTTTTTGGACTTGATCCAGTATTAAGATCGATAGAAGGCTCAGAACGGATTAAATCAATACATACCACAGCAGGAATTGTTTTTGGGAAAATTACTGCCTATGCTGATGACTGCACAGTAGCAGTGGTTGATCTGGAATCTGGGAGGGGAGGTTCTGAGACTACTAGAAGCTTTAAATGACACAACAGGGATAAGGTTGAACAAGGATAAAAGTAAATTGCTGGAATCAGAAGACATATGTGAACAGGTAGATTTCCCCATCCCAAAGGTAATGGGACACATTAAAATTCTGAGCCTATTTTTTGGTACACGGGAAGCACAGATGTTGAATTGGGATCTGGTACACAATACTGTATTGGCCAAAGTACAGAGATAGAAGTCATGGAAGATGACAAAAAGGAAAAGAGTATATTTGGCAAGGGCCTATATAGCTCCTTTATTTTTGCATGTTTCGCATGTGTATCCACCCCCTTATGCTATGCATGCAAAAGTGATGAGATTGTTTATTTTACTCCTATAGGGCAGCTGACTGAATCCTGTAAAAAGAGCGCATACATACAGGACATGGAAAACAGGGGGCATGAATATGCTACAACCCCTGGTATTTTTGTTTGGGAATATTTTTTATTCTACTATTAGGCCTGTAATACTGGAAATGGAGGGTGTGGGGAAAAAAGTTATGGAACTTTGGGGTAGCCAGTTCCTTACGACATGGGGGAAGGGGTGATGGCATTGTACAGAGAAACAATTGCCAGTTTATATACAACTCACCCTGAAGTATGTTAGACAATGGGGCATTGATTTTTCTGATTTTACCTCAAAAGATAACAATAAATTTTACGCTGCTATAGTGGAAAAATGTTATTGGGAACAACCCATTTTTTCAAGTCCAGGATGGGATAGTCTGTAAAGACATAATTAATAGTATGACGGAATCACATGTCCCATTAAAAATGCAGGATGAGGCGTGGCTTGGTGGGCACCAGAAGCTTAATGAGAAGGGTAATCATAAGCACAAGAGAATGGAAGAAAGGTTTTGTGGGGTGGAACAGTGCACAAGACAGATAGAAACTATGGCCCATCTATTTTTTGATTGTATATTGGTTAGATGTTTTTGGAAAAGCTGGCTACCTTTTGGGGGGGAAAAGGTTTTTCAAGATATAACATATGAAATTCTGGTATTGGGACAAATCCCAAGGGAATGGAAACAATGGCAGAAAAGCATGATTATTGTTATCCTAACCTGCATTATATGGTCCTTGTGGCAGGTTAGATGTTCAAGGGTTCTACAGGATGTAGAAACAGGAAGATAGGATGTGCTTTTTGAAATCCAGAATGAACCTGATCAAATTTATCAGTATGAACATAATACCATGGGACAAGAAGCAGGTGATTATTTATAGAAGAATGTATCTTGGGTTGGAGAAGTAGTAAGAGTAAGACATACAGTATTATAAGATACGTCGGGGAGGGGGAGTGGCTGTCTTGATAGATATATATATATAAAATTTACTTTTAATACCACTAGTATGCTGTACTACTGTTTTTTTTTCTTTTCTTTTTCTGACTTTAATTTTTATTATGATTTGCTGAAGATTCTGCAGATTAGTATTTTGTTTTGCCTGTGAACACTTATGATACTCTTAAGTTATGTACATTTTCAGTATGAGGTAATACCGAGTTATGGTTTTGTTTTATTTTATGATTTTATATGATGAAAATATGAATTGTATATTTGTTTTTGTTTTATGAATAAAAAATTCCCCTACTCTTTTCCTTCTTTTGCTGTGGAAAGGATAGAGGGACCCATTTTGGAGCCGGGCACAGGAGGAAGAAGTGCTGATGTGGCTGGGGAGATGGCCTCCTCCCCTGCCCCTTTGCTACTAGAGGTTGAGTCAGAAATCCAGACAAATGTTGAACCTGACGAGTTGCCTGAAGAATTTTTCGATACTGATATGGATTGCTCCCAATAAGATGGTAATGTGGACGTTTTTTCTATAAATGAGAATAATAATGTCGCTGCTGCTATCTCTGGAAAAAAAGCTCTTGACAAGGAAACAACTAATAGAGAAAGAAAAGGACATCAAACAGAAAAAACAAGCACTGCAGGCTGAACTGGCAGCTCCGTGTATCGTTAGCTCCCCTGTCAGCCCTTCTGATTCACCTCCTGATCAGCTGTGTAATGACACGGAGTTAAAAAGAATGCTGCTGGGACACACAGAAACTCGCTTGACAAGCAGTCTCCCTCGGCTGGCAGCTTTCAGCAACCCTCGTTTGTGTGCCTAGAGCCAAAGGAACTAAGTAATCAAGTGAACACGTGACCTGAGAGAGGGCGTCTGCTCGGCATCTCTCATATCTCCAGACACAAAGCACGAAGTGACAGTAGCCTTTCTGTGATGCCTGCAAACGCAGAAAGGCCAACAACAAACGCAAAAACTAATGCTGAGGGGCAAAATGCAGATAATTCCATGAACGCTACACAAGGAAATGGAACTTCTCGGCAAGTACCTGCAACTCCCTGGTCTCCAGCGCAAGCACTAGAAAGAGCTGGGTGGATTCAGACAGATTTAGGACACTCCCAGATCCAACTGATACCGATGTACAAAGGTATCAAATTCAGTCTGCACCTGCATCTACTCTTAGCGCTACTGCAAAAGACATGCCTACTGCAGCAAATAATATTGAAATTAACTCTCGACCTAACACTGCTGCACCAGGCCCCCACATAAGTGCGCACACAAAAACTGTTTCTACAAATGCTTTGCCTAATGTTTCTAATGTTACTGTACAAAACCAATCTGAAACTAATTCTCGTTTAGGTCCTTCTGAAAATGTTTTGCAGGATCCCTCCAAAAGGGCTTGGCTTGACCCTGTGTTTCGTTTATCTGATTTATTTCCAAATAAAGGTGAGCCAGCCCCCAGGAGGAATGCAGTAAGGCTGATTTTTAAAGGAGGGTTAGAAAATCCCTCCCCGACAGGTTATATATTGTCAAACAGCTTTTGAAGGGCTACATGCATTTTTTTCATCTGAGATTTATGCATTAATACACATAGGCAACGGTAATTCTGATGTTAATTTCAAGGCAGTGTCAAGCCTTGACAGACTCTGGACCCAGTATCAAACTGTGAAAGATCATCCTGTCTGGATTCCATACGTGGCTGTCCCACTCACTAAACCTGCAGTCAAGGTCATTACCGTCATATTTTGCAATGAAGGTGTCCATGTTGAGGATATCCTTTTCTGGCCGTGCCCAGAGGTGCTAAATCTTAGACAAACCATCCCCTATTCTCGATAGCGAGCAAATATGGACTGGGGGATGGGAGTGGAAGATTAAAGTAAAATTGTATTCTACAAATAATGGCCCTGTGCATCTTCCAGGCACCTTCTTTTTAGGAAAAGATAGAGGGTCACTGTTTTATACAGGGCAGCCAAAATCTTGCTTCAAATGCGGTTCCCGCACTCATTTTAGTTCGGCTTGAGATACCCCCAGATATAGTCATTGCTTGGATTATGGCCATACTTCCTCCAATTGTGTTAATCTTTTTTTTTTTTGCATAATATTTTTATTAAATTTTCCACAATACATCCACACATACTTATATTCCATTTGCCTTAATCCATTAACATTAACCCATTGACAGTCCCTCCCCCCGACCAATCCCCCTATCAACGAGAAAAGAGAGAAAAAAAAAACCCTTTCTCATCTCTCATGCCATCTATACCTTCTTTTCCTTACAAACATCTTTTAACCATCGGTCCTGGTTTTATTATGACTTTAAGATATATAAAACTCCAGATTCGAGCTCATCCTCTAATCCCATTCATTCCTTTATCCTTTACACCCTGATAATCCTCCAGCCTCTCGGCACCCCAAGCCATCATCCTCAGTTCTCCAACCCTTTTTCCATAATTTCCCTTTCAATTGGAGAGAGCGAGAATACATATGTGCTCCACATTGCCCAAAATTGATCTTCCCTGTTCCTTGTCATATAATATAGCTTTTCCATGCTGAGTAAGTTCCTCCACTGCTGCAGGGTAGGAACATCCCCGAAATCCAGGTATTTAATATACAATGTCTGGCCATTGCTACCAGAATTCTTATCCATCTCGGAAGGGGTTTCCACTCCTCCTCCTCCTCTGAATCATCTACCCCAAATAAGAGGAAACATGGGTTTTCCCCTACTTGCCCCCCCAACACCTTTCCTATTTCCATAGCGACACCTTCCCAAAATTGCGCCAGTTGTTGGCACTCCCAAAAGCAGTGTATATAGGTACCAACCTCCCCCTTACACCTCTTACAAAGGGGTGAGATCTCCGGACGGTATTTGTGCACCAGATATGGGGGGCAGTATATCCTATGTAGGAACCTGTAATAGGACTCCTGATACTTATTACAGACCAATAGTCCCTTGTGTTGTTGTAGTAGCAACTCCCAGCCCTGGTCGGGAATTTCCATTTTCAAGTCCCTGCACCATAATGCTCTAGTTTTATATACACAAGACGGCCTATATCTCCGCCCCATCTTTGCCGCTCTACCTATAATGCCCTTCGCATCCTTCCGGGTACTAAGCACTAGCTGCTCCATCTCCTCTAAGGGAGAGTCCCTCTCTCGGTTTTTCCTAATGGTCTTGGCATAGTCTCTCGCCTGAAAGATACGAAACATGCCTAAACCCATCTCACCACCTAACTCTACCCCAGTCCCTACCCCTCGCTCCTTCCAAAAGTCTTTAACACACTTTATTCCTTTCTCTTCCCATCGCCGGAATTCAGTGTCTTCCATTCCCACTACAAACTGTGTTAATCTTTTTAAAAGTAACTTGTGTGAACACACTGGCCATGGGTATAGTAAATGTCCCTGGGCCTCCCATAACCGGGGAGATTGCCCGTCACAGGAAGGATTTATAAATGTTGCCCAACAAGTGCAGGCAAAAAGTGTAGCAGATGCAACGTCGGCACCTAATACCACTAGCACCACCCCTGCCCCTTCCTTAGAACCCCAAGTACCAGCAGGACAAGATACAGTGGAAGATGGCATTCCAGAACAGCCTGCGCTTTCCCCTGCAACAGAACAAAATAGGGAAGCCCATGTCTCAGGTACACAGGATAGTGGCTCTCATAAAGAACTGGACGCAAGGGATATGCCCCCTCGAGAGTTTCAGAAAGTAGTGGCAAAGAAATGGAATAGATCAGGGAAAACCCTAGCCAGTACTTCTAAAAGTGGTTCTAATAACAAAACTTTTGAGACTTAAAAAAAAATAAAAAAACAGCAATGATGGACAGGAAATGGATTCTGGGGAAGAGGAGTCTGATTACTCCTCAGCTACTTCTGCTAATACAGAGGCCAATTCAGATATGGAAGAAGCTTCCATCTCCCAACGCACTAGGCGTAAGAGACATGGCAAGACCCTCTGAATTTATTTCATTTCTCACGCTCCTTTTTGAGGCCTGATCTTTCTTTTCTCCATTATTTCATTAGGAGTCTGCTTACCATCACAACAATTAATGTTAATAGTACTGAGTCACAGGAAGATGCTTACTGTAATGAGCTCATTGCACCACATCAGGAGTGATATAATTTGCATTCATGACATTAGGCTTCAAACCCAACTAGAGTTACAAATGGCGTCTAAATGTTGGGATATAGGCCCCTCCTTTTGGTCCACTGGCAGTGAAGCATGTGATGGGGTAGGCATTTTGTTCAAAAATACAGGAATATAAGTCTCCAGACTAGTAGATATTGACCCGAGCCATGTGTTATTAGATTTTACATTACATGCTGAAAGGTTTAGACTTCTTGTTATATATGCTCCTCACACAAAAGTCCTCAGAGCATCATTATTTAAGCAAATTCAACCTTATTTGTATATTTCCAGAGTAGCAACCTGGACAGAGGATTTTAACTGTGGAATAGAAAGAACTGATAGGGGCATCAGATCTGACAAATTATTTTGTGATTCCACAGCACTTAGAAGTATTATAAACAGATGCTAATTTAATGGACTCGTATAGACAGAAATTTCCTACAGGTGGTAACACCTTTTTTAGGGCCCATCTCTGTACCAGAATTGAGTTCACGTTCATTTCCTCTATGCTACAAGTCATAGATGCAAAATTAGATGTTTGGGAGTTCTCAGACCACAGATCATTCAAAATAAGCATAAGCTGGACCCAGTTACCTAGGTGTAAAAAAATATTTGGAGACTAAACAATTTATTGTTATCAGGGGAAACAATTAGGCTTGCATGGCTCAGGGAATGGCAGGACAGATTATCAGTTATTGAACTTTATGACAATGTTGCCGCCTGGTGGGAAGAGTCCAAACTAGCTTGGAAAGTCTTTCAGAATAAAGCAAGAAATATTTCAAACAGGAAATATTTAAATTACCTACAACTAAGGGCACAGTTGCAAAAATTAATCTCTCATACTGAAACACACAGAGTAAATTATGGACCCCAAATAGCAGTATTTAAAAAGCAAATGTGTGATGTGCAATATAATAGGGTGAAATCCTTAGAGCAAGAGCTCAGATTTGGTACTACCGTGAAAAAAGGCTCAATGGATCCATTCAGGAAGTGTAAGTATAGAATTGATCATAGGATAATTACTAAACTGCACACAGACACTGGGGGAGTTATAACCGCTCCTGAACTTATTTTAGAACCAGTAGATGGGTATCTTCAGGATCTATTTGGGGAGGCACCTGAGATACAGTGCACCAACTTACAAGATTTTGAACTTACCTCAAATTTCGGATGAAGATAGTGTTTTTTCAGCTACTCCCATTTTAACTTTAGAGATCAAAAATGCTATCAACTCCCTTAAAAGTGATTTTGCCCCTGGCGCAGATGGCTTAGGGGCAGAATTCTCTAAAACATTTGTGGAAGAAATTGCCCCAGCTTTAGAAATATTTTTTTCTTGCATGTTAAGTTGTGGCACTCTGGCAAAATCCATGTACCAAGCTTCTTTAATTTTATTGTGTAGAAAAGGACCTGGAGAAGACCTAAGGAACTGGAGACCACTCAGTTTATTAAACATAGATTTGAAGATCCTCAGTAAAATATTGTTAAAAAGACTCACTATGGTAGCTAATTCAGTAATTAGTCCCCATCAGACATGCTCCATACCAGGTAGATACATATTTGATAATTTAATCATGCTCCGAGAAATATTTCAGAGAGCTCCTATCATAAACATACAAGAATGCATATTGGGAATTGATCAGGAGAAGGCATTTGACAGGATTTCACATGATTTGCTGTTTAGGGTTTTAGCCACATATGGGATATGTCAGAATTATATAAAGTGGATACAATGCATGTAAACGAATGCTTCTCTTATACCCAACATTAATGGTTGGGTAGGTAAGGAACTAAAAAATAATAGGGGTGTTAGGCAGGGGTGTCCCCTTAGTCTGTTGCTGTACGTCTTTTGCATAGACATTTTATTACGGAAAGTCAAGCGTAATACCCAGATAAATGGACTTGCACCCAGCCTGACCTCTCCACCAATAAAAATGTTAGCTTATGCTGATTATCTGGTTTTATGACTCAGTCCAGCAATTAATCCGAACTCTTTAAAGGAAACATGTCAAAGTTTTGCGCTAGCCTCAGGTTCCAAAATGAACTACACTAAAAGTTCAGGTGTGACACTCGGGGTAACCCCTATCCCAAAGTCTTCTTCCTTAGCTGCCATTAAAATAGTTAAGGGTCCTATATCAGTACTAGGAATTACTTTTGGAGGAGATGATGCACCTAGACAAAACTGGGAAGACAGACTGCAAAAAGCAAACAGGTTGGTGGGGTTATGGAAAGGAAAACAGATGTCAAAAAGAGAAAGTTTTACTAATAAAGACCCTCCTTATACCAATTTTTATATTTAAGTTATATTTTTCCTCCCCCTTCAGCTCTAGTTGTTTCATTATATAGTGTGTTTTTTCAGGCCCTTTGGGGTAATCATTTAAATCCTGTCAAAAGGAGATCACTTATAAGAAAATTGAGGAAGGGGACTAGGGATGATAAACCCGTTAGCCTTTTTCTGTAGTTTATTTCTACATTATAACTTAAGTGGGGCCTTAAAACCAGGGGGAAAAATATGGAAAGTTTCCATACTGGACTGGATTACCCCGTGCCAGGCAGCTTGGAGTCAGGGTAAAACAGGAGTGTTACAAAGAATACCTGGTTTACCTAGACATGGGCAGGAGTAAATAAAATACATGATTAAATGGGATATCATACATGACAATCTACTAACCAAAGACAGAAAAAGCTTGTATAGACAAATCACTCAGGCAGAAAGTAGAGAGAGCATTGCTTTCCAGATTGTCCCCAGGAGGTTTTTCAATTTAACATGAATATGCTAGCCTCCAAATGGCTACCAGAATTTGTTTGAGACACTTTATGGTTATGCCTATATGGGAAATTAAATATAAGGAACAATAACAAGCATAAACAGTTACAGGAGAGATACTGCACTAGGCCGTCAGGTATTCAAGTTTTTGAGACCCAGCAACACCTTTTAGAGTGTGAAAATGTTCAACATTTTTGGGCATATAGGGCCCAAGTATTAAGACAACCTCTTTTTTCACATTTGACATACCCTAACTTATTATTTGGTACAGTACGTGGTGGATGGGGAAAATTTCATGCTGAAACCATATACATAGCCTTGGTAATAATTAGGCATTCTGTATGGCAATCGCGTTGTTTATGGACAACTCAACAAAAGGTTGCATCTTATGTGGAAATGTTTAGAAATATGACTATCTCACTTCAGAAAGTATGGTTTGATGACAATAAAAAAGGTAATAAAGAGCGTGTGAAAATGTCATGGATAAATTGTGAGCACTGGGCAAACTCTCCATGATTTAAAATAATTTGCACTCATAAAATTATGTATATTTTCATTTGAACAAGAATTATATTCTTTTTGTTAAATGCCTTGTAAATATTTGTATATAATGGTTATTTTTCCTTTTTGAGTTCGTCGTGGTGTATAGGCGTAGACGAACTCATTGCTATAGGAGGTGCTCTACAAGGGTGTGCCCAGTGGAGAGCTCCATTTCTAGGGGCAGGTCAGCAGCAGGCGAATCAATCGGCAGGCTGGCGATGACTCACTTTCAGCTGTTGAGGCTGAGTTGGACAACTTTTCAAAGGACGGAGCCACACCAGTAGTGGCACAGCTCGGCCCTTTGAAGTTGCATTCCTGCACAGCATTCCTGGTTGTGCATTCACACTGCTGTAGCTTACAGCAGTGTGAATGCACTGAGCCCAGGCCTTCCGCAAAAACAAAAAACGACAGGAGTGCCCAATCCCCCTGTCGGCATGCCCCCTTCCAGTTCATCTGCCGATGGGGGAGCCCACTCCCCACTGGCATAATGCCCCCCCCACAATTTGTTCTGTACGGTTGTGCCAAACTTTAACAGAAATAAACCGATGGGGGTGCCCAATCCCCCTGTCAGCATGCCCCTCCTAGTTCATTTGCCAACGAGGGAGCCTACTCCCATAGGCATAATGTCCCCCAAATTTGTTGTGTTCCGGGTGCCCAATCCCCTCGGCTCTTGCCCCCAAAAAAACACTCAGCTGGCACGCTGGGAGCCCACCCCAGCATGCCAAAAGACCCTGTAAGTAAGAAAACCTTCCGCAACATGTTTACATTTTTTTTAAACCTGTAAACAAGAAAACGGTCCTCGTTGAGTCTCTTGTCCCTCACCCAACCCGCACCCACCCACTGAGCACCCCTCCCCATACCCCCCCACCCCATACTTACCTCCGAGCACAGTCGATGATCTTTGGTGGACCGGGAATATGTCTGCACTCTTCAAAGCCGACCGCGAACCGAAGAAATGCCAGTAAGTTGTATAATGGCATAAACGGTTTATTTTTCAACTTTGGTGCATAGCTTGGCCATTTTTGCGAATTTTGGCACTATATTTTCAACATGAGGTTCTTGGGACCCCACCTCATGAATTCAGTCACTGTCATATGGTTATTCGGTCCCGAAAGGCGATTTCGCGGTCACTGCACAGATTCACCTTTCGGGACAGATTAACGAAACAACAGTGTCACCGTTCATGAGATGGGCTCAAAGCTTAAGTTGAAAACTAAGACAAAATTCAAAAATGACATTGTTACGAGTGTGCGCTGCACAGTGTCAACGCACACTTGTAACATCACGAATATGTAAAATTTTCACTCCAGATTTTCAACATTGGTATTTTTTTTTTGACACCTCCTTATGAATGGTACAGCTGTCATTTTCAACATCCTGGCCAAAATATGTTTTCGCACTTCTGGCGCAAACTAGCACAGTCGCTGTGGGAAATCCGTATTCGAGACAGATTACGAAAATGACAGTGACACTTTTCATGAGCGGAGGTCTCTAAATGACTACGTTGAAAATTTGGTGACAAAAGTCCATATAATGACTGTTACAAGTGTGCATTGCGCAGTTTCCATGCACACACGTAACCGTGAATTTGTAATATTTTCAGTACAGATTTCCAACATTGGCATTTTTTTTTTTTTTTTTTACACCTCCTTATGAACAGTACAGCTGTCATTTTTCACATCCTGGCCAAAATGTGTTTTTGCACTTCTGGCGCAGAATTTGGGCGGGCAATATAGCCTAGAGATTAGAGGAACGAGGTCTGAACCAGCTTGGTACATCCAGCAGACCAGACCCGAGTTTGATTCTCACAACTTCCACCTGCATACTGTGCAACTCTGAGCACGTTACTTATCCGCCTAGTGCTCCCAGGTCGCCCCTGAAAACAGGCACTTGTGCCTAGTGGGCCTCACCCGGTTACCAAAGACTAAAATAAATAAAATAGCGTGGTCGCTGTGGGAAATCAGTGTTCGGACAGATTAATAAAATCACAGTGACACTGTTCATGAGTGGCGGTCCCAAAATGCCTATGTTGAAAATTTGGTGACAAAAGTTCATAAATATTATTTTATGACCGTATCATGCACTTCACTTGATACCAGCCGAGGATTTGCAATATTTTCAATCAGGAGTTTCCACATTGTCAGTTTTGCACACCTCCTTATATACAGTACAGTTGTCATTGTTCACATCCTGCCCGAAATGTGTTTTTGTACACCTGGCGCACAATGGCACGGGTGCTGTGGGAACTCAACGTTCAGGACAGAGTAAGAAAATCATAGTGACAGTGTTCATCAGTATAGGTCCCAAAATGCCTATGTTGAAATTTTGGTGAAATTATTCCACTAAATGACTGTTACGAGTGTGCGTTTTGCAGTTTCCACTTACGCTCATACGTTCAAGCATTTTTAATATTTTCACTCTAGATGTTCAGCACTGCCTTCGTCACACCTCCCTATGAATGGTACAGCTGTAATTTTTCACATCCTGCCCGAACTGTGTTTTCGCACATCTGGTACAGAATGGCACGGTCGCTGTGAGAAATCAACATTTGGGACAGATTAACAAAATCACAGTGCCACTCTCCATGAGCAGAGGTCCCAAATGCTTTCATGAGGTGGGGGTTACAAAGGGCCTTGTTGAAAATTTGTAGTGCAAATACCACCAAACGCCCAGGGCATTAGGATTTCTAACCATAAGGTCCCTCCCCCTAACCCATGGTGGGGCTCCAGTGCCCTCACCTCCTCTGAACCGCAGACACATCGTCACTCTTCAAAGCCAGATCACGAATAGAGGAAACAGGTATGCACTTCACTGTATTTCAATGGGAATGTGAACTTGGTGGTATAACTTGTTCTTTCTGCTGGGAACTGTAGTCCCGCCAATCGGTGCGTACCAACAGCAATCCCAACGACCTACTCCAGCATTGACAAATGCTTGTTTGTACATGATTTATTTGTAGTCCTTCTCTAATAAAAATTCCCCCATGAGATCTTTAATATCCACCTAAACCACCACCAGAACAGGCAGAAGGGACCTCGGTTTAATGTCTCATCCGAAAGACAGCACCTGAGGAGTGCAGCATCCCCCTCATACTGCACCACAGTGTCAGTATTGGGATTTTACCCCAAGTGCCTGGTGTGGGGCTAGAACCCACAACTCTCCGATCTTCCGGCCTCAGAGGCAAGTGTGCAACCTGCTGAGCCACTGCCACTCCATGGTAGACTGCTAGCTAGAAAGTTTTCCATATGGTCCTGGCACCTGGCGGCTAAGTCCGACTGGCGTTGGCCTTCTACAGGAGCCTTCCTCCAAGTAAGATCATTCAGTTTCACAACCAGACAGACAAGAGACAGAAAAGGAGAGGATAGCACAGATCCTTGCGTTTAACTCTTTCTGCATAACCAACTGGACGGGACCTTATTCAATCCTGTCACATCCCCTAACTAAAAAACCTAGATTATACCGAAAAATGATGTGTTTTGAAAACAAACACCTGAACCTAGCTAAACAGGACCCAATAAGCTAGATTCTGGTGTATGTTTTTTGTGTCAGTCGCTCAGCAGTTAGCATACTTGCCTCTGAGGTTGGGAAATCAGAAGGCTGTGGGTTCTAGCCCCACATCACGCACTTAGGTTAATATCCCAATACTGACACTGCAGTGCAGCATGGGGGGGGGTGCTGCACTCCTGAGGTGCCGTCTTTCCGATGAGACGTTAAACCGAGGTCCCATCTGCCTGTCCTGGTGGTAGTTCAGATAGATGTTAAAGATCCCATGGCACTTCTCGAAAAGAGTAGGAGAATTTACCCGCTGCCCTGGCCAAATTTCCACCCATTCATTAAAATACCACCAACAGCTTTATCTGGTTCAAAGTCTGTTGGCATTTATCTGTATCCTCCTCCCCCGGGTCGTGCCTGAAAATAGGCAGAATTTGTCTAGTGCACTTACACGGTCAACAAAAACTAAATAAATAAATAAATATTAAAACAAGGCCAGAAGAGCCGGCCCAGTGGCATGGAGGGCTGAGGTGCTGGAGACCTTACCTCCTGCCATGCTGATGTCCTGTGTTCAGGAGTAAACATGGGTTGTCAGGGGTCAGCCGGGGAGGGAGAGGATCAAGCATCCAGAGGACTGCTCTCCTCTCCCGGGGTGGATGGTTCGTCGTTCCCGCCGAACGGCTGCCACCAGGTGGTAGTGTGGGACTGAGGGTGACCAAGATAGGAGGGTGCTGCAGGACTGCAGCATGCACCCTGACATACATGTCAGCAAGGGGACAGGAGAAACAGGAGTTAGCAGGCTCCATGAAATCCCAGGCTGTGCTCCTGACTCTTGCTCCCCTGCCCCTGGACGATCTGGATTGTGCTTCGGGGGGGGGGGATCTACCCAGGTGTGGGGGCTGGATCGGGAGACATGCCGAGGAATGAATCAAACCCTCTGAAAGGGGCTGCAGCCTGCCTGCTAGCCCCAGTAGGAAAAAAATACAAGAAATACTGTTTGTGGTCAAACCAAAATTCAGGGTACTCAGCTTAGTAAGAGGAAATGTTAGCTCATGCTCTCAGTATGAGAACAGCTGGACTTTCATGACATCTGCAGATGGAGGAGTGCTGCCAGCTTGTGTGTCAGCAGTGAGATGGTGAACTCAATCTCTTGCATCTATTTATCTATCCATCCATCCATCCATCGATATCTATCTCATCCATCCATCCGTCTATCTACCTGTCCATCTACCAAATTTAACATATTAAGTGGACCAGGGTGCCCATCCCCAGTACTACTTCTGTCCACCCACTCCCCTCCAGGTCACCCACCCCTGGTGCCATTGATCAGTATCCTGACACTGCGGTGCCCAATCCCTTGTGTCCGCTAAGTGACAGTCCCCTGACAAAAAGAAAACCATCCCTCATTGATCTTTTTTTTATTTTTAATAATTAACATTATAAAAAGAAAGTGGTCCCTTGCCAAGCTGACCCCCCCCCACTCCCCTCCACATTCATACCCTCATGCACCAAAAAGTGTCCCACGGTATAGATCCACTCTCTGATCGAAAACATGTCTTGCTGCTGGAACTGGCAACTGTGATATGCGAAACAAGGCAAGTCCATTCACTGCATTTCAAGTGGGTTTGAACTTTTATTCATAACTTTGGCAGTTTTCAATATTTTTACACCACATTTTCAATATGGCCTTTTTTAGGACCTCATCTCATGAACAAGGTAGGTGACATTTTCAAATCCATCACAAATGGTGATTTTATGTTTGCTGGGCGAAATTACCTCTCGGGCAGAATTCGAACATCTTCACCATCCGGGTTCATGAGGTAGGGTCACATGAAGGCTATGTCACTTAGCAAACACAAGGTACTGGGCACTCTTCTATTTATTCCTCCTTCCCTTCCTTGCAACTATCTCCTCCTATCCCCCCCATTACTGCTTCCTTTTCTCCCTGGTTCTCCTTCTACATTACTTATTGCCTCACCCTTTCCTCCAACCTCCCCTACTTACCCTCTCCTTTCCACTATTGACCCCCCATGCCCCTGGCCTCCTGATGCCATGCTCCTACCCCCCCCACCGCCCACTATTAGCTCAGTTGCTTCACCCTTCCACTCCTCCTCCCAACTCCAAAGCAGTCCGTCAACACCCCTTTGTTGCCAAAAAGCGACTCCTACATACATACTACTCGATCGCCTCCTGCTCACAGAGGACATCGAATTAAACCCCAGGCTGACCCCCTTCCTCTCCCACAGCTACCTCACAGGCTCAGAATTGTCCACCTAAACACCCGGAGCCTCCTGCCTAAATCTGGATCTGATCCAATCCCATGTCCTGTCTCTACAACCTGACACTCATTTTTACAGAATCTTGGCTCACCCCTAAAATCCCTAATGATGCCATCACCATCACTGGATTCTCGCTCTTACGTCAGGACCGTGTCAAGAGGGGAGGCGGGGTAGCCATGTACTTTAGATCTACCTTACATTTCACTACCATCTTGGCCTCCTTGTCCCCCTCCAAGTATGAAGAGATCATGGTAAAGATCCCCCCTTCCAGTCTTCATCATATTAGTCTATTGCTGTCCTGCACTCCCCCCCCACCGCAATTGCCGACCTACTAGCATCCCTAGTGACACCTGCCTCTAAAGGGAAACTACTGATTTTAGGCAATTTCAACTTAAACTGGCTTGCTTCCAAACACTCTAATGCTCACACAGAAATTTCAGCCCTAAAGCTAGCACAGCTCATCACTGAACCCACGCGTATCAACCATAAAAACTCACAACCATTCCCTTATAGACTGGGTCCTGACTTCACACCCTCACTGCATCATCAAGTCAGGTGTCCTACAAGATGCGTTAAGCGACCATCATGCCACCTTCTGCATCTGGAAAATTCGGCACCTCAGAGCTCCCCCAAAATTTGTACACATCCGATCATTTAAATCTCTAAACCTCTCCCCGCTACTCGAAGACCTTTCTAACACTGACTGGGTCCCCATCAACTCTGCCACCTCAACTGACTCAGCTCTTGACTATTTCAGATCCACCTCTCTCAACATCTGGAACCTCCATGCCTCAGTCAGATGCACAAGGGTCTGTGGGTCTCACCTCCCTTAGATAACCTCTGACCTCATGGACTGTCTGTGGACCCAGGACCTAGCGTGGAAAGAACTTTAAAAATTACTCTCAACCATGGCTTTCCAAAGATATTGCCAGCTTTGCAATTCCTGCACCAGGTTAGTCCGACAAGCCAAAGTAAATTACTTTTTAAGCTCCTTCCAAGCAGATATTAACCATCCATCCAAATTCTGGAAGGTAGTCAATGCCCTATTCTCCCCTCCTAATAAGCCTCAGTCACCTCTCCTTAGGGTGGCTGGCTCCACTATCATAAACCCTCCTTGGGAGCCTCAGAAATACACGTTTTTACTCTTGTGCCTCCTCCTTCTCTCTGCATCTGCATCATTATACCAATGCATGAACAGCGTTTGGAAGAGTTAGAAAATCGTAATCGCCGTAACAACATGTGAATACATGGCTTGCCTGAGGGGACTGAAACCAGTAATATGATTGCATTTATTGATTCTTTTCTTCATGACTTATGAGATTTTAAACCTCCCCCCATAGAAAAATCTAAATATAATCCGGGCCCATAGATACCTGTATCTCATTCCTAGACTGAGAGATCATAAAGCTAAACCACACTCTGTAATTCTGGCATTTCTAGACTTTAGATTTAAGGAGGAAATCTTACAACTGGCCTGGTCTAAGAAGGCAATACACTTTGGGGATGTCAAGTTGTTTTTCAACCACGACTTTACACCTCAGCTCCTGGCAAGGAGAAGGCAGGTTTAGGCAATTGTAAGGCTGCTGCAACAAAAGGACAAAACACTTTTGTGGAGTACCCAGCGCACTTGAAAGTAGTTACTGACAAGGGACCCCTCCGCTTTCAAGAATTAAAGGACGCAGAAAGATATTTGCAGCAGTTTGGAATTGCTTTGCCAGATCAGGGAAGGACTCAAAGACAGCAGCAATTAGACGGTAGGAACTGGTCTATGAGTGGATCGAAAAGATGGGGAAATGGTGACACCTCAACCATTTCTGGTTTGTGGGACTCTGAAATGTTCGAGAAGACGTGGAGGAGAGAAGGCATCTCTGGCAATGCGAGACGCAGCAGTGGAGAGCCTGGGCACTTCACAAGAGCAGGATGCAACCTGAAAGCAAATAAGTAACTCTGTTTAACACTTTGTTATACTAAGGGCACCATTCTATAGACTGGTGAGTAATGGGAGGAGATTTTTTTTGGAACTGTAAAGAGTATATCGGAAAGTGACCGAATAACTATTTGAAGAGAAGTGACTGATGGATCTAGATACTTTTTCTCTTTTTAAATGATGCTTTAAAATGAAGGTCCCTCAACATGACATGATGGTAGCAGTAAACAACATACAAGAAGCTGATGTCCAGAGGTGGGGGGGGGGGGGAGAATTGCCCCTTGGACATGTTCTTTGGGAGTGGAGGGGGAGCCTGTCCTCGGCCTGATGGGGCAGCTGATTCGGACTGGGGGTGGGGAGGAGGCATGTTCTGGAGGAGCCAGTCTTTTGTTGTGACCCAGAGAGGCGTCCTGATTGGTTGGGAGTGGAGAGTCCCTTAAAATAAATAATGTAACTCGCAATGAGTTGGAGCAGGACTTAATGGACCCAAATGTAACATGGATCGTTGGTGTGGAGAGGGGTAGCTGGAGGTCTCTGCTGTGGGGGAGATCTACTGGTCCTCAGGAGACTGTAGGCTCCCATCTTGCCTCTTACAATTTATGGGTCGGTCCTAAGGCGAGGAGGGACTGGACGATCTCCCAACTGATGTGGACGCAAAACGAAAAGATTACACAAATACATAACTTCTCTTTTAACTGGCTACTTGGACACTCTCTAACAGGGTCGTGGCAGATGATCTAAGACTGAGAAGGCTGTGATGCTCTGGGCCGAGCCCACTAAAGTATTTTTTCTGGGAGAGGCGGCTGGCTCCTCGGGTGTGTGTGTTGGGGGGGGCGCGACCCGCTTTGCGTGCAGAGGTAAATGTGTGGGGAGGAATCTCAGGGTGTGTCCCCCTCCCTTTTCCTTCAACAATTCCTTGTATTCTCACACCAGATGGGTGAAACAGAACGATAAGTTGGCCGGGTGGGACAAGAGTTGCTATGCGGGGCAAAATGAATTTTTTCTGTATACCACCATAGCAGTAAGAGAGTCCAGAAAGTGTCTACTTATTTAAGCGCCTAGTGGGCAGTGGCCCATAGTGTCCTGTATCATCAGAGACAAAAGAAATAACCACTGGGTGCTCCATAGAGCTAATTCTTTCTTTGTAATAAAGCTCTTGGGGCGGGGGCCCTCTCAGTAGAGAGAGAATTCCTACCACTCCTTTTTCACCCCCCCCCCGTACCTGAGGGGAGGCGTAAACAGAGATCCACAGGTTTGAATCTTCAACATTGGAAGTCATATGTAGATCTGATGCTCATGGCACTGTTGGCCGATTTACCTAAAGGTTTTGGTCTAATTGTAAATAGTTACAGAGAATTGTACCAGAGATGGGGGGAAAATTATGCTTGTAGATGGGGGAAGAAAGAGTTTGCAAAGGAAAAGGGAATGTATGTCACGAAGAGTAATGTTAATTCTCACTCTATATCATGATGGCTAGCTCGGGCACAGTTGTTTGTTCGTATAATGTAAACGGGCTAACCAGCCCAATTAAAAGAAGCAAGGTCTTAAGTTATCTGAGGAAGGCATCTGCAGACTACCTATTCCTGCAAGAAACACACTTATCAGCACAAGAGCATGAGAAAGGTCTTAGATTTGGGTTTAAGGATATGGCAGCAGCATCTTACAAGAAGGGTAGGAGAAGTGCAGTGGTGTTACCCAATACAGCTCCATTTGAAAAAATTGACACAAGGGTGGATTAGGAAGGGACGTTTGCACTTATGAAGGGTAGAGCGGGGGGCAGACTCTTACACTAGCGTTGGTCTACTTCCCTCCAGGTTCCACATTTCAGGACTATCGTTCCTTTTTAACCATGCTGCAGGAGTGGGGGGGAAGGGGTAGTGATATGTTGCAGGGATTTTAATTTGACCTTCAACCCCCTACTTGATACGACCTCACGGATCCCAAGAAGGGCACATCAGGTTGCGAGGAAGGTTCATAAGTTAATCGGGGAACTAGATAAGCTGATGTTTGGAGGCAACAACATGGGAAAGGGAGAGATTGTACCTTTTTCTCAGCTACCCACCACATGTACTCCAGGCTAGACTACTTCCTGCTCTCCAGAGACGAAATGTACAGGGTGCAGGATTTGTGGTTGGGAGACTTTCTGCTTTCAGATCATGCCCCACTGTTTATTAGACTTGATATAGGAGAAACTTGCAGGAACAGCTTTTGCGTCTTAACATATCACTATTAAAAGATAAGGAAATGCAGGAAGCGATATCAGAGACGTATAGGACCTTCTTTTTTTTTTTATATTATAGTTTTTATTAATATGCACGAGGTTCAGGTACAAGTTCATTTAGAAAGATAATACATGTTCAGATTATTCAATTTACAACTGCATATTTTGGACATTTCATATTACATGTTATAGTTACAATCAGAGGTTTCCGGAAACTAATACATACTCTTGTTGTATTTAATTTGATTATATTCAGGGTATGAAATCAGGGCATGTGTTTAACTGGTGGATGACCCACTTTCTCCATCAGAGATCAAATTTCTCTACTTTATCTCTCACTCTAGCTATGGTTCTTTCTAGCCCATACACCTCCCTGACTACAGTCAGCCAAGCCTTTTTGGTTGGCAATTTTTCCGTTCCCCAAAGTCTGGTTATTACCTTCTTTGCTGCCAATATCAGCAGGGTGGTCTGTAAATATGTAGCTTTGTCCACTTTTAATCCAAATGGAGTCGTAGCAGTTAAAACATACTCTGATGTGAAGAGGTCTGGTCTTTCATAGATTGCCACTAATTCCTGAATTACTTCTCTCCAGTAGGGGGTTAGTAACACACATCCCCAAAGTATATGGGTCTGATCTGTCTGAATGACCCCACAGTTTCTCCAACACCTTCCCTCTGGGTCTCCTGTGAATTTAGCTACAACTGCAGGGGTACGGAAATATCTGTATCTTAGCTTCCATGCATATTCCTTCCAATAGGGGGATCCTGAAGCCTTTAGTATCTGTAGAGAATTACTTTGTCAATTAAGTGCCGGGATATCTGTCTCCAATTCCTGAGCCCACCGAAGCCAAATTGCCTCCGTGGTATCCTCACGTTTCTCACCCAGGGCAGAACAGGCAACACTGATGAGATGTTCCATGCTAGATCCCCTCATTTGTAAGTAAATTAATTTTATTATTTGTGAGGGGTTCTTTGCTATTGCCGCTAAGGTCTCCTCATAGGGTTGCAGGTATGATTTTAGCTGAAGATATTTATGGTATTGGCTATTTGGAAGCTTATATGTTAACTGAAGTTGAACAAACGAATGTATGCCCCCTGGGCCTATTAGTTGTGATACATATTTAAGTTTATATTTATGCCATTGTGTCAATGATCTATCAATCACATTTGGAGGAAATGAGCTGTTAGTCGCTAGGGATCTAATATATAGAGCCTGCATTGGGGTGAATTTTTTGTTTAGTATCTGCCTCCACTGTTTGAAGACCTCAGCTGTACACTGAGGAAATTTTGTTAAGGGGATACAACTTGGAGGGTGACCAAATAAGTAGTCTGTTAAGTCAAAAATATCACTCCAGGTCAATTCACATTGTTTCCAAGGCATGTCATAAATACGGTTAAGCCATGCGCGAAGTATTGTCATGTAAGATGCTCGGGCATATTCTTGAAGATTAGGTAGGTTCAGTCCTCCCCGTTCCCTAGGCAACTGCATCAAAGAATAACGTATTCTCGGGGGGGTTTCCTTGCCAGATAAACCTAGAGATTAGCCTATTCTAAGATTGGAAATAGATTGGGGTAGGCATTATGGGGAGGGTTTGTAAGAAAAATAGTATGCGGGGAAATATGTTTTGTTTGATAGTTTCTATACGTGCCAAAAAACTTAATGGGATATTAGACCATTTGGTAAGGTCTTCTGTGAGGTCTTGGGTTAGTGGTTCGAAGTTGGCCATATCAGAGTGGATCAAGTTTTTAGTTAAACGGATCCCTAAATAACGCATCGATTGTTTATGCCACTTTAAAGGATAGTTTTTTTTTTAGCGAAGGTGGAGGGGTATAATCACATAATAATACTTCTGTTTTTTGTTGATTAATTTTATAGCCTGAGATTTCCCCATATAGTTTAATTTGCTCCCACGATTTTGTAATTGATTTTTCCGATGATGACAGGGATAGAAGAATGTCATCAGCGAATAATGACATTTTATATATATTCTGCCTCCCATAGGTATTCCTTGAATCTCAGGGTGGTTTCTAATTGCCTGAGCTAAAGGCTCAAGGTATAATACAAATAATAAGGGTGAGAGGGGACATACCTGGTGGGTACCTCTCTGGAGGGGAAAAGAGTGTGATAAACAGCCAACTAATTTTAAATATGCTGTGGAATTTTTATATGTACTTTGTAATTGTTGGACTAATCTTGTGGGAACCCCATGCATGACAGGGTTGCCCATAAAAAGGACCAGGCCACCCTGGCGAATGCCTTTTCGGCATCTAGACCAATTAATGCCAGGGGATAGATCTTTTAGCTGCATACTCCTTAAGGAGAAATGTGCGTCTAACCGCATCATGAGCTTGTCTGGTTTTAATGAACCCCACCTGATTGGGGTCGACCAGAAGGGGGAGAATATTTTCCAGGCGGGAAGCTAGGATGGACATATATATTTTGTAATCAAAATTTAACAATGAAATCAGCCTATATGATGTTGGGCATTTGGGGTCCTTATCTGGTTTCAAAATTGCTGATATTACTGCATATTTCCAAGAGGGTGGGGGTGTCTCCAGATTGTATCTCATGTATAGCCTTCAACAATGATGGCACTAGTTCCTCTTGGAATTTTTTATAAAACTCCAAGGGATAGCCGTCTGGTCCTGGTGTTTTCTGTGTTTTGGCTTTTTGTAGAACTTTCTCAATCTCCGACGGGATGATGGGGGCTTTGATAGTCTGCACGTGGATTGAAGTTAGTTTTGGAAGATTTAGTTTATTTAAGTAGTGTTCTAGCTGGTCAACTGAGGTGGGTGGTTCTGCCTCATATAAAGTTTGATAGTATGTTGCCATTATTTGTCGAATTGCTATTGGGTGGGTCTCTAGTTTTCCTGTTTCTGGATCTTGCATGGCCATTACACCAGCTCTGGTTTCATGCATCCTAATCCTGCGGGCCAAGTTTCTGACTCCCTTTGGTCCTCCCTCATGGGCTGATAATTTCAAATAAAGCAATTGTTCAGTTTTTTTGTCTATGTTTCTGTATTTTTGTTTTAGCAGCAAGAGCTGTGTCTTTATTGTTTTGTCTCCCTGAACATATTGGTTGTGTCTTTCTTTTAATTCTGCTTGAAGCAGGTTCAGTTGGGCTTCCCTTTCCCGTAACTTTTTGGAAGAATAAGCTATGATTTCCCCTCTGAGCACCGTCTTGAGGGTGTCCCACAGCATCACTGCAGAAACTTCTGGGTTAAAATTTTCCTTAAGAAAACGAGATGTTTCATCTTTAACTAGTTGGCAGAACTCTGGGTCTCTGAGGTGCATCAGATTGAGGCACCAGAATATCTTGTATCCAGCTCCTAGTTCAAATTTTGTATATACTGGGGCATGATCTGACAAGAGGGTCACTCCGTGCCAGACATCCCTTAATGTCTCTAAATGTTCTACAGTCATGAATATATAATCAAGTCTTGATGCTACCCCAGTCCCCGGAGCCATATAGGTATATTTCCTTTGAGATGGGAAACAGTGACGCCAAACATCAACTATACCCAAGGAAGCAAGTGTTCCTTTTAAGTATTTTTGGAGGGGGTTAATTCTATGGGGGAGGTGGATAGATGCCTCTTTTGAAGGATTCAATGTGACATTTAGGTCGCCTCCCATCAACAGTTGTCCCTGAAGGACCTCCAGTAACTGAGAGAAAAATTTCTGTGCTAATGTCTTGGCTGTTCCTGGTGGCAAATACACAGAGGTCAAGGTCACTGGGTGACCATAAAGTCTACCAGTGGTGATGGCGTATCTTCCCTCTGGGTCAATAACTACATCCTGCTTATCAAACAGTACTCCCCTCTTGATCAAGATAACCGCTCCCCTTCTACGACCTGAACTGTGTGAAGATGCTATTACTGTGGAAAATCCCAATTTTGTGAACTTTTCACATTCTGGAGCCGACAGATGGGTTTCTTGAAGAAAAATAATTTCCGGATTATCCCTCTTAATAAACTGTAATAGTTGGAATCGTTTAATGGTACTATGTATCCCACTGATATTTAGTGATAAGAGTAAGGACGATTTACCCATGTTGAAAATATATAGAAGTTTCTATATGATAGTGAAATCATAAAGTTTCAATTATTCCCTTTCCCTCCTTTCTATATTTACTGCTGACATCAGTCCCCCCCATTCCTGAAAAGTTCACAGAGTACCTCCTCTTTTGCAACCATATCTCCTTTTCTTGTATCCTTATATGCTCATTGCCTATTTTTTCCTTTAAATACTGTGGTTCAAGTAATCGTGAGTACCCATAAGATACGGTCTCATAACAAATTACAACCATTAACTTGACTGACCCAAGTGTCAGTTGCAAATCATATGCACTACATGCTAAGCACATTAATTCTAGGATTGTAAGCTTTTGTTGAAATAGCTTATACCATGTTGTTAACCTAAACAACAGACATAACCAAGCCACCAGAGCATGGCCTGGGTAGACAAGTAGTTTCAGTGTGTTCCACCGATTTCCAAGTCTCCCAAATCCATTCCAGTGCAGTCAACTATATACAATGCAAATTGTTAAGCAAAATGACTCCCAAGGTAGGGAGGGATCTACACTCCCTCCTATGAGGGAAGAATTGATATTTCCCTGTGGGGGTGGCTCATGAAACCAACGTGGGCCCCCAGCACCATGAGAACAGAGCAATAGCAAGACGCTGGCGAATAGCATGTGCAGCTCTGAAAAAATAAGGTGTTTTTGCTCCAAGTGTTGCATATGGAGCTTTTGCACCATGCTTCCACCTAGTGGCCGACTAGCATGAGGCATGTTGTTCAACTGCCTCAGATTTAGAGTTGCACTTCCCAAATTATTACTCCCTTGGGTCCTCAGATCGATGAATAAATCTTTGTTAAGCAAGGGTGCTTTAAATTTTATTTCTAAGCATGCCTGGCAGATTGGGGTGGGGATATTGTATCGGGGGGGGGGGGGGAAAGATACCTTACCTCCATGCCCACCTCACTGCTTCAATTTTTTCTTTGTTCTTTTTATCCCTTTTTAATCCTCACCACTTTCACACACCTGTTCTGAAGAGAACTTAAAGAGAGTAAAACATTATTTATAAGTCCGACTGCTTTTGAAAGTCTCTTCATTTCCCTCATCCTGTTATTCCTTAATCAGAGTCCCCAGCTTCGGATATGGGTAACAGCATTTCTCCTAAATAAACTGAACTGCAAATGTCTCCCAGTCAGATAGTCAGTCCGGAGCAGTGCGTTGAAATTTATGCAGTAATTTTTTCACATCTTGCAACGTTGAAAGTCGTTGTGTTTTTTTGGATTGTGTCTCCTACGCTTTGTCCCAAAGAGTCTCCTTAATTTGCAGCTCCTGATCTTTTGGCTCCGATGCAAATGTTTGGGTCACCACAATATCCTTGTCTCGCATAGCCTTTACAGCTTCATCTGGAGTCTCGAATGTTTGCGGGCCATCTGGAAATATTATGGTGAGTTTTGCAGGGTATGGCATAAAAAATTCAGTTGCTGCTGTTTTAAAACTCGTAGGAGTGGCACATACTCTCTCCTTCTGGTTGCTATCTGTGGTGAATAATCATTATCGAAATATAAGCGTTTGCCTTTATATTGAATTTCTTTCATGCGCCATGCTCGTGTCAGTAGCTGTTGTTTTACGGCATAGTACAGCAGCTTGAGCACTACAGAGCGTGATCTCTGGTTGGCCTCCTGTGGCTTCGGGGTAAGAGCTCTGTGAGCTCTTTCTATTTCAATTTTGGTAGAAGGATCGAGTTGGAGAACTTCTCTGAGAAAAGTGTCCAGAAATCCAAGCATATCTCTCCCTTCCTCGTCCTCCGGTATTCCATGGATACGAAGGTTATTTCTTCTCAACCTATTTTCAAGGTCTTCACATTTGTCACTTAGTATTTTTTGTTCGTTGAGCAAGTGTACCACCACTCTTTCTAAGCTATCTCTTCTGGCATCGATTTCTGTATGTGCTGTCTCCAAGTCCGTTACTTTCTGGTTTATTTTGTTTAGCTCTGTGGTTAGTTCGGCATGGAAAGTTCTCACTTCATCCCTAAAGCCTTTTAGTTCAGCCAGAATTGCTGCGCTGCTGGGTTGTCCGTTAGGAGTTGGCAGGGATTCCGCCATGCTTACCAGGCCAGAGGGAGCACTCGGCTTGTTGGCTGATTTTTTTAGTTCGTCTCGTCACTGCTAAGGAGGTTTTCCCTCTTTTTCTGGATCCCATTCTCTTCTGTAGCTCCTCGTTACTGATGGTTTTTGGTTTTAGATATTTATTTCAGCTTTTGAAGAGTTTGTTGTCTGGGTCCCGGTGGAGATGATTTTTCAAGGCTGCATCCCTCTAGGCAGCTCAACCAGAAGTCACGTATAGGACCTTCTTAATGGAAAATACAGGGCAGCAGGTTTCATAGTCTATCTTATGGGACATGGCTAAGGCTGTGATTCGAGGTAAATTTATTCAAATAGCCTCAAGGAAAAAGAGAGAAAGGGAAGACAGACGGGAAATTCTGACAGAGCAGATTAGAACCCTGGAGGAAGCACAAAAACAAAAGATAGATAGGGAATGCACAAAACAGATTAAAAAACTTAAGTGAGAACTGAGGGAGATCTTAGACTATCAAACAGAGCAGAAACTTCTCTTTCTTTGACAGAAGTACTACGAGGGAGGCTCTAAATCACTAAGACTGTTAGCTAGTAGACTCAGGGCTCAGAGAGCTAAGGCTACAATAGAGGCCGTTTGACATCAGAGTAAGAAGAAAATAGTTTATGGGGTTAAGGAAATAGCAGAGGCCATTCAAGAGTTTTATGCCAAACTGTATATCGAAGAGGTAGTGCCAAATGAAGACAAGATCGAGGAGTTTTTGAGAGAGTTGGAACTACCAGGTTTGTTCAGAGAGCAAGGAGAGACTTTAATATCTCCAGTAACAATGGAAGAAGTTAAGGGGGAGATTACCAGGTTAAAGACTGGAAAATGTCCAGGCTCATATGGCTTACCAACGGAGTTTTATAAAACTTGTGGGAAACAAATCCAACTCCTACTTTTAAAATGTTTTCAAGAGGTACTGAAGGGGGAGGAGCAGGTGCCCCCTTCTTGGAATAGGGTAGTGATCTTGGTGATACCCAAGCCAGGAAAGGACCCCACCAGATGTACATCCTATCGTCCGATCTCCCTTTTAAATACATACTATAAGATCCTGGCATCAATGCTGGCTAAACGCATCCAACAATTCTTGCCCTCCCAGATACAGCTTGATCAGAATGGGTTCATATCAGGTAGGCAAGTCCAGGATAATCTCTGCAGAACAACTCACATTATTGACCATATCAATTTGACAAAAAAAAAAACCAAAAAAAAAAAAACCTTTACTCATGAGTCTAGATGCCGAAAAGGCCTTTGACAGGGTGGCATGGGCCTTTTTAGGTGGTGTCCTTTCCAGGTTTGGGTTCCCGAGAGAATCTGTCCAAATATTATTTCAGCTTTACAAATCCCCTTGTGCATATGTAAGGGCAAATGGGCATGTGTCTGGTTCCCTGGGCCTGGGCAGAGGAATGAGACAGGGATGCTCTCTATCCCCACTTTTATTCACACTCTATATACAGCCCTTGGTGCAGGACATTAGATAAAATGCAGAGATTAAGGGGATCACTCTGGGAACCCAAGAACACAAACTAGCATTATATGCAGATGATGTTCTTGTAAATATATCTGAGCCTCAGACTTCCTTGCCCGTGTTGTTCCACCAAATCAAGGAGTTCTCTGCCCTATCAGGATATAAGTTAAACAAAGACAAACCGGAGGTTTTAGGTTTCCATCGTGTCCCAAGTACTGAGATTAAACAAAGATTCCCCATGAAATGGGACCTGGTTAGTATGAGCTATCTGGGGATTAAGGTGGGTTTGGAGTCCCCCCAACTATGGGGACTTAACTACCCCCCTCTGATAACACAGTTGAAACTGGACCTACAAAGATGGGCCTTGCTACCCCTTTCCTTGCATACCAAAACACAAACTTTAAAGATGAACGTTCTCCCTCGCCTACTTTATTTCAATGTGTACCAAGTATTAGTACCACAGAGAGAACTGGATGTCTGGCAAGAAATGTGTTTTGCCTAGAAGTGGGTTGCCATCTGGGGACAAATGACCATCAAACAGTGTGGTTCACGTTAAACTCAGCTACAGAGTCAAGCCATACAAAAGTGAGGGTACTGGACTTTAGGAGGGCTGACTTTGGCAAGATGGGAGAGTGCCTCAGAAAAGCACTAGCAAACAGGCTAGAAGGAGGTGTGGAGCAACAATGGGGAATTATCAAAACTGCCATCACAGAGGCAACAAGGCTTTGTGTGAAGCAAATAAACAAATCAAAACGAAAGAAAAAGCCACTATGGTTCTCAAAAGAGGTGGCTGTGAAAGTCAGGAAGAAAAAGATAGCATTCGGAAGTATAAGGAAACACAGAAGGAGCAGGACAGAGAGCTGTACCAGTTAAGGCAGAAGGAAGCAGGGAGGAAGTCAGAATAGCAAAGGCCCAAACTGAGGAAAAGATAGCCAACTCAGTTAAGAAGGATAAAACCTTTGATAGGTACATCAGCAGATGAAAGACAAAGGGAAGGATAGTGAGGCTGAATAGAATGAACAGTGGGTGGGCAGAGGGGGGACAGTGAAAAAGCAGGAATACTGAACGAATATTTCTGCTCAGTATTCACAAAAGAGGAGGGGGAAGTGCCTAATCCAATTAACAGAAGCACTCTTGATAGGGGGGTCGATCTAAGGCCTTCACAGAAGAAAGGGTTCTGCAAGAACTCCTAAAACTGAAGGTGGACAAAGCAATGGGTCCTGATGGAATTCACCCCAGAATTCTAAAAGAATTAAGGGAGGAACTAGTGAAACCACTGGCTACTCTTTTTAATAAATCATGGGAGGATGGTGTGGTACCCGAGGACTGGAGGAAGGCGGATGTGATTCACCTTCACAAAAGTGGGTCCAAGACAGAGGCAGGAAACTACAGACCTGTCAGTCTGACCTCTGTGGTAGGGAAAGTGATGGAGTCACTTCTGAAGGAAAGAGTGGAGCACAGGACCCAAGGCAGCATGGGTTCACAGCGGGAAGGTCATGTCAGATGAATCTAATAGATTTCTTTGACTGGGTGACCAAAGTAGTAGACCAGGGAGGGGCTGTGGACATGGCCTACCTAGACTTTAGCAAGGCATTTGACACAGTCCCACACAAAAGATTAATAGCTAAATTAACCAGCCTGGGAGTAGGACCCAGGGTGGTAGTCTAGGTAAAACATTGGCTGGACAACAAGACACAGAAGGTAATTGTAATGGAGTCCACTTGGAAGAAAGGGGGCTACTAGTGGGGCACCGTAGGGTTCAGTATTGGTCCAGTCCTTTTAATGTCTTCATCAGTGACATTGCAGAGGGACTGGAAGGAAAAGTATGCCTTTTTGCAGATGACACAAAGATCTGCAACAGGGTTGATACACAAGGAGGTGTGGAAAGGATGAAAAGGGACTTGGCAAGGTTGGAGGAATGGTCAGAAGTATGGCAGCTAGGATTCAATGCAAAGAAGTGCAAAATAATGCACCTGGGAAACAAGAACCATGGGGAAGAATACACAATGGGTGGGGAGGTAGTAACAACAACAAAAAAGGAAAGGGACCTGGGGGTAATCATATCAGATGACCTTAAGGTTAGCAAGCAATGTGAGAAGGCAGTAGGGAGGGCTGGGGGTATACTGGGATGCATAGGGAGAGGCATCATCAGCAGAAAACAGGAAGTTGTTATCCCTCTGTACAGACAGTTGGTGAGACCCCATCTGGAGTACTGTGTCCAGTTCTGGAGACCCCATCTCCGCAAGGACATAGACAGGATAGAGGCAGTCCAGAGGAGGGCAACTAAAATGGTGCAGGGTCTGCAAGAGAAGCTCTATGAGGAGAGACTAAAGGAGCTTAATATGTATACCCTTGAGGAAAGGGGGGGAGGGACATGATAGAAACTTTTAAGTACCTCAGTGGAATCAACAAAGTCCAAGAGGGTAGCATCTTTCAGAAAAAGAGACTTGCAAGAACAAGCGGACACAATTTAAAGATAGAAGGAGGGCGGTTCAGGGGCAATGTGAGGAAGTATTTCACAGAGAGGGTAGTGGATGCATGGAAGCCTTCCTGAGGAGGTTGTGGGGTCTAAAACTGTGGGAGAATTCAAGAATGCATGGGACAGACATAAGGCAATTCTTGTGGGGGGTAGGAAGAAATAGGCTGTTGGTTAACTAGGATCTGCGGCCTATCCTGTAGGTAGGGAAATGGGCAGACTAGATGGGCCTAGCGGTCCTTATCTGCCGTCAAAGTCTATGTTTCTATGGTAGAGAAAGAAGCGCAGGTTGCAGAGATCTCTTCTGTTTGCCCCAAAGGCAGAAGGGGACTAGCTTTTCCACATTTACAGGGGTACTGGGCAGCGGCACAAATGAGGGTGGCCTTGCTTTGGGGAAGTCCGGGGTACAATTCACAATGGAAGAGAATTGACCTACCCAAACAGACAGACCCTTCCCTTCAGGCATTGCTTTTTGGAGACAGGAAGTCAACAGAGGTATCGGGGTACATGGCATGTTGGCAGCTCTAGAAGGGTGGAAGATAGGGACTAGTAGGGGCCAAACCAGAAATCAACTATGGAGATTCTGCTGGTGGGCGTATGACCCTCAGTTTTCCCCAGCAACCCATGACCCATGGTATAGAAGGCAGGCTAGGCGAGGTTTTCACTCACCCTACCAGTTAATGTCTGGCTTAACTGCCATGTCATTTGAGGCAGTGCAACAGAAATTTGGACTTAAGCCAGTTGATAACCTTAGGTACTATCAGCTGAGGGATTATCTGCATAAGCAAATGAAAAGGCTAGAATTGGGGATACAGATGGCAGGAGAGGTCCCATTTCTGAGAATCTGGAATGCAGATAGGACAGAACATGCCATTTCACTACTATGCAGAGGCTTTGTATCAGATCTGGGGCTATCATCCCAGCATTTTAAGGCTAAATGGGAACAAGATTTAATTATAACCCAGTCAGACAAGCAATGGTCCGTGGTATGGAGGAGTACATGGATTACCACTGGATCTCCAATATGGAGGGAGTTCGGCTGGAGGTTAAGAACGCATTACTTTCTGGTCCCAGCCTAAGTAGCACATAGCAACCCGGAGGTGCAGCCGACCTGTTGGCGGAAATGTGGGGAGAAATATGCCTCGCAAGCCCACATTTTTTTGGCACTGCCCTGGCTCAGTTTTGGGTGGAGGTGAGTCAGCATGTAACTGGTATGTTTCATGTACAGACCAGACTAGACCCATGAAAACCTCATACTGGGAATAGTTCCAAAGGAAATCAGGGGGTAAGGAGGCAAAGTACCTTTGGTTAGTTCTACTTATTGTCACCATAAAAGCCATCACGAAGAAGTGGTGACAAGAAATGCCACCCTCAGCTGAAGACTGGAGGGCAGTGGTAACATCCATGCACCAGATGGAAAGAATAACATTTAACCTTACACAACAATCTCACGCATATCAAAATAGGTGGACAAGATGGCTGTTGTATGAGAAGTCACTGGACCCTCCAGACGGGGAGGTAACTGAGTAACAAAGGATGGCAAAGGGAGGGACCCGGGATAAAAGGAGCGAGAGGAAATGGAAACACTGAAGTGACACACTCTTAGGAGCTAGTGGGGTGAGAAATCACCCAACCCCCACAGTAATATATATAATATTGGGCATACTTAGAAAGCGAAGAAGAAGGAGGGGAACTGGGCCTGGTTGGGGACAGGAAAGGGGAGGGTGGATAGGAGTTGTGAGGTCCAGAAGACGCCCTGGGGTGAAATGGAGTCAGGACAGAGGTTATCCGTGTCTTGTCCCCACACCCAAGGGCTCCGACGTTAGTAGGCAGGTGCCGAGGTCTTCTCCGACAGCTCATCCCACCTTGGCGGTGTTATGCAATGCCAGATCTATTAAAAATAAGACAGCTATTATAGCTGATCTTGTTGGAACAACTGATCTGGCTTGCATCACTGAGACCTGGCTGGATGAAAATACAGGCCCCGTACTGGCCTCAGCAACTCCAGCCGGGTTCCTGATACACCGTCAGAGTTGGATCATAGGGAAGGGGTGTGTACATTATGTTTAGAATAAGCTTGGCCTTGTGGATGTGCCATTGGGAGATACCATATCCTTCACATATATCCTGGGAGAGGGTGTAGGTTGCGAGATTCTCCTCGTCTATCGTCCACCAGGAGACGGTGGAGAATTCCTGCTGGAGATAGCAGACTTCATCATCGACATGGTATTGAGGTCCCTCAGATGGATAGTTCTGTCTGACTTCAATACCTGGGTTGACGATGAACTCTTGCATTTTGGTCAAAATCTCCTCCTGCTGATGACAATGCTGGGCCTTACACAGCTAATTACCTCCTCAACCCATATAGGGGGTCATAAGTTGGATCTGATATTTCTTATGGGTATGGAGATTGCTGATTTGGGGGTGGAACCAGTCAGCTGGTCTGACCATCACACCATAAGGTTCAGCTTCAGGGTCCCCACTAATAGGTCTGCCGCTACAGAAATGGTTCAGTACCGCCCTTTAAGGGATGTTAGTCCCAGTGACCTATCGGCAGTACTGGACCTATCGGGCTTGTCGGATGAATGCATGATTCCAGATGATCTTGTAACAGCCTATAATAAGGCTGTGGGAGATGCTCTGGACAAGATTGCTCCTGTTCATGTTCGGCCCCTCATCCTTCGCCCAAGGAGTCCTTGGTTTGATGGCTCCTTGAAGGAGTTGAGGCGAGTTGGCCGAAGAATGGAGAGAGCCTGGTGGAAGTCCGGTCTTGATGCTGACAGGCTTAGGTTGATGGCACACTATGATGGCTATCAATCAGAAATCACCCATAAGAAGGCAGAATTCCTGTCCAGGGAGATTTCTGCTGCACAGAATTGACTGGCTCAGCTCTTCCGGACTGTTGACAGAATTGTGCAATCCAATCTGTCTCCAGTCCAGAGGAGTTTTTTCTCAGCTTAGATGGGAGGAGTTTGCTCGATTCTTTGCAGATAAGGTTGCTAGCATCAGATCTGGCATTGGTCCGATCTCTCCTATGAGGGATTGCAGTGGTCGACAGGAAGTGGCATGCACTCGGTCTGTCTGGTCAGATTTCCGCCGGCTACAGTTCGTTGACATTGTGAAGATCGTCCAAACATTGCGTCCAACCAATTGTAGTTTAGATCCAGGCCCTACACCTCTCCTAATTGGATGTGTAGATGTTATCTGCCCAATCCTTGCTGACATTGTCTGGAAATCCTTGGAGAGGGGTGTCTTTCCTGACACCCTCAAGGAGGCGGTCGTTCGACCACTCCTTAAAAAATCCTCTTTGGATCCAGACTGTCTAGCTAACTACCGGCCTATCTCTAACCTGCCATTTGTTGGTAAGGTTATTGGAAAGGTGGTTGCTCTGCAGTTGGTCGATCATCTTGCAACCCACAATGTCTATGATACTCTCCAGTCTGGTTTTAGGAAGAAGCATAGCACTGAGACTGCTCTTGTTCGGGTACTGAATGATCTCCTAATGGCTAGAGATCGAAAGGCACGTACCATTCTGGTCCTTCTTGATCTCTCTGCTGCATTTGACACTGTAGACCATGGTGTGCTGTTGGAGCGCCTGCGGTTTTTTTGTGGGCTGTCTGGTACAGTCCTTAAATGGTTCCATTCATACCTCACGGGCAGGTTTCAGAGAGTTGCCACTGGAATTTATTCCTCTGGTGCTCACTCCCTGCCTTGTGGGGTGCCGCAGGGCTCTATTCTGGCCCCCATGTTGTTTACAGTGTACATGCTACCATTGGGAGATATCATCAGGTGATACAGTCTGAGTTTTCACTGCTATGCAGATGATACTCAGCTGTATATGTCCTTTCTGCCCGGACAGAATGATGCACTCCCCATGCTAAATAATTGCCTTGCTGAGCTCAGATCCTGGACGAGTTCTAGCTGGCTGACACTGAATCCAGATAAGACTGAAGTGTTGGTAGTGGACCCAGGTCATCCGGGGGTGGGTGTGGGGGCTGGACAACCATCAGGTTTATTACTTGATGGTATGTCACTCACTACCTCAGATCGGGTGCGTAACCTGGGCGTTATTTTTGGTGATGGTCTAACTCTAAAATCTCAGGTGTCAGCTGTCGTCAAATCCTCTTTTTATCATCTGAGGAATATCGCCCGGGTGAAACACCTGGTTCCTCCGGATGATCTTCCAACATTGGTCCATACCTTTGTCACTGACCGTCTTGATTACTGCAATTCCCTCTACCTAGGGCTACCGGGGGTTGATATCCGCTGCTTGCAGCTAGTGCAGAATGCGGCAGCCAGGCTGTTGACTGGGACTTCTAGAACCAGTCATATTACGCCTGTGCTCGGCAAACTGCACTGGCTGCCTGTTCAGTGGCGGATCACCTTTAAGGTTGGCTTGCTAACCTTTAAAGCCCTACACAATCAGGGACCCGGTTACCTGCAAGAATCTCCTGGTACCCTACTGCCCCCTCCGTCCTCTCCGATCCACTGACGAGGGATTGCTGGAGATTCCCAGGGTACGTTTGAAGACATCTGGTTACCGTGCCTTCTCTTTTTCAGCTCCAACCCTGTGGAATTCTCTACCTCGTCGGTTGAGAGAATGCCCAACCATCGGTAGTTTTAAAACTGAGTTAAAAACATATTTATTTAACTTAGCCTTCCCTAGTTATGGATGACCTGTTCTAAATGCTTATTTAATTTTATTTATACTTGATGTATCTGTTTTTATGAACGGCGCCTTGGTTTTGAAAGGCGCTATAAAAATAAAGTTGATTTGATTTGAATATTATGTTAAGAGATCAAAGCATACTCCCCATACTTAGTTTCTTGGTACTGTTCTTTTTCTTGTATTTTTCTTTTTTCCAGGTTGAATCATTATGGATTTTATGGTTTAAATGATAAGTGTTTCATGCAGCAAGACTTCTGTCCAAATATAATTGATGAAGCATCTGCTTAATAGATATACAATGACTTGTAATAAGGCAATTTATAAGCACTGTATGAATGTAATGTACTTTGTATGTTTACAACAGCCTAGTAAGGCAGAACAAAACAGAGTATTAAAAAAAAAAAAGAATGATTACTGCCTCCAAAAACAATGGCCCTGTACTTTTTTTTAATTCTCAAATTGTAAAGTTAGAACTGCACTCATTCTCTCACTCCACATACCAAACGCAAAACTGCACCCACTTTCAGTTTTCCCTCTGTCTACACACAACTGCTACTGCCTATTTCACTTACATTTCCCCACTGTGCAGATAACTGCCAATTTCTGTGTGAGCTTTATTTCTCTACAGACTTTCTGTTGCAGGGCCATATTTTTAGATGGATGACAAATCACTTTTTTTCCCCACAGGCAAGAACCTCTCCAAGGCGCCAGAAACTTCAATACTTCATCAGTCCAGCCACACCTGCTTTCTCTCTGGCCCCCAGCAAGCACTAGGCAGGCCTCAAGGTACCCCCTCCCTCTGTTCCTTCTCATGACTTGCCTCAGCAATCAGTCTCAAGTCATGCTCCTTGACACCTGCCACCCCTCTCCCAACTCCAGTCCTGTGAGGTTTCCCTAACAGTCACTACTAATGCAGGCTGCTTGACCATGCCCTCACACCCCACCATTTACTTTAGCATGTCATCTCCACTCAGCCTCCCTTCACCCCACCATTTATCCCTATATCTTATCACCCTTCTTCCCCTATCCTTCACCTCCACATTACATACCTCTCTCTCGTAGCTCTTTTCTTCACCCCACTGCCAGCTATCCTCATCCCTCTGAACTACTGACAAGGCACTCTGTGGCTGCTTATTCCCCCCCCCACACTCATTAAGTGTTTTTATTTTTATTTTTAACTTGTACCTATGTTTTGAGTTATTCTGTAAGTTCTGAATCCAAGCTGTATCGTTCATTGTAATGTACCTTTGCTTTCTCCTATTGTTCTTTGTTCTGCAATCTATGACATGGAAGTTTCCGTAAAAGAGCTTGCGCTCAAAGGTCTTTTCCGAATCACTAAATAAATAAATGAAAACTGCAGCCCACTCAGCTTGCCTCTCAATACCTTACTTCATGTTTTTTGTTTTCAGGACTACTGGTATTTTAACATGCTGTATCCCTGCTAAGCAGCATCTGCACTCCCGATCCATGCTGGCAGTACCATTCAGTTGGGTTGTGCTCGCTATCTCCAGTTACTTTTTTTTTTTTTTTTTTTAATTTACACAAAAAAGTGGCTGCTTTCAACTAAGCAAAGGGGAAACTTGCCCGCTCTCTCCTCAAAAACAAATTCGGAGCCAGAAATCACGGCCAGCTTCACCTCTAACTATGAGGCACCACTGTATTTTACTGTTAATTATTCATAAAATCATCTTCCAACCAATCCCAGCGCATACTGGGGAAGTCATCACCATCAGGATGCTGGTGTGTTTCTAGCAATCTCACAATAATGCGGAAATATACAAGTCTGTTCACAAAAAGTCCTTCACAAATTGATGTAAGGAATAAGATATGAGGTGTGGTTTATAGCCTGATAAGAGTACGTCCCAGGTGCATAATGAGCATGAGGTGCTTGCTCCGAGTGCCTTTAGCACCTGTGTGTGTTATTCCGCTTACAAAATGGGTCCCTCAGTAAAAAAGTTCATTAAAAAATAAGCCTAAAGTGTATACAAAAAAGAGTTAAACAAGATAGAGAAGAACAAAAAAGTAGTCCTTGTCCCCCATCACACACACACACAAAATTCTTCTGAATATGCTTTTTCTCCCCCCCCCCCCATATTTTGCCTGTGTTTTACGATGACCAGAAAATACCTTGAGTTTTACTCAGAGGAGCAGCAGCGAGGATGTTCCATGTTAGCTGTCCTAGTTAGCGCTTAGGAACACACAAGACAGATGAACTGGTTTACTTTTATGTTTTTTTTTTGTTATGGATGTTGTTTTATTGTAGTTTTTTATGGCTGCATTGATGAGCATCATCAGTGACTGCAAGCCAGCGACTGGTTTGATGTGGAGTGAGTATGTCCCTCTGCAGCCGCCATACTGAGCAGCTTCTGCTTTAAGACTCTCGAGCGCGGCTTCCCGATCACTGCAGTTTCATTGGGCCATTCAACAGTTTCCTGGCACTGTCTCTCTATTTTATTTATTTTTTTTAAATATGCCTAGAAACAAAACACTTTTAAAAATTGAGACTTATGTTGCCAGGAACTGACATAGCTGAGCTGATGAATGGCCAGATGGGTGGGCTGAGCTCCTCTAATATCACAGTCTGAGGATTACACACAGTAATGGCAGAGCTGGTCAGTTATTCCAGGAAATTACATTTTAAAATGTAAACTTTCTTGTAGGGTGTGATCTGTATCTATTGTCTGTGGTGCAGGAACAGGGGACCTAGGACACAGTGAACTGTGTCGTGGTGGCAGAGTTCTCCCAGGTGCAGTTGCTGCGGCTCCACCAGATGCTTATTTGCAGAGCTGCAGCAGGACAGCTGTGGCAGGTACTGATTTCAGAGTGAGCAGCATTTTGGTTGGCATAAGTAGTACCAGATGCCAGTATATGTCCTGATAAGGACACGGCAAATAGTACCTCTCAGCCAATCAAAATGCAGGACATTTTCTACCCATGTTATAATAAAAAATAAACACTTCAAAACAAAATCTCACCCCACTATTAGAAACAGACCCAACTGGAGAAATGGAACATGAAGGGGGTAGCTTGTGGAATACCTAATTTATCTATACTCATGCTGTTTAACCTCAGAGACCTCACTCATGGTTTACGCCACCAATCGTGAAGCAGGGTTCATTTCAGATATTTATCTATGTGGGACACTGACCCACTGGGTATAAAAAGTAAGGGTCAAATAAAAAAATAATGGGTCACATTGTTCAGCCAAGCCCAGATTCATAAAACAGCGGTTTTAAACCTCTATAACGGTGAGCAGGTTGTCCCCAAGACAGAAGAAAAGGTGGGTCCAAATTGAAAACTGTGTGCCAATTGTCTCAATTCTCAACAAAAAAAAAAAAACCCTGGTGAAGTCACCGAAGGTCAAATGGCACTTGTGTAGATAAATCATATGGCACAGCTCCCCCCCCCCCCCAATATATGTTGGCAAATACCAGTGACATTTTTGCCACAATGGGGACCTAGAGTAAGAATAACACAATTTTTTTGCACTAGATCCACAGTGACAAAAATATTTTCACTGTAGATCCTTACTGGCTGGAGCCTGCAGCATGAGTACACTTTCCCTTTCAAACTCTCACAGCAAACTCCCATGTGAGCTCCAGCCATGAGTATTATTGGCACGCTCTAACATTTAGCCCTTCAGCTTCTCAAAGTTATCCCCCCCCTTTTTTTTTTTTTAAATAAACTGCAAGAACTCGCACCAGATTGCAAACATTCCCTATTGCCACTAAAGGACTGACAGTTGTCCGTGACTGCTGAACTCCTGACCTGCACTATCACCCCCCACCCACACAGACCACTACTCTCCCTGGCCCCACACTGCCTTACTATCCACTCCAACTGCACCCCACATCGCAGGGCACTTTGGCATGGTGAACATGCTGGCCACAAGCTCATGTCAGCTGGCGTGCTGAGGTAATGACGCCACTCCCTTTCCTCACCGGCTCTGCACCCACACTTGCCCTTCACTGCAACTGTCTGCCAAAGTAAGCAACAAACATACCCCACCAAAAAAAAAAAACGATTGATAAATTAAAGGGCATGGCATAAATCGAATATGCCACGTCCCTACCGAAAATATCTGTTGCTTTTCCCAAGTGCTGTTTGACCCAGTGACATCACCAGTGGTGGATATATATTACAAATATCCTGTATATATGTGCGTGTTCTATACCGCATCGCCAGCCAGGATGCAACGCAGTACCTTTCAGTATTACTGCACAGTACTGCTTGCTGGGAGCAGTGCAATTCAAAGGCAGTTAAAGCCCTTTTGTCATGCAGTATTTTGTGACATGTCACTTAACTGAAAGGTATTGTGTTGTTCCCCCGAGGGGTTCCAGGGTGTGTGTGTGTACGTATCAATCAATCAATTTTATTTATAAAAAGTCGCCTTTCTAAAACCAAGATGCCTGTACAATAAAATACATAAAATAAAATAAATTATTATAAATAACATATAAATTCCAACAAAAAACAATATAAAAATCACGTAACAAATAACATCAATCAACAAAAGCTAGCTTAAAAAGATAAGTTTTTAAAGCAATTTAAAAACTCTGAACGGTTAGGCAATCTCGCACCCGATGAGGTAGAGAGTTCCACAGGGACGGAGCAACAAAGCTAAATGCCCTTGCTCCCGATGTCTGCAAACGTACCCTGGGAACCTCTAGCAATCCCTTATCGGTGGATCGGAGAGGACAGGAGGGACAGTAGGGACAAAGGAGATCTTTCAGGTAAATCAATCCCTGGTCATGTAGGGCCTTATAGGTTAACAAAGCAACCTTAAAGGTGATCCGCCACTTAATCGGCAGCCAGTGCAGACCGCGGAACACAGGCGTTATATGACTGGCTCTTGAAACACCAGTCAATAGCCTGGCAGACGCGTTCTGCACCAGCTGCAAGCGGCGGATATCAACCCCCGACAGCCCTAGGTAAAGGGCATTGCAACAGTCAAGGCGGGAGGTAACGAAGGCGTGAACCAACGTTGGAAGATCATCAGGAGGAACCAGATATTTCATCCGGGCGATATTTCTCAGATGGTAAAAAGAAGTTTTAACAACTGCTGACACCTGTAATTTCAAGGTCAGACAGTCAAACATAACGCCCAGGTTTTTTTATATATATAATACACACACACACACACACAGATAGAATAATTTTCTACAGGATAAAACAATTAGGACTTATTACAGCCCTGTTTACAAAGCTGTCCTGCTAGTGTTAACATAGTTAATACAAACATTACCACACAAATACACATTCCAATATTTCAAACGGAACAATAGAAGGCAGTATACAAAAGAAAATAAGTCATTTCACATATTTTTACATACACGTTTTTTATATATATATATATATATACACACACACATATACATACACGATATATCACGTTATACACTTCTCACGCTCATACTTCCCAAATCCCGAACAAATTAGACCAAGAAACGGGAGGCTTCCAGCCTCCCCTCCCTCAAATGGTGACAGGGACAGTGAGAAGAATTCAGGGGTAGGAGAGACTAGAGGGCTATTAGAGGGGGGAAATAGCAGAGGGGTTGGCTGGCGAGTGGTATCCCTAAATGCTGAGAGCTTAGGAAACAAAATACCTGAATTCCAAGCAATGGTGACTGCAGGATGAGTTGACATAGCAGCCATAGTGGAAATGTGGGCAAACCAGTACCAGGATTGGGAACTCTCAATTTCTGGGTACAAATTATATAGAAGAGCTAGGGAAGAGGGCATGGGAAGGGGTGGCTTTCTACATTAAGGAAGAAATAGTGAGTAACAGAGAATAAGGTGGGGAAGGGAGAGCAGAAACCTTATGAGTCAACGTCCAAAATAAGAAGGCGAGGAGGACAAGACTGGGAGTGGTGTACCGGCCTCCATCTCAGTCGGTGGAAGTTGATAGGGAATTAGTGATAAGTATCACTGAGCACTGCCAAAGTGGTAACGTGGTGGTGGTAATTTTCAATCTACAAGGGGAAGACTGGAGCACTATGACCTCCACTAGTGCCAGGGAGCAGGCCATTCTGGATGGGTTCCAGGAGGCATTCCTCACACAGAGAGTACATGAACCAACCAGGGAGGGTGCCATCCTAGATGTGATATTATCTCAGGAAGAACAGGTGCAGGATGTTAGAGTGGAGGACCCCTTGGCAGGGAACGACCGCAACACAGTATGGTTCTCCCCAGACATGGGTATAGTGGTCAGTCACAGTAAAACCATTGTGACAGACTTCAGGAGGACTGATTTTGGAAAGATGGCAATCATAGTGAGAAAACATGTAGCAGCCATTAGGCACAAGATGGATACAAATCAAAAGTGGGGCATTATACAGAACGGACTGTTTGAGGCAACTAACCTATGCACAAGGTGTGCCAGAAAGAATAAGAGGTCTAGGAAACCTAGTTGGTGGACAAGGGAGGTTCAAGAGAGTGTAAAGGAGAAAAGGGCAGCCTTCAGGAAATTTAAGAAAACAGGCAAGGAGGAGGACAGGGAGGAACACACAAAGAGATCAAGGGAGGTGCCCAGAGTTGTGAGGGAAGCCAAGGCCTTGAAAGAGAGAAAACTAGCGCAGAGGATTAAGAAAAGAGAGAAAGACTTCCTTAGCTATATTAGGGAAAAAAGGAAAACCAGGGAACAGATAGTCAAAATTAAAAAGGATGATTGGGGGGGGGTGGCAGAACAAGCAGAGGTACCTAATGAGCATTTCTGCTCAGTCTTTACAAGAGAAGAAGATGGGCCCATCCCAATGGGGAGGAGTAATATGATATCCCGGTGGAGAAGGTACTGTCTAGGTTTAATTCCTTATGGACAGATAAGCTACCCAGGTCGGATGGGCTACATCCACGAGTGCTAAAAGAGTTGGCAGAGGTGCTGGCGGCACCCTTGGCGGATGTGTTTAATACCTCTGTGCACACTGGTTGTGTGCCATTGGACTGGAGGACAGTACATGTGGTGCCCATCCATAAGAGTGGCCCAAGGGACGACCCAGCCTCACATCCATAGTGTCTCAACTAATGGAGTCCATCATGAAGAAGAGGCTGGGGGCATTCATGCAGAAGAACGGTCTGCAAGATGAACATCAGCATGGGTTCATCCAGGGGAGGTCATGCCAGACAAATCTGGTGGATTTGTCATTAGAGCACTGGATGGGGTGAAGGCAGTTGATGTCCTATATTTGGACTTTGGCAAAGCTTTTGATTTGGTGCTGCATGGAAGGCTAGGGGGCAAAGTGAGGACCCTGGGTGTAGGAGAAAATTGGTTACACGGATAGAAAGCTGGCTGAGCAGTATACAGCAGAGGGCAGTGAAGGGGGGGAGGGCTTTCAAAGCCCCGAGCAGTCATCAGCGGGGTCCCACAGGGATCCATTCTGGGGCCTGTGCTGTTTAATGTCTTCACTGCTGATGTAACAAGGGGAGCTGAGAGTAAAATGAGTCTATTCACTAATGGCACCAAAATTAGTGAAACAGTGGATGAAGGGGAGATGGGGAGGGTTCTGTAAAAGGATATGGATACACTAGGGGAATGGTCAAAGAATTGGCAACTGGAATTTAATGCCAAGAAATGCAAGGTAATGCACTTCAGGTCCAGGAACCCTAGGTACAGCTACCATATTTTTTTTTTGAGGGGGAGAGGCTAAAAGTCTCAGAAGAGGGCATGGATCTGGGTGTGATAGTAACAGGGAGGTTAAACTACTCAGAGCAGTGCAGAAGGGTGGCAGCCAAGGCCAACTAGATGTTGGGGTGTATAGCCAGAGGGATCACCTCCAGATGTGCAGAAGTTATCCTGCCATTGTATAGATCACTGGTAAGGTCGCACCTGGAGTACTGCATTCAGTTCTGGCACCCCTACTTAAAGAAAGACATCAAGCTTCTGAAAAGGGTCCAGAGAAGGGCGACCAACGTGATAAATGGGATGGGAGGGAGATCCTACGAGGACAGGTGGGCAGAGCTCAAACATGTACTCCCTGGAGGGCAGAAGGGACATGGAAGACATAACGACCTTTAAATATTTAAAAGGCATATATAGGGGAGATACAGATCACATGTTCAGGCTAAAAAGGGAGGGGGTCACTAGGGGACACAGCATGAAGCTAGAGTGGGGTAGATTTAAGAGGCAAGGCAAGCTTTATTTATATGGTGCCCAATCCCAGAGACTGGGCACCTTACAATGGAAGAACAGTGCACATAAATTCAGACATATACCACACATAAATATAATTCTATAAATATAGCAAATAAAACACTAAAAACCTGAATAAAATAGCTGGTAAACATTATATCCTCAGTCGGGCAGGTCAAAGAGATTTTGCCGGATAAGCCAGGTGGAAAAGGTGAGCTTTCAACCTCTGCTTGAACACCTGAATGAAAAGGGCTTCCAGGATCGTAGATGGTAGCGAGTTCCACAGGGTTGGCCCTGCGACACTAAAGGCATGGTAACCAGATGTTTTAAGCCGAACCCTGGGAATAGCCAGGGGAACCCTGGGAACAGCCATGGGGCCCCCTGGATGAGGAGCAGAGGGAGCGTGCCGAGGTGACAGGTGTAAGGAGCTCAGTCAGGTAGCCAAGGCCCAGTCCATATAGGGCCGTATAGGTGACCAAACTCACCTTGAAGAGGACCTTCCACCTGACAGGCATCCAGTGCAGAGCATGCAGGACCGGAGTCACATGACTGGATCTAGACAATCCAGTCAGAAGCCGATTCGCTGAATTCTGCACTAGCTACAATCTATGGAGGGTCCCTCCAGTGACCCCGAAGTACAGATAGTTGCCGTTGTTGAGCCTAGAGGTAACAAAGGCACGTACCAATGTTGGCAGGTTTTTGGAAGGAATGAGGGATTAATCCTGACGATATTCCTCAAGTGGTAAAAAAACACTTTTGACAACAGAAGACACCTGATCTTTAAGTGTCAATCTGTTGTCCAGGATCATGCCAAGATCTTGCACCCTCAGAGAGGCCACCAATGGGGCAGACCCCAGAAACAGTCCTGTGTCATCACCCTGTGTGCTTCTATCACTCCCATGACCTGGCTCAATCACCAGTACCTCTGTCTTATCTGGGTTCCATCGCAACCAACTGGAGGACATCCAGTCATTGATTTTTGAAAGGAAAGCGTTAATCACATCCACAGCATTGGGTGTTCCAGGGGCAAATGACAAATACAGTTGGATGTCACCTTTGAAAAAGGACTGCTTGTCCGAAATGTGTCAGGTGGTGGAGTTTTATTGCTTCTTAATAAAGTTTATTACATTTATAGCCGAGTGTTCGCTTTTAAATTAAAGAGGTGGTAAGTGCCAGAGTTTTCTTTGTCTTAATGTGTTTTTTACTCTGGGCACCTCCATCCCAGTGCTACCTCTGAAGTTGTTTTTATAGCAGTAAAACTCCACACTGAATTGCTGAATGAGTTTGCCCAAGGGCAGCATGTATACTGCGAATAACATCGGCGACAAGATCAAGCCCTGAGGTACTCCACATGACAGGGGCACTGGGGAGGAGGAGAAATTCTCCATCACTACCCGTTGCACCCTTTCAGAGAGACAGGGCTCAAACCATTTGATGACAACACCAGCAAGTCCACAGTACTCACAGAGCCAATCGAGAAGCACAAAGTTATCCACAGTGTCAAAAACTGATGACAGATCGAAGAGAACAAGAATTGACCTGCCTCCTCTATCTCTAGCCCTGGGCAAATCATTTTGCACCCTAACTAATGCTGTTTCAGTGCTGTGTCTGGCCCTAAAACCTGACTGGAATGGCTTACAGAAGTCAAAGAACACAAGGTGGTCCTCGAGCTATTGCACCACAAGTTTCTCAACAACCTTGCTCAAAAATGGCAGGTTGGGGATAAGACGGTAGTTTACCAGTACGTCCGGGTCGAGAGATGGTTTCTTCAAGGGGGTCTCACCAGGGCCTCATTTAAGACAGCTGGAAAGATGCCCTCTGACACCGAACACCGGGCAACTCTGGCAAACACCAAGCCGACAGCTCTGGCACATCTCATCCAGAAACCTGTCAGAGCTGGGTCCAGTTCACAATATGTGTGCTTCAGCTCTGAGATCACCCCGATGACCTCGGCCACCTCCACAGGTTTAAACTCCTCCCAGACTAGAGGAGTGACTAGAGGGAACTAAGGAGAAACTATTTCATGGAGAGGGTGGTGGCAGAGTGGAAATGGTTACCAGAAGAACTGATCTCGCAAAAGACAGTGGACGCCTTCAAAAGAGGATGGGATAGAATCAGGGGTAAAACAAGTACAAAAGGAGACCTGTCTGGGGGGGGGGAAGGGGGAGTAAGCTGTGGTATAGACCACAAGCTGAACAATCAAGCAGACATGATAGACCAACAAGGCTTTTATCTGCTGGCTTCTTTCGTATATTTGTTTATTTTCATTTCAACACAGAAAATATAGAAAAATTGCTGGCAGCAACTACCCTGAATAAAAGAAATAAAGGTTTCCATTGCTGGTTTGCACATAAGGTTTCAGGAAAGCTTGCAACTACTTTTTTAAAATCTTAAAACAGTGCCTTACTTTGGTGGATGCTCCGAGTAATACTCACAGCAGACTTCATTTACAAGTTCGCAGTCTCTCCTGTAACACAAGAAGAAACATAAATACATACATAATGGAGTAACTCTTCCAATAAATGCAGAAAAGAATAGTTACTTACTGTAAAATTAGGTCTTCGAGAGAATGTCCTCCATTCAGCCACATTATGGAATTGTAAGTCCCCCACATCGGACCACCCGGAAACGTTTTGCAGGCTGGGATCACAAATTCAACACGCTTCATTGGTGCCCATATAAAGTTGGTGTCCCCAGCATACCTCAGTTCACCGCATGAAACAAGCTCAGAGGATCACTGGACTGGCAGGAACGGAAGCAACCAGGACCACACCAAGCACACAAGAGAGGATATGGAAACCTGAGTATGGATGCCATAGGGGGCATCAGAGGAGAAACACCTTGTGAGAGCAGGCAGCATAGTTACCCGTCTCCTGACAAGGGGTCAAGGCAGGAGGAAGAGTGGTGACTCAATAGAGAAGATTCTCTCAAAGATCTACTGTTACAGTAGGTAACTACTCTATCTTCTTCGAGAATACCTCCCTCCACTGAGCCACATCATGGAATGATTCCCAAGCACTGCGGAAGACAGCAAGCCCTAATTATTATGAGTAAGTAGGCCTTGCAGAACACTGAGGCCAAAGCCAGCATGTCTATGAGAAATGATGTCCAGACTGTAGTGTTTAGTGAATGTATGAAAAGTACTGCAAGTGGCAGCAGCACACGTTAGCAGTGGACACATTCTGAAAACAAGTCACTGAGGTAGCCACCCCATGGGTGGAATGTGCAAGAAAAGGACTAGGAAGCTGCTTACTGCGCTTCTGGTAACAAAACCTAATACAACTTGCCAGCCATTTGGACTGGCCTAGGTTATAAATCAGTGAGCCCACCATTTGGGGAACAAAAGCAATAAACAGTTGAAAGGATTTTCTACAGTCCTTTATACAATCCAGCTACCAACGCAGCATCCTACGGACTTCAGGCATATGTAAACACTCCCCACTATTGGTGGGAGAGGGATAGTAAACAGGAAAGTTTAGGGTCTGATTTAGTGTTCATTCAGACAACCTTCAGAAGAAAACAAAGACTGGTTTGTAGCGTAATCCTGTCCATGTGAAAAATAATAAATGGAGAGTTTGGGACCAGAGCCTGTAGCTCCAAGATATGTCTAGCAGATGTCACTGCTACTAAAAACAGTGTCTTCAAAAAGAGGAAGTGCAGCTCACATGTAGAAGCAGTGAGGGTCTTGAGGACCAAATTAAAAGTCCCACACTATAATTGGATCTTGGACTGTGGGTGTGTGCAGAAGGAGAATATCCCTTAGGAATCTATGAAAAACTTCCAACTGTGTCACAGTCCTACCCTCTGTTAGGGCATGAAAGGCCAACAAAGCAACTATGTGGATCTATATTTATTTATTTAGCTTTTGTTTACCAGGTAAGGACACTAGACAGTCAGGTGCCTATTTTCAGGTGCGACCCGGGAGAATTACAAGGCACAGGCAATAACAGTACAGCATCAAGGCACAGCAGTCAACAAGGGACAGTCGGGTACATGTTAAACGTTACAGAGTCAAAGCATGGCAATCAACAAGGAACAGACAAGAAACAACATCAGATAGCACCAGGGCAGGTAGGTGGGGGTACCCAGTTAGAGCACACAAGGGGCAAAGAGTAGGGAACATGAGCAGCAGGGAGGGGAGACATTTGCAAATAGTTGTTCCAAGAGGAGGGGGGTGTGAGAGAACAACTCAAGGCTACTAGCCTGGCAGGGGACACTTACCCCTAAGAGGGTGTAAGAGTAAATCTAGTACGAAGCAGGACCTGATGACTTGGGCATCATGCAAGACAGGCCAGGGAGCTTGGGGATACACAGCGTAAAATCCCTGGCCCAAGAGGCAGCCACCCAGAGACCAAGAGGCTTTGGGCCCACCACTTGGGGTGGGGGCACTAGGTGCAGGAGCAGGCAGATGCATGCTTCAGGTGGCCCCAGAGGGAGGACCTGAAGCTGGTGTGTGAGGAAGCATCTCTTACCTGGGTAGGGAGAAGGTTCTAAGTTCTAGGAGTAACGGCAGCAAAGGCCCGATCCTCAGCAAGGAAGCGAGTTTTGGGGACATTAAGGGCTTGGGAGTCACTTGACTTCAGCTGGTAGACGGGAGGGCAGGCTTGAGCAGTTCAGCCAGCACCGGAGGGGTACATGTTCTGACAATATTGTCAATGAGGTTTCCCATCACAAAAGTTCAGTGGTTATCAGGGGAGAGCCACCCGAGCCTGGAGTAGAGCCGACAGTGATGCGTGAGGCTGACAGGGCGAAGCGACAAATGTTATTGTATGTTGTGTCCCATTTAGAGAGCCAAGTTTTTGGAGCGTTCAGGAAGGAGGGGAGCCCGTAGCAGAGTGTGGGGAGAAGTACCCCTTTTGCAAGGGCAAGTCAAGCAGTGGGTGTGAGGCAACTTTTGGCTCTGTAAGCCGGGCCCAGCTTACAGTTTGTGGCCTTACAAGAACTGCGTATTTGGAGGGACAAGTCAAGTTGAGGATCAAGGGTTGCCCCCAGGTACCTGAATGAGTCGACCACTCGTAAGGGAGTACCATCGGCTCCAGCGATTTTGAGAAGGGCCGGGCATGTTCTTGTCCTGGCCAGGGAACCAAACAGCATGGCCTGGGTCTTTAGGAGGTTGAGGACAAGCTTATGGGCCTTCAGCCAAGATTGGATGAGGTCAAGGTCAGTATTTAGTCTGGAGTTAATGACGTTGATGTCCTGTGAACTAGTTAGTATCACAAGGTCATCGGCATACAGGGTGGAATGCCCATGGACAGGGACTGAAGGCAGCTGACTGATGTAGAGGGAGACCAGTATAGGGCCAAGAACAGACCCTTGCGGCACCCCACAGGTCACCGGTGTAGGCCTGGAGAGGGCTTTTAGGAACCTCGTGTACTGCTGCCTGCCCGATAGGTAGCTGACAAACCAGGCTAGGACTGGAGGGGAGAGGCAAGGGACCGGAGGGTGGAGCCAAGGAGTGTGTGGTCGACCAGATCAAAGGCCTTGGACAGGTCTATGAAGATGGCACCAGTAAGTTTGCCTTGGTCAGTTGCAGTGCTGATTTCAGAGGTGACCTGAGTGAGGGCAGTGGCAGTACTGTGTCCTTTGCATAACCCGTGCTGCACTGGGGAGAGGAGGCCGTGGGTGTAGATGAAGAGTGCGAGCTGGGAGGCCACCACCTTCTCGAGCAGCTTGCTAACAGCTGACAACATCGCTATGGGGCAATAGTTTTCTAGCATTTTTGAGTCACTGTGCTTGAGGACTGGGACCATACGAGCCACCTTCCAGATGTCAGGGATAGTCCCAGATATAAGAGAGAAGTTGATGATATGGGAGATAGGCCGGGCCAGAACGGAGGCCCCAAGGCACAGCAGCTTAGGCTCGAGATTGTTGTGCTCGGCACTGGAGTGAGGGGACAGTCCAGCAAGAAGCTTCCTTGTCTCACTCCAGGATACAGTCTTGAAGTGGGGGGGGGGGTGATGAGGAGTCACAGCGGCCTCAGAGGGGGCTACCACATTGAAGGCAGGATATGGGGGAACGATAGCACACAGGTCCAAGAACTGGGCATTGAAAGCATTGGCGATAGTCAGGGCATTGTTGCAGCTGACTCCTCCATATTGAATGTCGGAGACCTGAGCGCTGGCAGGGCCGCTCACTGTGTGCTTGATGGTACGCCAGAAGCTCCAAGGGTTTCTGACTGAAGCTTTAAGGGATGATTTGCAAAATTCACTCTTTGCTGAGCGGATAGCCTACTTACATGAGTTCCTGAGCTGCCTATATTCTAAGAAGTCAGAGCTATCACCAGAGGCTTTGAGTTTTAGCCAGAGTTTATCCCTGAGCTTCATAAGGGCAAACAGGCCACCATGCAGCCTTTTGGTGACAGTGTCCGTCACCCTCCTTTTTGTGAGGGGGGCATGCTTATCCTGAACGGTGGAAAATAAGGAAAGGAAGCAGTCAAGGGCAGCTGTGGGGTCACTAACAGCTGTAACCTGGGACCAGTCTGTCATATGGAGGTCGGCGAGGAAATCATTAGTGTTGAATTTTGAGTAGTTCCTCATCTGGATCACTTTATAGGGGACCTTGGGGGAGAGGACTTTCCAAATACAGTAGGTGGGAGAGTGGTCCGAAATGGAGTCAGGGAAGAGGCCAGATGCAGAGATGTGGTCCGGCCTGTTACTCAGCATCCAGTCAATGAGGGTGCATTTTACCCCTGAGGACGATGGCATGGTAGGTTCAGAGATAACAAGTTGGCCAAGGGCAAGGCCAGACAGTAGGGGCTCATATACCTTGGAGCTGCCACCCAGCCAGTTTAGGGTGAAGTCTCCGAACGCAAGGAGTTCACTAGTACCCACCTTAGGACTGAGGCAGTCGAGGAGGTAGGAGAGGCCATGAGCGCCACCTTTTGGAGGATTGTAAACACAGACCAGGTGGAGCTTTTTGGAGTTGCCCAACAGTAGGAGGGCATGTAGGAACTCACATGAGGGGAGGCGGGGTGGGGTATGACAGACACATTAAGGTGGGTCTTGTAGTAGAGAAGGAGCCCATCCCCTTGTTTGCTCCCTGCCCTATCCTGCCTGGCACTGTTGTACCCCAGGAGGGCACAGACAGAGTCTGGGGAGGATGGCTTGAGCCATGTTTCAGAGACCCCCCCCAGGATGTCCGGGTTATAGTGAGCAACCCAAGTGGTCAGCTCAGGGAGGTTAGCTAGGAAGCTGCGGACATTTATGTGGGCAACTTTTAGGTCTTTTTCATTGTTCCACTGGGGAGGGGACAAGGAGGAAGACATGACAGCAGGGGGGCACGGGGAAAGAGTAAATCAAGTCCAGGTAATAGGGGGAATGGTCAGATACACAGGAACACTGAGGGAGCTACTGGAGGAGGAGTCAGCAGTTTAGTAAAGCACCCCTTCTGGAAGGAGCCTACGATCTTGAAAATTACAGTGGAGGGAGAAATATCTGCCCTTTTGAGCCACCCAGAAAAATGGGCACACCATCCACACACAGATCAGACATTGGATAACATAAGCTGGTAGTTGAGGCTGAAACTATATATAAGCAGGTTCTACTGATGTTGAATTATTTGTAAGGAAATAGACAGCATTGCAATTAAAGAAGAAAACACTGCATACTAGATAGGTAGAATCCATAAACAACTTAAGCTTAGCTACAGTAAGCAGGTAACTGAGGCTTATAACTATGGATAAACAGGTTCTGTTGACGCTAAATTACTATAAGGAAATAGTTAGCATTGCAGTTAAGGATAAAGTCACTACATACTAAATAGGTAGGAAGGATTGATCTGAGGAATGATTTTAGGCAGCAGTGAACAGAGTGCACAAGTTCAGCAGATCCAAGCGTGGCGCTGACGTCGGCCCACCCAAGGAAAATAGGTGGGGCTTCAGAGCATTTAACAGGAGGAGGGAACGGGGTGGTGGGTGCGGGGTTTGCCCCAGAGATTCGGACCGGTGTCAGTTGGCAGTGTAAAGGCCCCTCATTTCCCAGGCAGTAGAAATAACTCTTTAAAGACTCGTGCCCAAAGATCAGCTGACCCATGGGCTCTGGTCCAACCGAGGAGGAAGGCACAGCTGTAGGCTTGCAGGAGGAGGGAAGATTCAGTCACAATTTCACCCCAGAGATTCAGTCCTGGTGTCCATTGCAGGGAGAGGGGACCTGAATACAAAGATCTCCCACTCCACCCGCGGCACTCAGAGTGCTCAGAGTCAGCCATTTTGAGCTCGCTGAGCCAGGCATCACGTCAGCGGCAGCAAATCAGGAAGCAGTGTATATTTTCAAATCTGGCGCCCAAACCTGCCAACACAGGAGCGCTGGTCCCTGCTGAACAATGAAGAGGCAGCTCGGGGAATTCAGGTAGGCAGGCTGAAGTATGTGCAGGTGTAAAGGCCCCTGTTTCCCAGACAGTAGAAATTACTTTTTTTTTTTTTTAAAGACTCGCTCCCAAGAACCAGCTGACCCACGGGCTCCAGCCCGATCTAAGAGGAAAGCACAGCTGTAGGCTTGCAGGAGGACGGAAGATTCAGCCACAATTTCGCCCCAGAGATTCAGACCCGGTGTCCGTTGGCAGGCATAAAGGCCCCATTTCCCAAGCAGTAGAAATAGCTCTTTAAAGACTCATGCCCAAAGATCAGCTGACCCACGGGCTCCGGCCCGACTGAGGAGGAAGGCACAGCTGTAGGCTTGCAGGAGGAGGGAAGATTCAGCCACAATTTCGCCCCCGAGATTCAGTCCCTGTGTCCATTGCAGGGGAAGGGGGACCCGAATGCAAAAGGTCTCCCACTCCACCCCAGCTTTGCCGATGCAGGAATACCCTAGTCCTGAGTCCTTAAGGGACAAGAGGCAGTCCAGTAGCTTAGGAACTGGACATGTAAAGAGATTCAGATCATGCCCAGCACACCAAACTGTAAAGTGTTTCCATTTTTTGACTAAGTGTAACAGGTAGATGGCTTTCTTGCTGCCAACAGAACATCAGCCACCATTGGGGAAAACCTGAAAATGGGAGAGCTCTACATCCTCAGGAGCCAAGCATTAAGGTGCAGGGACTGAAGACAGTATTGTTACATAGGAGCGTACCATAATAGTAGATCTTCCACAGAATCTCTCATCGGGACATACCTTTGGGACATATAGCCGTCAGGCAGTAGGATCACTTTTGTAGACAGTATGATCACAGAAACTCCTGCAAGCAGTGCCGTTAGGGGCCGCCCACGATGACATCTGGCATCAGCGTGCGTATAAATCAAGGCGGCCCCTCCTCTCCTCAGTTCCCTCACCAGAGATCATACTTAGAAGACAGGCTTTGTGGGAACCAGGAGAGAATGTAGACCTCTGCGAGGCAAAGGGCCTGAAAAATTAGCTATAAAGATAGCAGCAGCAGGATCCTTTGAAGCAGAACCCTGAAGAGGGAAGGAGGGAAGGATGGATGTATGGCCTGATGAGATTCTCTTGAGGATCTACTGTTACACAGGTTCCTATGCAACTGTACTATGTTCTTCAAGGATATCCAATTCATCATGCCACACCTTTGGCGTGAGTACCAAGCAGTACCAAACGGTTGGGTGGTGGAATCAGGAGAGGAGGCCTTGCAGGAAGGCAAGGCCAAAGCCAGTGCATTTGCAAGAGTGGATGTCCAGACTGCAATGTTTAGTGAAGGTGTGGACAGTGCTCCAAGTGGCAGCCGTGCAAATATCAACAACAGATACATTTCTGAAACAACCAATAGAGGTGACATCCCCCTAGTGGAGTAGCCACAAACCACACCAAGAAGCTCCTTGCCATACTTCCAGTAACAAAAAAAGATACAATTTGCTAACCACTTGTTTAAGCATTGTTTAGAAATTGGGGCACTCTCTTTTCTGAGGGCGAAGGAAACAAAAAGCTGGGAGGACTTTCTAAAGGAGTTGGTGTAGCTAAGACAGTAGCTTAGGATCCTATGTACATCTAACGTATGGAGCAATGTTTCCCCTGGATTGACTTGCTCTGGGTAAGACACTGTAAGATGGATGGTTTGATTTAAAGTAAACTCAGATACCACCTTAGGAAGAAATTTAGGATTAGTGCGCAAAGACACCCTGTCTTTATGGAAAATCAAATAAGAAGGCTCACACATGAGAGGCTCCCATTTGGCTCTTACTGGAAGTTCCTTTGTTGGTGGAGGATTCTGGGAGCTGTTGTGAGTGGAGGCTGCACGCTACACTGCCATGGAAGGAACTGTGGGAGCAGGACTTCGTTAAGGCGTTTTATTTTCTTATAAGGAGTATACCACCAGTTACCTGTGTATAGATATTTAAATTGACACAGTCTTTATGGACCAACTTGTGCCTCCCATTTAATTTGCTCTTACCTGCATTGCTCTGTGCTCTCGAGAGCAGGGTTTGGAGTCCGCTGGTGGCAGAAGCCCTCCCCCCTCCTCCTCTTCTTCTTCCCTCCCTCTGGAGATGCGGTAAACCCCGCAGGGGGTGGGGGAGGGAGGTGAATGCAGCAGTGACAAGGGTAAAAATGCGTTCCAATAAGTGTTTGGATTCGGACTGCAGGACACTTTAAACTCCTCTGCCCTCAGAATATCTCTCCGATTTATGAAGTTCATGCTGCTTATTGAGCACTGAACACAGTTTTTATTTGATTATATCTACTATTTATTACATTTGTTGTGTTTTATTTGTGTGATTGTCTATCTTTTCTTTTTGTTTATGCCCTGTTTACACTTTTAAAATATTTTTTAATCCTCCTATATGGGGTCTCAAGTTTTCTACCAACAGAAGATTGCCGCTAGATATTTTCCCTTTTTCTTTTGGAAGCTCGTAGGTTTTAGATAAATGTTTTTTATTCTCATATTGGCACAGTGAACTTTTATAATAATTGCTAGCGCTTTCCTGAGTGTCTTTTAACTGTTTTCACTCATTAAGATATTTATTTACTAAACTCATAACCGTAGTGAGAGAGGTTGTGGTGTCAGAACCAGCGGAGGCTGTGTTATTGTTAACTGAGGACAACCTGACAAAGTTAATAAAATAGATTTTAGAGCTGGTTAGCCATTTGATAACATCTTATGTTCCCTTAAATCACAGGGAACTCTAACTGGAATGATATTTATGTTAAGTATCAATCTCAGTTAATTTGTTTTAATTGATTTAGAGTCAGTTAATCGACTACAATTGATAAATAAATAAATAAGGTTTTCGTTTTGACCCAATTGCCTTGCACTAGGATAACAGGAACAACGCAGACAATTAAAATTTAATATAATCGCCGGCCCAGTGGCGTGGAGGGCTGAGGCACCTGTGCCTTACCTCCTGCCAAGCCGGCGACCTGTGTTCGAGGTGCGAATGGCAGCTGAGGGTCAGCCAGGCAGGGAGAGGATCTAGCATCCAACAGATGGCTCTCCTCTCCCGGGGAGGGGTGTGGATGGAGTCCACTGCTTGCCTGTCCACTAGTTGTGGCTATGGGATGGCGCAACGGACCCAGACAAGGGGGGGGGTGGATGCAGGGCAGATGCCCAGCGTGCCACGCGCAGAAGCGTGTGCAGCAGCCGTGGCATTGTGCACTCCTCCCGCCACACACTGAGGGACAGGGAGAAAAGTGTCCCAACCAGTGAGATGATGCCGGCCCCTCGCAGACGCCGCACCCGGCTAGCTGGCACCTTGTAGAAATCCAGAGGTGAGTCCAGTGGATACTGGGGTGATGGGGCTGGAGGGGCAGGTCGGGAGGGGAAGAAACATAAAAGGAAAAAAATTTAATAAAATAACAGGACTGTTAATAGGACTGCAACCCAGCAGTTATCTGGCTGAGCAATTTTGGGATATGCAATGGTAGTATGTGCTTTCAGAGGTAGGGAGCACTATTGGGCAGTTTGGGTTAAAATCACACACTTGGCGTCCAGGTTTTCAGTCTTTCTTCTTTGACCAAAATGCATGGTGATCAAGAATGCTATTTTAGGAAAGAGACCCGGTTCTGTAATTTAAAATTGGATTCCAAGGAGAACACCTTGCTCTGGTAAACTCTCTTAACTCAATATCTTCACCGAAATAGCTCGGATTGGTGGTTAAATTAATAAAGCTTTTCTCGATGTCAAGTCATTTATTTTACTTTATCTTATGGTTTTAGGAGACGGTTGGGCTTAAAAACGTCTGCTTAACTGGAAGCCGTCAGAAACCAGGGCTCTGCCTGTACGCCAAGGGTGCAAGTTCACAGGGGTTAAAAATAAGCTTACTAAAAATGACACCTTCAGCTTTCACAGTGCTTTGCCTGTACTTTGCCAGCACAGCCATAAGGTAAATATATTACTGATAAAACAGACTGGAATAACAGTTAAATAGTTTGGCATAACAGTTAAAACTTCTACTGGAATCATTTTACTAGAAAACTATTTAAATAAATAGACCGAATATAAAATTATTTTAAGATGTTAAGAGACCACAGTTGGAGCGTCGCTTGTGGCTCAAAGGTGTTTTGTTCAGATAGTGACCTGGTAACTGTATGGAGTTGTTTGTTCACTTCAATGCTGTAGCTAATAGGAATTTAGCATAGCACACCGCCTAAATAAGATAAAATCTTTAATATCTTAGAACTACTAAATTATTGGAATTTCTTAGAAAGTCATTAGAAAGCTATTGTATTTACAGGGCTCATCAAAGAGCCTAGATCTCTTTAGTATTCCATAAGCAGAAATTACTGCTCATTCACTTGCATTTATAGGTTCGTTCTCAGGAGTATGAATCCTCTTTGAATTCACTGCACCGGAGCTACCATCATCACCAACTGAAAGGTGCACTAGCTGATCTTGTGACGAACTCTGGTCTTTCTACTCCCAGCATCTGGATTATCTATGTTCATATCCTTCTGCAGAGTCTTAGTGACACCATAAAATCATTTTTACGCTAAGTAAGACCTCCAGAAATTTGTGGACCCTCAGCAAATTATGGACCCTTGCAAGCTAACTTTACAACGGTGAAGGTTTTAGACTTTGGACTACTGGGTTTTGCCATACTAGTTACCGGTTCCTTATACATTTAAATACATAACTGACTTGCTGATTTATCTATGTTATGGTATTTACTATTTCTGGTATATAAAAGCTGGTATTAAACAGTGTTATTGGTATTGGGTCAAACACTGGGTCTGGTTTAGTAGCATTAAGAAGTTTTGTCTAACATCCTCTGACTTTGCATAATTTATAAATACATTTTAAATCAGTAGACATTTTCATTATTTGTCACTATAGGTCAATTTAATTTGCCAGTAAAACAAACCTTTGAAGTTTATCATAAAGTAACCACTTTGCCCTGACATGGTTAACATAAGTGGTGGCAAATTTAATTCACCATCTGCTATCAATTTTTCTCCAATGGAAATTAAATCTAAAAGAGTAAAAAAATCCTAGAGAGGATCCTATTATTAAAATCACAGAAAACTCAAATTTAATTAAAGTGCCAATGGACCATGAGGGTAAAAATACCTCCAAACAACTTAAAATAACACAACACATTTAATGCAGCAGTCCACTCCCTTGATTGTCTCGTCTCCTAGTTTAAATATGACAAATTATCACAAATTTAAAGCTAGAGGTTCTAACCCTCCCAGACCAGTCTGCTTCACAACTGGAAGCATTAACACTTGACTCATATAATAAGGGTTTATTAGAGATGAACTCTTGAGTTTCCAGAAATAAAACCTTTTGTCATGTCTCTAAGGTCTCCGATAAACTCAGACCTTATTGGTAGGGATGAACCGACACCATCTTCTACTTGTTCAGGCTGTCAGGTAGGCGAGAACCATAAAGAGGTTCCTAACCCGGTACAGTCACTTCCTGTTCAGGATAGCTTATAATCAGTAATTCATGATTTAAACTATACCATAGCAGGGTTGAAGAAATTGGCAGATGAGCATAAGATACAGACAGCTAATATGACACATCAGATGATTTATTCATTTAAACCTTTGGTAACTGGGAAAGCCACACTGAGCCGGGGCTCGTTTATGGGTGCAACCCGAGGGATGGGGAAAGCATCGGCACAATAAACAAGCGAGAGTCACATAATAAATGAACACAATGAATACAGTCAGATGCATATTCAGAAGTGCAGTTCACCAATACAAAAGTGCAGTTACAATTGATACAGGCACATGAAGAGAATGGAGAGTCTAGGCACAGAAATGCAAGAGCAACTTGGGACGAGGTTAGGGGCAGAGGTATGGAGCTGCCGGAGTAATGCAGAGCAGGCGCTTGAAAGCTGGGAATGAGGAGGCAAGCTGAAACGTAGGTGAAAGCTGATTCCTGAGAGACAGTAGGCGGAAGGAGAATACCGACTGACCAGCCGTGGAGTGAGGGTGGGAAAGGGAGAAAGATCGGCTTGCCCTAGAGCAGAGAAGGTAGGGAGAGAGACTGGCTGGAGACAGGAGTGAGGAAAGATAGGCGGGAAGAAGTCCATACCAATATTTTGCAATAAAAGCTAGGGAGTGAGTCTGTCGACGGTGAGAGGAGGTAGAATATAAAGTGACGAGCAGAGGGAGCAGTGGTGAGTGCAAAATGGGGAGTTGATAGCAAAGTGGCAAAATGAATTTAGTAGGGTGTCAAGTCTGGGGAGGGAAGAGGTGTGTGCAGTGCCGTAACCAATGTCCGCATAATCCAGCACTGGGAGGATAGTTTTAGTGACAAGTTTGTGACACATGGACAGGGAAAGGCAATCTCTATTGCAGTACATTACACCTAATTTTGGTCAGTGTTTGGCATGCAAGGAGTCTATATGGACTGAAAAATCTAGTTTGTTATCCAGCCAGACCCCAAAGTATTTATACGTAGAAACATTTTGAGGGGTAAACACGGTGGGGGGACAACAGCACTGAGAGTTTCTGTCTTGACCCAAAGGTCATGAAGACTGTTTTCTTCATATTAACCTGCACATTGTTGGCCTGAAACCAGTTTAACAAGCTGTTGAAATCACTTTGGAGGGGAGTCATCACATCGAGTGTTGAGGGTGCAGAAGACTAGATGATCATGTCATCTGCGTACATATGGATTTGAAGCTGATAAGAGGTCATTTATAAAGAGGGAGAATAAAACAGGGCCCAGGATGGAGCCTTGGGGAACCCCAGCACAGATTGGGAGGGGAGAATACAGAGCTAGGCCCACCTGGACAGACTGACACCTGTTTGTAAGGTAGGACCGGAACCAGTTCACTACTGGAGAGGTTGGGTCAACAGTGTGGACCTTCCGGAGCAGGAGTGGGTGTGACACAGTTGAATGCTTTTGCCAAATCGATTATGATGCCATCAATGAAGTGACCCTGATCCATTCCAGAAAGAATGGCATCTGTGACGCGCATAGTAAGGAAGATGCGGTGTAGTGATTCTTCCTAAAACCGGACTGGAACGGGCAGAGGGTGTTGGAGATGGTGAGGAATTCTGAGACCCTAGAGTAGACTAGGGATTCTTGAAGCTTTGAGAGGCAGAGAAGGAGGGAGACGAGGAAAGAGTTCCCTGGGCTGGACGGGTTACCGCCTTTGAGGAGGGGGATGACCTTAGCCATTTTCCAAGCCAGAGGGGACTTTACCTGTGGAGAGAAAGTGATTTAAACAGGTGACTGAGGGGGAGGGCAATGGCAAAGGGGGAAATGCGCAGGAACTTGGGGTCAATTAGGGGTGCCACGATAATAACATTTTGACGATACGATAACCATGATGAAATTATCACGATAACCTTGTTATCGCAATAATTTTGCCACTTGTGCAACAATGTTAGCAAAACTATTTAAATTCTATTTTTTTGCATAATTCACATATTTGACTCTTTTTCAAGCAATGCTATGCATTTATGCACATTATATTGAAGTATGTTGTAAAATGATGCAAAGAGCAAAATATTAAAAAAAATATTCATTTTTTCACAATAAAATTTCTGAACTCTATATGGAGAGGGTGGTGGAAGCATGTAGCAACCTTCCTGAGGAGGTTGTGGGGTCAAAAACAGTGGTGGAATTCAAGAATGCATAGGACAGACATACGGCAATTCTGGTGGGGGGGGGTAGGAAGAAGTAAGCTGTTGGTTAACTAGGATCTGCAGCTTATCCAATAGGTAGGGAAATGGGCTGACTGGGTGGGCCAAGCAGTCCTTATCTGCCATCAGAGACTGTTTCTACAAAATTGCTTGCTTTCTTTTACATTAAAATTCAAATACACAGTTAATACATGTGTTATACGAAGTACAATGCATGTTAAAATGTGAATGAGCAAGTATTGTTACTTGATTATTTAAAGAGCGCCTTTCCCAGATTTTTCTCCTTGCCTGCAAAATCATCAGGAGACTCCCTTACCTGGCTGGGAGTTACTCCATATTAGTTGAAAGTCTCTCTCCTTAGCCCCCTAAGGAAGGTAAGGGATTGTATTTGCCCCGGGGGTTAGCCGCTTGATCCCTTCCACTTTCTGATCATCAATGCCATCCCTGTACTTCCTTGTTTTGTGAGGTCATTTTTTGTCTAGTGCCGGGGATGCACATGCACAATGCAATTCTACAGTGTGGTATTTTAAACCTTATTTTTACGATTTTAACCTGACTTTTAGTACAAATCAGAGTCAGTGTTCAAGTAACATGAGCCTTGTTACTTTTGTTAGATCAGTGTGGTGCCTTGGATGTAGCCTGCCTAGATTTCAGTAAGGCCTCCAACACCATTCCACATAGGACACTCAAACAAGCTGGGTAGCCTGGGAGTAGGTCCAAAGGTTGTAAACTGGGTAAGAAATTGGTTGGGGAATAGACGACAGGAAAACTGAGCTCATTCCGAGGAAGACCAGCGGGGTGCAACAAGGATCAGTACTGGGACTGGTCCTCTGTTTTTAATCTTTCATTGGCAACATTTCAGAGGGGCTAGAAGGGAAGGTACAACTTTTTGCAGATGACACAAAGATCTGCAGTAAGGCAGACAATCTGGTACAGGTGTGTGTGTGTGTGTGTGTTAAAAAAAATGAAGAGAGACTGAAGAAAGCTTGAGGAGTGGTGAGAAGTGTGGCAACTAGATTCTGTGCTAAGAAGTGCAAAATCATGCACTCGGCGCACAGAAACTCAGAGCGGAATACAAGACCGGGAGGGGGGGCGCGGGGTAGTGGTACTGATGACCACCAAGAATGAAAGAGACCTGGGGTAATCATACAGTATATGACAACCTAAAGGTGGCCAAACAGTGTGACAAGGCAGTGGGGAGAGCTAGTGGGACGCGAGAGTGTATACGGAGGGGTATCACCAGCAGAAAGAGGGAGGTGGTGACACCGCAGTATATAAATCATTGGCGAGACCTCACCTAGAATATTGTGTCCAGTTCTGGAGGTCACATCTCCAGAAGGACATACAGTAGAGGCAGTCAAAAGGAGGGAACTAAAATGATGCAGGGCCTGCATCAAAAGCCCTATCACGGCCTGCCGGCACAGTGGAAAGATTTGCCACTGCTACGCTAGCGACTGGTTCGAAATGGACTTGGGCATCAGAGGGCTGTCCAGGGAGAGAAGGCTGGAGCATCCACAGACAGCTTGCCTTCTCTTGGGGGGGGGGTGGGGTAGAGGACCGGTGCCTATTGATCCCAGGGGTAGAGCAGCACAACTAATGCCACTAACCAAGCAGCGTGACTGATGCTGGCATTGGTCTTGCATCATGGATGTCACACACCTGCGGGAGAAAAAGAGAACGTGCGCTGGTCCATTGGGTGGTGGCCCCCCCCCCCCGGATCCTCTCCACCAGAGCCCTCCTCAGCCACCTCAGCAGCACCCATGACCAGAAAGAAGGCTCATTCCTGTGAAGGTAGGGGACCCGCCCGATTAAGGAATATATCGGGGGTACCCTGGGGCTGACTGTGATATGGGGCGGTCGGGGGACTACCTGGGCGGGAATCTGGTCCATAAAAAAAGGGGGGGGGTTATGACAGATAGTTTCAAATGCCTCGTGGATATAAATAGTGTACATGAGGAAAGCATATTTCAGAAAAAAAGGTGCTCAAGAAAAAGGGGTCATGCTCCGATGCTGGGGGGAGGGGAGGGGTAAGATTCAGGAGAAATGTGAAGAAGTACTTCTTCACAAAAAGAGATGTAAATACCTGGAAAAGCCTCCCAGTGGGGGTGGCCGTAGCAAAAAACTGTAACAGGATTCAAGAACTCATGGACAGGCATGAGGGAACCTTACTGGTTAGGAAGAAAAAAATTACTCACCTTAGTAATGTTGTTTCTTCTAATGGAATTTTGCTGTATTCTGACATATGCAGTTAGGTCCTGCCTTTCAACTGCCTCGGAGAACAAAGAGTTAAACTTTCCATGGCCAGCATGGAATGTTCACCACGAGCTCGGCTGAAGCCCCTGTCTGCTGCTGTTTAAACTGCAACCGTCAGATCTTTACGAGCAATACTCACTAGAAGTTCTGTGTGGAAACTGTAAAACTCACACTAGCCAACTGGCAACTATATCTATATAAAGGGTTTTTGGTTTCAAAAGGAAGACTCAAGTCAGGAAACCCAAAAACAAAACACATCCAAAAACACAACCACTCACCCAAACTAAAAGAGGGTGAAAGAAAGGACACCCCTAGGGTGTCAACACTGCTCCTGCCACCCACATCCCAAAAACTAGGTTCTGAGAGGGGAGGCGGGGGGAGGTCAGAATACAACAAGACTCCATTAGAAGAAACAACATTACTAAGGTGAGTAATTTTTTTCTTCAAACAACATGAAGTCTTGCTGTATTCTGACATATGCAGACTACCAAGCAGTACCTCCATGGAGGGGGGGACAGAATCTACTTTGGAAACAAGCTCTGAAGTACTGCTGTGCCAAACCGAGCATCACTCCTACCCTGGATATCCAAAGAGTAATGCTTGGTGAATGTATGGACTGTTTTACAGGTGGCTGCTTGACAAATTTCTAAAAGAGGAATATCCCTGGCAGCAGCCAGGGAAGCAGCTGTACCTCTAGTGGAGTGAGTCCTCAGGCCTGAGGGTGGATTTCTACTCAGTTTTTCATAGCAGAATTGTATACAAGAGACAATCCACCTGGCAATAGATCTCTTAGTGGCAGGTTTGCCATTACCAACTTCCCCATATGTGAGGAACAACTGGAGGGATTCAAACCTGTGACCCTTGGTACGCTCTATGTAGTAGCTAAGGGCTCTTTTAACATCCAAGCTGTGTAGCCTCCTCTCTCCAGAGGAGGAATGGTCGGTGAAGAAAACAGGGAGAGATATAGACTGGTTGAGGTGGAAATCTGAAACCACTTTAGGCAAAAACTTTCTGTTAGTTCTTAGGACCACTTTATCTCTATGGAAAGAGATGAAATCAGATTCCACTGACAGGGCTTGCAATTCACTGATATGCCTGGAAGAAGTAATGGCTACCAAAAACACAGTTTTCCAAGTCAAGTACTTAAGCTCTGCAGAGGACAAAGGCTCAAAGGGGGGCTGCATAAGCTGAGCAATGCAAACATTAAGGTCCCAAGCAGGAGCAGGATCCCTAAAGGGGGGATTGGTGTGAAGCAATCCCTTGAAAAACTGACAAAACACAGGATGGGATGATAGAGAGGAAGGCTTGCCTACTGACAAGAAAGCAGAAACAGCTGCCAAGTGTAGTATAAGTGTAGCTGGTCTGAGGCCTAGGCCATTAAGATGGACCATATAGTCCAGAACCGTAGGCAACTCAGCAGAGTCTGGAGAAATATTCTTCTTAGAACACCAAATGCTGAATTTTTTCCATTTGGAATTGTAAGTCTTTCTGGTGGAAGGCTTTCGAGAAGCCTTAAGGATACCCAGAACCCCCTGGGAAAGATGCAAATCTGCAAACTCTAACTCTTCAAGAGCCATGCCTTGAGATTGAGAGACCGAAGATTCGGGTACCAAATCCTCCCCTGAGAGGATGTCAACAGATTGTAATTCCTGGGAAGAGACAGGGGAAGGTGGACTGCTAGGGACAGCAACAGGGGATACCAGGGCTGTCTGGCCCAATCTGGAGCAATCAGAATCACTTTGCATGGTTGTGACCTTATCTTGACTAACACTTTGAACAGGAGAGGGAAGGGGGGCGGGGAGGCATACAGAAATTTCCCTTCCCAGTTCAGAATCAAGAGCATCCAGGGGCACTGAGCACAAGACTGGGGGTCTGCAACAAAAGAGATGAAGTTGGTGATTGTCTGGGGCTGCAAAAAGATCCATCTCTGGAGTGCCCCATCTCGAGGAAATCACTTCCAAAACTAAAGGATCTAGGGTCCATTCATGATGGCCCTGGGATATTCTGCTCAGAGCATCTGCTAGGACATTGTCCTTCCCTGGGCGATGAACTGCTGTCAGAGAGGTTTGCAGGGAATAGGCCTGGGACCACAACTTCATTGCTTCTGTGCACAAGGCCATAGACCAAGTGCCTCCTTGTTTGTTGATGTACCACATGGCGGTGGTGTTGTCTGTTCTGACTTGGACCACCTTGTTCCATACAGATTTGGAAAAAGCTTGCAGTGCCAGAAACACTGCTCTGAGTTCCAATAGATTGATGTGAAGCAGAGATTCCTGAGGTGACCACAGTCCCTAGAAGGTAAGATCCCCCAAATGGGCTCCCCAGCACAGCAGGGAAGCATCTGTGGTGAGTATCACTGAATGAGACTGAGTGACAAAAGGAACCCCTTGTCTCAAATTGTCCTGATCCTGCCGCCACTGCAAGGCTTGGATCAGGGTTCGAGTCACTGGGACTAGTTTGGTTAAGGGAATCCTTTCTTTGGGACCAGAAGGCTCTTAAGTGGAACTGAATGTCCCTCATCTGGAATCTTGCTCCTTGGACCACTGCTGTGGAAGCTGCCATGTGGCCCAGAAGCTGAAGGAAATGCCTTGCTGGTTGAGACACCTGAAGGGTGAATGAAGAGGCCAGTTCCATGAAGGTCCTTGCCCTTTCCAGGGGAAGGAAGGCTCTTGCCTTTACTGTATCCAGCTCTGCCCCTATGAAGGTGAGGAGCTGTACTGGTTCGAGAACTGACTTTGGAAGGTTGAGAAGGAATCCTAAGGAAGTGAGCACTTGCTGGGTCACTTGCAAATATGACTTGACTTGGTCTGGAGACTAACCTACTATAAGCCAGTCATCCAAGTAGGGGAAGATGGAGATCTTTTTTCTCCTTAGGGAAGCAACCACTACTGCCAGGCACTTTGTGAAAACCCTTGGGGCTGATGTTAGGCCAAAGGGCATTGCTCTGAATTGATAGTGGCCTGAGGGCAACTTGAACCTGAGGTACTTTCTGTGGGAGCACCTGATGGGAATGTGAAAATAGGCATCTTTGAGGTGCAGGGAGGCTAGCCAGTCCCCCCTGGCCTTAGAGAGGGAAGGATAATTCCCAGAGTCACCATTTTGAACTTTGGCTTTAAAAGGTGTTTGTTCAGATATCTTAGGTCCAGAATGGGCCGCCATTCTCCTGTCTTTTTGGGGGTTACAAGTACCTGGAGTACAATCCCTTGCCCTTGTGTAGGGTGGGAACCCTCTCTATAGCTCTGAGAGCTAGGAGAGAAGAAACCTCTGCCTCTAAGGCAAGGGTTTCTGATAGATTTGCAGGTGGAAAGGATCTGGTTCTCATCTTGGGAAATTTTTTGAAGCTGAGAACCAGCCCCTGGCTTACTACTTCCAGGACCCACTTGTCTGATGTTAGAGACTTCCAGTCCTGGACAAAGTAAGCCAGCCTGCCCCCTACTGGTATGGGAGAATCGGCCCGGGCAGACCCATCAGGGTGTCTGCTTGGCTGGGGCTTTAGGCTGAGGGGTGGATGCAGGCCTGCTCATCCCCCGTCTGCCTCTCCCTCTAAAGAACCCCCTCTGAGAGAAAGAAGAGGAGGCCTGAGCTTGGCAAAATGGCCTTTGGAAAGGCCTGCCCCTGCCCCTGCCCCTGGACTGCTGCCTTTGAGGAGTTGCTTACCTTTCTTTGTCCTGAGCACTCCTGTAAGTGCTCCTGTACTCATCCATCTTTTTCATGTAGTTCTCTGTCTGCTCTCCAAACTGAGAATTACCAATTACAGGAAAATCCATGGCCTTAGCCTGGGTATCCTGTGAGAGGCTAGTACATCTGAGCCAAGCCATCCTCCGAAGAGCCACAGATGTAGCCATGACTCTTGATGAAACATTATTGGAGTCTACAGCAGCATGAAATTGTACTTTAGATGCCTCAATCCCATCTGCAGCCACCTGCTCCAGCTCCTTGGCAAGCTGGTCAGGGGCCCATTTAGCCAGAGCCAGCACAGTGTCCCACCTGGACTTCTGGTATCTAGCTGTATAGGCCATATAGTAAGCCTGCCTGAGTCCCAAAGATGCTGCCATGTATTGTTTCTTTGCCATGGCATCAATATTCCTGGAGTCCTTGTCTGGTGGGTGTGATGCCAAGGGGATAGTTGCCTTATCACAGGCAGCAGCCTGCACTACCCCAACATGGCTGCATTGCTGGAAAAGGAACTCCGTGTCTGAGCCTGAGAGAGTGTACCTCTTGTCCACTCGTCTGTCCACAGAGGTACAGAATTAGGAGACTTAAGAATTTTATGTGTCTGTTTCCCAAAAGATTTGTTGAGGGGAACAGACAGTCTCCTGGACTCTGGGATGTCCATCATCTCAACACAATCAGGCTCCTCCTGATCCTCTAGTGCTTCCTCCACAGGGAGCTGGAGGGTCTCAGCCACCGTTTTGTAAAACATATAGTGAGAAGGGGACTCAGAAAGCCTAGGAGGAGAAACACCTGAAGGTCTGTCTGGGGAGATGTCTGGGTCAACAGGCACATCCAGACTTTCATAATCACCCTCATTTATTTATTTATTTACGGGTTTTACCAGAAAAGCATACTGAGCAACATGCTCGATTCCAGATGCGACCTGGGGGCTGAAACCCACATACATAAAATTGGAATTGCTTAAACAGTATAGAGACAGCAAGTGCATAAACATACATTTAGGGTGAAAAATGCAGACAAGGGTATTTTACAATACAAATTGGCATAAACAGTATAATGACATGGGCGTAGGGTAATGTACAAGACGTTTTAGATTAACAGCAGAGAGATATTTGGTAACATACTTAGTTAAAACAGGAGCAGCTGGAGGTGAAATGTGTCCTGAGTAATTTGTTTCTTAGGTGGGTGTTTGGTGCGTGCCTGATGGGGGCAGGTAGGGCGTTCCAGGACTGGGGTATGCGGTAGTTAAAAGCAGCCTGGCCTTTGATTGTGCACATGAACAGGACATGGAACAGTTTAGGGTCTGATCTTCTAAGGGAGTAAGTAGGTGACGATTGTTGGGAGAGGACAGAGGTCAGGTAAGGGGGAAGGGAGTGGGACCAATATTTGGCGGCAAATCTGGCGCAGTTGATTTGTCTGCAGTCATGAAGGGATAGTAGGGCTAACGAGTTATAAAGGTCGCAGTGGTGTGTAGATTGGGGGCAGCCAATGATGAGGCGGCAGAAGGAGTGGTATAGGGTGTCAAGTCTGGCCAGGGCGGACCCGGGGGCGATGGAGTAAATTATGTCACCGTAGTCAAGGACGGGAAGGATCATTTTTTGCACTATGGCATGTCTTGTCTGTGTGGGGAGGCAGCTTTTGTTGAGGTGCAAAGCGCCAAGTTTAGGGAGTAGCCGCTTGTGTAGGGAGGAGATGTGGGCTGAGAAATCAAGGTGCTGATCTAGCCATACTCCCAGGTATCTGATACTTGTGCGATTTTCTAGGGGAGTACCGTCCAGGGTTTTGAAGGGGGTGCTGGGGGTTTGACGGGATAGTCTTTGTGGAGTGCCGAAAGTTAGGGATACTGTTTTTTGGGGGTTTAGAAACAGCTGGTTGGACCTAAACCAGTGCTGGATGGCATTAAAATCCTCTTGGAGTCGGATGGCTACACAGGTTGTTGTAGGGCCAGATGTGTATAGGACAGTGTCATCTGCATACATCTGAATGGAGGAGTAGGAGCATGCTGCTGGGAGATCATTTAAAAAGACAGAGAAGAGTAATGGGCCCAGGACTGAGCCTTGGGGTACTCCTGCAGGGACAGGCAGTGGGGGAGAGGTGTGGGAGGATATTTTGACTACTTGTTTCCTGCCTACTAGGTAGTCCTGGAACCAGTTTGTGGCCTGAGTGGAGAGCCCTGCATAAGTGAGTTTGGAGAGGAGTAGGGAGTGGGAGACGGTGTCAAAGGCTTTGGCTAGGTCAATAAAAATAGCTGATGTGATGTGTCCTTTGTCCATACTCGTGAGGATGTCGTCTGTGACTCGAAGTAGGGAGGTGGTGGTAGAGTGGGATTTTCGGAAGCCCAATTGGAAAGGGGTAAAAAAGGAGGAGGCGGCTAGGTATGGAGAAAGTTGGGACAGGACCAGCCTTTCCTGTAGTTTAGCGAGGATAGGAAGAAGGGAGATGGGTCTGAAGTTTCCAGTAGAGGAAAGGTCACCTTCTTTTGGCAGGGGAATAACGGTGGCCAGCTTCCAGGATGTTGGAATCTTGCCCAGGGCAAAGGACAGATTGAAGATGTCGGCTAGTGGGGCGGCTAATGGCTGGAGCAGAGAGGTAAAGCATCTTTGCGTCCATTGATGTGGGGCATTTCCCTTTGTTTTGGTTTAGCGCCCATAGGGAACGAAAGACATCTGCTTGGGATACGGTGTGGAACGAGAACGGTGCGGTTGTGGAGGCGGTTTGAGGGGTGTAGGTGTGGAGGGGGGAACCGAAGAGAGGGAGTGGGGGAGGGAGGACAGTAGCATATCAGTGCAGTTGGCGAAGTGAGTATTAAAAGCTGCAGCTGCTAGGATAATCACCCTCATACTCTCCTTCCTCCTCCTTCGGTTCATAAAATTCTTCCAAAGTGTAATCCGGAACTGGGGGAACCGACTGAACCGAACTCCTGCCAGATGGTGCCGTTTCGGTCGGAACCAAAGTAAGTGATTGCACTATCCTTATCGCTTTGGCTATTTCATTGGCGGTCGGAGTATGAATTTCTGGATCCGAACCGGACGATTGATCTTTTCTTTTCCTTTTTACCGGAGCCGACTCCTCAGAATCGGCTCTCCTTTTGCGCAGTACCGCCTGGTCAAAGGGCACTCCTTCGGTTGGTCGGAACCAACCAGGCTGGCCATCCGGTCAGCCGGACTTCCCGGCCTCCCTTTCCTCAGTCCACCTAATCTCTTTCAGGGTAGATTTGGGAAAATTCTTACAAATTTGGCAGTCTGAATCGAGGTGGTCAAACCCCAGACAATAAACACAGGTGGTGTGGGGATCAGCTTTGGCAAAGACTTTCCCACACACACTGCAGTGTTGAAACCCAGTGGGCCCGTTTTTTTTCTTGGGTTTCTCAGACATGGCCAATCCTATCCAAAATTTACCCTTTTTTCGGCAATCTGCCAGGCAAGACTCCCCTATCAGTTCCCGACCGTGTCACGGGTCTTGGAAAAAAAAAGTAATAAAATCAGTTTTTTTTTTAAGAACCGATATGGACCGGTTACCACACTCTAATGAATTACAAACTTTTTACCTCAAACTGATCAGTTCAGCTGAACTGATCCACAATTTACAAGTTCCACACAGAAACTACACAGAAAACCTATCTAGTACTCATGGTACCACAGACAAAGACTTGAACCGGCTAAGCAGTAACAGCAATTTGGTAGAAACCAACCGAAAACCAACACTTCAACAGACTTTTTGAACCGAGCAAAGGAGAAATCTCCAGAGCGACTGTTCAGTGAGGCGGAGTAAAGAATCTGACGGTTGCAGTTTAAACAGCAGCAGACAGGGACTTCAACCGAGCTCGTCCTGAACATTCCATGCTGGCCATGGAAAGTTTAACTCTTTGTTCTCCAGGGCAGTTGAAAGGCAGGACCTAACTGCATATGTCAGAATACAACAAGACTTCATGTTGTTTGAAAGGGAGGGTAAAGACGGAGATCAAGCAGGGTCTGCAATATCATATTAAGTAGGGAAAATGGGCAGACTAGTTGGGCCAAGCAGTCCTTATGTACTAAGTCGACTGATGCACATATCCCCCATTTCTTTTCCCATTCCTCAGGCTGGCACATGTGTGATGGTGCGAGTATGTGATGTATGTACTCGGCCCCTGAACCCAGTCAAAAGGCTGTTATTGTTGCATCATCCAGCCTCCCCTAGACTGCGATCAAGCAGTGGCTTGCTCTGTCCCCTCTCCTCAAAGGAGAGCCATTGCTGGCCTAGTGGAGTGGAGGGTTGAGGCGCTGAACGTCACACCAGTGACCCAGATTTAGGAATGAGCTCGGGTCACTGGGGGTCGGCAGGGGCAAGAGAGGATTGAGCATCCAGAGGACTGCTCTCCTCTCTCAGGGGAGAGAGGACATGTCGTCCAGCTCATTGACTGCCCTCTGGCGATGGCTGGAGGGCAGTATGGGTCAGGAGGCACACACCTATGTCATGACATCTGGGGGTGGGGATATGGGAGAAAACAGGAAAAAGGAAGCCCTGGCAGGCTCAGTGATGGCTCCCAGTCTCTGGCGGTTAGCCCCAGTGATCTGAATTAAGTCTCCAGTGGGAAGGGAGTACCAGTCCCCTCTCTCCTGGCCCCGTGGCAGGGGTAATCTGTGGAAGATTGGCCAGGGCTGGTGATACAGAGATATCAGGGGCCAGAGGAGTGAATCTCCTAACGAGGGGAGGCTGCAGCTCCAGCCAGGAGCTCCCCCAGAGGGATAACAAAATCTGAATGGAAAAGGAGATCCGTCAGTGGATGCTCAATCCTCCTTCATGCAGTCTGCACTCGAGCGACCCAGGTCTATCCCTGAACCTGGTTTACCAGCATAGTGACAGGTGAGGAGCTCAGGCCCCCAAAACTCCACATCACATGGCCAGCACTGCATTTCTTATTTTAAGGAAAAATACTACAAATCTGATAGTAGGATGGTGGGGAATTAGGAATCATGGTTGCAACTGGAAAGGGATGTGCTGCTGGTAAAGCAAGCTGAGGTGCTTTACCACTGTATATCGTGCGCACGATAACCGCAATAATGTTTTTTTACAACGATAAGTTATCGTCAGTGGCAGTTATCGTGGCATCCCTAGGGTCAATGCCGTTAGGGCTGCTTTTGGCTGGGTTTCGTGACACTAAAGCATTAAATACCTCTGCTGAGAGAAGGAGGGAAGTGGAACCCGCTTGAAGAGAGCATTTCAGGGAGGTTAGAGTCAGGGTGGTCCATGGCAAAGATGTCTGGGATTGCACGAGATGAAGTACTTATTTGGGGTGTCTGAAACAGAGGACTGGGGTGGTTGACTGGGTGTGGGGGGCAATCAATGAGCGAATGGATGGACTTCAGAAATTGCGGGGAGAGCCTTTGGTAGTGTGGAGGAGCTATAAGCCATGTTTAAAAATTTTCTCCAACAACTACTCATCGCAGTGTCTCATCTCCTAGTAGTAAATTTTAAACAACTCAGAATGAAATAGTATATGACAAGGAAGTCTTTACAAATGAAGGGGATTTTACTTCTTGTTCATCTCTTTCCAAACAGATATTAGCTATAATAAAAAAATTCCCATTACGCAAACATAGCAATATTAGAAAATCTTTGGGTATTAAAGGAGGAGCTGGCAAATCTCCGAATGGATGTCTTTTAAACAGGGTTACCCTGAACAATTTAAGGAAGGACCCTGTAAGGCAGCCCTCTTTATCAGATCTGAGGATGGAAACAAGTAGCCCCATTAGAGCTAATAAAGGAACACAGGTAACCCTCCCACAGCCTTTCTCTAGACAGCCTGGTGTGACATTTAGATAATGTGACAATGTCACAGAGGTCAAAACCACAACCAAAATCAAAGCTAAATTTACTAACAAAAGGACATAAGCTAACAAAAAAGAAAAGACGCAGAAAGGGGAAGAAAATATCTCAGGAGCCTGCCATTTCCAAATCACCACAGGAAATTCAAATGAACAATGCATCACCCAGCCTTCCTTTGGTGACTTTAAAAACTATACACAGGGGGTGATAAATGCCCAAGACTATAAAAAAAAACCACAAGAAAATCAGAAAAATGTTTCTTTAATAGTCAGGTTTAGTGCAAACATTTTCTTCTTTTCCACAAGTTGAGGAATCTCAGACAATAAGGAGAGAGCGATGTAACCGGAGGGCAAGGAAACTATATCCCTGCAAAGGGTAAAGGGACCAAAGGACTCTCGAACCAAACCCAAAGGGAGAAGGGAGTCTCTCCTGAACAAACTTCACAGGTTAATTTAGAATATCTAAATCGAGATGTATAGGGTTCAGCAGTTATATCAAGAAATGCCCAATAAGCTATATGATTAGATGTCTAAGTTATTACGCCTATCATTTAATAACAAAAATATTTATATTACTCGCCCCCCAAATTTAAACTATCAAGATTGTGTTCTCTTATACTGTAGTTCACCTAAATTAGCAGATGAGATATGGCTAGGGTTGGCAGTTTTCAATTTTTATTTTTTTATAATTTTGATGGAAAATATCGATTTTTATTTTAACCCCCCCCCCAGTTTTATCAATTTAAATTTTCACAGTTGCATGAAATTATTGTTTTCTAAGCATTTATTTCGATTTGTATCAATTTAATTTTCATAGTTGTGGTTAGTGACAGTAAACGCGGAGGATACACAAACTGATAAAAACACAAATTGTTATCTTCACATGTCAAAACAGCAATAGAACATACTTTGCTTATCTGTAAATTTAGATTATTATCGATGGAAATATTTTTTCATCAGTTTGTGTGTGCAGTGAAATAGACATTTATACACATTTACCAATTTAAATCTAATACTGCCAAGCCCAGATATGGCAAAGAGAAGCTGATTTAAAACTGAAAGGTATTAACATGATTCCTCCACAATTCGTTCCTTCAAGTATGGGGAAAGTGTCTAGGTCTGTGAAGGGCCACAGAACTGGCTCACAAGAGTTCTGGATGTTATTTCTAGATATGAGTCTACTCAACGGATATCTTGGGAAAACAAGACCATCACACTTTTCAGGTGGAATATCTCGAAGTTAGACTCGTGGTAAGATTAAAAGTGATCTGGCGGCCTTTTTCTCTAGAACTTTAAGTCTTGTGGGAAGAATGTCAGAGTGGGTAAAAGTGCATGAGGACATGCCATCCTTCCCTTAAATAGACATAACATTTAGCAACTCGAAAATAGCAGCAGCAGTTCAAGATGTGGCTCCAATTTTAGATGGATTGGGACTTTATGTAACTAATGTATGTACACTAATGACTCAGGCTCCAGTACCACAGAACACATTTAAAGTTATTACAGAAAACTGGTTTGAACCAATAGCAACAGAGAACTCAAACTGACAATTATTTCATATAACTGATAGACTATTACTCAACAATAAAATGAATTATCCATTCTTTCAAGGAACATTGAGGGACTAACACAAGAGCTAGCAGACCTAGAGTGTAGGGAATTTCCAACAACTCACGACACACTGCGTTTACAAGAAACGTGGTACAAAGATGCTGATTTACCCTTTCTCCCAGAGGATATGCAGGCTATGGTATTCCTGCTGTAAAAGTAAAAATTAGTGGCAGAGGCTGCGAAGGTTTAGCAACCTTTATTAAAACTTCACTGAATATAAACATTCAAAACCTAAACAGTCCTCTTAAAACAGTACTCCCTCTTATTTTGGAAGCAAGGGAGCTTAATCTCATCCTTCTGAATATTTATATCCTTCCTCTAACAAAAAAGACCTCTTTTGAACATGCCTGGATGGAATTCATTAAACGTATCTAAGACTTGATAAAGTGCAGTTGCATACTTACCGTAACGGTAGATCTTCGACGGGTCTCTCTTGGAGCAGGTAATACACTTGGTCATTGCCAGAGGGTACTGTGGAGCAGCTCTCTTCTAGCAGTCTTTCCAGGGGCCGCCCACACATGACATCATCACTCTGCTCCTATTAGAGTGGGCGGTCCCTTGTATCCTCAGTTCCCCACTGGATTCAGCTCACTAAGCGAGGACCGAGGGAGATCCGAGGTACTATAGGTATCCCTTCCCATATGTGTTGGGATCAGAAGTTGTTCCCTTAGAGAAGGAGGGGGGCTGGATGGAGGGAGGGCTCATACCTGCTACAAGAGATACCCCTCAAAGATCTACCATTATAGTAAATATGCAACTGTACTATCTTCCATGGGGATAATCTCTTGCAGCAGGTAATACACTTGGGATGACTCCCAAGCAGTAAACCAAGGAAGGGCGGAAGTTATGACAGAAGGCCTTGTAGTACAGCTCAGCCAAAGGACGTCTTACGGCGCGAAGCAATGTCTAAGTTATAATGCTTCGTGAAAGTATGTATTGTGGACCATGTGGCTGCATTGCAGATATCTGTGACAGAAGCCCCTTTGAAGCAGGCCGCTGTAGTGGCCATGGCTCTGGTAGAATGGGCTTGGACAGGTCCTGGTAATGGCTTGTTATATTTTTTATAACAAAAGTTTATACAGTCGTGGCCAAAAATATTGGCGCCCTTGCACTTTTTCAAATAACTCGCAATTTCCTCTAAACATAAGTTGAAATTAACAACAGCACAGTATTTGGTCTCCACAATTCTTTATTTCTCTGTTAATATTATAGAACCTTTGTTTTTGATTCAGAATTTAATATATCCTTTAAATCAGAAAATGAAAAGAAATGGCATTGACAAAATCATTGACACCCTAGACTTAATATTTAGTAGAACAGCCTTTGGTCAAAATAACTGCAATCAACCACTTCCTATAGCCATGGATGTGCTTCCTGCACCTCTCTACTGGCAGTTTGGCCCACTCTTCTTGTGCAAACTGCTCCAGTTCTCCCAGATTTGAAGGGTGCCTTCTCCCAACTGCTGTTTTCAGATTTCCCCACAGGTTTTCAATGGGATTCAGATTGGGACTCATTGCTGGCCACTTCAGAACAGTCCAGCGTCTTGTCTTGAACCATTCCTGGGTGCTTTCTGAAGTGTGTTTGGGGTCATTGTCCTGCTGGAAGACCCATGACCTTCGACAGAGACCCAGCTTTCTGACACTGGGTTCAACATTGCGCTTCAAAATGGCCTGGTAATCTACAGATTTCATGATGCCATGTACACGTTCAAGGCACCCAGTGCCAGAGGCAGCACAGCAACCCCAAAACATCACTGAACCTCCTCCATGTTTGACTGTAGGGAAGGTGTTCTTTTCTTTGAAGGCTTCATTTTGTTTTCTGTAAACATAGAGATGATGTGCTTTACCAAAAAGCAATAATTTTGTCTCATCTGTCCACAGGGCATTCTCCCAGAAGGATTTTGGCTTGTTCAGGTGTGTTTTAGCAAACCCCAGTCAGGCTTTCTTATGTCTCTCTCTCAGCAGTGGGGTCCTCCTGGGTCTTCTACCATATAACTCCCTTTCATTGAGTTGGCGACGGATGGTGCGAGTTGAAACTGTCGTACCTTGTGTCTGAAGGTCAGCTTGAATCTGTTTGGCAGTTGATCGAGGTGCTTTCTCCACCATTCGAACAATCCTGCGCTGCAATCTTCGATCAAGTTTTTTCTTGCAGCCACGTCCAGGGAGGTTGGCTACAGTGCCATGGGCCTTAAACATCCTGATAACATTACGTATGGTGGAAACAGGAACATCAAGGTCTCTGGAGATTGATTTGTAGACTTGAGATTGTCCATGCTTGGCTACAATCTTCTGTCTGACCTCCTCAGGCAATTCTCTGGCTGTCTTTCTTTTCTCCATGCTCATTGCGGTACACACAGTGACACAAAACAGGAGAATGAGTCATTTTCGCTATTCAAACTGGTTGAATGAGTGATTTTTATATTGCAGGCACCTGCAACTCACCACAGGTGAGTTCAATTCCAAAGTGAAGGAGAATCACCTGCCTGAAATCTAATTATTTCTAACTACTTCCAAAAGGTGCCAATAATTTTGTCCGGGCCATTTAAGGATTTCTGTGTGGAATAAGCTAAGACTTAGTAATTTTTTCTGCTTTTTGTGTTTTATTCCACTGCAAACCAAAGAAATACATATGTAGATACCAAAATATTTTTTTAATTTCAACAATTTTCTGGAAGGAATGGTGCATTATTAGAAAAAACTGCAAGGGCGCCAATATTTTTGGCCACGACTGTACAATGTGCCAGCCAACTGGAGAGAGTTTGTTTAGTGACTGGGAAACCATCCCTGGTTGAGGCAAAGGTAACAAAAAGCTGAGGAGTTTGTCGAACAGATTTGGTACGATTGATATATTATCTCAATATATGATGGACATCTAAGGTGTGTAGGAGGTATTCTCCCCGACTGGAATGCTCAGGGTAGTAAACCAGCAATTCTATGGACTGATTTAAGTTGTGTTCTGAGACCACCTTAGGTAAAAAGGAAGGACTGGTTTGGAGAGCCACTCTGTCTTTGTGAAAGATTCGGTAAGGCTCTTTGCACATTAGGGCATGAAGCTCGGATATACACCAAGCAGAAGTGACAGGCACTAAAAATACTGTCTTCCAAGAAAGGAAGCGGAGGTTGCAAGTGGCCGCCGGTTCAAAAGGCTCAAGGGTCAGTTTTTCCAAAAGTAAATTCAAATCTCATGGAGGGCTGGGTCATCTAATGGGAGGCTTGATGTGTAACATTCCTCTTAAGAACATTTTGGCAAGATGATCTTGATACAGTAGTCTCCCTTCTAAGGGCTCATGGAAGGCAGAGATAGAGGCCAAATGAACTCTAATAGAGGAGTAGCTCAAACCTGTCTTGGCAAGTGAGGCCAGGTAGTCCAATACTTCAGTCAGTGGACATAAATAAGGGTCCAATGACCGGGAAGCATTCCATTTAGCAGTATATGTTTCCCTGGTAGATGGTTTGTGTGAAGCCAACATAATATTGGCAGCTGGTGAAGAGACTTGAAGACAGGCTATGAAAGCATCCTCAGGAGCAAAGCAAGAAGGTGCAGTGACATCAGGTTGGGATGAAGAATGGTCCCTTGATCTTGAGTCAACAGATCTGACCTGATCGGCAATGGACTAGGGTCTGCTACCGAGAACTATTGAAGAAGGGAAAACCACACCTGCCGAGGCCACAAAGGGGCTATGAGGATCATGGTGGCAGGTTCGAGTTGTAGCTTCAAAAGAGTCCGTTGCAGGACTGGGACAAGGGGAAGCATATATGAAGAGTCATGTCCACAGTTGGGACAGGGCATCTATAGACTGTCCCTTTCTGTTCGAGATAATGGAATGGTAGCTGCGGGTTCCCCCACAATTGAAAGATCATCTGAAGAACTTCATGATGAAGTGTCCACTCATGCGTGGAGGACTGGCGACTGACAACATCGGCCAGAGTACTGTGGTGTCCTGGTAGATGGACGCCATCAACAATAGATGCTGAAGTATGGCTTCCTGCCAAACCGCCATCATCTCCCTGCAGAGTGTGTGGGACTTGGTACCTCCTTATTTGTTCAGGTAGTACATCACTGAGGTGTTGTCTGATTAGATCAGTAGAGGCCCCGAGGAAAGGTGGGGGCGAAAAAGCCTGAAGGGCGAGGTAGACTACTTTCATTTCCAGTAGATTTATATGGGGAGAAATGGAGAATTGGGGCCACTTGCCCTGTGTCCTGTAGGGACCCATATGTGCACCCCAGCCTTTGAGGGAAGCATCTGCTGGGGAGGAGGGGAGTGGAAGGGCAAAACTTGAGATAGGTTGGTACACTGGGTCCACCAATTCTGGGCCAAGTGTAGAAAGGGAGTGACTCTGATTTTGTCTTCGAAATCCCCTGTCTTTTGCCACCACTGATTCTGAAGAGTCCACTGGACTGGTCTCATATGTAGACAGGCAAAGGCCACCATGGGGATGGCTGTGGCCATATGCCCCAGAAGGCATAAGAGACATCTGGCTGTGATAAATTGTTGGGTTTGTGTCTGGGAAGCCAAAGACAGAAGTCTGTCTTGTCTGTCAGCAGGAAGGTAAGCCCTGGTGGAGGGGTATCCAGGACAGCTCCTATATACTGGAGTGACTGGGTAGGGGTTGGATTGGACTTGGGCCAGTTGACCATAATTCCTAGGGACTGGAACAGAGTGAGGGTTGCCTGGAGTGATGAAAGCAGAAAGAGATTTCTGAGTCTGCTTTTATAAGCCAATCGTCCATGTATGGGAAGACGAAATGTCTGTCCCTTCTCAGGGCTACCACCACTACCGCTAGGCACTTGGTAAAGACTCTCGGGGCTAACAAAAGTCCAAATGGGAGTGCCTGAAATTGGTAATGTTGTCCTAGCAGGTAAAAGCAAAGGAACCGGTGGTGGGCAGGGTGGACAGGGATAAGAAAGTAGGCATCTTTCATGTCTAATGCACATAGCCAACCCCCTTGTTTTAACATCAACATGATGGACGTTAAAGGGGACAAGAACTGATTACTTATGTGTAGCTGTTTGAAATGTCTATTTTCATGAATTATATTCATACCTCTAAAGGATACCTATTTAACTGTGCCTGAATAAAAGCTGAAGCTGTCAGTTGGTTTTTGCATTGTTTTCTTTGTATGGACAACATTCTGTGCAGTTCCTTTCATGGAGTTTTGACTCTGTCACTTCATGGTTTCAGAAATGTGAGCATGAACTTATCAGTACAGTGCCCACAGTTCTGAAACCATGAAGTGACAGTCAAAACTCCAAATTCTTGGTTTCATGAAAGGAACTGCACAGAATGTTGTTCATACAAAGAAAACAGTACAAAACACAACTGACAGCTTCAGCTTTTATTCAGGCACAGTCAAATAGGGATCCTTTAGTGATATGAATATAATTTATGAAAATAGAGACATTTCAAACAGCTGCACATAAGTAATCAATTCCTGCCCCCTTTAAGGTGACCATCTAGAACCTTTTGTACTGAATGTGTAGATTCAGTTTTCTAAGGTGTAGTATAGGTCTGAGATCTCCAGTGCATTTGGGTAACAGAAAATAATGGGAGTAAAATCCCTGGTGGCACTCCAACGGAGGGATTGGGTAGGTGGTCTTCTTGTGAAGAAGTGCCTGAAGCTCATCCTGGAGAATCGGAATATGGTCGGGTGGGTAATGGACAGAGCAGGGGGGGGTGCGGGGGAGGCACTAAGGTGAGTTCCAGCATGTGCCCTATCCTTATGATCTGAAGTCCCCACTCGTCCGATGTTATCCCCTGCCAGGCCTCTAAATGGAGGGCAAAGCGACTGCCCACAGCTTCCGAGGCTTGGTGGAGGAAGCCCGGGCAATGCCCCAGTTGGTCACTGGAAAGTGGGTTAACCGGCTCCACCCGTGGGGTGGGAGCGGGAGCCCTTGGAGGTAGGAGTGGCGGTTCAGGAAGAAGGCTGGAAACAACCATGGATTCCACCTCTGTAGGTGCCTCTATGTTTACCAACTCTCTGATTAAAAAGAGGACTGGGAGCAGTACCGGGAAGATGGCTGTGGGGTATGATACATGCCATGTACTGTATATAATGTCCACCCTGAAGCCTGAAGAACATTCAAAAGTGTTTGGGTACCTGGACCAAAAAGTTTAGATCCATTGAAAGGCGCATTTACCACTTTATGTTGTATATCTGGTGTAAATCCTGACACATGGAGCCAAGCGTGGTGTCACATGGTAATCCCTGTGGCTGACATGTGGGCTGAAGTATCCACGGCATCATATCCTGAGTGGAGCAGGTGTCAAGAGATGAAATTGCCAGTGGAAACTGTAGCCAATAATTGGTCCTTCTCCTGAGATGGAGGGAGTTTACTGACTAGTTCTATAGCAGAGAACCACTGGGCACGCTGGTATTTGATCATGTATCCCATATAATTTAGAATTCTGAGATTCATGGTACCAGCCTGGAATACCTACTTCCCGAGGTAGTCAAGTCGGAGGGACTCCTTATCGTGGGTAATGAGCTCATGTGCTTCGGTCATTTGGTACGATCATGAACTGCTGTAATCACTACAGAGTCTGCTTCGGGGCTAGTGGAAAGAAAAATATGATCAAGAGGAGCCTAGTAAAGGTAATACGCCTTTCTAGGAATGGCTGGAACCGCTGAGGGTTTGTTCCAAGCCGCCAGTACCGCGTTTTGGTAGACTCGTAGAAGTGTGGGTACCACTACTACCGGCTCTTCAGGCAGTTCTAGATAATCTGCCATATCCTTTCTTTGTTTATCATGTTTGGTAGTTGAAAATCCCATGATTTTTTAATTTTGACCATCATCTCGTGAAAGGATGGGTCATCAGGAGGAGAGGCAGCCACATGGCAGGAGGCATCTTCTCATGCAAGAAGGAAATAGTAGAAAGAGAGGACGGGGGACGGAGTCCAAGTCCTGTAGATCAACATCCTCCAGATCTCTAGGAAAACCTTCCAAAAACTCTGCCTCTTCTGAAAAGTACTCTTCCTCATAGGAAGGAGGGGACCAGGGTGGAGGGGGTTCCCTGTCTACCTGGAAGCGTTTAGGTGGAGGGGTAGGAGAATGGGAAGGGTAACTCGCCTCCCCTGGAGTGGGAGGTTAAGAGTGCCCAATTACTTGTAGAACCTGTTGTACCACTGTGGTTACGTCCAATGAGGTACAGTTAAGGGTTTGGGTAGGGGTTTTCTGAGAAACCAGGGGGACTGTGGAGGAAACAGGACGTGGGGTATAAACAGGTCTAGCCTCTGGGTGGTAAAGTCCAGGGTCCCGATCCCTGTCTGACTATTTCCTGTGGGAGAATGGTTGTGAAGGAGGAGGGGCAGTGGAAACTGCAAAACCAGTAGTTCTTTCCATAGAAGCATGACCATCGTTGACAGAGCAGCAAGGGAAGAGGCATTAGAATGCTTAAAAAGAGACATCGTTGACAGGAAAAAGAGTAGCCATTGGTGGAACCAACATAGGGTTCCACAGAAACTGCTGAAAGGGTGCCAGAAAGCGCTGTCGATGAGAGGGTGTAAACCCCCGTCGACGAGGGAGCAGTCCTGGAGGGCATCACCGACAGTGGAGCACCTGTGATGGTGGCCGTCAATGAGTGACTGCCCGATGAAGATGAGGATGATTCATCTTTGTCGCGTTTATGCTTCTTATGTGAAGCAGTAGTAGAGGGCTCCTTGGGATGGTCACGGGCCCCTTTCTCAAAGAGACAATTTCTGTTCCATGAAGTGAGCTTTGATCTCCTGTCGCTGTCATCGATGGGTTGCCTGGTTGAAGTCCTGGCAATAAACGCAAGAGATAGGGTCGTGTATGGGACCCAGACACCTAACACAAACAGTGTGGTTGTCGTAACGGTAGATATTCCTACTGCAACGGCATTACCGAAATAGTGCTGACTTGCTTGTAGATTCTTTGGACAGTCGTCGATGAAGGAAGGGAAACGGAGAAAAATTAGTTTCCAGCTCAAGTTCTCATCAATGACTGCTGCTCTATGCACTAGCTGCTGCGTGCCAGCTGAAGATGGCAGGAAAATGAACTGAGGATACCAGGGACTGCCCACTCTAATATAGTAACAGAGTGATGTCATGTGTGGGCGGCTTCTGGAAAAAGACTGCTAGAAGAGAGCTGCCATGCACCACAGAGCCCTCTTGTAACGACCCAAGTGTATTACCTGCTGCAAGAGATTATTCTCATGGAAGATCTATGGTTCCTATGCGTTATTGATAACTGGCGATTTTAATGCCAGGGTTGCGCACTAAAATACATTAGTAAATTTACAACAGGACTTATTACAATACTTAAATCTAATAAATCCCAACATTAGTCAATCCAGGCTAGCAAAAGATTCAAAGAATAATAAACAAGGTACACTCCTTTTGCAGGCTATGGAAAATATCAACTGACATCTTATGAACGTCAGGCTGAAGGGCAACCTTGAAGGAGCATACGGACCAATGGGCTCTTCTACAATAGATTTAGTCTGGGCTAATACTGATGCAATAAAAATATTGACCTCTCAAAGTCATAGACTGCCCATACTCTGCATGTTTTCCATTGGAAATTAAAATTCAAACTTTTGTTACTAATCACTGTCTGAAAACACACGATACTGTATAACAGAATTATGAAATATTAAACTTATAGAAAATCAGACGGCAAAGTGACAAGTGGAATTATTTCAGATATTTTACTTTTATAATATCTTCCCAATGTTCGGCTTGAAATAAATGCAAACATTGGACCATTGGAATACATAATAACCAAATGGCAACAAGTTAATTATATTAGACCTTTTTTTTTTACTGCAACACAGAACTGTAAAGCCAAATCAAAATACATGGTTTAATAATTTCTCTAAAAAGCAAAAAGACACCTCAATAAGTTAGTTCGTCAAGTTAAAAATAATCCAACAAAGAACTTTAGACTTTTAAATAAAGCAAGAAAAACTTACAAATACACACTAGAAAAAGAAAAATCTTAAGTTTCAACAGAAAATATGGAACACGCTCAGGGTGGTGGTTCAAAGAAAAGATAATAAACGATTCTGGACCTTAGTAGTTAGTCAGGGATTCACTCAGTTTCCAACTAGTATAGAGGCATCACTCTACAAATATAGGTGCATTATTTTCACTCTTTATATTTTTCATAATAGAAAACATGTCCTCTAAAGCCATAAATAAATTGTGTTTTCCAAGGCCTCTCTATATATCCACTGATTCACCTGAAGAAGGGACCTGTGAGGCCCTGAAAGCTTGTGTATAATTCCATCTTTGTACAAGACACTTGGTCCAATAAAAGGCATCAAACCTTCCAGCGTCTCCTGTTTTCCAAGGATCAATACGGCTAGAATCTCTTTTTACAATATATATCTACTGAATAAATTTTTTACACCTTTTCTTGACATAAAAATAATAAATCTCCCGGCCCAGACAGAATCATCGCTGAAATATATAAATTCTTCCCTGAATAGTGGGGCCCTGTTTTTCACACTATCTTTAACAGGATAGCGCAGGGAGGAAAAGTTCCACAGAGCTGGAAAGGGAGTACAATCTGCCCTATTTTTAAGAAAAAGGGAAGTCCATTAGAGACAGCCATGTATAGCTCGATCAGCTTATTAGACACAGCACAGAAAATTTTCTGTAGAATAATTCTAAATAGACTTCGGCTCTGGGTTGAACAATACCAAATACTTAATGAGTTTCAAATGGCTTTAGATCTGCTAGGTCAAAAATACAACACTGTTACTCACGGTCACATAGAATTTGGAAATATGTTAAGGCTAAGAAGACAAAGTTATATTGTTGTTTCGTGGATTTGAAGTCGGCCTTTGATTCAGTCGCACGATGTTATGGCAGAAATTTAAATTATATAAAACGGACCCCACACTATTAGATATTATTAGGCTTCACGAAAACACATGGATGAAAGTGTAACACAGCCAGTATAGTGACTCTCCTCAATAACCAAAACTAATCTCAGCGTAAGATGGGGCTGTTTATTGGCTCCAATTCTTTTCAATTTATACATAAATTCACTTATAGGAGAAATGGATTTGCAGATTTTCACTCTCCAACAGTTAAAATCAAGAAAATACCAGTCCTGGCTTACACTGATGACGTTGTTTTACTATCAACTTCACTCCTGGGATTACAACGTAAGGTTAATTACTTCTCTAACCTATGCACAAAGGAAAGCTTGGTAATAAAGAAAAAACTAACATGTTAATATTTGGCAACACTAAAAAAGGACCATTCTCATATACAGGGAAAACAAAGATTGAAAAGGATAAAAATTATGACTATCTAGGAGTACGTTTCTTGCAAAATTTTGCCTAGACTAACCATATCGATTTAATGTAACATAAAGCTATAATGGCATTCAACGCATTCAAGAGATTTAATGCACGTCTTGGTAATGGTTCTATTTTAGCACTCCTTAAAGTCACAGATGCTAAAATACATACCAGTTTAGTATATGCCGAAGAAATATAGGCACCAACAGTTCCAAAGGTACTCCAGACTCAGTTGAACAAGATATTCTGCTAAGTACTACGGGAACCATAAACGCTTAGGGCTGAACTAGGACAACTTCCCCTCTCTGCGTAGGTTCTGGAGAGAAAATTAACATTTTTGTTGAAACTCTTCCTTCTCCCTGACAACAGACTGTCATAATTTTGTCTCAAGGAAGAAATAACATAATGGTCCTGGTTTTGTTTTCCTTATGATGGAAAATATATCTTACTTGTATCCCATGGGTCTGGGTCATCTACTCTATCAAATATATTATAGACATTTTAGTGAAATTTTATTTCAGCTAAAGTAGAGAATAAAGGATACCTCCAGTTCTAATCACACATAAATTCTGCATGGCATAAGATTCTAAAAAAAGATCACAATCTTGAATCTTACTTAAATCTTATGGATAACCCGAAGAAACCTAGAATTCTTAGAAGATATAGAATGAAGTTATATGCAGCCAATTATATCCATTTCATTCAAAAATGATCAGAGATTAAAAAAGAATTTTGTAGATGCAACATGAAGGTAACAGATGACTTGAAACATGTATTAATTTCCCCACTATATGAAAACAAATGGAAGGTTTTGGTTGGGTCCAATCCTCGGTCTCCCTCCAGACCAATTGCTTGAATTGATCTTTAACTCCAAAGAAATGGCTGTCTTAAATGCATTATCTCAGTTCCTGATCTCTATAAGATTGTAAACATCAGATTAAGGTCTGTCCAAGTTGGGTAGTGTGAAAGAATTATCGTTAAAGGCTAATGTCCTATTGTTAGTCAAGAAACCTTTATGTACTGGTAATAGCTGATATAATCAGAATGACATATAATAGATATGTTCTATACCCTCCTATTACCATGCTTAAGATTTTTAAGTTGTAGAACTGTATATACAGTATACACTATTTATAGTATACAATGTATTTTTCAATGTACAAATGTACAATTTTAATGTCCTATGTGTGATTGCAATGGCTTTGAGACGAACAATAAAAACTGATTGACTGAGAGCCTGCAGCTATGAAATTCTTTGATCAGAAGTAATAGCAGCTAAAAAAATAACGCTTTCCAAGATAGGAAGCGTAAGCTGCAGCCCGCGTCAGGCTCAAAAGGAGCCAACGTAAACTTTTCCAGAACAGAATTGAGGCCTCATGGGGGCACTGGATTTCATATAGGGGGCTTTAAGTGTAGAATGCCCCTGAGGAACATCCATGCTGCCTCCAGTTGAGCAGTCGGACGTCTATTGCCAGGTTCATGAAATATTGATATAGTTGACAGATGTACTTTAAGGGTACAGTACTAGAGGCCTGCATCTAATAGTGTGAGCAGGTCTTCCAAAATCTGATTTACTGGACATGTGAAAGGGACAAGATGGCGGGAAGTGGCCCATATGGTAAACCACTTCCACTTGAGGGCATGTGTGTGTCGGGTGGAGGGTTTCCTAGCAGCCAGAAGAACATCTGCCATTTTCTGTAAGATAAAGTAGGCAATGGCTACATTTTCAGGAGGCAGACATGAAGGTGCTTACTTACTGTGATACTTAGTGTGTCAAACAGTTGTCAGGTTCGAGACAGAGTATGTAAGAGCTGGTCCCTGGAGTCTGCTTCCAGGAGCCAGTTGTCCAGGTACAGGAACACATACAGGCCTTCTCTGTGAAGGGCCATTGCCACTATGGCAAAGCATTTGGTAAAAACACACAGCGCTGGGCCTGCCCGTCAGTGCAGAGGCAAGGCATCCGTCTTTAACGCGGATGACCCGGGCGCAGGAACAGACTCAGGACGTCAAAGGGCCAGCTGGGAAGAAAATGATTGGCGTCAGGGACTGCTCTCCTTCTCGAGGAGGGGTACCATGGACCCCGACAGAAATCAGAGCTCCATCATGCGGCACCGGCACCTGAAGGGGGTGGACATGGGCGTCACTGCACGTCCCTGACCCTAGGATCAACATTCAGAAAGTCGACCCCTGGGTATGATGCCCTGCTCCACCGGTGTCTCCACTGCCTAATAGTGTCCGTCCAATGGGGGTCACACTCCTGTGGCCCTGACCGGGGGTAAACGGGGCTTGCTCTAATAGTGTCCATGGGGAAGCACCAAGGGGTAAGCCTCAGCATGGGGGCAGTGGTGGGGCAGGGCTGAGCTGAGCTCAGACAAGGATCGGAGGTTGGACAAAAAAAAAAAAAAAAAAAAAAAGCAGCGCTGAGGATAATCCAAAAGGCAATACTCTCAACTGTTAAAGGTTCCTTTGAAGCAGGAATCTCAGGTATTTTCTGCGAGAGTTCCTGATTTTGATGTGGAGGTATACATCATTCATGTCTGGGGAACATAGCCATTCTCCCTGCTGCAGTAGTAGGAGCCCCTCAAGAGTGACTATTCTGAACTTTCTGCATGCTACAAAGTGGCTGAGACCCCTGAGATCCAGAACGTGGCGCAGGTCGCCTGTCCACTTGGGACCTAAGAAGTACATGGAATAAAAGCTGGTGTTTCGTTGCTCGAGAGAAACCGGAGGAAAGACCCATTTCTGGAGGAGGAGGAACTGAACTTCCTCCAGTAACAGAGCTAGGTATTCTGCTGGGTAATTTGTCAGAACAGGTGGATGGTCTAGAGGGCTGTCGAGAAGTTCCAGATCATGGCCTTTGTCTATAATTTCTAGAACCCATGCATCCAAAGTGATCTCTCGCCACTGGGGTAAATGGATGGAGATACGACCCCCGACAGCCACTCCTGGAGATAAAAGTGGCTGGGGGAGCGCAAGGGAGTCAGGCTGTACTGGTGGGGCTGTTCCCCCTGCTTCACTGCCTCGAGGTGCTTTGGAATGAGCAACCAGTGTGTGTGCTTGAGCTGGTAATCCTGCTCCTTTTCCTTTACCCTGCTGTCCGGTGGGATGTTGGCCTCTGACCCCTTCAGGACGGTAGGAGTCCCGAAACTGACCACTAGGCTGGGGTGTGGTAGAGGCAGTGGACAGATTTTAAGGTTCTACCCGATGCTTAGAGATCCCTTAAGGTGTCCTGCACAAGAGACGAATAGTTCAAGGCCCTTAAAAAACAGGTTACTCACCTGTAACAGTAGTTTTAGGAGTGGTATATGATGTTCATCCACACTTTTGGCAGTGTCCTTTCCTGTTCAGGCTTGTCGGAAAATCCTTCAAGCTGGCTCCTCCCACCCACCCGGGTCGTAGCTCCCCTAGCACCATCCCGTGATATCAGATCTTACCTGATGGAAGCAAGACCGGTGGGGCACTTGCCAGGGAAGGTTGGGTGGGTCAGTGTGGATGACCATCACATACCACTCCTAGAACTACTGTTACAGGTGAGTAACTTGTTTTTCTAGGGACGTGAATATGATGTTCTATCCACACTTTTGGCAGACTCCTAGCAGTTCTCTGGGAAGATGGGGCAAGGCGCACAGCCCCTATTTAGGAAATACAGATTGGAGAACTGAGTCCCTAAAACCAGCATCCTGGTGTGACTCAAGATTGATGTTGTAGTGGGAAATGAAGGTGTGTCCTGGCTTCCAGATAGCAGCCCTGCAGATTTCCTGGATCGGGACATCCCTGGAAGCCACCACTGAGGCAGTGGTATGGCGGACGGAATGTGATCTTAGCCCTATGGGAGGCTCCCTACCCGCTAACCTGTAGCAGAGGTCAATGCAGGATACAATCCACCTGCCAGTCTGCCAGGTGCAGCTACAGCGTAGGTAACAAATAACTGGCGAACCTCTCCCCTGAACTCCAGCTGTGTGTTCCTTATAGTAGGCAAGTGCTCACCTCAGGGTCAGAGTATGGAGCCTGTGCTTACATAGAAACACAGAATTTGACAGCAGTTAAGGACCACTTGGCCCACCTAGTCTGCCCATTTTCCTACCTAACAGATAAGCTGCAGATCCTAGTTAACCAACAGCTTACTTCCTCCCCCCCCACTAGGACTGCCTTATGCCTGTCCCATGCATTCTTGAAGTCCCCACTGTTCTTGACTCCACGACCTCCTCAGGGAGGCTGTTCCATCATCCACAACCCTCTCAGTGAAAAAATACTTCCTCACATTACCTCTAACGTCCCCTCTATCTTCAAATTGGCCCTTGTGTTCTTGTACATCTCTTTCTGGAAGATGCTACCCTCTTGGACTTTGTTAATTCCTTGAGGTACTTGAAAGTTTCTATCATGTCCCTCTCCCTTCTTTCCTCAAGGGTATACATATTAAGCTCCTTTAGTCTTTCTTCATATGTCTTCTGGTGCAGACCCTGCACCATTTAGGTTGCCCTCCTCTGGACAGCCTCCACTCTTGTCTATGTCTTTGCGGAGATGGGGTCTCCAAAACTGCACACAGTATTCCAGATGGGGTCTCATCAACTGTCTGTACAGAGGGATAACAACTTCCTGTTTTCTACTATTGAAGCCTCTTCCTATGCATCCCAGTATCCCCCCAGCCTTCCTTACTGCCTTCTCACATTGCTTGCCCACCTTTAGGTCATCTGATATAATTACCCCCAGGTCCCTTTCTATTTTTACTGTTGTCAATATCTCACCCCCATTGTATGCGCTTCCCTGGGTTTTGTTTCCATGTACTTACACTTGCACTTCTTTGCATTAGTCTGAGCTGCCATACATTTGACCATTCCTCACAACATCAAGTCCCTTCTCATCCTTTCCACTCCATCTTGTGTATCAACCCTGTTGTAGATCTTTGTGTCATCTGCAAAGAGACATACTTTTCCTTCCAGTTCCTCTGCAATGTCACTTATAAAGACATTAAAAAGGACCGGTCCCGGTACTGAACCCTGCGGTACCCCACTAGTAACCCTCCTTTCTTCACTGTGTACTCCATTTACTACTACCCTTTGCGTCCTGTTGTATCCAGGCTACCACCTTGGGACCCACTCCAAGGCTGGCTATCTTGTGTATTTATCTTTTGTGCGGGACTGTATCAAATGCCTTGCTAAAATCTAGGTAGGCCATGTCCACAGCTCCTCCCTGGTCTACTACTTTGGTCACCCAGTCAAAGAAATCTATTAGATTCATCTGACACAACCTTCCCATCGTGAATCCATGCTGCCTTGGGTCCTGTGCCCCACTGGCCTCTAGGTACTCAACAATTCTTTCCTTCAGAAGTGATTCCATCATTTTCCCTACCACTGAGGTCAAACTAACTGGTCTGTAGTTTCCTGCTTCTGTCCTGCTCCCACTTTTGTGAAGAGGAATCACATCTGCCTCCTCCAGTCCTCGGGTACCACCCATCCTCCCCTGATTTGTTAAAGAGAGTAGTCAGCGGTGTCACTAGTTCTACCCTTAGTTCTTTTAGAATTCTTGGGTGAATCCCATCAGGCCCCATTGCTTTGTCCACCTTCAATTTTATTAGTTCTTTCAGAACCCTTTCTTCTTAAATGGACTGGTATCGACCTCCGTCTTCAGAGTGTTTCTCTTGTTTGGTTTAGGTAACTCCCCCTCCTCTTCCTTTGTGAATACTGAGCAGAAATATTCGTTCAGTATCCTGCTTTTCACTGTCACCCTCTACCCACATTCCCTCCCTTTATTAAGCTTCAGTATCCCTCCTTTGGTCTTTCTTCGCTCCTAATGTACCTATAAAGGTCTTATCCCTCTTAACAGAATTGGCTATCCTTTCCTCGGTTTGGGCCTTTGCTATTCTGACTGCCTCCAGCCTCTTTCTGCTTTAACTGAGAAAGTTCTCTGTCCTGCTCCTTCTGTGTTTCCTTATATTTCCTGAATGCTGTCCTTTTCTCCTTAACCTTCCCTGCCACCTCTTTTGAGAACCATAGCGGTTTTTCCTTTGTTGTGTTTATTGATTTGCTTTACACAAAGGCTTGTTGTCTCTCTGTGATGGCTGTTTGATCACTCCCATTGTTCCTCCACCCTCTTCTTGCCTGTTTGCTAGTGCTTTCTGAGGCATCTCTCATTTTCCCAAAGTCAGCCCTCCTAAAGTCTAGTACTCTTGCTTTTGTGTGCTTGATTGTATGGCTGTGTTTATCGTGAACCACACTGTTTGGTGGTCGCTTGTTCCCAGATGGCTACCCACTTCAAATCTGAGATTCTTTCTCCATCCCATTTGAGAGTACCAGGTCTAAGATTGCTCCTCCCGAGTGGGTTCCAATACTAGCTGTCTGAGGCATGCCCCTGTAGGGCATCAAGAATGACCCTGCTCTTGGATGTGCCTGCAGCAAAGGTGCTCCAGTTAACATCTGGCATATTCAGGTCCCCCATCAACAATATCTCCCCTTTTTCTGCCATTCTAAGAAGCCTTCTATCATTTCCTTGTCCATTCCCTCCCCCTGAGATGGGGGTCTGTATACAACCCCCATGCGGACTGTGGTGCCATTTCCTGTCTCCAGGGTGACCCAAAGTGCCTCATCTGCTCCGTTTACTCTTTAGTTCTGTTGCTTTGATCCCTTCCTTTACATAGAGAGCTACTCCTCCTCTTTTACCCTCCCTGTCCCTCCTGTAGATTGTGTATCCTGGTATGTTGACATCCCAGTCATGGTTCTCTGTGTACCAGGTTTCTGTGACTGCCACAATATCCAGGCAACCCTCTTCCATCAAGGCCACTAGTTCAGGGAACTTGTTACACAACAAGGGCATTGGTACTCATACGCCTCCACTTTTTGATAGCCTTACCCCTTTAGCCCCATTTCTCTGTCCTTACTGCCTTTGCATTTTTACATTTAAATATGTTCTGCTCCCTAATAACTTCTGTACCTTGGTGTTTACCTCACTAATCACCATGTTTTGTGGGGGAGGCTCCGGATTTCCTGCCCTTTTCAGTGCCCCCCTAGCTAGTTTAAATGCTTGCCAATGAAGCATTTAAACCTCTCACCTAGGATCCTGGTTCCCCGGACAGATGCAGACCATCGCACCAGTATAGGTCTGCATCCTCCAGATGGCTCCCAGTCCCCAGTGAAGCAAAACCCTGAGCTCCACATCAGTTTTTCAACCACTCATTGAATTCCTGGTGAGAAGTGCCCTAGCATCTCCCTTGCCATAGACAGGCAGCATCTCCGAGAAGGTTACCGTATGCGCTACTTGTCTAAGGCCCCTTCCCAACTCTACAAACTCCTCTTGCACTGCTCTGATCCCATTCCTAGCCAGGTCATTTGTTCCTAGGTGGACAATGACATCCAGCTCCCTCCCTCGTGCAGCTCCTCCCACGATCCTGAGGATTCGCTTCCTGTCCCTTCAAGCTGTGGCGCCAGGAAGGCACCTTACCTCCCTCTAGTCTTTCCTCCCCCATTTCTACCCCCCTAATGATTGAGTCCCCCACCAGGAGTTGTTTCCTTCCCCTGTGGGGTCCCATGCCACCCTGCTGTGGGTCTCCTTTGTGAAGGTTCCCAGCATCCTCCTTGGTCTCCACTGCAGGTGCTCCATAGAGGAACCACTATCCACCAGAAGAGCGAATGATGGGGAGAGGTACAGCTGGAGGGATGCAACTCTGTTCCACCACCCTCTCCCTCCTTGAGCCCACCCTGGTCCAGCCTCTCCTCTTTCTTGGCAGCCTCTGAGGTAGTGGCATTGGCCCAGGTGGTCCCTGGGTGGGGGAGGAGGTTTCACGAATCCTAGCCAGGTCAGCCTGGAGACGGGCAACCTCCTCTCTCAGACCAGAGAGGTCCCTGCAAATAGGGCAGCATCGCAGCCTCCAGAATGTCTCCCGGAACACTGCTGCCCCACAGAAATTGCACTGCACCACTCCTATCATGTCTTATTTTGTGTCCTCTCTACTGTTTCTCTGGATGCTTATTCTCTCTTCTCCTTACAACTCTCACCCTTCCTGTTCTGGGACAGCAACTTCCTATCTTCTTCAGTAGCCTCCTTCTTCCTTGCTCAATATCAGACCACCAGCAGCTAGGGGGGGAGAGTGAGCTACTTTTCCTTTAGGGTTGACAAAACCAATGTTTCTCTATGATCTTTTCCTTCCTACTGCCAAACAGGAAGTTCTGTTGACAGTCAAATCCAGTGGCTATAAAAGTAAAACTGGCTTTGGGTGGGTGGGATGGAGGGCAATTAGTAAGAAAAAAGGCTAGCAACAGGAAGTTGTAATTTGACTCATCTGCTTTTATAGTGTCTAAACCACACCCCAGGTAGCTCTCTTTCCTCCTACTGGTTTAGCAAAGTCAGCTGATACAGTACCCTTCCTGCACAGAACACAACACACACTGACTTTTCTTCTTTTTTAACCCTAAATAAGACCCCTTCTACTTCTAATAAAGTTATCTGTCTACTTAATCTTAACAGATACTGACTCCTGCTGAGATATAAGTTTTAAATTAATAAGAAAATGTAGCTTCTTTTAGTTAGCTGCTTTCTGCTCTACAAGCAAGGCTAGCAACAGGAAGTTGTAATTTGACTCACCTGCTTTTATAGTGTCTAAACCACATGCCCAGGTAAGCTCTCTTTCCTCCTACTGGTTTAGCAAAGTCAGCTGATACAGTACCCTTCCCTGCACAGAACACACACTGACTTTCTTTCTTTTTTCTTTCTTTTTTTAACCCTAAATAAGACCCCTTTTACTTCTAATAAAGTTATCTGTCTACTTAATCTTAACAGATATTGACTCCTGCTGAGATATAAGTTTTAAATTAATAAGAAAATGTAGCTTCTTTTAGTTAGCTGCTTTCTGCTCTACAAACAAAGCTAGCTTGGCCTCCGAGTCGTGGTTGGTGAAGTACACCGGGAGATAAATCACCTGATTAAAATAAAAATCAGACACAACCTTCAGGAGGAACTTCGAGTTGGGTCGAAGGACAACCTTGTCCCTGTGGAAAACCAGGTAAGAAGACTCCACCGAGAGCACCTGGAGTTCACTGGTCATTCTGGCTGACGTGATAGCCACCAGGAAGGTGGCCTTCCACGACAGGGGAGACATCTCACACCTGTGCATTGGTTTGAATGGCTTGCCCATGAGCTTTGGCAACAATAGCAACAAGTTCCAAGGTGGTCATGGGTCACGCACCAGAGGGGGAAATATGGTCACGGCCTTTAAAAAAAGCGCCAGACCTCCTTCTCCTGTGCAACGGACTGTGTACCAGCCCACATCTGGTAAGCAGAAATGGCAGTCAGGTGCACACTGAGGGTCGTCGACCGAAGGCCCGTCTGAGAGAGAGACCACAGATAATCAAGAATACTAGCCACTGAACAAGCTAAAGGGTCAAACCCCTTGCCCTGGCACCAAATGGAGAACCTCTTCCATTTGAAGGCATAGCATTTTCGAGTCAACTCCTTCCGAGAAGCCTCGACCACGTTGAGGACATCTTTTGGAGAGACCCAAAGTCTGCAACTCTAGCTGCTCAGGAACCAGGCCGACAGATGCAGGGACTGAAGGTCCAGAAGGAGTACCTTCCCCTGACTGTAACAGAGCAGGTCCTCGCATAGAGGGAGACACCTTGGGAGTCTGCTGCTGAGGCTGAGGAGATCAGTGTACCAAAACTGGTGGGGTCAGTCTGAAGCCACCAGGATCATCCATGCCTTGTCCCTCCTCCTCACCTTGAGCAACTCCTTGTGGATCAAGGGAAACAGAGGGAAGGTATAGAGAAGGTCCAGGGCCTGGAGAAGGCATCCCCCTGCAGCATTCCCTGATGAGGGGGGTTGGCACAATGCAACCTGAGCTTTGCTTTCTCCCTGAAAGCAAACAGATCCAGACTGTGTACTGCCTCCGGAGGAAGAGACCACTCACGAGATGCCTCGTGCACACAGCTGACAGCGTCCACCAGCTGGTTGGAGACACTAGCAAAATGGATGGCTAGGAGATCAGCCTCCAAGCAGCACACAAGGGTCCACACACGGACAGCTTTCCTGCACAGAGGAAGGGAGTGAGTCCCGTCCTGTTTGTTGAGGTAGTACATGGTCGTGGTGTTGTCCATGTGGACCTGGACGACCTGACCCTGGATGTGTGAAGCAAAAGTAGTCAGCACCAGCCTAACTCCCCAGAGCTCCAGCAGGTTGATGTGGCACCAGCAGGGTTGAAAAAGTTTTGGGGGATGCATAAGTCCAGGACATATGGTACATATTTTGGGCAAGTCCATATCAGGATCCAGTAAGTCGCAACATTTTTCAGCGACACACAGTATTACTGAAAACAAATAATTTATTTTTTCGTCCTTAGGATGCCCCAGTGTCAGTCAGAGAAAGGTTACAGAGAGGCAGAGAATTATAAGACAGCAGTAGTACTGCAGCTTGCTTCTGGTTGATTTTCTTCTGTTTCTTTTGATGGACATTTGTGACCAGAGGAATGAATAGTACCCAGACTACTGTCAAGCCAGTACTTAATTGATGGCAGTGGATCAAATTCAGAGACTGATGATCCTGCAGTCATGATAAGTAGCCGATTCTCAAAAGACTGTTGTGTCAGGGTTGTTCGTAATTTGTTTTTAATGAAATTAGCTTTTGAAAATCCTCCTTCACATTCACTTGAGGAAGGGGAAATTGTGACCAGAATCTCAATAAGCTTTTGTGTAGGGCCCTTTGTGGAGTCTGGTCCACATTCAGCAATTTTCATATGTAACACCAACCGGTACATAGTTATGACAGGTTTGGTTCGGAATCAAGAAAAGTATAACTTCAGCTGCACCCACTCATCTATAGCAGAATCTTTATCAAGTTCTGAGAAGTGAGAAGAGAAAGGGCTATCTGTTATGAGTTTGGTTAGTTCAGCATTGCCAAATATTGCTAGATCTTCCTTTTCCAGTGGCCAGTTGTGATAATTCAAAATCTGAAATAAAGACAAAGGTGTTCTCTCAGAGAAACCAAACCTGTTCTGAATGTACGTGACAGTATTGTTAACAAATGTGTGAAGTTCAGTTTCACTTCCAGGTGTTCCATGAACTTTCGTTTTGCCAAACATACATCGTTCAGTGTTATACTGTTACTGGAATTTTTTAAGATATTTTCCAGAAGTACTTTTAAGTGCTTCTAGCTGCAGAATGGCTTTTTCTACATGTTCTGGTATCTCAACAATTAAGTAGTCTGCCAACTGGAAAGTTTTTGATAATCTAGCAACAATTAGCAACAAATCTAATAAGAAATAAAGAACTTTAATGAAATGCATTGAGGTCCGTTCCTTGTGGTACCCCTTAGCTCTGTTAGCACTGTCTGCCCTGTTGCCATTCAGAAATCTGTGCTCCAGATGCATTGTCACAATGTCCAGGTTTTTTCTAATGCCACAACTGCTCTCTCTTTGCTTGCTAGCCACCTGACCTACTTTACAGCCATGAAATGTGCAAAATGCTTATCAAGACATTCAGCGATTTCTTTAAGTTCTCTCCTGTGCTTTGGAGACCAAAAATAAAAACTGAAAATGCTTTTTAAACATTCTTCAAATTTGATCAAGTATTTGAAATGTTTATTTGCATCCTAAATAGCAAGCTCAAGTTTGTGGGCAACACAGTGAATGCCAATGACTTCTAGCAAAAGTGATCTAAGTCTAGTATGACTCCTGTCCATTCACTAAAATTAACTCATGTGCCATCAAAATTAGCACATACAAATGCTGGATGTGAGTTGCCTGTCCCTTCTAGTAATAGCAAATCCACTGATTGTAAAGCTTTCTCAATAGCATTAAATACACCCTCAGCACTTGCAGTTTCACGTGGTACCATATATATTAGTTGTGCGACTGGCAAACAGTAAGCACCTACATATCTTAGGCAGACAATTTCTTGTTCAATAATGGAGTGGTCTGTACTTCCGTCTGCAAGAATGCTCAAAAAGGAGGCATTTTTGACCTTGTCAATTACTGCTGAATGTATTGTTTTAGCTATGTTGTCCACAAACAAACGGCAACCTGCTATATTCATATAGTTGTTGCCAACATTTAAACCATTTTTACGCTGGATCTCACAAATGATTTCAAAATCAGAAAAAGGTTTCCCGTTCTTTTGCCACAGAGTATGCAGTGTTAAATAACATTTTGTATTTGTCAAGTTCCTTTTGTTGTCATGTGTCTTTTTTTTTTTTTTGCATTATTTGTTTATTCCCCTCTGTGCCCCTGGTGACTGCCGCTCCTTCAGGCTCCTTCCAAGTCCTCACCGATCCCCACTGGCCTTAACCGAGCTCTCTCTCTCTCTCTCTAACCTTCACAATGTAGCCAGTTCCTGGGATATCCCAGACGTAGCCCTTCGCCAGGCGGGTCCCCCTCCTCCGAGGGGGAAGGCTCCAGGAAGGAGTCCAGCACACTCTCAATAGGGCACAGGGATGCTGCTGCTGAGGGAAGGAGGCTCACCGAAGGCACCACAGGAATCAGGGGGCAGAGAGCGGTCATCCGGTGGCCACCACCGAGCGGTATTTCCGGTTTTCTAGGTTCCCTCATCGTGCTGCTCATGCAGTGCCTCCAGTCTTCACTGGGGGCCACTGCTTGAGCAAGGCAGTCCCCAACCCCACCCCAGGATAGGACAGCAGCTCTTCGGACACTCAATCCTATCCTTCCCCTGCCAACCCCCGGCATCCAAAGTCCGTTCCCGAACCCGGGTCGCCGGTGTGGTTTGAGGTAAGGCACCACCGCCTCAGCCGTCTGTGCCACCGGGTCGGCCCATGTGTCTTTTTGAAAGGACTGACCCAGAGCAGTTTCTGACAGACGAATGGGTGGTACTTGAGCAGTATCCTTTAAGTAATATTTTGGGCAACTGATTTGTCCCCTCATCGAATCATGCCTCTTTATGGGGTCTGACTTAAGATCTCCTGAACCTTTAACCATAGCTGAGTTAGGATCACAGATTTGGGGGTAGGCCTTACAATATATGCAGTACATTACAGATTTTTCTTCATTGTAATCCAGCCATGGAAAATCTTTTTTCCATTCAGGATGGAAATTTCTGACCCTTTTTTCTCTGTCATATCTTTGATCCTTGGTAAGGCCATCATCAGAACTTTTACATTTAGCAGAACTGGATGTTGTAGTACTACTACTTGCTCTACCAGATTTTGAGAAACCAAATTTTAATAAGCTAATTTTTGCTGTGAGAAACTGCTCTGGGTAAGAAGGCTAGTTTTTGCAATTTAGAAATATTTTAATGAGTAAGGATGGAAATATATGTGAACTGAGGCACAGTTATCTTTATGGCCCAGAAATACAGGTTACTCACCTGTAACAGGAGTTCTAGGAACGGTATATGTTGTTCATCCATACTTTCTGGCAAGATTTAAAGCGGCAAGGATACCTGCCAGAAAGTGTGGATGAACAACATATCCATGTCCCTAGAAATAATATTGGCTTAATAGATTAGTAAGTCAGGGCAGACGAGCAGACAACTGACTGAATAACTGACAATGACGTGAGATGGGCAAGGGGTGACACTTGAAATTGTTTTACTGTTTATCACACAACGGAACAGTGGTGTGCTTCTGCAAACTTCATGATTTTTAGTGACAGTGATAGCTTAATGATTGTACTCTCTGTCTGGTGGTCTGTCAAATAGATCGGGCTGTTCGACACAGAGATGAGGCTTTGCTTCAGCCCATAAAAATACTTAGTGACTGTACTGACTTCTGTCTCAACAAAAGGACTGTCAAACTCACTGACACAGGCTTTGCTTCAGCCCAGAATAAATACAAGTGACTATTTATAATTAATACATGACTGTCAGTCACTTTGGCACAGACACTTAATGTTGCTCACAGTTACCTACAATTAGATACTGAGACTTTCACTTAACTAAAATTAAAGACATCACGCACACTGTTTCATTAGCCCAGAATTATACTTTTATTTAAAATAATTTGACTGTCTCACACAGCACTTGCAGGCTTGTATGGAATTCGTAGTCACTCAAGCACTGTTTTTTGTGAGGTTAATTAGCCCCAGCAGCACACAGAGAACATAGATTGTACAGGCTGCTGCTGCTAATAGTAGAAACTTACAACTGCTGCTTAACTAGTGGTCACAACCATCAAGGACTCACTAGTTATTTTTTTTTCTGCAGCCCTGTAGTCTATAACCAGCTTAAAACTCAACTGGAGTGTGACTAGTCTCTAGTTTCCCCCGTTTTATTAAACAGCACTGTTTTTATTTTCTGAGGCCCCTAGTGATTTTTATTTCAGTCAGCTGCAAATTTCATTTCAAAAGCCACCCCAAATTCCTAAGACAAGTGGCAGCACAGCACATCTGCTCCAGTGAAGAGTCGGCTCCAGAGTGATGGCACACTACAAAATTCTGTCCCACACAGGCGCATATCAGCCACAGAGACCACCTGATTTACAGACTTATCACTTATGTGACCCCCCCACCGTGGCTGATCTCGCTTAGGTGCAGTCACTCCGTAAGACTTGTCACTGCTGCCCCCCCATGCTGCCGAGACTGTCACCCAATCTGTTCTGAAGCTGCCTGGAGGATTTAACCCCCCCCCCCCCGAGCGTTCCTGCATCTCCGGTTGGACTGAGGTGCACGTTCCCCGCCCCGGGCATATTCCTGAGGATTTCTGCTAAGGTAAATGCGCTCGGGGGGGGGGGTTGCCGCGAGGAACCACGCATCACACTGTGCGCATGTGCAGCAGCAGGAAACAAGGGAAGTCCATCGGACTTCACAGCATTGTGAAGTTTAAGTCCTGCTGCTGCACAGAAACGTCCTGGACGTCAGACTTGGGGATTTTTCATCCCCTAACTGGGACTCCTCACAGTTCCAGAACCCATGGACTTTGTGATCACCCAGGTGGGCACCTCAGCCCATGAGGGAGGCACTGGTTGTCAGGATGACTGTTGGCTCTGGGCGGAATAACGGACACCTTTCTGCAGATTTTCCAGCATTAACCACTACTGAAGGGCACCCCACATCAGCTGGGTCACACTGACCGACTGGTCGAAGTGGCCCTTGTGCAGAGACCACTGGCAGGCCAGCTCCCACTGCATAGTGTGCATTCTCCAGTGGGCCCAGTGGACCATGCTGGTGCATTCCATCATAAATCCCAGGAGAAGCAGAAAGATCCGAGCAGGGCACAACTGCCCGACCCAAAATGATTGAGCAAAGGAGGTGAGAGCCTTTCCCTGTCTGCCAGAAGCTGAACCCTGGCTCTGCAAGGGTCGAGCTCTGCCCTGATGAATGAGATCACCTGCAAGGGCACGAGTTCTGACTTGGCCTCATTGACCAGGATGCCAAGAGAGACACAGGTCTGAAGGGGCAGATCCATGGACCTCTCCTATTCCTCACTGAAGGGACCTGCGATTAACCAGTCATCCAGGCAGGTATATACCAGAACTCCTTGGTGCCTCAGGTAAGCTGACACCACTGCTATGCATTTGGTGAAGATCCTGGGGGCTGAGGACAGGACGAATGGCATTGCCTGGATCTCGAAGAGGATCCCCTCCACACGGAACCAGAGGACGGACGGAGTGGGACGTGGAAGAATGCTTCCTAAAGATCCAAAGTGCAGAACCATATGTTTTGCTCGAGAGATGTTATGATCTGAGACAGAGTGACCATCCTGAAGGTGTGCAGCCTGAGAAATTTGTTCAGGTCATGCAGATCTAAGAAGGGGAGCCAGCCCCCGGTCCGTTTTGGCACCTGGAAGTACATGCAGGCAAACCCTGGATGTGCTGGAGGGTCCAAGGCAGGGACCAAGACCTCCTTGCGGAGGAGCTGGGCCATGTACTGAAGGACAGACAAGGTGCTGGACACAATATCCTCCTGTGGGGCATGGCTCGGCACAACGGATAAACCTCGAGTTCCAGAGGCAGATCTTGACCGACCATTTCGAGGACTCGCCTGTCTGTGGTGACAGCGGACCAGGTGGAAAGAAGTGGTGGAGCTGGCCCTCCCACAGGAGGACCCAGCAGAGTCAGGACAGGCATGGGGAAGGCACCCACCAGCCAGTCACTGGGCAGGATTGGAGGCGGACGAGGGAACCGGCTGAGGAGTCACCAGGGCCTCGACCTCCTGGCTTATGGATGCCCGTGGCCACAGACTTCGGTCATGGTTGCCAGGCATGAGCCTACTGTCCAGCCTGGTGCTAGGTTGGTTTGGCCACAGGGGCAGAGAGGGGCTGAAAGGGCTTCTTCTGTTGTTTGGAGCCCTTGGGATCCCTCTGGGTGGAAGTCACAGAGTCCAAGGTGGCACTGGACTTTTCAGAGTGGGTGAGGTGCCCCTCTACCCTGGGTCCAAATAGGTCAGTGCCCAGAATGGGGACATTTGCAAGCATGTGCTGGGTATCTGCCATGAAGATTGGGATTTGCAGCGAAGCCCTGTGTCGCATGGTCACCGTGGCCACCACAGATCTGGCACAAGAGTCGCCGATGTCCATGGCAGTCTGGAGCTGCTGCTTAGCCATCGCTCGGCCTCGATACAGGATCTGTTTGACTGTGGTCTGCAGGTCTGATGGGAGATGAGGAAGCACTTTGTCAAGCATGCCCAAAAGGGAATGAGAGAAGTGGGCCATTAAAAGGGCTGAACTCGCTTGCAGAAGGCCGAGAGAGGAGGCAGCATAGACCTTTCTGGCCATGTGGTCTAGTTTTTGGGACTCCTTGTGAACATCACCCACGATGCCCATGTGCTGGAACACAGCACAGGCCACCTGACCTTCAGCTGACGGGTACTCCGTAAAACTCGAAAGGGAACTGGTAGGGACCTCAAACTTGCAGCCCATCCTGGCTGAGGGTGCAGGACAAGAGGTCAGATGCTGCCACAGCAGGTACAAGAATGGCCTCCACGACCAGGAAGGCTTCCCCAGGAGAGTCACCCCATTCGAGGATCTTGGTGAGAGGGTACTGAGTCTGCTTCGGAATGGGCTCCATCGGGAGACCCGTGGATAGAGCCAGGGTTTGTCCATGAACAGAACTCGAACCGAACCCAAACTATTTGATTTTTCCCTGATCCGAGCCAAACTTGAACCCTAAAAAAAAAACAATCAAAAAAAACAAACAAACAGATGAACCCAAACCGAACACGAGTCCAGACCACATGAGATGAGAACCCACATGGAGGCAGTAGGGTGAATTTAATAGAACTTGAACTGATAAATTACTAACAAAAAAACCTTGAATCAAGCTGAACTCGAACCCAAACTTCTACTTATCAAATCTAACTGACCCGAACTCTAACTATACCCTGCCGAACTAGAATCCTAAAAACATGTCGAACCCTGGCTCTATCTGTGGTGGACTCCGAGATCAGGCGGAGAAGACCCATAAAGAAAGTGGGGCCTTGCTCACCTGATAAATCATTGGCAGACTCTATATCCACTAGATGGGAGTGTAAGGAGGTGCCCTCTGATTCTGAGGAATCATTAAATAAAATGTGACTGCCAGAATCCCCGCTGACCCTACAGGGTCGGTCGGGGGGTAAAGGTGACCGACAGCTGACAGGGAAGTCCCAATGCTGAGCAGCCTCCTTAGTTGGAGGGACGGATTTTGGCTGTTTGAGTGGCGGCTCCACCAAAACCAGTGAAAAAGCCAGGGAAGGCCAAGCCATGACCTGATGGGTCAGTTCCTGCTGAGGTGGGGAAGGCTTCAGCCTCTGGCGAGAGTCATGTAAAGGCCGAGGTAGAGGACAGCACAGACTTCACCCCGATGAACAAGAGCAGCTGCCAAATCAAATCCCTGTAGCGTTGAAGCAACTTGCACCAGAGACTCTCCCCACCAGAATAGGACAAGGAATAGTGGTGGCCACTTGCCTGAATGTCGAGAGCGTCGATGCAGACACAGGCTGCTCGACTCGGGGCTACGGGATTGGGACCATGACCATCAGGGCCACCGATGGTGGGTCTCAGAGTGGGCAGATGAGAGTCGAGCCTCTTTCTGGTTCAGAAGATTCTGGGTGAGAGGTGGCGGATCAGCGGACTGACCCATCCCTTCTTGAGAGTTGAGTGGTAGGACCACAGTCCTAGAAAAGGAGGTGTTGGCCTCATCTTGTGACAACAGGTCTACTGGCTTGAGAAAAATCTCAGCCAGAAGATTGACCAGTGTCTCAACCAACTGACCTAACAGGGAGACCACGGGGCCGGCAGCCTGGGCAGAGGAATCGACTGAAGTCAGAACCTCCAGAGAAGAGCAAGAAATGGAAGCTCATAATCGCTCCCGATCCCACGACAAGACCATTTTTTGGACTCTTTTTAGATTTAGATTTGGTGCACAAGGGACCCTGCCCATGGGTGGGAAGGGCCTGGCACAATTCCTTGAACACCCACATAAAGAAAAAACTCAAACAGAGCATCAAAAAGCCCAAAGTCGAGGAAGCTTGTGTTGCAGCCTGGGCCGCCACTTCCACAAATGCCATAAGTTGTTCAGCGGACCCCACAGCCGCAGAGACCCCGACAGGTGTTCCTGGACTTAACAGGAGGATCCTGGTCATCCAGACCCAGCAGAAAATGGGAGTGCTGATCTAAGGTGGATGGGTGAAACATGCAACACAAGCCACAAGCCTGGGGATCAGGCTCATGGCCCAGGAAGTAGACACACATGGTGAGTGGATCCATCTGAGACATCTTCTGCCCGCGGACACATTTCTGAAATCCCAGCGCAGACTTTGGGTCGTCTATACTGAAGAAAAGAAGGAGTCGCCTGAAGACGATTCTTTTAACAAATTTAAAGATTTTAATAGCAAAGGGCCTACTCAGTGCTAGAGCATTAAGGAGGGAACCTTCTTCCAGCAGAAAGAAAGATTTGACGTTATGGAGCGGTGCTAGGGCAGTTGCCACCTGGGTAGGTGCGAGGAGCTAGTCTGAAGACTTTCTGGCTAACCATAACGGGGAAAGGACACTGCCAAAAGTGTGGACAGAACATTATATCCACATCCCTAGAAAGGAGCATTTCGTACAGCCTGCTGGATATCAGAGGCAAAACCTGCCACTTTAAGCCAGGAATATCTCCTAAGGCAAATAAATACCTGAAGCAGTCATTCTCGGAGAGGCACCAGAGGTATCATAAGCTGCTCAAAACAGATGTTTGCCCACATCAACACCTGCACTGAAAAGTTTGAGTCTAAAGGACCTCAAAGTTTGGTCTAAAGGATACTTTATCCCACATCACTCCTATACGCTGGCCCGCCTGGTTCCGAACTTGTGACCCTCTGCACCAGGGCAAGCACCCTGTCTACTGAGCTACACTGACAGTGCTACTGCTATCCTCATCTAAGTGACACTAAATTCTGTGCTAGTCCTCACGATTCACTAGTCAGACTTTACTCACACAGTTGACTTATACTCCCGCCACCCCCCCATACATCCATAGTCTGGGACTGCCTGCATACTAGTCCCATACCTCTGCTTTACCATGACACTTTACCAATATATGCTCCTCAGTGCCCAACTAACCTTAACATGGCCACTCTCATTTGACTAGAATTCTACACACTCTATAGCAGTGTTCGCCATTCCCACAAACCACATATCCTCAGGCACTGAATCCAACCCTCCTAACTCGGTACACAAGCCAGCCGGGTTCATTTCCCAATATAAATACCTACCATCTCACCAGGCGTACTATCTATCCCTCTATCTCACCTCCATTATGACCCCCATGATCTCCCCTAAGGCCACTAAGCAACCACCCAAACTAAAATGCAAGCTCCTCAAATACATCCTGGCCAGACAACCCCTACTGTTGCTATTGTTGTCAAGTAACGTGCACCCTAATCCTGACCCACCGGATACTCCTTTTGGCTTTAACAGTAGCCCCGGGGGTTTAAAAATTGGCTCTATTAACATCAGAAGCCTTCTATCAAAATTAGATTAATTACAAGTCTGGGTGCTACAGCACTGACCAGACATCCTCGCTACAGTTGAAACTTGGCTCTGCCCTGCTGTTTCTGACTCAGCAGTCTCCCTAAATGGGCATACATTATATAGGTCAGATAGGGTGGGTAGACATGGTGGTGGACATACCTATATATCAAGGATGTTCTACAATGCCAGGTTTTCCCAACACTGTCACCTATGGATGGTGCTCAGTTTCTTGGGGTAAAAATTTCCTTAGGTAATAAAGGGAAGTCAATCCACATCCTCTCCATATACATTCCACCCAAGGAAGCTCGCAAAGGCTTCCAAGTGTTCACTTACCTCATTGCTAACCTGCCCAATGGCTCTGAAGTCATTGCTCCGGGTGACTTCAATACCAACTGGCTGTCCCTTGACTCCACCCCTTGTAAGGATGCAGCAGCCACTGGCCTTGCATAACTGCATCTTTCACCAACTCGAAGAAACTATAGGACTGGCACCAGTACTCTTATTGACCTGGTATTTTCCAACCACCCTGAGAGGTTCAAGGACACAACAGTATTACCCGACGCCCTGAGTGACCACTCCTCAGTCACCTGTCGTTGGACCAATAAGGTACCTAAACAACCATGCAAAACAACTTATCAGAGTCTCCTCAGGGAAGGAAACCAGGAACTTCTCCTAGAATATCTCCTCAGTTCTGACTGGTCCCCAGTTTTCCTCGCAAACAGTGTAGATCTGGCACTAAGCCTTTTTATCACTCGCTTCAATTAGCTTGTAATATCTTTGCGCCCCCCCCCCCCCAGGAAGCGCAGGGTGAAAGATCTCTAATCCATGGATCACACTCTCTCTACTGCACCTTATGGCCACTCGTGACCACCTTTGGAATGTGGGATGAACCGCTGGCAAACCAAGTGACTGGCAAGGTAATAGGGCTGCCAGAAATAATTGCTCCTGGGCCATTCAGCGTGCAACGGCCTCATACTTCCAAGGCATGTCTACTAGCTCCTGGGATAATAGTAAAAAAATTCTGGGACATTAAAAACCTTACAGGTAAACCCAATCAACCCCCCCCCCCCCACACACATATATCTTACTCAACTATAATGAAACAGCAGTCCAAGACCCTAATGAAATTGCAAACGTCCTGAACACTTCATTCACTGACCTAAGAGGAGTGCCCCCCACAAACTTCGATGAACCTTCCACTGCTGACACTGCCCACCACAGGACCCCTACACATATTTCCCAGTTCTATTTCAAGGTGATATCCCTGTCTACCACTAGAAAACAGCTTATGAAAGTGCTCGGTAAGACTAGGCACAGCTCTGATACCCTTGACCTCAAACTACTTCTCTCCATTGATGCTGTCCTGGCCCCACTCACTTGGATCCTGAATCGCTCACTATGCCTCGGTCAATTTCAATCTGTTTGGAAAGCAGCAGTTGTGACAATCATCCTTAAAAGAGTGCTGACAGAACAAACCACGCCAACTACTGTCCCATTTCAATACTGCCTCTCCTTTCGAAAGCCCTTGAGTGAATAATATCTGAACAGTTAACAGAATCGCTCTCCACCTATGGTATCCAGTGCCGACAGCAACATGGGTTCAGAAAGGATCACAGTACCACCACTGCCCTGCTCACCTACATGGACTATATCCATTGACCGTGGTCAACTCATAGGCTCCATCTATACAGACCTTACAAAGGCCTTTGATGCAGCCAACCATTCCTGACTGCTCCTGACCCTACCATCACTAGGACTCTCCAACGACGTTACTGATTGGTTCAGAAGTTATCTATGTGGCAGAACGCAGTGTGCAAAAATTTCCAACTCACTCTGCACTAGCCGCCCCGTACTATCAGGTGTTCCACAAGGATCAATCCTGGGCCCCCTCCTATTTAGTCTCTACCTCAATACTCTCTCCCCTAGCCTGCCCTAACAACCTTCTCCTCTATGCAGATGATGCTGTGATTTACTCGAGCCAGTCTGATCCTGCACTCCTACTCGTGACGTGCAAAGTAGTTCTGCCTGCACTGAAACACGGTTCACTGAACAGAGATTAATTTTTAACTATAAAAAGACAGTTTGACCATCGCTAACAATACCGGCTCACCACTTGAACATCTGTCCACTTTTATGTACCTGGGCATAACCCTGGATGCCATGCTCTCTCACCAAGAGCACATCTCTAACCTCTCCAAATTGCCAATACCAGGCTAGGCCTCTTCTGTCGACACCGGCATTGCATGACCCAAAAGGCTCTATGATCTATTCTTGACTATAGCATTGTAGTTTATAGCTCTGCCTCTGTTACTGCACTCAAAAAGATTGGGATCACCCTTAAAGCCTGCAGGTTACTTACTGGTGCCAGCCAGGACATGCATACTTGTGATCTGTATGTGCATGCCAACTGATTGAACCTTCAAAACAGAATCTCTACCACACCTACCTTGTGGCCAAAAAGATCTCCCTTGGGCTTGCCCCCCATCCAACTACTCCTCACGAAGTCTCCTGCAAACTCACACTATACGAGAAGTTCAAGCAATTAGTCATTCCAGGTACCTTTATGCAAGATATCCTAAAGGCAAAGCGCTTTTATGTACAGGGCACCCAGCTGGTTTAACAACCTCCCAGCACAAATCCAATCCACCTCCTCCACAGGTCCCTTCAAGAACTCTCTCCGAATGCATCTAGCTAGCCTTGGTAGCTGTGACTGACGCACTTAGTCCTAGTGACCTCCAGCTTACATCTGCCCAACCTATGCTGACAATACCCCACTGGGTTGCTACTTCACTGCACTTTCGGGTGCTTTTTGCACTTATTCATTTTTCTTGAGTGATAATTTTGTTAGTTTATTACCCTGTCTTCCAATTTTGTATCCACTGTACCTTTGTTACTGCTTCCTCTGTATAACCCAATTATAGCCTTCCAATGTAGTATCCATTGTACCTTTATGTGTTATTTCTTCCTCTGTATAACCCAATTGTTTTGATGTGGCGCCTTTGTAAATAAGCCCCTGGCTCAAAGGTCTTAATTCAGAGATTTAATAAAATATGAAATATTAAAAAAACCCACAATGAGCAGAGGAGGGAAGGAGAGAGGAAATATGACAGAGACCTTTAAATATCTCACGGGGGTAAATAAGGTACAGGAGAGGAGTATTTTTCAGAAGAAGAGCTGCTCAACAACAAAGGGACATGCTATGAAGCTGGAGGGGTGTAGACTCAGGAGAGAAGTGAGGAATTACTTCTTTAAAGAAAGAGTGGTGGATTCCTGGAACAGCCTTGCAGTGGAGGTGGAGGGGCAAAAACAGCAGTGGGGTTCAAGAATGCATGGAATAAGCACAAACGAATCACAGTAGAAGGGAAGGAGGGAGAGAGTAAGTTGTAGACTGGGCACAGTCTGATGTAATAAGTAGAGGTAAGGAGAAACTGTTAGAATGGATGGGCCAAGCAGACCATATCTGCCATCAAATTCTTTGTTTCTATGTTCTTGCTTCTCAGAACTGTCAGGTAAGGCCTGAGCAGTAGTCTTGGTCTTATGCCAGAGAGAATTTTGATATTTCATCCTATGGGCCTGGTAGTTGGCAATGCGCAGACCCAGAGATGCTGAGCCATACTTATATTTGCTCAGGACATCACACTTCCTAGACTCCTTGTCAGAAGGGAGGGAGCCAAGGTGTTTGAATGCCCTGGACCTGTCATGTGCTGCCATAACAACTACTGAATCTGCCTCAGGCTGCATGGCATAAAAAGGTTTTTGTGATGGGGCAAAATAGAATTTATCTGCCTGTATAGGAACTGAAGGGATGTTGCTTGGCCTATGGAAAGTAGCATAAGTGGCATCCTCTAAAGCTGGTAAAAGAAGAAGCACAACTATAGTATGAGACTCAGGGAGCTCCAAAAAGTGTAATGAATTATTTTTGGTGGTGTCCTGTTTTTCCAGGGCAAAATCCATTGCAGTCTGTAGTTGCTGCATCATGGAAAGAAAGGAAGGGTGTTTTGGAGGTGACCTGCGAGTGATAATGACGGAGTCCTTGTTGAGGTATAATAGGTCAGTAAGCATAGCAAAACCAGGAGCAGTTATACAATTCACAAGTAGTGTTTTTTTTTATAAATGACAATAGAATAAAATAAAATAAAAAAATTGTCCAGGACAGCGAAATACAAGAGCAGTACTAACAGAGAAAGCTAAAGTCCTTTATCTGAGGGTTTCTTCCCAGTTTCCAAGAAACCTCTACAGCACAAATATTGTTGCCTTTTTTTATAACAGGTCTTTGCCTGACAATTAACTACTTCATTCTGAGCATGATAAAGAGACATCCCATTTCTCACAAAATGTACCAGAGTTCTTGTCGGTTTCCTTACAGAGGAGGCTTGCAAACGAACAGTGTCCCATGCTGGCCTCCTGCTGACAGCTCTGCAAAACAGTTTGCAAACAAGCCTGAGAGGAGCTCAAACTACATCGTAGGTTAACCTCCTAAATTCCAAATAGCTTTTTGCAATCATTTCAACAGTATAACCATATACATTTCGAACCAAGGGATCCCAGTTTCACATAAAGATGCACATATAGTTTTATAACCACAGATATACAAGGGCGAAGAAAAGAGAGAAACAGCAAGTGAACGCAGAAAGATAGTAAGATAGTAAGGATGCACCTATAGTTTTATAACCGCAGATATGCAAGAGGGAAGAAAAGACAGAAACAGGAACTGAAGGCAGAGAGAGAGAGAGTGAGAGGCAGAGAATCGAGGGACCATGAGAGTGATCAGCTCCTAGGTCTCACAAAAACATCTGGTTGTGCAACCAAACAGTCAAGAGACTGAAAAGGAGTGGATAGAGCAGATACTTGCATTTAGCTCTTTCTGCATAACAAATGTGACAGGTTCTTATTCATCCCAGTCACAGTCCTCAGTACAGGTCACGATAGTTGAGCTGGTACCCTGTTCATAGGGAATCTCAGATGGCTCCTCAAGATCCTCCTCCTCCTCCTGCATTGTAAGGCCTTGATTACATTCACAGGTATCATCAACAGTGTCAATGGGCAGGAGGGAACAAGCCAGCAATGAAGGCAGCTGCTGTGGCATAGAATGATCAGGCATCGAGAGGAAATGCGCGGGCATCCCTGTCAACAGTGCAGTGTTAGGTAGGCCACAACATAGGCAGCATAACGTTTCAGAGAATGTTAGGAGAGCCACTTGAACATTGGCACTAGGTTGGCAAAAAGGCACAACAGCAGGAGTCAACAGTGTAGTCTGTGAGATCGTCAACATTGACTACACACTGGGTTGAATAAGGCCAGTAGCATCTAAGCCTAGCCCCAACCTTTGTATCAGGTCAACGGTCGGGTGGGGGTGGGAGGCCTCACCGGCATGCGGTTGATCACGGCAAAGAAATCATACATGTTAGAGGTCTGTGGGGAGACCAGAGTGGAGCGGGGACAATATATCCTTGTCCCGATGCCTGTGTTTATGGTTGCTGAACTTATCCTTGGATTTTGATGACTTGGATGTGGTTGATGAGGACAGCAACACTGACTTCTCATGGAGCTGCTTCGAAGCAGCTTGTTCCTGGAGCCGTTTCTCAGTTTTAGCTACTTTTATTAGAAGAAAAAAACTCTCTGAAGTGCTCTTGTGGCATCAGCTCATTACAGAGTTAAAGCACTTGCAGACATCCCTGTCTCCAACGTTGCGGTCAGTGCCTAGGCAACAGATGCAGACATCACTGGAATTAACAGTGTAAATTTTATCACTGCACTTACAACAAAAAATTATTTTGATGACTCCTTCAACGACATACAGGTCATTGATCAATCACTTAAAAAAAGTGATTACTTCATTGATGAGAAATAAAGCAGCACTGAAACCAAAGGCATTTCTGTGTGGTGATCTAATGAATACGACCAACAGTGGGAAAAGAACTGAGTAGAGGAGGGGTCGCCCATTTGTATACGTACGCTGACACCAGATGACGTTGTGGGTGGCCCGTCGGCACTGCTTGCACAATTTTCCATGTGGTCCTACTGCTTGATGGCTATATGTTCCAAGGGTGTGGCCTGATGAAAGAGAGATCCCCCCAAGAAGACCTAGGTGCACAACAGCACCCAGCTCCTGTATCTGAAGTCCAGCTTGCGGGGGAGGGGGGCTCTGGAGACTCTACTGCCAATTAATTGAGAAGTGAAAAATAATTTAGTCTGGGCCAGTGAGGAGCCACCAGAATCAAAGTGACATGCTCTGCCCTTAGCTTGACCAGAAATCTTTTGTATTAGATGGAATGGGGAAAGCATATAGAAATCTTCTATTCCAGAAGAGGGACAATGCGTCTTGCCAAAAAAACTCCAGGCCCTGGAATGAGCAAGCAGAAACGCAGCAACTTTGTGGTGTTTGGAGATGGAAACAGGTGGCTGTCTGAACAACCCCCTTTTCCTAAGAAGTCTACCACAATGGAGTCCAAGAGCTCCCATTCATGGCAGACCACACTGGTCTGAATCAGGTGATCTGCAAAAGCATTCAGAATCCCGAGGAGGAACACCACACTGACAGAAATCTGGTGTGCTCCACTGCCCAGTGCCAAACTCTCATTGCTTCTTTGCAGTGAGCATATGAACTCCACCCTGCTGATGATGTAGTACATCATCGACATTATCTGTAAGGATCAACACCTGTTTTTCCAAAAGGAGGGCAGTAAGGACCTGTAGACCATGTAGAACAGCCTTCATCTCCAGACTGTTGCAGTGAAGCTATGTAAGAAGAGGGTCCCATTAACCCTGGGTTCTGAAAGGGCCCAAATTGGGCCCCTAACCATCCCCAAGGCGTCTGTAGTCATAACCACAAGGGGGAACAGCCACAGGAACAGAGACACTTTCTCCAGGTTGGACCAGTCCAGCCACCACAGTAGGGAATGAGGGAGGGAAGGAGAGACCAATATGAGACGCTCCAACTCGTCTGAGTGTTAAGCCCACTGCACTCCAAGGAACCAATGCAGAATCCTCACATGGGCCAGCGGAATTGTCAGGATGGCAGTCACAGTCAGGCCACTCAGTCTTAAAGGACACGTAAACAGCCTTTTCTGCCAGTGGACAATGTCAAAATCAAGCTTCGCAGAGAGGTAAAGGAAAGGCTGCCATTTATATTGATGCTAAAACTGCATTTATAAATTTAACATAAATGCAGTTTCATAGCATTTATAAAAATGTACCGACGTGATGCACTTCAGGAGAACCACTAGACCACAAGGTATCTGCTGACTTATACTATTGTTCAGTTCCTAGGGAAAATGGAAATGACAATTTTCAACTGCTTATGTGAAAAATAAACAAACAGAATCATTGCCTTACATGTGCACTGCTAAAAATAAACACACAAGTCATGATTTTGATTATTTTGCTGAAAGAAATATAAAATGTAATTGAAATGAAAGGAACCAGTTACAACCAGGGCCCCAATTTTTCTGCAGCACATCAAAGCAAAGTTCTGCGGCACTCAACACCAATTTCTGCGGCAATTCTGCGGCACATTTTTACCCTTGATTTTTTTCCTTTTTTTTTTTGCCATATCTGACACAATGCACACTCGTAACACAGTCATTTTATGGGTGTTTGTCAATAAAATTTCAACATAGCCAGTTTAAGACCTCTGCTTATGAACAGTTTCACTGTGATTTTCTTAATCTGTCCCGAACATTGATTTCGCATAACGGTGCCATTGTGCGCTACATGTGCGAAAACACATTTTGGGTGAGATGTTAAAAATGACAAGTTGTACTGTTCATAAGGAGGTGTGGTAAAATGGCAATACTGAAAATCTGGAGTGAAAATATTAAAAATGCCTGAAGTTACAAGAGTGTATAGGAACTGCACAACACATGCTTGTAAAACAGTCACTTTGGGGAATATTTTCACCAAATTTTCAACATAGGGTTTTTGGGAGCCTACCTCATGAACTGTGACACTGTCATTTTGTTAATCATTCCAGAAAGGTGGTTCCGCGCAGTGACTGCGGAGCGACCTTTCCAGTCTGATTAACGAAATAACAGTGTCACAGTTCATGAGGTGGGGCCCCAAAAGCCCCATGTTAAAAATTTGGTGAAAAAATTCCCAGAAATGGCTGAGATATGCACTAAAGTTGAAAAAAATCCATTTATGCCATTATACAGCTTACCGGCATTTCTACAGTTCGCGGTCGGCTTTGAAGAATGCAGACGTGTTCCCGGTCCACTGAAGATCGTCACGCTAGGCTCCAGAGGTAAGTAAGGGTTGAGGTGGGGGTAAGATGGGGGTGTGGGAGGCAGGTACGAGGAGGGTGGTGCGGGTTGTAGGGGGCAAAAGAATCAACGAGGGAAGGTTTTTGTTTGTTTTTAGATACACGGAAGCTTTAGCCACGCTGGGTTGGGCTCCCAGCATGGCAGCTGGGGGAGAGAGACAGTGAGCCGGCGGGGGATTGGGCACCTCCGTCGGCAGGCACTTGCCTTCTGGGGTGGGCTCCCAGCATGGCACCAGGCAGCTTGGGGGGGTGTCGGCGGGGACTGGGCACCCCTCACGGCTAAAGGGACATTGTTCCAGGCTGCCGCGAATCACAGGTGACGCCAAATTCGCGGATATTTTCTACGGTTTGCTTCACCCACGGAATTGTGGAAAACTCGGGGCCCTGATTACAACTGCAGAGTGCCATGTAGCTCTGCCTTTTGCTCTTATGACATCATTCCATCTGACGTCTGCCAGCGATTCTATAGACTTGACAGAGCAGGGGGGCTGTTTAACTTTTTTAATGCTACAAAACTTCATTTATCTTAAATTTATAAATGCAGTTTTAGAACTGGTGCAAACACCAGCCTTTCCTTTACCCCTCTATGAAGCCTAATTTTGGTACTGTGCACTCGCTAAAAAGGCTGCTTATCTGTCTTTTAAAAGAAAGTGGGCTGCCACAGTCACTGGAGATAACCAGCTGTGGCTGTGCAGCTAGTGCCATGGCGTGGTCTAAGGGCAGAAACACCCAACCGAGACCCGCATCCAGCAGGGCTCCTATGTGTTGGAGCCTCCAGACCAATTTCGACTCAGTGATCAATATGCCAAGTTGCTCAAATAACTGCACAGTCCAAAAAGTGTGTATACAATCACTTCCCAAGACAGGGCTTTTAATAGCCAATCATCTATGTAATGGAAGACATACAGATCCTCCTTATGGAGGACCACTGCCAACGATGCAAATACTTTGGTAAAGACACATGCTGCAGAGTATGACCCAAAAGGCAAAACACAAAACTTGTAGTGTGAACACTGAAGAAAAAATTACTCACTTTAGTAATTGTGTTTCTTCTAATGGAGTCTTGCTGTATTCTGACCATCTGCAGTTAGCCCCAGCCTTTAGCCGGAGAGTAGAGGGTTAATTTTCTATGCAGTGCATAGAACACTGAGTTCGAGCTCGTTTGAGGTCTCTGTCTGCAGCACTTTGAAACCCAACCATCAGATTCTTACGAGCAAACACTCACTAACTATGTGGAAATTGTAACATTTTTTAACTAGCCAACTGACAATCAAAAGTTTTGGATTCCCAAAGGAAGACTCAAGTCAGGAAACCCAAAACCAAAAACCTATCCAAAATAAAGATTATAATATAATCACCCAAGTAAAAAGGAGGGTGTGCTGAAGACACCCCTGGGGTGCAACACTATACCTGCCCACCCACTTCCCAAAAACAGGTTCTGAGGGGAGGCAGGGAGGGAAGTCAGAACACAGCAAGACTCCATTAGAAGAAACACAGTTACTAAGGTGAGTAATTTTTTCTTCAAACAACATGAAGACTTGCTGTATTCTGACAATCTGCAGACTACCAAGCAGTACCTCCATGGAGGAGGGACAGAACCTACTTTGGGAATAGGCTCTGAAGTACTGCTGTGCCAAACCGAGCATCGCTCCTATCCTGGATATCCAGAGAGTAATGTTTGGTAAAGGTATGGAGTGTTTTCCAGGTGGCTGCTTGACAAATTTCTAACAGAGGGATATCCCTGGCAGCAGCCAGGGAAGCAGCTGCACCTCTTGTGGAATGAGCCCTCAGGCCTGAGGGTGGGATTTTTCCCCCCGTTTCTCGTAGCAGAATTGTATACAAGAAACAATCCACCTGGCAATAGTTATTTTGGTGGCAGGTCTGCCCTTTCCCACTTCCCCATAAGAGAGGAACAACTGGAGGGAATCAAACCTGTGACCCTTGGTACGCTCTATGTAGTAGCTAAGGGCTCTTTTAACATCTAAAGTGTGTAGCCTCCTCTCCCCTGAGGAAGAATGATCAGTGAAGAAAACAGGGAGAGACATGGACGGATTCAAATGGAAGTCTGAAACCACCTTGGTCAAGAACCTCCTATTGGTTCTAAGGACCACTTTATCTCTATGGAAGGAGATAAAATCAGGTTCCACTGACAGGGCTTGCAATTCCCAAATACGTCTGGCAGAGGTAATGGCTACCAAAAACACAGTTTTCCAAGTCAAGTACTTAAGCTCTGCTGAGGACACAGGCTCACATAGGGGTTGCATAACTTGAGCAATGCAAATATTTAAGTCCCAGGGAGAGGCAGGATCCCTAAAGGGAGGATTCGTAGGAAGCAATCCCTTGAAAAACTTACAAAATATAGGGTGAGATGACAGTGAAGAAGGCTTTCCCACTGACAGAAAAGCAGAAACAGCTGACAAATGTACCTTTAGAGTAGCTGGTCTGAGGCCTAGACCATTAAGATGGACCATACAATCCAGAACTGTAGGCAAATCAGCAGTGTCTGGGGATATATGCTTCTTGGAACACCAAATGCTGAATCTTTTCCATTTGGAGTCATAAATCTTTCTGGTGATAGGCTTTAGAGAGGCTTTGAGAATATCCAGAACCCCTTGGGACAGATGCAAATCTGCATACTCTAGCTCTTCAAAAGCCATGCCTTGAGATTGAGGGACCGAAGATTGGGGTACCAAATTCTCCCCTGTGAGGAGGTTAATAGGTTAGAATTCCTGGGAAGAGACAGGGGAAGATGGACTGCTAGGGACAGTAAGAGGGGGTACCAGGGCTGCCTGGCCCAATCTAGAGCAATTAGAATCATTTTGCAGGGTTGTGACCTCACTTTGACCAGAATCTCGAACAGTAGAGGAAAGGGAGAGAAGGCATGGATAAATTTCCCTTCCCAGTTCAACATCAGAGCATCCAGAGGGACTAAGCCCAAGACTGGGGGCTGTACAAAACAGGGAAAGTTGGTGATTGTCTGGGGCTACAAAGAGATCCATCTCTGGAGTGCCCCACCTTGAGAAAATCACTTTTAAGACCAGAGGGTCCAGGGACCATTCGTGATGGTCCTGGGAGATCCTGCTCAGTACATCCGCTAGCAAACTGTCCTTCCCTGGAAGGTGGACAGCTATCAGAGAGGTCTGCAGGGAATAAGCCAGGGACCACAATTTCATGGCTTCCGTGCACAAGGCAGTGGACAGAGTGCCTCCCTGCTTGTTGATGTATTACATGGTAGTGGTGGTGTCTGTTCTGACCTGAACCATCTTGTTCTACATTGACTGAGAGAAAGCTTGTAGGGCCAGAAAAACTACCCTGAGTTCCAGGAGACTGATAAGAAGGGATTCCTGAGGGGACCACAGTCCCTGGGCAGTGAGAGCCCCCAGATAGGCTCCCCACCCCAAAAGGGAAGCATCCACGGTAAGGACCACCGAATGAGACTAACAAATGGGACCCCTTGCCTTAAATCATCCTGATCCTGCTACCATTGAAGAGCTTGGATCAGTGTCAGAGTCACTGGAATCAGTTTGGTAAGAGGATCCTTTCTTTGGGACCAAAAGGCCCTCAGATGGAACTGAATGTCCCTCATCTCGAATCTTGCCTCTTGGACCACTGCTGTAGAAGCTGCCAAGTGGCCCAAGAGTTGAAGGAAATGCCTTGCTGGTCGGGACACCTGAAGGCTGAAGGAAGAAGTCAGTTCTATAAAAACTCTTGCCCTTTCCAGGAGAAGAAAGGCTCTTGCTTTGACAGTATCTAGCTCTGTCCCTATAAAGGTAAGGAGCTGCACTGGTTCGAGAACTTCGAGAACTGACTTGGGGAGGTTGAAAAGAAATCCCAGGGAAGTGAGCACTTGCTGGGTCACTTGCAGGTCTGACTTGACTTATTCTGGAGACTGACTGACTAGGAGCCAGTCATCCAGATATGGAAAAATGGCAACTACTACTGTCAGGCACTTTGTGAAAACCCTTGGAGCTAATGTTGGGCCAAAGGGCATTGTTTTGAACTGATAATGGCCTGAGGCAACTTGAACCTGAGGTACTTTCTATGGGACCACCTGATAGGGATGTGAAAGTAGGCATCTTTGAGGTCCAGAGAGGCTAGCCAGTCCCCTGGCCTTAGACAGGGAAGAATTATTCCCAGAGTCACCATCTTGAACCTTGGTTTTAAAAGATGTTTGTTCAGGTATCTTAGATCTAGGATGGGTTGCCGCTCCTGTCTTTTTTGGGGTAAGGAAGTATCTGGAGTACAGACCTTTGCCCTGATGTAGGGCAGGAACTCTCTCTATGGCCCTTAAGACCAGAAGAGATGAAACCTCTGCCTCTAGAGCAAGGGTTTCGGAGAGACCTGCAGGTGTAAAAGATCTGGCTCTCATCTTCGGAAATTTTTTTAAAGCTGAGAACTAGTCCCTGGCTTACTACTTCCAGGATCCACTTGTCTGAAGTAACAGACATCCAGTCCTGAACGAAGTAATCCAGCCTGCCCCCTACAGGGAGAGAAGAGTCGACCCGGGCAGACCCATCAGGGTGTCTGCTTGGCAGGGGCCTTAGGATGAGGAGTGGATGTAGCCCTGCTCATCCCCCTTCTGCCTCTCCCTCTGAAGAACCCCCTCTGTGAAAAGGGAGAAGATGCCTGTGCTTGGTAGAAAGGCCTATGACAAGGCCTGCCTCTGCCCCTAGATTGCTGCCTTTGAGGAGTTGCCTGCCTCTCCTTGGCCTGCGCACTCCTATAAGTGGTCCTGCATGCATCCATTTTCTTCATGTAATTCTCTGTCTGCTCCCCAAACAGAGAATTATCCACCACAGGGAAATCCATGTCCTTAGCCTGGATATCCTTTGAGAGGCTAGTACATCTGAGCCAAGCCATCCTCTGAAGAGCCACAGATGTAGCCATGACTCTTGATGACACATCACTGGAGTCCACAGCAGCATGAAATTGTACCTTTGATGCCTCAATCCAATCGGCAGCCACCTCCTCCAGCTCCTTGGCCAGCTGGGGGGAGGCCTGTTTAGCAATTGCCAGTACAGTGTCCCACCTGCACTTCTGGTACCTGGCTGTATAGGCCATATAGTTAGCCTGCCTGAGTCCCACGGAGGATGCCATGTACTGTTTCTTAGTCATGTCATCCATCTTCCTGGAGTCTTTGCCTGGGGGGTGTGAAGCCAAGGGGATATTTGCCTTGTCACAGGCTGCAGCCTGCACTACCCCAATGTGGCTACATTGCTGATATAAAAACTCTGTATCCGAGCCTGATAAGGTGTACCTCTTGTTCATCCTTCTGTCAACGGGAGGTACAGAATTAGGAGACTTCAGGATTTTTTGTGTCTGCGTTCCAAAGGACTTATGAAGGGGAACAGACAGTCTCCCGGACTGGGATGTCCATCATTTCAACAAAATCAGGCTCCTCCTGATCCTCCACAGCCTCCTCCATAGGAAGCTGGAGGGTTTATGCCACTTTTCTGTAAAACAGATAGTGGGGAGGGGACTCAGAGAGCCTAGGAGTGGAAATACCATAAGGTCTGTCTGGGGAGATGTCCGGTTCCACAGGCACATCCAGACTTTCACCATCATCACCGTCATCTTCAAAATCCCCCTCCTCAAACTCCTCAAACTCCTGTTCATAAAATTCTTCAGGGGTATAATCTTGAACCAGGGGAACCGACCGAACCGAACCACTGTCAAAAGGCGCCGGATCGGTCAGAACCGGGCGAAGCGATTCCACAATCCGAATCGCTCTGGCCACTTCCTCGCCGATCGGAACATGAACCTCTGGATCCGAACCAGTCGATTTCTCTTTGTGTTTTCTTCTTGTAGGAACCGATCCCTCATAATCATCTCTCCTCTTGCCCTAAGAAGTACTGCCCTGGTCAGAGGGCACTCCTTCTGGTTCGGTTGGAACCGAACCGGGCTGGCCATCCGGGTCAGCGGACTCTCAGCTTCCTTTTCTCTAAGTCTACCTAATTTTTTTAGGAACGTTTTTACATATTTGGCAGTCTGTATCGAGGTCGTCAAACCCCAGACAATAAACACAAGTGGTGTGGGGATCAGCCTTAACAAAGACCTTCCCACACTCACTGCAGTGTTGAAACTCAGTGGGCCCGTTTTTTTCCTTGGGTTTCTCAGACATGGCCAACCTAACCAAACTTACCCTTTTTTCAGCAACCGCCAGGCAAGACTCCATTATCAGTTTCTAACCGCGTTACCGGTACTGGAAAAAAAAACCCCGCTGAAACACGTTTTTTTTTTAAACCGATAAGGACCGGTAACCACACACTAAGAAAGAACACAAGAATTAATACAAAGGATCGGTTCAGCCGAACCGATCGAAATACAAGTTTACAATTTCCACAATAATCAGAGAACCTATCTAAGTACTCAAGGTACCGCAGACAGAGCCTGAACTGACAATGCAGAATTAAATTCTGGATGAAACCGACAACTTTAACCGACTTTGAACCGAGCAGGAGGAGAAATCTCTGGAGCGACTGTTCAGTGAGGTGGAGTAAAGAATCTGACGGCTGGGTTTCAAAGTGCTGCAGACAGAGAACTCAACCAAGCTCGAGCTCAACGTTCTAAGCAATGCACAGAAAATTAACCTTCTACTCTCTGGGGCAGTTTAAAGGCTGGGGCTAACTGCAGATGGTCAGAATACAGCAAGACTTCATGTTGTTTGAAGTATGAAACGCAAATACTTTCTGCGAGACTATCGGATTATGACAGGAAGGTGAGCTCCTTCATTTCCAGTGCGATCATCCAGTCCCCCCTCCCCTTTTTTTTTTTATTTACTACTTTTTGGTGCCTCTCACTGCCGGCACCATCTGCCGAGTCATGGACCCCATGGCTGCGGCTTCTCATATTAGCCACCCTCCCAGTACCCTCTGGCTTAACCCCCCCCCCGGGTGGGGTTGTGCCACTCGACCCCTTTGAAAGGTGCCACTATTGACGGGATGGGTGGGAATCGGCCTGGGAGCCAACTGCAGTCGGGGGGCAGGCATCATCAAGGCAGTGGGTGGCAGGCCTTTTCTCCCTGTGAGCAGGGGTGGGAACGTGCAATGACACCAGCATCCATCCCGCCCCTCAGATCCTTGTTGGTGCCGGACACTGTGGTGCCCCTGGCCTCTGCCAGGGATCCCTTGAGCACCAGTCACATACCGCACGCTCCCCCGGAAAAGGAGAGCAGTCCACGAGACCCTCGATCCATTTCCCCAGCTGGCCCTTCGATGACCTAGGTCCATTCCCGAACCCGGGTCGCCGACGTCACAAGCGGAAATCTGACCACTGCGCTGACAGGCTGGCTCCACTCCCCTTTTAAACTGTAGCGTCAACAGGGACAGCACTGACACCATTCTGAACTTTTTATATTCTATATACAACTTCAGAGTCCTTCGGTCTAGTATAGGCCTTAAATCCCCCGTCCACTTTAGAAGCAGAAAATACCAGGAATAAAATAGTACAGTTATGTACAATAAGAACTTGCCATTACAGTAGCTCTTCAAAAGAATATCTTTCATGAGGCCACACCTATGGAACTACAGCTACCAGGCACTAAGACCACACGGAAATGTTTCTAGGTGGTAGTCTACAATGGGCCGCCCATGACATCATAAGCTGGCAACGTCCCGCCCATATAAACACTGACGGCCCGCGCCACCCTCAGTTCTCCCACTGGAGGCCATATACAGAGGATCTCCTGCTGGAGAACCGATGGGAGCCAGATGTTCCCACTATATAGAAAGGTGAAACAGAAGGTGAACCGTCCTAGAGAAAAGAAAGACACAGAAAAGCCCTAAGGCCATGGGGGACAAGTGGTGGGATTGCATGGCCTGATGCAAGCGATTCTCTTGAAAATCTACTGTTATGGTAAGTTCTTATGTAACTGTACTATCTTCATTGAGGATGTCTTTTGTATCAGGCCACAGCTACAGGACAAGTCACAGTCTGGGTGGCTAGAAGATATAGGCTTTTAAAAGGATACCTTGAAACACAGCCAGGCCGAAGCCTGCCATTCTTCTAGAGGCAATATCCAAACTGCAGTGTTTAATGAAAGTGTGGACAGTAATCCGATTTGCAGCAGTACAGATCTCTGCACCTGAAACATTCCTATAACAAGCAACTGAAGTGGCCATACCTCTGGTTGCATGACCACGAACAACACAAGGAAGTTACATATGAACATACGAATAAGCCAGAAGAAGGCCACTTGGTCTATCTAGTCCGCTCATATTGCAGGGTACACAGCTTGAGCTAATGTCCCTGCCCTCCCTCCCCATGTCCTCCAACCCATAATCCTTACCTTTCCCCTATGCCTATCCCAGCCTCTCAGTTGCCCACTGTCTTCAACGAGATCACCTCTTCCGGCAGCGCATTCTGAGTGTCTACTACCCTCTCTGTGAAGAAGTTCTTCCTGGTGGCACTGAGGGTTGAAGTGCTGGACGCCAGACCTCACACCACACTAGCAATCTAGGTTCAGGAATGGACTCGGGCCACCGTGGATCGGCAGGGGAGAGGGTGGACTGAGCATCCCAGGACTGCTCTACTCCCTCTGGGGAGGGTAAGGGGAAGCATGTCTCAGTGTAGCGGCCCCTGGCAATGACCGGGGCAGCACAGTTGCAGTGCAAAGTAGGGGAGGAGCACAGCAAGACATCAGCTTACGTGCCGTACGTCATTGCACTGCCGGCTCCTAGGGGCAAAAATGGAGGAAATGGCTGGGCGCGACTGACACAGCTTGATGGCTGCGCCCCCGCTGATCCGGAGGACTGTTGTGGAATCGCGCTGGGGGGTTCAGTCCAGCCCGGCTCAGAGAGGCATGGAGGAGGCCCTCCAGCGGGTTGGAGTGGCCGCATCGGACCCCCATCATGTCAGTGAGCCTGCTGTTCTCCGGGGCGGTGGGACCTGGTGGCTGGATGCCCCCACCAGTGATGCTGCAGAGGCGCATAAATAATGACATGATTAAAAAAAAAAAGTGCTTCCTGACCTCCTTCCTAAACCTCCCACCCTCCAGCTTAAGACTGTGCCCCTTTGTGTTATGGTTGCCACTCAGCTTAAAGAGACTCTCCTGCCGGCCCGCTGGCGCAGAGGGCTGAGGCACTGGATGTCTCACCTTGCGGCACGCCAGCAACCCGGGTTCAGAAGCGAGCCTGGGACGTCCGGAGGCTGGCATTGGGGGTGGGCGGAGCTGGATGGGAGCAGCCATCAGGCAGCTTTCCTCTCTGGGGAGGTGGGGTGGCATCCCTCACTCATGGCTACCCCCTGGTGGAGGCCAAGGGGCTGTGCAAGCACGGTGCCAGAGACAGGCCAATGGGGCGGGCGGAGGAGGGCTGTTACAGGGGCTGAAAGGTGCACGCATGCCTCCACACACACGCGTCCTTCTCCTCATGTCCTCAGGAAAATGGGGAGAAAGTGGGGGAAAAACAGCAGCAGGATGGTGACTGACTCTCCACAGGCACCACTCCTGAATCAGGAGTAAGGTAAGCCCTGGTAATTCTGAGGGATGGAGCTGGGGGAGCTGGTCAGATGAGGGCCATAAGGGGAGGAGAACAAACAGAAATACTTAAAAAAGACTCTCCTTATCCACCTTATTTATCGCTTTCAAGTACTTGAAGGTCCCAGTCAGGTCCCCTCTCTCTCGTGTGCCTGTCTTCCATGGAGTACATGTTCAGTGCCTAAAACCTCTCATCATATGCCTTACCCGGCTGACCCGCTATCACCTTTGTAGCCCTCTTCTGGACCTTCTCCAGCAGGTTAATGTCCTTTTTGAGGTGTGGGCACCAGTACTGAACCCCATACTCTAGACGAGGCCTTACCAGGGACATGTACAAGGGTAGTATAACCTCCTCTCTCTCCTACTACTGATCCCCCTAGATATGCATCCCAGCATCTTGTTTGCCTTTGCTGCTGCTTTCTTGCACTGCGTGGAGTGCTTCAGGTCACTAGCAAGTATCACTCCCAGGTCCTTCTCCTCCTCTGATGCAGATATTCGGACTCCACCCAGGTAGTACTATGTCCTTGGATTCTTGGCTCCAATATGCATAACTTTGCATTTCTTGGCATTGAAGCCAAGCTGCCAGATCCTGGACCACCTCCCCAGCTTTTCCAGGTCATCCTGTAGGTCCTGTATCCCTTCAGCTGTGTCCACTGTCCCGCAGAGCTTGGTGTCATCCACGAATAGACACATTTTGCCCTTAATGCCATCCCCAATGTCACTGATAAAGACACTGAACAACACTGGCACCAGCACCGAGCCCTGCGGGACCCCACTGGTTACCTTTCTGGTATCAGATCACTCTCCCCCCACAACCACCCTCTGGGTTTTGTCCCTCAGCCAGTTTTCCATGCATCTGACCATCTTTTCCCCCCCCGACCCCAAGATCCACCAACTTCTTGATCAACCTTTTATGGGGCACAGAGTCAAAGGCCTTGCTGAAATCAAGACAGAGGATGTCAATCAGACTCGTTTAACACGATCCTACCCCCCACCCCATGAACTTATGCCGCCTCACATCCTGAAGACAATGTTCCTCTAGATATTCCAGCAACCTTTCCTTTAGGATGGTCTCCATGAGCTTGCCCACAATGGAGGTAAGACTGACTGGTCTATTATTCACCAGGTCATTCTTGGGACCACTTTTGTGGAGGGGCACTACATGTCCTGTTCTCCAGTCCTGTGGTACCATGCCTGACTCTAGTGAACTATTAAATAGGTCTGTCAGTGGCCCTGCCAGCTCCTCAACCAGTTCCTTTAGTACCCTTGGATGTACTCTGTCCGGGCCTGGTGATTTGTCCACCTTCAATGCCAGTAGCCCCTCACTCACTCTATACTCCTCTATCACTGCATCTGTGTTCCCCTCCGCCCTGGTCCTCTTTTTCCTCCTGAAGGCACTGGTCCGTCCTTCTTCCTGGTGAAGACAGAACAGAAGTACTCATTTAGTATCTCTGCTTTTCCCCCATAATCCTCCACCCACTCCTCCCTTTCTTAAGTCTAACAATCCCTTCCTTCTTGTCCCTTTTCTCACTTATATAGTGAAAGAAAGCCTTCTCCCCCTTCTTAATTCTTTCAGCTATCTGCAGCTCCTTCTGTGCCTTTGCTCACTGGACTTCCCTTGCTTGCCTCACTAGCCAGCCTTAGGTAATCTTCCCTATCCACCTCTCTCTTGGTCTTTCTGAATTTTCCCTTACTACCTGGGCAACCCCAGAAATGAACCAGCTGACCGCTTTGGCCCTTGTATTCTTCCCCCTGGGCCTAATGCACTCATCTGTGGCAACCAGTATTCCTTTCTTAATGATGGACTACCCCCATATCTGCTCTGATGCCCGGCAGGTGGCTACTTAGCACTTTGCCCATTTTCCTGACATCCACCCTCCTGAAATCTAAGATTTTGGTCTTAGTTGGGATGCTTTCCCAGCCCACATCCAACTGGAACCACACTGTGCAATGGTCACTTCCGCCCAGTACACATCGCAGTTGCACAGTACAGGACTAGGAATTAGTTACAAAATCCACATAATAACCCACAACAGAAGTGCTGCTTGTGCTTAGGTGACACAGTACCATACCACATCAGGAGGAAACAGACAGAGGCAGCAAGTTTGTCAGAGTATACTTTTTAAGGGCCAGCAAGTACAGGGTTGCTTATTTTGGAGGAAGTATACTTTCATAAGTATAGGTGCATTTGCTTTTGAGAGAGAGTGAGTATTTAAAAGATGGCAGTCAGGGGCAGCTCTGCAGGGTGGAAGGGAGCTTGTTACAGAGCTGCATAGCTCTATACCAAAACGACCTTTGTCCAGTGGCTGTGCGTACTCTGGAGGGGGTTATGAGGAGAAGCGGACAGTTCTTCCATATTGTCTGTGCACTACTACGTTCTGTAGGTGAGGTAGATGATTGTCTAGAATGTTGTATGTAAGGCAGAGTGAGGACTGATTGGGTCTGTCATCAGGAGAGGGCCAATTCAAAGATGTACGTACTGTGCAGTGGTGCTCCCTGCTTTCACTCGTCATGCAAATCTACATACCTTGTGATAGAGCATTATAAGTCTGCTGAGCTCTGTCTCCCTTAGGGATGTTAGTATAGGAGCTCCTTAATGAAGTGTCAGGAACAGGATGGAGTACGTTACTGCTAGTCTGGCCACATTCATCAGAAATGCTCTTAGTCTGTACAGCAGACCTATCTTATCATTTATTTTTATTTAAACTTTTGTTAACCAGGTAAGTGTTATAAACCAAGGCCCTTTTTCAAACATGACACGGGACCATAAAATATAGTCAAGGTGTTACAAAAGTTAATGTTGCATACAGTATAAAATGTACATAATACATACAAGACAAACCTACAGTAGACTAACACTTATATATAAGAGAATCTAAATAAAATTTCTTCAGAGAACCCTTAAAACTGTCATAATTCTGTAAATGCTGTATTTCTAAGAGTAGCTCGTTCCAAGAAGGAGGAGCAGAGGCAGAGTAAGCTTGCTTTCCAACACAGGTTCTCATCCTAGGGACCATAAGTGACGCTGATGTGTTAGAACGAAGGGCCATGTCTGTATTTCATTGATGTAACAAGGCAAACAGTGTGATAGTAGTTTGGTATTGCAGTGAATATGGGTTCTGAATGTGAGTTCTTGTTCCAGTAGAATTCCTAGGTATTTTATATTGTCCACGGGTTGCAGTCTGGTCCCTTTGCTATCTGTGATCTTTAGAAGTTCAGTTCTGTCTGTGCCTAGCTTTCTGGACCTGAAGAGTATGGTCTGAGCTTTTTTGGTGTAAGTACTAGGTGGCTAGATGAGAGCTATTTACCCAGTAGAGCAAAGTCCTCATTTAGCCTCCTTTCGATGTCTGCAATATCACTGCCATCCCTATACAAGTCTGCATCACTGGCATAAAGAATTGTTTTTGCTTCCCCAGAGTTGGATGGTAGTTTACTGATAAAGTGAGAAAAGAGTAACAATTCGAGTATGAACCCCTGTGAAACGCCACCAGCGATTGCGTGACAAGAGGATAGGCAGAAGTTTCACTTAACTGTTTGTTCGCAGCCTACTAGGTAGCTTCTGAACCATGCAATTACAAGGTGGTCTAACCAAAGACTCCCTAATTTGGTCACTAGGATCTCATGATTCACCAGGTCAAAAGCCTTGGCGAGATCAATGAAGATGGCTCTTGTGGCTTTTCAATCATCAATGGCTCTGAAGCTGTTTGTAGTGAGACATACCATGGCTGTGTCAGTCCCGTGGCTTTTGCAGAATCCATGCTGGACTGTGGCCAGCGTGCTGTGTCCTCTAGGTGACCTATCAGTAGACTGCAGATGAGCAGACAGTGGACCCTGGCCATGTTGTCTGCAAAACTGTCAGGGAGATGTCAAGATTCATGGCCGGAACCTGTGTCCCTTCTTTTTCAGTGGACTTACCTGTTTGTGGTGAACATTTTTCCTTTCTGCGTTTCTCCTCCTCTGAATGGTAGTATTTATCCACCAACTTCAATAATTTGTCTTTTTTCTTTGATGACTCACCGATGGCCACCATCGACCAGAGACTGACAGTCTGACAATGAACAGGGAACGAGAGACGATGGAGAAGCCACGTTTGCTGCAGCCCGTTTCTCCATTTCATAAGATCAAAAGAATGTTTTCTAAAGCTTTCTTATGACATCTCCTGGCTAAAGCCCTGGCAAACTGCGCATGCTTTAACACTGTGGTTTGCATCAAGACAATGGACACAAACGGAGTGGTAGTTGTCTATAAATTTTAACATTGCTGAAATGGCAATATCGGAAAGAACAGTTACGTAAGAAACTCCAGTTACGCAAGAACTTACTGTAACAGTAGATCTTCGAGAGAAGCTCTTGCAGCAGGTAACACTGATGGAACTGAAGCCATCAGGTGCCAGGACCCCATGGCAAATTTCTAGCTAGCAGTCTATAGCGAGGACTGCCCCCTGACATCGGCCCACCCCCCTCAAGCACGCTATAAAGGGAGGGCAGTCCCTGGCATCCCCTCAGTTCTCCTGCTGGAGACTTCAGCATCGAGGATGGAAAGTGATCTGAAATAGAGAACAGAGGTGAATTCCACATAGAGCAATAACAGTAGTGCTGATAAAGGAAAAGAATAATGCAGTGTGTGTCCTCGAAGGGGAAGATGGGAGGGAAGCAGCACCTGCTGCAAGAGCTTCTCTCCAAGATCTACTGCTACTGTAAGTTCTTACATAACTGTATTATCTTACTTAGAAAGTCAGCTCTTGTAGCAGATAACACTGGAAGGACTGAGTCCCAAGCAGTAAAGTAGACCCAGACTGATCCCGGGTGGAAGAAGCAGAGGGAAAGGAAGAGGACAGTGTTCTCAGGAGAGCAGTTCCTGCACAACAGCAAGTTCAAACCCCACTCTGCATTTGGAGGCAATGTCAAGACTGTAATGTTTGATAAAGGTATGGACCAAATTCCATGTCAATCAATCAAAATCTTTATTTAACCAGGCGGACACCGTTGAGCAGAACTCATTTTCGAGGTGGACCTGGGAGAATAATACAAAGGTACAGAAGAAAACAACAGGATTGAAATTGCTGCCAAACACGGCAGCATACATTATATCAGATATAAACCAGCTATCACAGAGTCATCACATACAAAGAATACAAAATACAGTACAGCAGTAGATATGTACAGGTTAAAAACATGGTATAATATAATACACTGAACTGGAATAAACTAGATAACGGTTTTTCACCAGGGAGACAAAATTTCTTTATTTTTTTAGTAAAGGGGCAGAAAGGTAAAAAAATGCTTACGAGAGGAGGGGCAAGGTGTGGGCAGAGAGTTGGGTCAAGGGGTGACAGAGGGAGCAGGAGAAAGCACAACGGCCGCAGTCCAAGGGATTAAGGGAAGCAGTCGCAGGATTCCTAGAGTTGGCGGATGATTAAAGCTTTAAATGCAGCAAGTCTGCATGAGAGGTTTCTTTTCAGGGTTTTTTGTAGCTTGTTCCACAGCAAGGGAAGTACATGGCTTATAGATGCCCTGCCAAAGCGGGATCTAACCTTCGGAATTTTCATTGTTACGTAAGAAGCACTTCTCAGAGCATAGTAAGTTTGGGGGCTTAATGGTAAGCAAGCTGTAATATAGCTGGGCAGATTATTCGTAATAGCTCTGTAGGTCCAAAGTACCACATTTCTCTGATACCTGAGGGTAAGGGAAGGCCAACCCACAGCAGTATATAGGAGACAGTGATGGGTGGAGTAGGGGAGCTCCGTTATGAACCTTAAGGCTCTGTGGTAGAATGCATCGAGTTTGGCAAGAGTACCAGCAGAGCCTTGGCTATATAGGAAGTCAGCACAGTCTAACAAGGGAAGAAATGTTGTTTGGACTAGCCGCTTTTTTGCCTCCCTCAGCAGAAGGGTTTTTATCCTGAAGAATAGTCCTAGTCTCTGTCTCTCTGTCTGAGTTTCTTTATTAACTCTTCAATATGACCCTGGAAGGACAGAGAGAGAGAGAGAGAGCTGTCGATCCAGGCTCCAAGGGATATGAAGGAAGATACATATTCCAACTGATTCCCAATGATGGTGGAGATGGGGGATAGAGAACCGTGGGAGAGAGGGATAGGAGAGTTGGACACGGGAGACAAGAAAAACTTACTCACCTTAGTAATGTTGTTTCTTCTAATGGAGTCTTGCTGTATACTAACAGTAGCAGTGAGTCCCAACCTTCGAACTGCCCCGGAGATGAAAGAGTTAACTTTCCATGCCAGGCATGGAACGCTGAGCTCGAGCTCGGTTGATACTCTGTCTGTTGCTGTTTAAACTCAAACCGTCAAATTTTTACGAGCAAACTCACTAAGGCCCTGTGTGGAAGCTGTAAACCTACACTAGCCAACTGGCTACTAATATAAAAAACACATTTTTTGGTCCAAAACAAAGACTCAAGTCAGAAGACCCAAAAAATGAAAAACACACCATAAGATCACCCAAGAAAAGGGGGTGAAACAACAAGGTGGGCATCTACTGAGTGCCAACACTGCCACTGCCCACCCACATCCCAAAACAGAGGTTCTGAGAGGGGCAGGCAGGGGGTCAGAATACAGCAAGACTCCATTAGAAGAAACAACATTACTAAGGTAAGTAATTTTTTCTTCAAACAACATGAAGTCTTGCTGTATTCTGACAGTAGCAGACAACCAAGCAGTACCTCCATGGAGGAGGGACAGAACCTACTTAGGAAATAGGCTCTGAAGCACAGCTGTGCCAAACCGAGCATCATTCCTAGCCTGAATATCCAAGGAGTAATGCTTGGTAAAAGTGTGAACTGTTTTCCAGGTAGCTGCTTGACATATCTCTAGGATAGGAATATCCCTGGCAGCAGCCAGGGAAGCAGGTGTACCTCTGGTGGAGTGAGCCCTTAGGCCTGAGGGTGGAACCTTACCTAGTTTTCCATAACAAAATTGGATAAAAGAGACAATCCACCTGGCAATGGATTGTTTAGTGGCAGGTTTCCCTTTACCAACCTCACCATAAGTGAGGAACAGTTGGAGGGAGTCAAACCTGTGACACTTGGTATGTTCTATGTAGTAGCTAAGGGCTCTTTTCACATCTAAACTGTGGAGCCTCCTCTCGCCAGAGGAGGAATGGTCAGTGAAGTACACAGGAAGAGACAAGATTGATTAAGGTGGAAATCTGAAACCACCTTAGGCAAAAATTTCCTGTTAGTCCTGAGGACCACCTTATCTCTATGAAAGGAGATAAAATCAGGCTCCACTGACAAAGCTTGTAACTCACTTATGCATCTGGCAGAAGTGATGGCTACCAGAAACAGTTTTTCAAGTCAAGTACTTAAGCTCTGCTGAAGACAAAGGCTCAAAAGGGGGTTGCATAAGCTGAGCAATGCAAACATTAAGGTCCCAAGCAGGGGCAGGGGCCCTGAAAGGAGGGTTGGTGTGAAGCAATCCCTTGAAAAACTTGGAGGATACAGGGTGAGCTGAAAGAGAAGAGGGCTTACCTGCTGAGATAAAAGCAGAGACAGCTGCCAGATGCACTTTCAGTGTAGCTGGTCTGAGCCCTAAGCTATTTAAATGGACCATATAATCAAGGACTGTGGGCAGATCAGCAGACTCTGGGGAAGTATGCTTTCCAGAGCACCATTGGAAAATCTTTTCACTTGGAATTATAAGTAGCCCTGGTGGAAGGTTTCTAGAAGCCTTCAGAATGTCCATTATGCCTTGGGAGAGGTGTAAATCAGCAAACTCTAACTCTTCAAGAGCCAGGCCTTGAGATTGAGAGATTTGAGATTCAGGTACCAACCCTACCCTGAGCACAGGTTAACAGGTTGTGATTCCTGGGAAGACACAGGGGAAGATGGACTGCTAAGGACAGAAGGAGTGGGTTCCAAGGCTGTCTGGCCCAGTCTGGAGCAATCAGGATCATCTTGCAGGGTTGAGATCTGATTTTGACTAGCACTTTACTTTGAACAGGAGAGGGAAGGGGGGAAGGCATACAGGAACTTCCCTTCACAACTGAGAATTAAGGCATCCAGGGGGACTAAGCCTAACACTGGGGGCCTGCAACAAAAAAAGGGGAAGTTGGTGATTGTCTGGGGCTGCAAAAAGATCTATCTGTGGGGTGCCCCATCTGGAGAATATCACCTCCCAAGACTAAGGAATCCAGTGACCACTCGTGATGGCCCTGAGATATCCTGCTGAGAGCATCTGCCAGGACATTGTCCTTGCCTGGGAGGTGTACTGATGTGAGGGAGGTGTTCAGGGAGTAAGCCAGGGACCACAACTTCATTGCTTCTGTGCACAAGGCCGTAGACAGAGTGCCGCCTTGCTTGTTGATGTACCACATTGTGGTAGTATTGTCTGTTCTGATCTGAATAACTTTGTTCTGAACAGACTTGGAAAAAACTTGAGGTGCTAGAAATACTGCTCTGAGCTCCAACAGACTGATGTGGAGCAGAGACTCCTGAGGGGACCACAAACCCTGAGTGGTCAGGTCGCCCAAGTGAGCCCCCCACCCCAACAGGGAGGCATCTGTAGTAAGGATTAAGGAGTGGGACTGAGAGATACAGGGGACTCCTTGTCTCAGATTGCTCTGATCCTGCCACCACTGTAGGGCTTGGATCAGGGTTCGAGTCACTGGTATCAATTTGGTCAGAGGTCCTTCCTTTGAGACCAGAAGGCTCTCAAATGAAACTGAATGTCTCTCATCTGAAATCTTGCTCCCTGCACCACTGCTGTGGAAGCAGCCATGTGCCCCAGGAGCTGTAGAAAATGCACTGCTGGTCGAGATACCTGCAGGGTGAAAGAGGAGGCCAGAGAGATAAGCGTCCTTGCTTTGTCCAGGGGAAGGAAAGCTCTGGCCTTCTGTGTGTCTAGCTCTGCACCTATGAAGGTGAGGAGCTGGACAGGCTCTAGAACTGACTTTGAAAGGTTCAGGAGGAAACCTAACGAGGTGAGCAGTTGCTGAGTTATTTGTAAGTGTGACTTGACTTGGTCTGGGGACTGGCCTACTATAAGCCAGTCATCCAGGTAAGGGAAGATGGCAATCCTTTGCCTTCTTAGAGAAGCAACTACTACTGCCAGGCATTTTGTGAACACCCTTGAAGCAGAGGTTAGTCCGAAGGGCATTGCTCTGAACTGGTAATGGCCTGAGGGCAGCTCGAACCTGAGGTACTTTCGATGGGAGCTTCTGATAAGAATATGGAAGTAGGCATCCTTGAGGTCCAGGGATACTAGCCAGTCCCCTGGCCTTTGAGAGGGTAAAATTATTCCCAGAGTCACCATTTTGAATTTTGGTTTTAACAGGTGCTTGTTTAAGTATCTGAGATCCGGGATGGGCCGCCATTCTCCTGTCTTTTTTCGGGTAAGGAAGTACCTGGAGTAAACCCTTTGCTCTGATGTAGGGGTGGAACCCTTTCCACAGTTCTGAGAGCTAGGAGGGAAGAGACCTCTGCCTCTAGGGCAAGTGCCTCCGAGGGGTTTGCAGGTGGAAAGGATCTGGTTCTCAGCTTTGGAAATCTTTTGAAGCTGAGAACCAGTCCCTGGCTTACTACTTCCAGGACCCACTTGTCTGATGTTATAGACTTCCAGTCCTGGACAAAGTAAGCCAGCCTGCCCCCTACAGGTGGTGAAGAATCGGCCCTGGCAAACCCATCAGGGTGCCTGCTTGGCAGGGGTTTTTGGCTGAGGGGTGGAAGCAGGTCTGCTGGTACCCCTTCTGCCTCTCCCTCTAAAGAACCCCCTCTGAGCATAAGCAGAAGAGGAGGCCTGGGCTTGGTAGAATGGCCTGTGAAAAGACCTGCTCCTGCCCCTGGGAAGCTGCCTCTGAGGAGTGGCCTGTCTTTCCTTGGCCTGGGCACTCTTGTAGGTGGTCCTATACTCATCCATTTTCTTCATGTAATTCTTTGTTTGCTCACCAAACAAAGAATTACCAACAGAAAAATCCATGGCCTTAGTCTGGGTATCCTGTGACAGGCTAGTACATCTGAGCCAAGCCATTCTGCGAAGTGCCACAGATGTAGCCATGACTCTTTGATGAGATCATTTGAGTCCACTGCAGCATAAAACTGCACCTTGGATGCCTCAATACCATCAGCAGCCACCTGCTCCAGCTCCTTGGCAAGCTGGCCAGGGACCTGTTTTGCTAAAGCCATGACAGTGTCCCATCTGGATTTCTGATATCTAGCAACATAAGCCATATAATTAGCCTGTCTGAGTCCCAAGGATGCTGCCATGTACTGTTTCTTTGCCATGGCATCAATCCTCCTGGAGTCCTTGTCTGGGGGGTGTGAAGCCAAGGGAATATTTGCCTTGTCACAGGCTGCAGCCTGCACTACCCCAACATTGTTGTGTAAGGAACTCCGTATCAGAGCCTGACAATGCATACCCTCTTGTCCATTCTCTTATCCACAGGAGGTATAGTGTTAGGAATCTTTAAAATTTTAAATGTCTGTTTCCCAAAAGATTTATGTAAGGGAATAGACAGCCTCCTAGACTCTGCTATATCCATCATTCCCACAAAGTCAGGCTCCTCTTGGTCATACACAGCTTCTTCCATAGGAAGCTGGAGGGTTTCAGCCACTTTTTTATAAAACATGAAATGAGAAGGGGACTCAGAAAGCCTAGGAGTAGACACTCCTGAAGGTCTGTCTGGGGAGATGTCCGGTTCAATGGGCACATCCAGACTTTCAAATCCACATTCTCTTTCCTCATATTCCTCTTCCCCCTCCTCTGGTTCATAATACTCCTCTAAACCATAATCTTGAACTGGTGGAACTGACCGAACCGAGCGCCTCCCTGATGGTGCCGGTTCAGTCGGAACTGGGGAAAGCGACTGGACAATTTTGATAGTTTTGCCTATTTCTTCAGCGGTTGGAGAGGAAAGTTTTGGGTCCACAGCAACTGATTTTCTAGTCCTCTTTGCTGGAACCGACTCCTCAGAGTCGGATCTCCTTTTGCCCGAAGAAGTCTCGTTCTGGTTAGAGGGCACTCCTTCTGGTTCGTTTTGAACCAAACCGGGCTGGCCATTCGGTTCAGCAGACTTTTTGGCCTCCCTTTCCCTGAGCCTACCAACTCTCTTTTCCAGGGTAGCTGCAGGAAAATTTTTACAAATCTGGCAGTCTGCATTGAGGTGGTCAAACCCCAGACAATAAACACAGGTGGTGTGGGGGTCAGCCTTGGCAAAGACTTCCCCACATACACTACAGTGTTGAAACCCAGTGGGCCCAGTTTTTCTTTTGGGTTTCTCAGACATTGTGCCAGTCCTATCCAAACTTACCCTTTTAATGGCAATCCGCCAGGCAAGACCCTCTTATCGGTTCCTTACCGTGTCACGGGTCGTGGAAAAAACGTAATAAAATCCGTTTTTTTTAGAACCGGTAACCACACTCTAAAAGTACAATTTAAGATTTTTAAACAACTTGATCGGTTCAAACCAAACCGATAAACTGTTTACAAGTTCCTCACAGAGTAAGATTAAAAATAAAACCTATCTAATACTCACAAATACCACAGACAGAGACTGAACCGACAGGTTGCGGTTTAAATTTGGTCGAAAACTGAGAAAAATGGTACTTTAACCAACAAACTGAACTGAGCAGAAGGAGAAATCTCTGGAGTGACTGTTCAGTGAGGTGGAGTAAAGAATCTGACGGTTTGAGTTTAAACAGCAACAGAGTCTCAACCGAGCTCGAGCTCGAGCTCAGCGTTCCATGCCTGGCATGGAAAATTAACTCATCTCCGGGGCAGTTCGAAGGTTGGGACTCACCGCTACTGTCAGAATACAGCAAGACTTCATGTTGTTTGAACAGCATAGCTTTAGCTTTCTTCGCATTCAGGAGCAACTTCTGTTTTAGGAGCTAGAGTTGCAGCATATCAAATTCGCTCTGGAGAGTTGAGAGTACTGCGTCGAGAGATGACCCGCTAGTGTACAGCACTGTCATCTGTGAAGAGGTGTATTTTGGCCTCATTAATGGTGGCATTAATTCTATTTATATATTGCAAAAAGCAGGGGTCCCAAGATGGAGCCTTGCAGAACACCCCGAGTAAGAGGTTTGAGGGATGAGACCTCACAATCAGCCTTAACTTGCTGGGAGCGGTCAGTTAGGTAATTATGGAACCAACTAAGAGAGGGATCATCCAGGCCAATATTCCGGAGGGATGAAAGGAGCAGGGAGTGGTCGACAGTGTCGAAAGCCTTGCTGAGGTCCAGGAAGACTGCACTAACAAAATTCTTGTTGTCCAGCTCACCCAGCCAGTCATTACTACATTGGCAACGGCAGAAACAGTACTATGTTGATCCCTGAACCCGGACCGGAGCGGGTTTAGTAGGCTCCCTGATTCCAGAGGAGTCCTGAGTTGGGAGATAACGATTTTCTCCAGCATTTTTGACAGTACAGGAAGGAGAGGAGAGAGATGAGTCTGTAATTATTCAGATCACTACGATCCCCATTCTTGAGTAGAGGAACAATTAGTTTTCCAAATAGTAGGAAGGACACCTTGGGAGATGGATAAGTTGAACAAGTGTGTAATAGGCATGGCAAGAGCATGGGAGCCTGCCTTTAGAAAGAAGGGATCGATTAGGTTAGCCCCAGGGCATTTCCTGTCATCCAACTGGAGCAGGAGATCCTCCACTTTCTTCAAGGGTGTGGCATGGAGAGAGAAGGATGTGTTAATTGCAGGAGAGTTAGGGAGATCAAGACCAAGTTGAGCCCAAAGAGTACTAACTGGGGAGGAATGAAAAGGTAGGCCAGCAGTGGCAAAATGATTATTGAATGAATCCAGGACAGTAGGTTTATCAGTGACTGAGGAAGTACCAACCCAGATTTTTGCAGGCAAGGAGTTACCAGAGGAATGGCCTTCGATATCTCTAATGGTCCTCCAGAATTATGAAGAATATATGGAAGAGACTTCAAGTTGCAAGCGGTAATAATTAGCCTTAGTTTCTCTGACCAACTTGGTACAGAGGTTTCTTGCTCTCCTAAAAAGATTCCAGTCATTAGGTAACTTTGTTCTGCGAGCAGTTTTCCATAGCTTGTCCCTGTTCCGAAGTGCACTCTTTAGTTCAGGACAGAATCAACGGCAATATTTGCTACTAACTTGGTATGTAACTAGTGGGGCGTGCTTATTCAAAGCATTTACTACAATGCCTTGGAAAATGTTGTAGGCAGAAGTCCTGCATTGAGGAGAGCGACTTAGCTCGGCAGTGAACGACCAAGGATCAAAGCTGCGTCTGCATGTGGTGGCCGCACATACGTCTGCCGTGGACACATTCCTCAGGGCAGCAAAAGAAGCTGCCACTCCCCTCAAGAAGTGACCCTTCACTGAGCCTGGCAAGGGTCTGTCATACTTCTGGTAACAACAAGAAATACAGTGTACCAGTCATTTGAAGAAAGTCTGTTTAGATACAGGAGCCTGCAGATTCTGGGGGCAAAAGAAATGAAAAGCTGGCCACAGTGTCTAAACTCCCGTGTTCTGGAGAGTGTGACAGGGTGGAATAGGACCCTGACCCATTGTTATGGAGAAAGTGTTTAAATGAAAGGATCTTTCCTTTTCTGTCTCTTCTCTGTCTGGTTGTGCAACCTAATTTTCCTGTGAGACTTCAGACTTGATCAACCCGAACAGTCTCACAATTCTTTGCCTCTCACTTTCTCTCCGTTTTCTCATGCTGTCTGTTTTTCTCCATTGCATATCTAGATCTGATATAAAAAAATATGTGCAAATCATTGTATGGACATGTAACTGATACTGGGATCCCTTGTGTTTGGAAAATATATAGTTTACTGTTAAAATGTATATAATTATAATTTGAGATGACTGCAAAAAGCTGTTGGAAGCTAGAGGTTACTACAGTTCAGTTTTTAAGCCTTTTGCAAAAGCTGTGCAAAGGGGGGCCTCAACTCAAGAAGTACACTGTGTTCTAGTAGCTCCTGCTTGAAATTTACAAAAACAGGATGCTTGCTAAGGATGGAGGTTAAAAGGAATTACAAGAGCTCAGCTGCAACTGCAAGAAAGATGAGAAGAAAAAGGGACAAGGAGACTCAAGAAAAAAGTACAGTTATGTAAGAACTTACCGTAACAGTAGATCTTCGAGAGAGGCTCTCGTAGTAGGTAATTACATATAGGACTGATGCCGGCAGGCGGCAGGACCCCACAGAAACATTTCTAGCTAGCAGTCCCTGGACTTCCAGTTCTTTCCTGCCAAAGATCAACAGAGGCCAGACGAGAGAGAAGCGGATATTTACTTAACTGGAAAAGGAGCTGAAAAAACTAGAGAGATGGAGGGTGGGAAGGTATTACCTACTGTAAGAGCCTCTCTCGAAGATCTACTGTTACGGTAAGTTCTTGTGTAACTGTACTATCTTACTTCGAGAGGGCTCTTGCAGTAGGTTAATTACATATAGAACTGAGTCCCAAGCAGTCTGGAACAAGAAGAAGCACACGGGAGGAGGAAAGATACTCAGAGTAGATCCCCAAGCTGTGAAGGCCTTTAAGAAAGAAGGCCTTGCAGAACAGCCAGCCTGAAGCCTGCTCATCGGCAAGAGGCAATATCCAAACTATAATACTTTGTAAAGGTGTGGACGGAAGTCCAAGTGACGGCAGCACAGATGTCTGCCGCTGACACATTCTTGAAACAAGCCTCTGAGGCAGCTACTCCTCTGGTAGAGTGGCCTCTTACCTGAACCGGAAGGGTCTTGTTGTACTTGTCATAACAGAAAGTGATGTAATGAGCTAACCATTTAGAAAGGCATTGTTTAGAAACAGCATTGCCTTCTCTTTTGGGTGCAAAAGAGACAAACAGTTGATCTGTCTTTCTGAGATCCTTCGTCCTGTTAGTGTAGTATCTCAGAATCTGGTGAACGTCCATAGTATGTAACAAAAACTCCCCTTGATCGGAGTACTACGTAAAGAAAGTGGGTAACTCTATGGACTGGTTCAGAGTAGATTCCGCTACCACCTTGGGGAGAAACTTAGGATTGGTACACAGAGCCACACGTTCCTTGTGAAAAATCAAGTATGAATTTTACACATCAGGGCCTGGAGCTCGGAAATCCTCCGAGCAGAGGTAATGGCCATGAGAAAAAGTGTCTTCCAAGAAAGGAACTTCAAATCTGCAGAAGCTGCCGGTTCAAAAGGAGGCAGAGTAAGTTTCTCAAGAACAAAATTCAAATCCCAAGGAAGAGCGGGGACTCGGATACGGGGTCTCAGGTGGAGAACTCCTTTAAGTAAAGTCTTAGAAACTTTCAGCTGAGCAAACATTCTGTCTGCAAAGGGAACATGATAGGCTGAAATGGCCGCTATGTGGACTTTAAGAGAAGAGTGACTAAGACCAGGTCAAAGAGATGGTGCAGGTACGCCAGCAGATGACAAACGGGGCAGGAAAAAGGCTCAACGTCTTTTGAAGCAGCCCAGATTGTGAATCTTTTCCACTTCATGGTATAGGTAGACCTGGTGGAGGGTTTCCTAGCCTCTACCAGAATCTCCGCCACCTGGGAAGAAACTCCAAAGCGGGCCTGAGCTATGTCTGCAGGAGCCATGCATGAAGCTGAAGGGACTTGAGACCCGGATGGACCAGGGTCCCCTGATCTTGGGTCAGCAAACCTTGTGACAGAGGAAGAGGAAGCAGTGGTTCGTCTGAGAATTGTTGCAGGAGAGAGAACCAAACTTGCCTGGGCCAAAAGGGAGTGATCAGAATCATTTGTGCTCCTTCTGACCCTAGTTTCTGCAAGACCCGTGGGATCAAAGGAATTGGGGGAAAGCATAGATGAATATGTCCTTCCAATCTAGAGACAGAGCATCTCTCCAGAAAATGCCTCGCTTTGAACGAGCAAGCAGAAGACTGGAAGCTTTGCATTTTGAGAGGAAGCAAAAAGGTCTACCTGTGGTGTACCCCAGCGTAGGAAGATATCGTCTAGGACCCCTTGATCCAGTTCCCACTCGTGAGCCCAGGCGAAGAGCGACTCAGTTTGTCTGCCAAGGTGTTGTCGACTCCCGGAACATGAAATGCCATAAGGTGAAGGTCGTGTTGTACTGCTCAATCCCACACTTCTCATTGCTTCTCTGCTAAGAGGGTAGGATCGAGTCCCTCCATGTTTGCTGATGTACCATACCACACACATATTGTCCATCTGGACGGCTAGGTGGCCTGGAAGGAGATACAGATGGAGGGCTTGGAGGACATAAAGTACTGCCCGAAGCTCGAGCACATTGATCTGAAGAGTTTGTTCAAGCTTGGACCAAGAGCCCTGGGTCCGATGAGGACCAAGATGGGCTCCCCAACCTTCGCCCAAGGCTTTGGTAGTCAGAGTCTGGGGGGAGGAGGAAGGAAGAATGGAACCCCCTGAAACAGGTTCTCCCTGACCATCCACCACTGAAAGTCTCGAACCATGGAAGTGGAGACTAGAACCAGCTGATCCAAGTCATCCACCAACTGATCCCACTGGGAGCGGAGCATGCACTAAGAAACCCTCATGTGGAGCCGAGCGCGAGGAACTGTCAGGATAGCAGCCGCCATGAGCTGAGAAGGCGGAGAACTGACCTTGCAGTGACTCACCTGTGGCCGGACAACAGGCTTACCCGAGTCTGAATAGTGGCCGCCCTGTCCGGTGGCTGGAATGCCCTGCCTAGGGTCGTGTCCAGTATCGCCCTGATAAACTGGAGTCTCTGGGATGGAATCAAGTGAGACTTGGAATGGTTGATGGTAATACCCAGGCAGGAAAAGACCTGCTGGGTAAGGGAGAGGCAGCGCAGGAGTTCCCCCCTGGATGAGGCCACCAGGAGACAGTCGTCCAAGTATGGGAAAACCTGCACTCCCCAGGTACGCAGGTAGGCCACCACCACCGCAAGGCATTTGGTAAATACTCGGGAAGCCGAGGAGAGGCCAAATGGAAGTGCCTTGAACTGGTAGTGGTCCCCTTGAAAGCAAAACGGAGGTATTTGCGGTGGGACAGACGAATGGATATATACAGGTAAGCATCCTGCATATCCAGAGTGCACAGCCACTGGCCGGAGCGGAGGATGGGCAGAAGGCTCTGCAGTGAGAGCATTCTGAACCCCCTGTATTCCACAAATAGGTTCAGGGAACTGAGATCTAGGATAGATCTTAAATCTCCTGTCTTCTTCGCGACCAGGAAAAAGTGGGAGTAGTAACCCGTTCCCTGTAGGGGAAAGGGGACAGGTTCTATCGCCTCTTTCAGCAACAGTGCTGAAATTTCTTCCTGGACCAGAAAAAGATGTTCCCGAGAGTACGACGACCTTTGGGGAGGGTGATGAGGTGGTTTCTGTAGAAACTCTATTGAGTGTCCTTCTGCTAGTAGCTGGAGCATCCAAGAATCTGATGTTATCCTCTCCCAGCCCAGAAGGTTGAGGGAAAACCTCCCTCCTACCGGTTCCTCCGGGAAGCCCGGAGGCTGTGGGAGAGGGAAGGAGTCAGGTGGTGTGGGGCAGCACCGTAACTGAATCACCCACTGCCTTTTTGGGTGGAGGGGGCTTGGCAGCTCTGGGGGCAAAGTGTTTAGTGGCCCGCTTTCCCGGAGGTTTCGCCTTTGGCTGATTCCATCTGCGACAGGGACGGCACTGCATTTGATAGGGATGGTACATAGAGTCAACGGGCTTTAGTGCCGTACCCTTCTCCTGCAGATCGGTGATGATGTCCTTGACATCCCCCCCGAACAGCACCGAACCCCGAAAGGGTGCTTCCTGTATAGCAGACTGCACTTCCGGGACCAACCCTGAAACACTGAGCCAACCATGACGTTGTAAGCCTACGGCAAAAGCTGAGCTCTCCTCCAGCAGTGTCCACTGCATCGTAGGTCGCACGAAGCATGTATCGACTGGCCGAACGTGCAAAGCGGACGAGGTCAGACAGTTCCTGCTTGACTTCAGAGTCCAGCAGGGAGTCCAATTTGGTTTCCACCTCAGCAAGAATTGCCTTCTGGTAATCTCCCATGTGACTGACATAGTTCAGGGCCCTGCTCCCCAGCGTGGAAGAAGCGAAAATCTTTTTGCCATACTGGCCCAGAAGGCGAGATTCTTTACCAGGTGGTGACGAGCTATAGCTGTTCGGCCATGAGCAGCGCTAATCATGACCGAGTCAGCTTAAGGGTGAGAATCTAAAAAGTCAACACCCTTGGGAGCCTGGTATAGCTTGTTCGACTTCCACGGAAGAGGGGCTAACACCGACGGTTGTTTCCAAATAGTGGTAACAAGGTGGGCGTGAGGTTCGATCCAGGGTGGCACCAAGGTGGGAGCTGTCACGGGCAGATCCAGATGCTCAGCGAGTTTCACTTGCTGTGGATCTGGCTCCAAGGATTGCCACTTATGCACTGCCTGAATTTTACATAGCAGCTCCGTGAAAGAAGGATCCTCCGAAGGAGACTTTGGAGGAGTCCTTGGCCTGGGTTTTGATGGAGAGTGTGGCTCGTCGTCCTTCTTGGATCAGCCGTCGGAGGCGTCCAAGGAGGAAGAGGAAAAAAATGAAGAAAATGACGACTCCCTTTCCCGTCTAGGGGAGGAAATACAGGTTAATAACCTGTAACAGGAGTTCTAGGAATGCTATATGTTGTTCATCTACACTGTCTAGCAGGTTCCTTGCTGCTTTAAATCTTGCCAGAAGGTCTTCAAGCTGGCTCCTCCCACCCGGGTGGTAAAACTCTCGGCTCCGCCCCATGATGCCCGAAGCCAGGTTGTGCGTCGAAGCCGGGTGGGTCGTGTGGATGAACAACATACACCATTCCTAGAACTCCTGTTACAGGTGAGTAACCTGTATTTCTAGGGACATGGATATGTTGTTCATCCACACTGTCTGGCAGACTCCTAGCAGTTCTCCGGGAGGAGGGAGGCAAGGCGCACACCCCCTACTTAGTGAATAAAGACTGGAGAACCGAGGCCCCCAAACCAGCATCCCGGCGTGACTCAAGGTTGATGTGGTAGTGGGTGATGAAGGTGTGTGTGCTGACTTCCAGGTAGCAGCCCTGCAGATTTCCTGGATAGGAACGTCTCTGGAAGCAGCCACCGATGCAGCAGTGTGGCGGGTAGAATGAGCTCTTATCCCTCTGAGAGGCTCCATGCCCGCCAACCTATAGCAGAGATCCATGCTGGAGGTGACCCACCTGCCTATCGTCTGCTTGGCTGCAGGTCTGCCAGGTGCAGCTTTAGCGTAGGTGACAAACAGCTGGCGAACCTCTCCCCAAACTTCAGCCATCCGCTCCTTGTAGTAAACAAGTGCTCTTCTAGGATCCAAAGTATGGAGCCTATATTTGGCCTTCAAGGTGTGACTGGGGTAGAACACCGGCAGATTCAACACCTGGTTTAGGTGAAACTCCGACACTACCTTTGGAAGGAATTTCGGATGGGGGTGCAGGACAACCTTGTCCCTGTGGAAGACCAGATAAGGAGACTCGATGGAAAGCGCCTGGAGCTCTCCCATCCTTCTGGCTGATGTGAAAGCCGCCAAGAAGGTGGTCTTCCACAACAGGTGAGAGATATCACACCTGTGCATCGGTTCAAATGGCTTGCCCATGAGCTTAGCCAATACCAGCAGTAGATCCCATGGAGGTGGAGGTTCTCACACCGGAGGGGATATGTGATCAACACCTTTGAAAAAGCACCCAACCACCTTCTCCTGTGTCACCGACTGCTTCCTGGCCCTCGCCCAGTAAGCAGAGATGGCAGCCAGGTGCACCTTAAGGGTCGTCGACCGAAGCCCCTGCTGAGAAAGGGACCACAGGTAGTCCAGAATGCTTGCCAAGGAACAGGAGGAAGGGTACAGGCCCTTGCCCTGACACCAAATGGAGAATCTCTTCCATTTAAAGGCGTAGCATTTTCTAGTCGACTCCTTATAGGACGACTCAACGACGTTGAGGACCTTGTCGGAAAGACCCAAGGCCTGGAACCCTAGCCGCTCAGGAATCAGGCTGTCAGGTGCAGGGATTAAAGGTCCAGGTAGAATACCTCCCCCTGATTGACTGAGATCAGGTCCGGGTGGGCTAGAAGCCGCCTCGGGAGCCTGGAGCTGAGACTGAGGAGATCTGGATACCAGAACTGGTGGGGCAAGTCCGGGGCTACCAGAATCACCTGCGCCTTGTCCCTCCTTGCCTTGAGAAGCACCTTGTGGATCAAGGGAAATGGGGGAAAGGCGTAGAAGAGGCCCGGGGTCCACGGCCTCAAGAAGGCATCCCCCTGCAGCAAGCACTGCTGAGGGGAGCGGGCATGAAACAGTCTCAGCTTTGCATTCTCCCTGGAGGCAAACAGGTCCACCTGAGGTGTGCCCCAGTGGGAGAAGAGATCTTGTACTACCTCCGGCAGGAGAGACCACTCATGGGACGCAGCCCCTATCTGGCCAAGGGCATTGGCCAGGGTGTTGGAGGCTCCTGCCACATGGATGGTAAGGAGATCCACCTCCAGGCTGCGCATGAGTGACCAAATGCAGAGAGCTTCCCTGCCACAGAGGCATGGAGCGTGTCCCACCATGGTGGTTTAGGTAGTACATGGTCGTGGTATTGTCTGTCTGGACCTGAACCACTTGACCCCACAGAAACGGAGCGAAGGCGGTGAGGGCTAGACAAACCACTTGAAGCTCCAGCAGGTTGATGTGGCATCGGGACTCCTGAGGAGACCAGAGGCCGTGCGCTCTGTGCTCCCCCAGATGGGCACCCCAACCCATCAAAGAGGCATCAGTCGATACAGAGACCGTCGGCTCGAGGCGGACAAACGTGATGCCCTCCTGCAGATGTGCTGGAACGGTCCACCACTGGAAAGTGTTCCACATCCCCAGGGTCACTGTCACTAGCTGATCCAGCGGATCGAAGTGCTGTGACCATTGGCTGGCCAGCCCCATTGAAGGGGATGCATGTACCAATGGGCCCAATGGACCACGCTGGTGCAGGCCACCATAAGGCCCAGGAGGCGCAGGAAGTTCCGGGCAGGGCACAATTGCTCAGCCTGAAATGGTTGGGCATAGGAGTAAAGAACCTTGGCCCTGTCCGCCAGGAGCCGTGCTCTTGCTCATAGAGAGTTGAGCTCTGCCCCGATGAACTGGATCACCTGCTTTGGCACGAGTTCCGACTTGGCCTCGTTGATGAGGAGGCCAACCTGAGAGCAAACCTGAAGGGACAGATCTCTGGACCGCTCCACCTCCGCTCTGGAGGGGGCTGCAATCAGCCAGTCATCCAGGTAGGGGTACACCCAGGACCCTTTGGCGCCGCAGAAATGCTGTCAGCACTGCCATGCATTTGGTGAAGACCCTGGGAGCTAGGAAAAGGCCAAAGGGCATGGCCTGAAACACGTAGAGGGATACCTCTGCCCTGAAGCAGAGGAATCTCTGGTGGGAAGGACGGATTGGGACGTGAAAGAATGTGTCCTGGAGGTCCAGAGAACAGAATCACAAGCCTCATTCCAAGGATGGGATTATCTGGGCCAGAGTGACCATCCTGAAGGTCCGAGACCTTAGGAATCTGTTCAGGTCGTGCAGGTCGAGAATGGGGTGCCAGCCCCCCCATCCATTTTGGGACCAGGAAGTACCTCGACACAAACCCCAGGTCTGGAGGAAGATCCGCCACCTTCCTGATCACCTCTTTTTCAAGGAGTAGGGTGATATCAGCTTGGCGAGCCAACAAGAGAGGCTGCGGACCCCGCAGCCCCCCCCCCCGAGGGGCGGCGGCTCGGAAGAGCGGGGCCTGCTTCGAACTCAGGGGCAGGCCTTTCCCACCACCACCGGTCCATGGTGATAGCAGACCAGGTGGAAAGGAAGTGGCGGAGCCGTTCCCACATGGGGGGAACCCAGAGGGGAGTGACAAGGCTGGGGCTGACACCCCTCAACCCGTCACTGGGCAGGCTTACAGGAGGGACCGGCCGAGGGACCTCCTGGGCCTTTTCCTTCCTGCTTCCTATTAGAGGAAGCCACAGGCTCGGCTTTGGAGTGCCAAGTGCGAGCCAACTGGCCCTGGTGTTGGTGCTGTTGGGCTGGACGTGCCACAGGCGTAGAAGGGCAAAAGGATTTATGTTGCTATTGATGACGGCCCTTGTCCTTCTGGGCAGAGGTGACAGAGTCCAGAGTGGCACTGGACTTTTCGATCCGCTGGAGGTGACCTTCCACTCCAGGGCCGAAGATGTCGGTCCTCAGGAAGGGGACATCCACCAGTTTATACTGGGTATCCGCCATGAAGGTGGATATTCCTAGCCATGCTCTGCGGCGCATCGCCACTGCAGCTGCAACTGATCTGGCACAGGAGTCTCCAATGTCCAGAGCCGTTTGGAGCTGCTGTTTTGCCACTGACCTTCCCTGGTCCCGTACCTGCCTAACCGAGGTCTCCAGGTCAGCCAAGAGATGAGGGATCACCTCATCCAGGGAGCCCATGAGGGCGTGGGAGAAGTGTGCCATCAGCATTGCCGAGCTGGCCTGGTGGAGGCCAAGGGAGGATGCAGCGTACACCTTGCGCCCGGCATAGTCCAGCTTTTTAGACTCCTCGTTGGGGGGCTTATCCACATCCTTAGCGTTCTCGGAACGCCGGAAAACGCTATCGGTGACCAACCCCTTGGTGGAGGGGTGCTCTGAAAAACTGGACAAAGAGCCAGTAGGGACCGCATACTTCCTGGCCATCCTGGCCGAAGGCACAGGACAGGAAGCAGGCTGCTGCCAGAGCTCCAAGGCTGGGCCAACAATGGCTTTAGCCACTGGAAACGCCTCCATGGGTGAATCCCCTCGGTCCAGTATCTCCGTTAGGGGATACTTGGCCCGCTTGGATACGGGCTCGAGCTGCATCCCAGTACACTCCGAGATGAGCTGAAGCAGACCCATAAAGGACGATGGGCTTTCGTCCATCGACTGACCCCCGGAGGACTCCAGGTCAATGGGCCTGGAAAACAGGGAGGAGTCGACGTCAGACTCCGAGGAGTCTGCGAAGAGCTGCCTGGGGCCTGAGCCACCCTCCACCTGCTGAGGACGGTTGGGAGTGAGGGTGACCGACAACCTGTGGGGCAGGCCCTGACCCGGCCGAGAGTCCTTGGTCAGTGCCCCCGACTTTGGTTGTGGAGGCGGAGGTTCCACCACAATCGGTGGGGCAGCAGGTTTTGGCCGAACAACTGTCTCAGACTTGGGCACCTTGACTACAGCGAGGGGTCGTTTTGGCTGCTCAGATGACAGCCACTTGATGGTCGGGGAAGGCGACTGTGTCGGCTTGTTCCCAGACAGAAGTAACTGCTGCCACATCAGGTCCTCATAGCGTTGACGCAATTTGCGCTGAAGCCTCTCCTCTTCCGAGGAGAAAGACGACGACGAGCGACAGCGCCGTTTACTTCAGTGCCAAGACTGAGACCGCCGATGTTGGTGGGATTGGCTGGACCGAGACGATGTCCGAGACCGAGATCCTCTGTGTTATCGAAGATGGGTCTGGGAAGGGACAGGAGACACCCGCTCTTCCCTCGGCTCGGAAGCCTTGACCGGGAGCTCCGGCACCAGAGGCACAGGCAAGTCCTCTGTCTCTACTGGGGGAACCGGTGAAGAGAGGTTGTCGGCTTCACCAGTCGACAGCCCGTCCGACGGGTCGACAAAAATCTCGACCGTGTCAACGGGTGTCTCGACTGGCTGACCTGACCGGGACACCGTGAAGCCAGCGGCCTTAGCCGCAACATCGACCGAAGTAGAGTGTCGACTGTCCGGGGAAGGGGACCTCTCCCGCTCCCACGAACGCCGACAGTGGGACTTACCTTTCGAGTCCTTCTTTTTGGACCGAGAAGAATATCCCGATGGCCCCTCTCCCTCCGTGGAAAGGGACTAGCAAAGCTCCTTAAAAGAAGCTGAATAGGAGGTACCCAGAGAGAGCGGGATAAATGCTGCGACCGAGGAAGAGGATGATGCGGCCTGTGCCGCCTCCTCGAGGGCGATCATCTGCTCGAGTTGCTCAGCCGAGCTAGCCACCATGGTAACCGCCCAACGGGCCTCCTTCAACTTAACCGGTGGGTAGCACTTCTCGGGGCGCCCAAGCTGTAATCAGGCAGCGCAGTCTTTCAGGATGTTGCCCCAAAACAAACGGCATAACTCGCAGGCCTGCGGTTCATAGTCTAGGCCGAGGCAGTAGATGCACGTGGAGTGCGGGTCCGTCCTGGACATTTTCTGCCCACATGGGCACCGCCGAAATCCGATTTCGATTTGTCAATCGCAGCCGCGAGGGAGTAGTTTGACCAAAGTCTTGAAAATTTGAGAATAAGTTTCAGGCAAACCAAAGAATTAGGATCCAGTCTACATGCAGAGCGTTAAGGAGGGAACCTGAGCTTCCAAGCGGTAAGGAAGATCTGGCGTCATGGGGCGGAGCCGAGAGTTTTACCACCCGGGTGGGTGGGAGGAGCCAGTTTGAAGACCTTCCGGTAAGATTTAAAGTGGCAAGGAATCTGCCAGACAGTGTGGATGAACAACATATACATGTCCATAGAACGGACCTTTGGGAAGCCCTCGGGGGAAACGTATCCTGCCCCTCTCTGGACCCAGAGGGTTTAGCCCTGGTGTCCGGAGGAGGTGAGGGAGTTTTACGCTGTGGATGTATGGGAACTGGTACCGGCACAGTCGTCGGAAGACGAGACTCCACCTCTCTGGTGAGCTGAGACTTGGCATCAGCCCACCAGGAAGCCAGAGTCTCCTGCAAATCCACCGGTGGCTGGGGGGGTGGTGGAGAGGGGGATAAGGGTATGGGTTATACCCATAAGATGAGTATCCATAACCCGATGGCAGGAAGCCCGGTATCTGGTATTGTGGCGTCGGGTACTGCAGCGTCTGATAGGCTGGCGTCGGATACTGCAGTCCCGGGTACGACGGGGTCGGGTACCCGGGGGAGCTGCTGGAGCAGACGGCCCCGCGGGCGGGACTGAAGCAGAAGGCCTGGAGGACCCAGCATCGGGGCTGCATCCGGGTGTGGGATGTCGTCTGGAGTCGGCCGGCAGCCGAGGTGCCGGCGTCGGGGCCGATGTCCGGGGAGCCGTCAGAGCAGCAGGAGGTTGGTCTGATGGAGGTGGAACAGGGACCTCAGTGTCATCCGGGGATGGAGGGGAGAAATCCCTGGGGTCGGGCTGAGGAGACTCAGGGTCCTCGGAGGGCAGCGAAGGCTGCGGGGAGCTGGGAACGATGGACGTGGGAAGGTCCGGTGTTGGCTCATCCACTGTGCGGACGTCGGGTGGACCGACGTGCGGCTTAGCAGCAGGATCCGGGCAGGCGCCGGAGTGGCCGGCGTCTGACTTAACGGACCAGGCCGCGAAGGAGGGGCAGCCTGCTCTGGTGAAGAGGGGTCGCACGCTGCCCCAAAGGGTCGGGCGACTTACCGACCTTCTTCGTGCGGACATCAGAGGAACCGACATCTGGCTTATTGGAGCCGCACGTACCAGTAGGCCGCGAGGCCATGGCTTTACCAGGGGCAGAGGCCTCCAAGAGCCTGGAGACACCCAAAAGGCCTGAGTGTGAGCCAGACAGGCGGGCCGACACTGCCTTAGAAGCCTCTAAGGCGGCCGTCGAGGAGCGGTCCTCTGGGGGTGACGTTACCTTTAACACGGCGAATCCAGAGGAAGTCGCGGTGGGAGAGGAGCCCTTGTCCCGGTGCTTTTCTTTGTCTTTTCTCTTGCAATGGCCTTCAGGGGAAGTTAATGTCTGCCAAAGTTTCAGTTCTTTTTCCATGGAGCTCATCTTCTTTTTGAGAATGTGGGCTTCCAGGGACTGCTGCCGCCTTCTCCATGTGGCCGCGTTGAAACTCAGGCAGTGCTGGCACTTCTCTACTTGATGGTAGGGACTAGGCAAAAAGGCACAGGAATGGCATCCTTGTGGGAGTTGGGTGCGCGCATGGGTAGCACTTATTTTGTGCTGCGGAGGTGTGAGAGGACGGCACACCAACGAATGATTGACGTTATCGAGGAAAAGCAAAAAAACTCTGTAAAAGAACCAACGAAGGAGCCCGACGAGCAAGAAACTTTTCCGCGAGGCGCTGGCATGAGCCAATGTCAGAAAAGAACTGGGAGGCGGGTGTGAGGGACCGCCCCTTTATACCAACGTCTCCTGATGCCGGTCACCTGACGTGGGGGCGGTCCCTGGCCAGGGACTGCTAGCTAGAAATTTTTCTGTGGGGTCCTGCCACCTGCTGGTGTCAATCCTATATGTAATTACCTTCTGCAAGAGCCCTCTCGAAGTAAGATCTGTTTTTTTTCCTCTGTACATAGTTATAATGAACAAGTTAATTTTTTTTATGTTACTGCTACTGTGGATAAATATTTTGGTGAATTCTACAACTGCTCCTGGTTTTCACAATGCTTCCTGACCTGTGCCTTGACGAGAGAGAGGTAATAACTGAAAATGCGGTGAACATCCAACATGTGGAGAACAGCCTCACCCAGTTTCAGTGTTCCGGATAGTAAACCAAAAGGTGTATGTCCTGGTCCACAGTCAGCTTCGACACCACCTTTGGTAAGAACTTAGGATTGGTCCACAAAGGCACATGGTCCTTCTGAAACACTAAATAGGGCTCTTTACACATCAGAGCCTGTAGCTCAGAAATCCTCAGAGCCGAAGTAACAGCAACTGAAAATAATGCTTTCCAAGAAAGAAAATGAAGCTCGCATTCTGCAGCTGGTTCAAACAGGGGTAAGGTGAGCTTTTCCAGTACAAACTAAAGGTCCCAAGGCTGGATGGGGTCCCTGATGGGGGGATTCATGTAAAGAATGCCCTGCAGGAAGGTGCAGGCTAGGTCCAGCTGTGCCACAGTTCTGCCTTGAACAGTCGTGTGGTAGGCAGAAATTGCGGACAAATGGACCTTGATGGATGATTAACCCAAACCCGAATCCAAGAGTGACAAGAGGTACTCGAGAATCCAGCTCATCAGACAGGCCAGGGACTCTAGATGGTGGGTGGTAGCCCTGAGGCAAAAGCGTTTCCGTTTCATGGCGTAGGTGGATGTGGCGGAAGGCTTTCTGGCATCCCTGTCTGAGACTCCAAAGCGTGACATGGCTAGGTCCTTAGGAGCCACGCATGGAGATGCAATAACCTCAGGTCTGGATGCACCAAGGTCCCATTGTCCGTGGGAGAGCAAGTGAGAGATCAGTGGTAGAGGTAGTGGTGGTTCGTCTGCCAGCTGCTGTAGCAGGGGAAACCAAATCTGTCAAGGCCACAACGGGGCCACCAGAATCATTACCGCACCCTCTGCCTGCAGTTTGAGAAGGACTTTCTGCAGGAGCGGGAAGGGAGGGAATGCGTAAACCTCCCTTTCCAAGAGAGGGACAACGTGTCTTGCCAGAAAACACCAGATCTGGGATCTAGCAAGCAAAAACTGGGCAACTTTGCCTCGATAGGGGATGCAAAGAGGTCCAATTCTGGAATACCCCATCTGTCAAAGACATCTTCTATGGCAGACTGTTGAAGGGCCCACTCATGCACTCTGGACCTTGTCCTGCTGAGTGCGTCGGCTAGTGTGTTTTGTGCCTTGGGGACATGAACCGCCAAAATATCCAGTTGGTGAGTGATGGCCCAAATTCCATACCCACATTGCTTATTGGCAAAGGGGGGTACAAGTGGGTGTCTCCCTGTCTGTTGAGGTAGAACATCACTGCCATGTTGTCAGTCTCTATCAGAAGGTGTCCCGGGAGGAGCAGGGAACTCAATGCCTGCAAGGCGTACAGAACAGCTCTCATCTCCAAGACGTTGATATGCAAGAGCCCCTCGTATTCGGACCAAGTGCCCTGGGTCCTGTGGGCACCCAGATGCGTGTCCCAACCCATACAGGAAGCATCAGACGTCAAGATCTGGACCAGTGGTGATCTCAAGAAGGGCAGACCCTCTGCGAGAGACGGGTATGTTGTCCACCAACTGAGCTCCTGATGAACCGGATCCATAATGCAGACCGGTTGGTCTATGTCGTCCTGTCGTTGGTCCCACTGGACTCTCAGTGTCCACTGAATCGCCCTCATATGCGGTCTGGCTAGGGGAACTATGACGATAGAGGCTGCCATGTGGCCCAGGAGCCTGAGATGCATCCTGGCTGGTGCCCTTGTGAGAGATGAGATGTGGCGGGCTAGGCTACGGAGTCGGAGTGCCTTGTCCTCTAGGAGGAAGGCCTTTCCTCGAGTGGTATCAAGTGGCGGCCCCGATGAACTGGAGGGATTGAGTTGGGAGCAAGGATGACTTTGTTGCATTGATGGTAATCCCTCGTTTCCAGAAGAGAGAACAGGTGACCTAGATTGTGTGCCGCAGCTGCTCACTGGACAGAGCTGGAGCTAACAGCCAACAGCCAGTAGTCTAAGTAAGGGAAAACAGTGTCCCTTCCTCCGAAGGGCTGCTGCGACCATCACCAGACATTTGGTAAAAACCCTTGGGGCTGAGGATAGGCCAAAGGGCAGCACCCTGAATTGGTAGTGCCTTCCCTGACACTTGAACCTAAAGAACCTCCTGTGAAGTTTGGCTATTAGTATGTGAAGACAGGCGTCCTGCATATCCAGTGATGCTAGCCAATCCCCCAGTGCAGCACTGGCAGTAAGCCCTGCAGGGTGATCATCCGAAAACATTTGTACTTGACAGACTGATTGAGGTACCTGAGGTCCAAGATGGGGCGTAGGTCCCCCGTCTTTCTGGGCAGGAGGAAAAAAATGTGAATATAACCCTGTTCCCCTCTGTGCGTGTTGGGGAGGGGAGAGACAGGTTTTATTGCTCTCTTGAATAGGAGAGCTTGAATTTCCTCCTGAATCAGCTCTGTGTGAGCCATGGAACAACAGGAGGGTGGTGGTGGTGGCCTGTCCAGTTGCATCTCAAGGAATTTGATAGAGTGCTCCCTGTCTATCATCTGTAGGACCCACCTGTCAGAGGCGACCTCTCGCCAACCTGGGGAGTAAAGAGAAAAGCGACCACCTCCCCCGCCAGGCCTACGGGAGGTGGGGGACCCCGCAAGGAGTCAGGCTGTGGTAGGAGAGGGAAGACTGGTTTGGCAGCCCTAGACCTGGAGCCTGCTGAGCCTCGTGAGGGGCCCTTGAGGCCGTAGCCACTTTGCTCTTGCTGTGGCTGGAATCCGGACTGCTGTCCCGCTTTGCCACGAAAGCGGGACTTCAAAAAGGGCTTTTGTTTTGGCTTGTACATAGAGCACACCGAACAAATGACCTTGCCAAAATCTTGTAATTTGGTGAGTAACCTATTGGAATCCTCCCCAGAAAGGACAGAACCGTTTAACAGTGCATCCAAGATACTGTATTGTACGTCTTGGGCAAAGCCCGATACCCGTAGCCATGAATGACGTCGGATGCAAACTCCAGTGGCTGCTGCCCTTGCTGCTGTGTCCACCGAGTCATAAGCTGACTGGAGGACATGCGTGCAGATGTCTGAGCCCATCTGCAAAACCATCTCCAGTTCAGCCTTCTGTGGGCAGTCTGGGATCTCCTTAACAGTGTCCATTCCTTGCTCCCAAAGGGCATTTTGGAATTGCACCATGTGTGTCAAAATCAAGGCAGCATATGGTGCATGTAGCTGAAGAGTATACCTTGCGCCCCACAGCATCCAGCTGTTTAGACTCCCGATCTAGGGGCTGTGTACTAAGGTGTCGTGGCCTCTGGAATCTGTCATGGGCGGCAGAGATGACGACAGAGTCTGCTGTAGGCTGCTCGCCCAGAAAGGGTTCCTCCTTCAGGGCTCTATAAAGGCAATCTGCTTTTTTGGGCACTGCAGAGGAGGTGTAAGGGTGCTTCCAGGCCGCCTTGGTGATGTCTACGAATGTGTCCACCAAGGGCAGGATCACTGCAGGCTTTGGGTCTTTTTCGCACAGATACTTGGCTAAATTAAGTCTCTCTGGGTCAAGGTCCTCCTGTGACAGGGTTGAACAGAACTCTGTCCCAGTTGTTATGGAGAGTTTGAATGCAAGGATCTGTTCTGTTCTATCCTTTCCTGTCTCTTGTCTGACTGGTTGTGCAACCAAATGTTCCCATGAGATCTAGGATTTGATCACCCCGACAGTCTCGGAATTCTTTCCTCTCCCTCTCTCTCAGTCTTCCCTTGCGGTTTCTGTCTTTTCTTCCCTTGTAAATCTGCTAGTATAAAAATATATGGAAATCATTATGTGGAACTGTAACTGATACTGGGATCCCTTTGTTTAGAAATGATATAGCATTACTGTTGAAATAAAATAATAGCGTGAGATGATTGCAAAAAGCTATTGGAAACTCAATGGGTTAACATGAGAGCAGTTTTTAAGCCCTATTTCAGAAGCTGTGGAGAAGGGACCTCAGTTTTGGGACATTGTTCTTGCTGCATCTACATGAAATTGACAAGAACATTTTAGAAAAAAAAACAGAATGCTTGTTAAGGGGGGGTTGCAAAGACTTACAAGAGAGCTGCAACATTTTAAGACTCACATAGACTGAAGGAAAACTCAGGTCTTCTCTGTTTATTCTGCCTTTGTAAATAGTTATTCTGAATAATTTTATTTTTTTATTTTACTGCTAGTACTAATAAACACTTTTTGTGAATTCTACAACTGCTCCTGGTTTTTCCTATGCTTCCTGACCTGTGCCTCGATGACACCTCCATGTGCCAGCCCATAGGTTTTTGTATGTGGCGCATGATCCCCATAAAGGAGGGATCATTTGGCGGTGACCTGGGGTTGTCCCTTGAGTCTATGGCGGGGAAGCCCCTGCAGATGAAGGAAATCAGGAGGAAGACACCAAGGAATGCTCCAAATCCACAGAGGAGGAGAAGCGAGACCTCGTATTCCAGCGTTTGTGGCACCTGGAGGAGGAACTGCTGCTCCTGGTCCAGGAGTGACACTTGTGGCTTGTCTTGTCCTTGCCTGAAATGGGAGTGGACTCCCTCAGGGGTCGAGCCCTAGGATCAAGGGGACAGTCCTCTGCCTGAGCTGGCCTTGGTGGCACGAGATCTGTCCTGATGGTCCCACCAATAGTGAAAAAGATCCTTGACCTGGGGCACGTGGAGCTTGGGCTCTGTATCGGTCATTGGCCCTAACACCAGCCTACTGTCTTAGTCCGGCAACAGCACGCATCCGGGGGGGGGGGAACGTCGGAGCTGTAGGAATGAGTCAGACATTGGTAGCTGACACCTGGTTTAAGGCCGACGGATGGTTGTCCCCAAGACTGTGCCCTGAGTGTATGTCGGTGGAGAAGAAGTTGACAATGGAGAGGATCAGGCCGGTGGCGCCGAAGCAGCGACGATGGCAGTGTTTTGTCAGTGGGTATCGCCTGCCAACAAATGTTTGTCTACCGAACGTTTCTCTAACAGTGGCTTACATGGCCGAGCGGGCTGTGAGGCTGATCTCCCTGAGGAGTGCCCTGACGCAATATGCTTGTCCTGGGAGTTGGCACCAATAACAAAGACCGACTGGGAGAGAGCCAACATCAGTCCCAAGGCGGAGGCAGACCAGCCAAGGAAAGACAGCCAGCCTGAGGTCTGATCACGCGGCTGGACTTCGAGCGGCTGCAAGGCTGGCCCCGAGGACCCAAAGCCAAGGTCCTTACCACCGGACATCCGAACCAGGGTAGGTAGCTTCACTGCCGCTAGCTGTGTAGGGGGGCATCTCACCTGGGCAGCAGAGCAAAGCCTGAAGACCTGGATTTCAAGAAATCTCTCTCCCTCCTCTTCTTATGGTGGTGTTTTCCAAATGATTTCTTGTGCGAAGAACTCCCCTGAGAAGAGGAAACTTTCTGCCTCTCAGCAAGTTTTTGCTCTGTGAGGAAAGCTTGAAGGGCATTTTGGAGGCAGATTCTCATCCTGCTGTTGAACTTTTGGCTGGGCGGGCAAGCCTGAGTATCGTGATTGGGGTCTAGGCACAGGAGGCAAGCAGAGTGCTCCTCCTTGGATGGTATTTGTTTGCCGCAGGCATACTTAGAAGGGCACCATTCGATGGAGGATGTCAGAGAAGATGACATAGAGAACTGTGGAGCCCTGAAAAAGCTAACTTTTTTGTCCAAAGATAAAGAAAAACGGGTGCTACTACTAGCAAAATGGCAGCCAAACTAAGTAAGAGGTGACTGTGGAGCCGATGTATGTGAGTTGATGGCAGAAAAAGAACTGGAGGGACGCTGGGGACTGCCCTCCCTTTGCAGCATGCATGATGTCAGGGGCGGTCCCCACTACAGACTGCTAGCTATAAGTTTGCCGTGGAGTCCTGGCACCAGCCTGCTTCAGTGCTACCAGTGTTACCTACTGCAAGAGCAACCTTACAGTAACAGTAGGTCTTCAAGGGGATCTCAGTCATCACGTCACACCATGGGAACTTCACCATCGGTGAAGCAGGATCCATAAAGAAGATTTTCTAGCAGTACCACTGAGGTCACCCACGTGGTCATCACCAATCCTATTAAGGCATGAGTGGCCCTGCTCCCTCCTCAGTTCTTTCCCTCAGAGACTAAGGAAGCACACCGAACCATGGAGGACCGAGGAAAGAGCGAGAGAGAGAGGTGCCCAGGCCAAAACAAAAGGCTGGATACATCAGTTAACCTGTCATTAGAGAACCCCTTACAAAAGGGGATGGTGGAAGCAGAGGGAAGGCAAACCTGAAGACTGAGATTCCTCGAAGATCTACTGTTATAGTAAGTTCTTACGTAACTGTTCTGTCTTCTTTGGGGGTATCTTAGTCATCAAGTTACACCGCAGGAACACATCCCAAGCAGTTGCAGGTACAAGAGAACAGTCTCGGAGGAAGGCGGACTAAAACTTAGGACAGGGGGCCCTGCAGAACAGCCCAGCTAAAGTCTGCACAGACTCTAGATGAATGTCCAGACTGCAGTGCTTGGTGAAAGTATGGAGAGTACTCCAAGTGGCAGCCATGTAGAAGTCAGCAGCTGAGACTCCTTCGAAGCACACCAGAGAGGCAGCCATACCCCTTTTAAAACTGGTTTTCACCACCCCTGGCAACTCTTTCCCATGCTTCTTGTAGCAGAACACAATACAATGTGCCAACCATTTGGACAATGTTTAGAAATCTGAACACCGTCTCTTTATAGGGCGAATGAAACAAAAAGCTGCTTTGACTTTCTGCTATCCTTAGTTCGGAGCAGATATTATTTCAAAATTTTGCACACATCTAATGTATGCAGCAGTGCTTCCCCTGGATTGGCATGCTCATGAAAATAAACAGGACGGTAGATGGATTGGTTCAGGGTAAACTCAGACACCACCATGGGAAGAAACTTAGGATTCGTGCGCAAAGACACCCGATTTTTGTGAAAAATCAAGTCTCCTCACACCAGAGAGCCTGAAGCTCTGAAATCCTTTGAGCAGAAGTAACAGCAACTAAAAATAATGCTTTCACAGAAAAAGAAAGCGTAGCTCACAAGTCACAGCTGGTTCAACCGGAGACAGGGTCAGCTTCTCCAAAACAAAATTTTAATCCCAAGCTAGGACAGGGAAACAGAATAGAGGTTTCAGATGCAGGATGTCCCTGAGAAATGTGTGGGACATATTCAGCTGAGCCATGGTATGACTGCCCACAGGCTCATGAAAGGCAGAAACAGCCGGAAGGTGGACCTTAAGGGATGAATACTGGAGACCTGAGTCTGACAGTGAAAACAGGCAGTCCAGAATCTGGCTTACCAGACAAGTATAAGGGTCCAGATGATACTTAGCAGCCCAGATTTTTTTTTATTTATTGAAATGTTTTATCAGGAAGGCACGCTAAGCAACAAGTTGCTCGTCTCCCGGTGCGACCTGGGGGGTAGGGAATGTCACAAACCCACTCATCAGGTCAGCCCTCTACTCCCAAAGTGCCAACATCCAAGCGCAGTCTTGTGAACAGTTAACAGAAACAGGGTAACCCTCCTGTCTATTTTGTGGGTTTGAATCAACCTTTGGTCTCAGTTCTGGAGGGATTCAAACTGTGAACCTCTTGCTAGCGTACCCAATGCACAGGCTCAGATAATTCTGTCTTCTGGGGGCCAGATATCTTTGCCTATGGGCACCTAACCAAGTGTACAAAATGAACCCTTAAAAACTCTAATAAAGACCTCAGATTACTCTTATCTTTTTCCAGTTTGGTATTACCATTCAAGCTTATGCATAGTGTCCGCTTTAACCATATATACTTCACTTGTTAAAGAAAGAAATTCAAAGACAGACCAAGTAGGCTCTAAAAACAGAGTTTTACTAAAATAGATAAAAGTAAGTAAAACATAAAATACAGAACCATATATCACAAGAACCATACAACCTTTTAAAAGAACAAAGTTTTAACAGTGCAATTCCTACTACAGTACTTAGGTTTCTCTCTCTCTGAATACCTGCTTAAAGTGCTCAAAGATGTGTCTATCAGACTGTAGATAGAAGTGTCTCCGAAGGAAAACAGAATACTGTTTAAAAAACTGTCTTTGCCAGCCCCTTTGTGTGAGGTCACCTAGCCCCTCCTCTGTTTATTAAAAATCATATACCCAGGATGTTTTATCATTTTAGAAGGTAAGTTAATTTAGGTTACATCAGCAGAAACTCCTTTCATCTATGAGCAGTATCCTCTCTCACAGACATCAAAGCATTTATGATTTCATACCAGTATGCCATAACCTGGTTTCCTCCTCTAAACGTCATAAAATGGATATTAATGTACCTCTTGGCATTTAAAGACAGGAGATCCTTGATTAAGGCCTGTTCTAGTCTGTAATTAGCTCTTGGCCTTCCAGGTAACACCCTGTATCTAAAACCTGGGAGGGGGTGTGTGCGTCATCTCACGTTGTCTCAGCATCTCTCATGAGAGACAGTCCATAACACATTTTTCTATTACAAACAATCATAGCGTACTCAGAACTGGCTGTCCACATGTCACAGAGAACAATGGGATAGAATACAGAGAAATGCTACAATGTTCATAGGTTTATAGGATAGGTTCATAGGACAGTTACAAGTTCGAGGGCATAAACCCATTTATGAACTCGCTGCCATCAATCTGATGGCAGAAAATGAAATTTTCTGTCTCCCATATACATGTCTAAGTTACATTTAAACTGGTCAATATTAATGCTGTTTACAATGGCAGGTGGTAACGAATTCCAAAGGCATGATGATCGTTGATTTACATAATTATTTCTTTTAGTCATGTGATTTACCTTTGCTTGTAATTTTAGATGATGTCATCTGGTAATTCTACTATTTTCCACATATTGTAAACACGAGGTTTCAAACAACATTGGATTTCTTGTGGCTTTGTACACTAAACAAAGATCACCCCTCATGGTTCTATAAACCAATGAATAAAGGCCCAGAGACTTCAATCTTTCTACGTAGCTTAGATCATGTAAATCCATGATGTTTTTTGTTAATCTCCTTTGTACATTTTCAACTGCACTTTTTAAGCCTTTTGTAGTTGGTTCACAAAAAGCAGAGCAGTAATCAATACGTGATCGTACCAAAGTAGAATACAATGGGATAATCACTTCAGCTTTTCGACTTTTAATATTTTTATAAATACAAGCTGTGATACCAGCACACTTTTATTGTTTTATTTATATGTGTAGAGAATTTTAGATCATTAGTTATTGTTATTCCCAGATCAATTTCTGCTTCAACTGTTTGTAATGGTATATTGTTTAATGTATAATTAGCAAGTTTGTTATTAGAACTGAGATGCATAACCTTGCATTTATCAATGTTAAATGTCATCTTATGTTGTTCAGCCCAAATTGTCAGTTGATCTAAATTATTTTGTAGTGCCCTTATTGAATTAACATAGTTGGTAATACAGCCAATCTTACCGTCGTCAGCGTACTTATTTATCCAAACCCCATCTGTTGTTTCCATAGTTGATATCAATATATTAAACAGTACTGGCCCCAAGACGGATCCCTGTGGCACACCACTTGTGACCTCCAAGGTACCAGAGATGGAGCCTTTAATTGTTACCCACTGTTTCCTACCATCCACCCATGAGTCCACCCACTTGATGATATGTGGATCTAATTTTATTCTTATTAGTTGTTGCAAAAGAATAGAATGAGATACAGTGTTGAAAGCCTTTTTGTAGTCAAGATAAATTATATCCACAGGTAGGCCATTATCAAGTGCTAGACTACCTGGCTCGAAAAAATTTATTAAGTTAGTCTGGCAAGATCTACCATATACAAATCCGTGTTGTGTTATATCATTATTATCGGTTTCAAGAAGGTGATTCTTAATCTTATTTAATAAAAGCCAAAAATGTTGGAATACAATTTGCTTACTTGCATACAATGAGAACAGGAGGGATTACAGGTGGATAACATTGGCTAACAATGCAACAGTTAAGTATAGCAGATATGAAGACACATACAGCAAATTGGCAACAGTTGGTAACACTGGAACACATATAATAACTTGGCAACAGTATGTAGCATTAGATGGTAAGGTGACCCAAGAGTAATTGGTAGCCATTAGTGTACCATAGATAAACAAGATTTACAGTGATTGGAGTAAAGAGAGGAAGAATGCAAGGAAGGAAAGGAAATTTATGGAGAGATGCAGTCATAGCACGATTTTTGAGGCAAACAGATGACAGGGTGGACTAAAGTGCATATAAGAGGGGTATAGGGGTAGGTAATAAGTGCTTAATTGAGTGTAGGGGTAAGCCAGTGTTAGGCTATGTTAACCAGAAGGGGGGGTAGGAGGAGACGAGAGGTAGTGTGTGGCAGGTGATATGAGAGAGAGGTATTGTAGATCGGGGGTATCCAAGGGGGGGGAAGGGGAGCTGAAATTCAACAGTGTCCTGTTATCCTTACATGGGCAGGGCGGTGGACAGCCCTACTGGTAGGACACTGGTTATAGGTGATGAGAGTTATTTACATATAGTGTTGCGAGAGAGGAGGGTGTTGTGAGAGGGGGTAGCAGAGATCAACTACAGTGGGGGGGTAGTACACCCACCAGTGTGCTGAGTGATCCTGCCTGCACAAGGCAGTGATCTAGCAATGACTGAGGGGGTGCAGTAAAAGGGAAATAGGGGAACGGGGGTTAAGTTGTTGCCCACCGTGCGCTACAGATCCTGCCCACACAAGGCAGTGATCAAGCTCACAGGAGGGAGATAGATTAAGGGTACAGAAAGAAGGGGGAAGGAACAGGTTAGGAGGAGGGACAGTAGGGGACAAGGAGGAGCACGATCAGAGGGAAATTGGAGTGGTGGAGAGCAGGCATATGGTAATATGGATTATGGGGAGATGGCAGGGTCATGGCAGGCACAGGAAGGGGCAAGGAAGTTCTTGAGGGCAGAGTTAATGGAGTAGCAAGAGGATGAGTGGTGAATTTGAGGGGGAAGTGAAATCAAGATTTTTGGGAGGCGATAATAATAATAACCCGATTGGTCAATAAGGGTGGAGGGGCGTGGGACCACCAGGGTTCGTGAGTCGGTAGATCTTAGGGAGTGAGAAGAAAGCGGGGCGGTTGTAAAGGCAGAAGATAGCTAGGAGGGAAGTTCACCCAGCCAGTGCTTGGAGGTGAATTATGTGCAGTGAGAGAGACATCTGTTTGTCAGGGAAGGGAAGGACAGGGCATGGTAGAGATCACAATGATGAGTGCAGAGGGGGTAGTCGAGGGCAAAATGGCAAAAGGAGTTGAAGAGGGTAGCTAGTCTGGCCAGGGAGGACTTAGGGGCAGCACCGTAGACTACGGCACAGTAGTCGAAGATAGGAAGATCATCATCTGGACAATCTTATGCCTAGCTGTGGGTGGGACACAGGCATGGTTCTTGAATAAGGCACTGAGCTTGGGATGCAATTTTTTCTGAATGGCGTTGATATGACCAGAGAAGTTCAGGTGTTGGTCCAGCCAGACACCTAAATATCTGAAGGAGGTGGTGTCCTCGAGTAAAGTCCCATCTAGGGTGTGAAGGAGGATAGAGAGGGAAACCTGGTAAGTCTCTGCCTGGTACTGAAAGTCATGAAGAATGTTTTTTTGGCATTGAGAGATAGTTGGTGGTTTGCAAACCAATGCTGAACTTTGTCGAAGTCATGCTGCAAGTTGGATGCAACCTCGGTGGGGCAGGAGCCAGATGCATACAAGACTATATCATCAGCACACATGTGAATGGAGGAAAATGGAGAGTAGGTGGATGGGAGATCGTTTAGAAAACTAGAGAATAGTATGGGGCCAAACACTGATCCCTGGGGGATGCCAGTTCTTATCGGGAAGGGTGGGGAAACTGCATCAGAGATCTTGACTGACTGGGTTCTGCCAGTGAGGTATGCCTTGAACTGATCTGTGGCTAAGGGGGATAATCCAGCAGTTTATAGGGTGTCAAGGAAGGGAGTGGGAGACTATGTCGAAGGCTTTGGCCACATTGACAAAAACGGCTGAGGTGATTTGGCCATTGTACATTCCCGTGAAAATAGAATCAGTGAGCCGAAGAAGGGAGGTAGTGGTGGAGTGATTTTTCCTGAAGCCAGATTGATAAGGGGTGAAGAAGGAGGCGTCACTGAGGTAAGCAGTGAGCTGGGAGAGGGCTAGGTGTTCCTGAAGTTTGGCGAAGGAAGGTAAAAGAGAGATGGGACGGTAGTTGCCAGGGGAGGTGGGGTCTCCGCCTTTGGAGAGGGGAAGGACCACTGCGTGTTTCCATGGGAAAGGTATTGAGGCAGTTGAAAAAGAGGGGTTTAAGATAACAGAGAGTGGGTAGGCAATCGCTGGGGCTGAGAGGGATAGTAGTTTAGGGTCAAGGCCATCCAGGGAGAAGCCTTTTGAAGGGCTGATCTCTAGCAAGGCATTTAAGGAGACAGTAGTGAAGGAGAAGGGGTAACTAGAGGGGTGTCATTCGTAGGCAATATGAAGGGGGAGAGGGAGGGGAATAATTTGGGAGGGATTAGAGTAGCTCATCAGCACAAGTGGTGTAATAGGAGTTGAATTCAGTAGCTACTGCAACTGGATCGGCAATGAGGGTGGCGTTTATCTTTAGTATAGGGGTGGGTGGACAGGATAGGGAGGTAAAGAGGGTGTGGACCCCTCTCCAAAACTTGGAGGGGGAGTTGATGTTTGTCGCGAATGTAGATTTGAAGTACTCTGTTTTGGCTAGCCTGGTGGCCCGGATGCAGACATTACAGAGTTTTTGGTACATAAGAAGGTCATTTGGAAGCTGGGAGACTTTGTGCTGTTTCCAGGCACAACCTCTGGCTCTGTGGCAGGCTAGTAATTTAGGGGTAATCCAGGGGAGGTGATGTCCTCCAACCCTTGTTTGTTTTAAGGGTGCGAAGGCATTTCAATTTGCTAGGAAGATGTCTTTAAAATAGAGTAGTGCTTTATCAACTGAGGATATGCTTGCTAGAGGGGAACAGTCTGAGAGGGCAAGGCTATGCAGGAGAGGTTCCAATTCTATGGATTTATAGGTCCATGTTTGTAGGGTTTTATGTGTGAATTTAGGGCTATGAACTTTTCTGACTAGGAAAACTGGGTAGTGGTCGCTGAGAGCATATGAAAGAATGCCGGAGGTGATGATTCTATGGGGGTTGGAAGTTAGGGCCCAATCAAGTATCAAGTAGTTTTGGGTCTTGTGATTTGGGCGGGTGGGTTCTGTAATTAGTTGTGTGAGGCTGAGGGCACTGATAGAATTTCTTGTGGTAGATGGTGTTGGGGACAACCAATTTAAACTGAGGTCACCAAGGATGTAAAGCTCACCAGATTGAGAGAGGGAAGTAATGGAAGTTAGGAGGTCAAGGGAGACAGAGGACTGGACATTTGGACCAGCTACAAAGATAGGGAGGGATACTTTAATGGCTAAGGTGTCATGCGTTGCTGAGTTGGAGGAGGAGAAGACTGGGAAGTATCGGAGGAGGGGCGGATATACATAGCCACTCCACCACCCCTGCCTGCTCTGTCTAGCCTTAGGATGGAGTAACCGGGGATGGAGACCAAGTGGTCAGGAATTGTGCTCTTTAGCCATGGTTCTGTTATAATTAGAATGTTTGCTTTCAAGGCAGCAACCATGGCTTGCAGGAGGTTTAATTTCTGAAGTAGGCTACGAATGTTTAAGTGTAATATGTTGAAACCCCTTATGAGGGTTGTTGGAGTGGGGTATAGGCAGCAGCAGTGTGGGAGATAGCAAGGGTGAAGTAAGTAACAGGAGCGGGGCTGGGGTGGATGTCCCCGGAGGCAAATAACAGTAGAGCTAGGATGAAGAAGTGTAGTTTCGTGGATTTGGAGTGATGAGGCTTGGGAGGCAGAGTGAGTGAGGTAGAAGGGAGTGGTATAGTGAGGAAGCAGGAGGTGGAGAACAGCAAAGAAATTTGGTAACATTAATAGGGGTGCATGTAGAATGATGAGGGAATGAGACCAGAATACGTTAGGGGGGGAGAGGAATAATAGCAAGAATATAAGTTGGGGCCTGGAGACAGGGGGTTTGGACAGATTTGGAGTTATAGGGCCCTGGGCTGGCAAAAGCAGGAAGGGTGGGTAGGGAGAGGGTAAGAAATAAGGTTAGGGGAAGAAGGATTTGAGTGGAGAGGAAAAATCCTTAGAGTCAAGGAGCAGCGGGGGGGGGGGGCGGACTTTGGTAGGTAGTAGACTACAACAAGAGGGTGTAGCTGAACAGAGTTGCTTTGCTACAGAGGGGAAAGGGCGCAATGCTTAAAATAAAGCTCCCTCAGGTATTCAGCTGTATGGCCTGTAGTAGGGGTAGAAAGTCAAGGATGCTTGCTTAAGTATACACCCTCTAGTAGAGGAGCTGTATAACCTGCCAATGGGGCAGCAAGTACTAATGGAGAGGTAAAGAATCCTGGTATTGTGGATCTAGGTATTACCCCTTTAAGTGCTATGCTGTAGCTCTTAGGTGTGTCCCTTTTAAGAGGGACAGTGAAATGTAACCAAGAAGGAGGTGCGTGGGTCTCTCAGCTCTGGTAGTTTGTTTAATAAAGAAAGGAGGTGGGGGTGGTGGGCCACAAAATCACTAAGAAACTAGTTCAGAATAGGCAAATGCTGCTCTGCACTAAGTGTGCAACTGTGAACTGGGAAGCAAAAAGATCAGGACTTCACTACGCAGCTGCTAAAGGAAGAAAAGTAAAAGGTCAGTGTTTCTCTGCAGTCTTATGCCCTAGTCCAATGGTTTCAGCACTGGCTGCAGCGTTGGGCAGGAAATCAATGTCAGCATTCTGGGGCCGTCTGGAATCATTCAGGTCCCACAGCGATGGCTGCCAGGTATTCAATTAGAAAACAGAGGAAAGCTCCAAAACCCCTTTCCCCTGGGCTAGGGACCAGATGTTACCTTGCGAACCAAGGAGGAGAGCGGGCAGCAGGCCCACTCTCGCCCTATCCAAGGCGGGCGGGTTGTTTGTGGAGGGGGACCACGTCAGCGGTACCAGCCCGGTGGGCTCCGATCAGCCTTGTGAGCCTGATGGCAAACCTCTTCCACTTCATGGCAAAAGTGTCTCTGGTGGAGGGCTTCCAAGCTGCCATGAAGACACCTGCCACACTCTGAGATACCCCAAACCGGGCAATGGCTATGTCCTCAGGAGCCACACATTCAGATGCAGGGATCTGAGGTTGGGATGGACCAGGGACCCCTGAGCCTACATCAGCAGATCCCTTTATAGGGGCAGAGGAACCAGGGTTCCTTTGACAACTGTTGCAGTAGTGGAAACCATATCTGCCGTGGCCAGAAGGGTGCGACTAGGATCATGCCAGCCCCCTCCATGTGCAGCTTGTTTAGCACCCTCTGAATTAGAGGAAATGGAGGCAAGGCGTAAGAGAACCTCCCGCTCCAGAAGAGAGACAATGCATCTCTCCAGAAAACTCCAGGTCCTTGATCTAGCGAGCAGAAACTGGGTAGTTCTGCATTTAGTGGGGATGCAAAAAGGTCCAACTCTAGATGACCCCATCTGGCTAACAGATCTTCTGCGACGGATGAGAAAAGTTCCCATTCATGCATGCTGGACTGCGTCCTACTTCGTAGGTCTGGGATGTGGATTGCCGAAAGAACCAGATTGTGGTCTAGTGCCCAGTACCATATTCTCATGGCCTCCCTGCACAGGGGGCACACAAGTGCACTCCCCTCTGGTTGTGGATACAGAAGCCAACACTGAAGACTGTTGGACTGGATTAAAAGCGGACCCGGCAGGAGATGGTTCTGAAAAGCCTGCATGACATACAGGACCACTCGCATCTCCAAGACATTGATATGCAGGAAGGTTTAATTTGGGACCACGTTCCCAGAGTCTGAAAGGGGCACAGATGCGCTCCCCAGCCTGACCTGGAGGCATCCATCATGAGGATTTGCTTGGGGGGGGGGGGAGATCGGGAATGGGACCCCTTGTAACAGGTTCTGGGGGTCCATCTACCACTGAAGCACCTTGCAGACTGGGGAGGAGAGCAACACTAACTGATCCAAGTCATCCATGCATTGGTCCAATTGCACTCTGTGTGTCCATTGGAGGAATAGCATGTGCAGTCTGGCCAAGGGAACCATGGCAATGGCTGCGGCTCTAAGACCCAAGTGCCTCGGGTACACCCTGGCTGGAACATGACTGCTCTGGAAGACTTCCAGATCCTGAGCAATAAGGCACTCTGCCTGCTGAAAGGCACAAAGGCTTTGCCCTGTGCTGAGTCCAGGACCACCCCTGCAACCTCTGAGACAGAATCAGGATGGACTTGGGCTGACTGACAGTGATGCCTAGGGAGAGAAACAGCTGAAAGGTTCTCTCAAGGGTTCGGAGGAGCTGTTCTCTGGATGGAGCCTTTAGAAGCCAGCCATCCAGGTAGGGGAAAACATACAGTCCTTCTCGAAGAGCTGCAGCTACCGCTGCTAAGCATTTTCTGAAGACCCACGGCACAGAGGATAAGCCAAAAGGCAATACCTTGAATTGGTAGTGCTCCCCTTGAAAAAGAAACTGGAGAAATCTCCTGTGCAGAGGGCACACCGAGATATGCAAGCAAGTGTCCTGCGTGTCCAGGGAGCACAGCCAGTCGCCCTGCTTCAGTAGGGGCAGCATGACTGGCAGAGTGACCATGTGGAATTTCTCGTACTAGATAAAGATTGAGGTCCTTTAGATCCAGAATAGGTCTCAAATCCCAGCTTCTTTTGGGGACCAGGAAGAACCTGGAATAGAAACCCTAGTTCCTTTGGCACCGGCTTGATAGCTTTTTTATTTTGCAGAATGGACTGTAGCTCCTCCGGGAGAACTGTTAGATGGGTCAGGGGCAGACTGAGGGTACTAGAGGAGTCTCAGGAGAAGTTTCTAGAAGTTTCAGAGTGTGTTCTCTCTCTTTTATCTTAAGAATCCCGGCATTGGAAGTGATGGTTCTCATTTGATTGAGATGGAGGGAGAATCGACCTTTGACCACCACCTCTTGGTCAGGGACCAGAAGGGGGGGGTCTGCAAGGGGTCAAGCAGAGGCAGATCCAGCTGCTGAGACTGATCCTTCACCCCAGGGTGCTTCGCTGGGGTGCTGGAGGAGGAAGGGGTAGGCAAGCAGAGGAGGCCTTTCTCTTGCCCTGAGGATAAGAGGCTGCTCCGGACTTGTGGGACCCCTTGCGAAAAGGAGGGTACTGTCTGCTCAGAGGTTGCATATGACACAGCGATTGGACAGACTTGAAAGCCCTGTCAAATGCCTATAAATCATTAATGATGTTCTGGACATCAGGCCCAAACAATTTGCAGCAACTGAGGGGGGCACTGAGCACCTTCTGCTGGACATCTGCAGCAAACCCCAAGATCCTCAGTCAGCAGTGTCTACGAAGGCAGATGCCCTGGCACCAGTGTCAGAAATATCATACAAGGCCCTGAAGAGATGCTTACTAATATCTTGAGGTTCTGAAAGCATTTGAGAACCTTACGTTTCTGGGAGCACTTTGGGAGGGCCTGGGCAGTTGCCTTGCCCTTCTTCTAGATGGTATTTTGGTATTTAACCATATGCAAAAGATGGGTGGCAACCTGAAGCCCCAAGGCAGAGGAAGTGTACACCTTCTTGTGCCAAAGGACAATCCGCCTAGATTCCCTGTGAGGGGGGAGGTAACTAAGGTTCTTGGGCACCTTGGACCTGTTGTGGGCTGCTTTGATGACCACTGAATCAGTCTCAGGTTGGGTAGCATAGTAAGGCAGGCCCTGAGGGGCATGATACAGCCTATCTGCCTGGTGTGGCATGCCTGGGACCATGTTAGGCCCATGTCAGGCCGCAGTGGCGGCATTCCTCAAGGATGGCAGAATGGGAGAAATGATGTTAGGAGGAGATTCTGGGATTTCCAGAATATCCACCAGCTCTCTCCTTGGGGCATCCTCCTCCTCAGTATGGAAGCCCACTGCTGTGGACACTTGCTTTATAACATTAAAGAAGGTAGGGTCTTCAGAAGGGGACCTGGAAGTATGCTTAACAGAGTACTCACTCACTGTAAAGGCTATGGACCTATCAGAGGAGGAGGGTCTTCCTTTTCCTCCTCTTCCTCAGGAAGGATGAGGTCTGGATGACACTCCTCATCAACATCAACCTGTTCCAATTTGAGGTCTGACAACTGAGGGGCCGATGTCTTCCCAAGGGGCACAGCCCAAGGAAGCCAAAGTGGTGTCAATGACAGGGCCGTGGACAGCGCAGGGGACCTGGGTCTATAGGAGCCCAACTGGTGAACCAGGACTGTACTGAACCAGGCTAAAATATCACTGAGGACGACAGCTGGAGACTGGTGCATTGACAGAGGAGGGGGTCGTCGGCATAGAGCACGATGGACCGTCTGTCGGGGCTGGAGAACCCGACGGCCATGGGCCCAGGGAAGCAGCAGGCTGCAACACAGGGGACTGTTGATGACCCGAGGGTCAACAGTTGGCCTCCTGAGAAGTGGAAGGTGGTGCTGTCAGTATGGGCCTGGTAGGAGCAGAGGTCTGGACAGCATTGGATGTTGGTGCAGCCTCAGCCACAGTACACCCCTGAGGAAGAAGAAGCAGCAGCAGCCGTTGGGGATTGGGAGCACTGCTGGGGGGAGTGGTACCATTCACATTCTTTTCTGTGACTTTTTCTTGAGGACTTGTCTTGGTCCTTCACGACCTGGGAGCTTGACAAACCTGCTGGCGACCAGGAAGGAGCGACCCCAGAGGGCCCCCGTCCAAAAATGGCTACCTGTTGTTCCACGAGGAATTTTTTGAGAGCCTTTTTGCATCACTTAAAGGTGGTTTGGTTACATTTTTTGGCAGAGCTCACAGTTGTAGGCGTCATGGTTAGGCCCAAGACAGCAGACATAGGGGATATGGTCGTGTAAAGAAGCAATCTTCTTTCTGCAACGGCAGCGATGGAAGAGAGGCATGGAGGGAGTAACAACATAAACAAGGTAAAGGAATCTTTTCTTTAAAAGAGATTCTAAAATACTAAGTAAAAGAAAAATCTTAGGCAAAAATGGCATGAAACTGCATTGGAGCTTCTATGGAGACCCATGCAAACATAGCTGACGGTGGGAAAGAACTGAGGAGGGAGCGGGACCGCTTATGCCTTTATAGGGTTGGTGACGTCAGCAGGTGATGGCGCTGGTAGTCCCAGTGGTACTGCTGGAAAATTTTCCATCTGGATCCTGCTTCACCGACAGTGAAGTTCCTACAGTGTGACTCGATGACTAAGATACCCCTGAAGAAGAGCAATGATTCTTTGTCTGTTGCATAAAAGGTAAAGTATAAAATATAAAACTTAAAGATGTATACACTGACAACAAATACTTGCAAAGCCAGACAGCGTTCTTCAGCAGCAGTAGGCCAATGAGTGGTTGACCGAGGGTGAAAGACCTTGAAGCATGCTGGGGATGCCAACATTATATAATGCCAGTGAGGTACACTGACGTTGGTGACCCCAGCCTGCAAAAAGTTTCCAGGTGGTCCCGACACCAAATGCTTAAAGTTCTATGATGTGGCTCAATGGAGGGAGATACTGGGGGAGCAAGTCTACGAGGACAGTCTTGTTGGTCGGGGACTCGATAATTAAAAGAGTAGAGAAGGTGGTGGAAGGGGAGTTGAACAGGAAGGGGATGGTCCAGTGCCTTCCTGGTGCATCGGCCATTAGGGATTTAAACAGAACAGGGAGGATGGCAGAGAGGGAGCAGCTGGTACACCTGGGTACCAATGACCTCATGAACCTGTCGACAGAGATGGTGAAGTGACCAGGGGATCCAGAGACATACAGATGGCACACTTGGCATCCCTGGCCTTTTTCCAAGTTCAACCTGTGTGGGGCAAGGAAGGGAAACAGTACAGAATAAGGAGTGAGGAAACAGAGGTGTTTATTAAGGGATGCTGTCAGAAGTATGGGTACCACATTGTGGGTGTGTTTCTGGGATAGGAGACTCTTCAAGGGTGATGGATCTCACCTGACAAGGGAGGGCGCCTGCACGCTGGGGCAGAAGTTTAACATCTATATCAAAAGTTCAAACTGTCTGTTGGGGGAGACTGGAACTAGAAGAACCACGGTGGCAGGTGAGAGAAAGGGGATCCTAGCCAATACTCCCCCACATCTGGCGGCTTGTAGCAACACAGTGAGTGCAAAGAGGGTATGGCTCCAACTGGACTAGGTGAGGAGACATTAGAGAGAGGTAATGCAAAGTGTGCAAACACCAAAGGAAAAAAAAAAAAGAGGAGGGGATGAGAGTACATGAGAATACAAGGAAAGCACAAGGGTAGTAGCAAGGGAGGATCAGAGGTTAGAAGGAAGGGAGTATGCCTTAATACCAGGAGCCTGGGTAAAAAAAAAAATTGGTGCGCTCCAGGTGCTGATGGCAGACACTGAGATGGACCTAGTGGCCATCACAGAAATGTGGGCTTCAGAAAATAAGACTGGGATCAGATGGTCCCTGGGTATTCATTGTTTAGAAGGTATAGAGGAACAGGTAGAGGGACAGAAGTAGCCTTTTTTGCCAAAGGGGGCATAGAAGTGGCAGAAGATGGGTGCATCAGCAGTAGTAATGGAGAGATCGAGTTGCAGTGAGTGCAACTTACAGCAGCCTCAGGCAAGAAAAGTACAGTTACATAAGAACTTACCATAACAGTAGATCTTTGAGAGAGGCTCTTGCAGTAGGTATTCACATATAGGACTAAGCTGCCAGGCATCAGGATCCTACAGAAACATATCTAGCTAGCAGTTTCTGGCAGGGGACCGCCCCCACGTCAGGTGACCAGCATCATATGATGTCGGTATAACGGGGGGGTGGTCCCCCACACCCACCTTCTAGTTCTTCCCCCCCAAAGGCCAAAAGAGGCAAGACAAGAGAGAAGAGGATATTCCTCCCATGGAAATGAAGCAAAGAAAACTTAGGGGGACGGAGGGCGGGAAGGCAATATCTACTGCAAGATATTCTCTCGAAGATCTACTGTTATGGTAAGTTCTTACGTAACTGTACTATCTTACTTCGAGAGGGCTCTTGCAGTAGGTATTCACATACAGGACTGAGTCCCAAGCAGTCTGGAACAAGGAAAGGCACCCGGGAGGATTGTCATTCATAGCATAGGACCTCAGGGCTGAATGGGTCTCATGAAAGGAGACCTTGTAGGACAGCCAACAAGAAGCCTGCTCTATGGGAAGAGGCAATGTCCAAACTGTAGCGTTTAATGAGGGTATGGACAGAAGTCCAAGTTGCAGCTGCGCAGATGTCTGCCACTGACACATTCTTGAAACAAGCCACAGAAGCAGCAACTCCTCTGGTGGAGTGACCTTTGACTGGACCCAGAAGGATCTTGTTGTACTTGTCGTAACAGAAAGTGATACAATGTGCCAACCATTTTGATAGGCATTGCTTAGAAACAGCACTGCCTTCTCTTTTGTGAGCAAAAGAGACAAAAAGATGATCAGTATTCCTGAGATCCTTAGTACGACTGGTATAGTATCTCAGGATTCTGTGAACATCCAAAGTATGCAAGAAGTACTCCCCTTGATTGGAGTGTTGCATAAAGAAAGTGGGTAGCTCAACAGATCGATTCAGAGTAGATTCAGCCACCACCTTAGGGAGAAACTTAGGGTTGGTGTGTAAAACCACACGTTCCTTGTGAAATATCAAGTATGATATTTTACACATTAAGGCCTGGAGCTTGGAAATTCGCCGAGTGGAAATAATGGCCACTGGGAAGAGTGTCTTCCAAAAAGGAACTTCAAATCTGCTGTTGCTGCTGGCTCAAAGGGAAGCAGAGTAAGCTTCTCCAGGATGAAATTCAAGTTCCATGGAGGGGCTTAGAGACTTCTAACTGGGCAAAAAGTTCTGTCTCCAAAGAGAATATGATAGGCTGAGATAGCAGCCATGTGGACTTTCAACGAGGAGGCCGAGACCCAGATTGAAGAGATAATGCATGTAGTCCAGGACTTTATTGCCTGGGCATGAAAAAGGCTCCAAGTCCTTTGAATCTTCCCAAATAGAAATCCTTTTCCACTTCATAGTGTAGGTGGACCTGGTGGAAGGCTTCCTGGCCTCAACCAAAATGTCCAGATAGGGTAGGAAGAAATAGGCTGTTGGTTAACTAGGATCAGCAGCTTATCCTGTAGGTAGGGAAATGGGCAGACTAGGTGGGCCAAGCGGTTCTTATCTGCCGTCAAAGTCTATGCTTCTATGTCCGCTACGAGAGTAGAGACTCTAAAGCTGGCTTTAACTATGTCTGAAGGAGCCACGCATGGAGATGAAGGGTTTTGAGACCTGGATGAACAATGGTCTCCCGATCCTGGGTCAACAATTGTTGCAAAAGAGGAAGAAAAAGTGGCGGTTCCTCTGAAAACTGTTGCAGAACAGAGAACCAAACTTGCCTGGGCCAGAAGGGAGCAATAAGAATCATTCGAGTTCCCTCCGATCTGAGTTTGTTCAGGACCCTCGGAATTAAAGGAATGGGAAGGAAGGCATAAACGAATCTGTCCCTTCAAATGAGAGACAGAGTGTCCCGTCAAAAAAAGTCTTGCCCTGGAGCGAGCTAGCAGAAGGCGGGAAGCTTTGTGTTTTGGGGAGAGGCAAAGAGGTCTATCTGAGGTGTTTTCCATCGCTGAAAGATGTTGTTTAGGAATTCGTGATCCAACTCCTATTCATGGGATCTGGCTGAGGACCGACTGAGTTGATCTGCCATTGTATTTTCCACTCCCGGAACATGAACCGCGGTCAAGTGAAGATGCTTTTGGGGCTGCCCAGTGCCAGACTCTCATCGCTTCCCAGCACAGAGGGTAGGACCGTGTCCCTCTCTGCTTGGTGAAGTACCAGACAATGCACATGTTTGATTGTATGAGGAGATGACTGGGGAGAATGAATGAGAGTAGAGCCTGAAGGGCATAAAGGACTGCTCTCAGTTTGAGCACATTTATGTGCAGGTTTTGTTAGAACCTGGACCAGCTGCCCTGATGGGCACCCAAACCTTCTCCTGATGTGTCCATTGTCAACGTCTGGGAGGGCAGATCGATGCAGAAATGAACTCCCAGACACAGGTTCTCCTGAACCATCCACTATCTCAAGTCCCTGATCATGGGATCGGATACTAGAGCTTCTTGGTCTACGTTGTCCCTGGCTTGGTCCCATTGAGACCGAAGCATCCACTAAGAAATTCTCATATGGAGCCGAGCAAGTGGGACTTTCGGAATGGCAGCCGCCAATAGTCCGAGGAGGTAGAGGATTGACCTGGCTTGACCCTCCTATGACAAGACAGAATACGAGCCTGGTTCTGAAGGGCGTCTAGCCTGTCTGGAGGCAAGAAGGTTTTGCATGTGGACATGTCCAGAATCGCCCCTATAAACTGGAGGTGTTGGCATGGAACCAAATGGGACTTGGCCTGACTGATGGTGATACCCAGGCTGGTAAAAACCTGCAGGGTAAGAGAAATGGAGTGTAGGAGTTCCTCCCTGGATGGGGGCTGCAGGTACGGGAATACCTGTATGCCCTGGATATGCAGGTGGGCCGCTACCATAGACAGGCACTTGGTAAACACTCAGGAGGGCCAAAGAAAGACCAAATGGGAGGGCCTTGAATTGGTAGTGGTCCCCCTGAAAGCAAAAATGAAGGGATCTGCAGTGGGAAGGGCATATGGGGATATGTAGGTAAGCTTCCTGCATGTCCAGAGCACATAACCACTGTCCCTGCCAAAGAAGTGGTAGAAGGCTCTGCAAAGACAGCATTCCGGAGCGTTTGTACTCCACAAGCAAGTTCAGGGAGCCGAGGTCTAGGATAGGTCTCAGATCTCCCGTCTCCTTTGGAACTAGGAAGAAATGGGAATAGTAGCCTGTTCCCAAAGATGGGTGGGAACTGGCTCTACTGCCACCTTCAAGAGAAGGGAGGTGATTTCCTCTAGGACCAGAGAAAGATGCTGTGGGGAGCAAGACGATGGGGGTGGCCGTCTTCGAGGTGGTTTCTGAAGAAACTCTACTGAGAATCCTGCTGATATCAACTGGAGCACCCAAGAATTTGAAGTTATCCTCTCCCAACTCGGGAGACAGGAGGAGAATCTCCTCCCTACTGGTTCCTCTGGAACCTCCATAGGCAGTAGGAGAGGCAGGGAGTCAGGAGGTGTGGGGCAGCGCAGCAGCCAAGGCTCCTGTGGCTTTTTTTGCTGGAGGGAGTCTTGGTTGCTGGAGGGGCCCTGACGTTTGTTGGCAAGTTTGCCCTGTGGTTTTTGTCTTTATCGTTTTCAGCGACGAAAAGGACACCGCTGCACCTGAAGGGACCTGTACATAGTCTGGACAGACTTGAGTGCAGTATCCTTCTCCTGCCGTTCGGTAATGATGTCCTTGACATCACCCCCGAACAGCACCGAACTCCTGAAAGGAGCATCCTGAATAGTGGATTGCACTTCAGGGACCAAACCTGACATGTGGAGCCAGGCATGTCGCCATAGGCCTACGGCGAAGGCCAAGCTCCTTTCAGCTGTGTCCACTGCATCATAAGTGGCACAAAGTATGTGCTGACAGGCCGAGTGAGCAGAACAGACAAGATCACCCACTTCCTATTTAGTCTGTGACTCAGGAAGGGAGTCCAATTTGGATTCCACCTGACTAAGGATGGCCTTCTGGAAATCCCCAATATGTGCCACATTGTTATGGGCCGGAATACCAACAGTAGATGAGGAATAGATCATCTTCCCGTATTGGTCCAGAAGCCGGGATTCCTCATCAGGCAGAGACGAGCTGAGGTGTTTGGGATTGGCGTAGTGGCCATGAGCGGTGCTGATGACAACTGAATCCGCCTTGGAGTGAAGGCTAAGAAAGTCTATACCCTCAGTAGCCTGTCTGCCTTCCTTGGAAGGGGGCTAATGCAGAAGGTGGTTTCCAAATGGTGGAAACAAGATCTGCATGAGGCTCTATCCAGGGTGGCATCAACGTAGGAGCAGTCTCTGTCAGATCCAGATGGGCAGCAAGTTTTTTATGCTGTGGGTCTGGCTCCACTGATTGCCACTGATTTACTTCCTGGATTTTCCTCAATAACTCCAGAAAAGAAGGGTCCTCCACAGGGGACTTCGGAGGATCCCTCGGCCTGGGGCATTCCGCAGTGTAGGGCTCGCCTTCAGGATCAGAGAGGCCAGACTCCGAGTCCAAAGTTTCTGATGAAGAGGAAGAAGATTCCTCCCTACGAGGGGGAGGGACGCCCTCTGGGGAGTTCCCTGGGATGCGTATCCTCCCCGCCTCAGGTGCCAGAGGGCTCTCCTCTGGTATCGGGTAGGGGGAGGGAGTCTCCCATCTCTGATGTAGGGGATCCTGTACAGGGTCCAGTGTTGGTAGACTACTCTCGACCTCCCTGGTGAGCTGAGCCTTGGTCTTAGCCCACCAGGAGGCCAGGGTCTCCTTCAGATCCACAGGCAGCTGAGGAGTGGGCGGTGGATGTGGGGGATACGGATATTGAGGGTATCTGTAAAAGGAGTATCCATAACCTGACAGCGGGTAGCCCGGCGTCTGGTACTGTGTCGCTGGATATTGCGCGTTGGGAACTGGGGCGCCGGATACTGAGGGGCTGGGTATTGCGGTGTCTGGTACCTGGTCACCAGGGGCTCTGACGGAGCAGAGGGACCTGGCAGAGGCCCTGCTGGTGGGCCAGATGGTGGGAACGCTGGCCCCGTGGGCATTAGGCCCGGCATGGGTATGCCTTCGAGAGGGTCTGAAGGACCTGACTGAGGAGTAGGCCTATCACCAGGTAAAGGGATGCCGGATAGCGTCGGGTCGGCCAGCGTCAGCAGGCTCCTTGGTCAGGTGGGCATCAGAGAAGCCGGTGTCCAACTTATCTGACTCCCTGCCTGAGGAAGGCCACAAAAGAGATACGGTCTTGTCGGGAGGTGTTTTGGCTAGGTGCTGCCCTAAAGGGGTAAGTGACTTGGCAGCCTTGTCCAGGCAATTATCAGTGAGACCGATGTCTGACTTACTGGGCCCGCTCTGACCAAAGGGCCGCATGGAAGAAGCTGCCTTCACGGGAGCGGAGGCCTCCTCTGCCCCGGAGGCTCCCGAAGGGCCCGAGCGAGACGGGAGGGGCGACACCTTCTTGGTAACCACCAAGACGGCTGTCGTCGAGTGATTCCCCGGAGCAGACTTTACCTTGAGTGCTGCGACTCCAGCCAGAGTCGCAGCTGCTGTGGAAGCCAGTCCCTGCTCCCGGTGCTTCTCCTTGTTGTGCTTTTTTATATGACCTTCGAGGGAAGTAGATGCCTGCCTAAGTTTCTTTAACACTTTTTCCATGGAGGCCATTTTCTTCTTTAGGATATGGGCTTCCAGAGACTGCTGCCTTCTCTTGCGGGTAGCGGAGTTCAACTTCTGGCAGTGCTGGCACTTCTCCATGGAGTGGTCTAGGCCCACACAGAAGAGGCACAAGGAGTGGCCGTCCTTGTGTGTAAGTTGGGAACCACAGGAGTCACACTTGTTTTTATGCAATTTGGAGGGCATCAGGGATGACATACATAGCGAATTGTTTGAAAAAAAAAAAAGAAAATTAGAGAAAAATGGGTCAAAAAGTTTGAAAACTTAGAGCCTGACGAATGACTGATGAGCGCTGTTCTACCGCGAGGAACTTTCACAAGCCGATGGCAGGAAAGAACTGGAAGGCGGGTGTGGGGGACTGCCCCTTTATACTGACGTTGTATGATGCCGTTATCTGACATGGGGGCAGTCCCCCGCCAGAGACTGCTAGCTAGAAAATGTTCCATGGGGTCCTGATGCCTGGTGGCTTAGTCCTATATGAGAATACCTACTGCAAGAGCCCTCTCGAAGTAAGATCTGCACTTGGGAGTGATCTATAGACCTGCATGGCAAGGGGAAGAGAGGGGGACAAAGAACGTGACAAAGGGGTGGCAAAGGGGGATGCAGTGGTGGTGGATGACCTAAACCTGCCAGACATCAATTGGATATTCCAGTGGTCAGGTGCAAAAGATGTCCGGCCTTGTTGGACGCTTTCCAGGACTGTCTGCTGGTACAGCTAGTTAAGTAACCCAGCAAGTAGACTGGAATTCTTGATGTGCTGCTCACCAACTCGGAGTTGATTGGCGCTGTGAAAGCAGAAGAGTCATTGTGGAACAGCGACCATAACTCCATCTGGTTTGACCCCAATCGAGAGCTGAAATCCGAGATTTCAGAAGGGCGAACTTCAAAAGGCTGAGGGAGCTGGTCAGGAAAAAGTTAGTCACAGTGCACAACATGGTGGTGGAAGAGAGATGGAGGGCAACTGAGGGAGTCATTCTTGAAGTATCCAAGTTATGCATGAGAGCAGCAACCAAAAATAACAGGCTCAAGAGACTTATGGTTCTCGGCAAGAGTGTGGGAAGCAGTGAAAGCAAAGAAAAAGGCCTTCTACAAGTGTAAAGAAAACTGGGGGGGGGGGGAGGAGGAATTGGGAGAATGCATACTGAAAAACAGAGAGGCAGTAGAGCAGTTAGGGAGGCAAAAGCAGACAGAGCTGCGTACTGCGGATGGGGTCAAGTGCAGAGAAAAAAACTGTTCTGATATATAATGGAAAAACAGAATAGAGGAGGGGAAATGCTAAGGGTTAGCAGAAAGAGGCAGGGTGATAGGGGAAGAGAGACTAAAGGCTGCCATGCTTAATAATGACTTTAGCTCAGTTTTCACTAAGGAGAATGATGGACCCTTGCCAGAGGGTGGCATCAAAGCAGCCACTGAGGGGGTCCAAGAGATAAGGCAGTCAATATTTACAAGTGAAAGGATCCAGAAACGCCTGGCAGCACTAAAAATAGATAAGGCCCTGGGACCAGATGAGCTGCATTCTGTGGCTACTCAGGGAGCTGATAGCAGAAATGGACGAACCGTTGGTGGGTCTATTCAATAGCTCTCTAAGGACAGGGGTAATCTGGAAGGATTGGAGGGTGGTGAACATTTATTTGTATTTATTTATGACTTTGATAACTGGGTAAGTGCACTGATCCCAGGGACCGTTTTCAGGCACGACCCAGCCCATGGCACAGGATGGCAGAGAATACAAGGTAAACAACTATACACATGTAAGATATTAGATTCAGATACTGCAACTGAACATAGTTCTGCTCCATGGGTGGGTGGGGAAGAAGAGGACAAGGAATATGCCGGGAACTACAGTTCTGTCAGTCTTACCTCTACTGAAGGGAAACTGATGGAGTCACTGGTCAAAGAAGACCCTGTGGTCTACTTGGAGAGCAACGAGCTCCAAGATACTAAACAGCACAGATTTGTGGCAGGGAAGCCTTGTCAAACTAACTAGACAGTGTTCTTTGACAGTGATGAGAGAACTGGATAAAGGCCACGCTATGGATTTGCTCCACTGACTTCAGGAAGGCTTTCAACTCCATGTCACACAGTTGCTTGCTGAAGATAGAGGATCTGGATGTGTCTAAGGTCATAGTAAACTGGGTATGTAAAGTAACTGGCTAAAAGAAAGGCAGCAGAGTTTCGTAGTTAATGGGGTCAAGTCATCAGAAAGTGAGGTCATGAGTGGGGTATCACAGGGATCTATCTATACTGGGACCAGTATTTTTCAATATATTCATTAGTAACACTGGTAAGGGTATCCAGGGCAGGGTGTCTCTCTTTGCAGATGACATTAAGCTCTGTGGGAGGGTGGACAGACACAAGGGAATCAGGGAAATGCAGAGTGACGTACAAAAGCTAGAGGTGTGCTCTAAGGTTTGGCAATTGAAATTCAGCGCCAAAAAGTGTAGGGTAATGCACTTCAGGGACAAGAACCCCACAACAGAGTACTGGATAGATGTGGTGAGACTTAGCACTATGGCTGAGGAATGGAACCCTGCAGTTATCAGTGACTTCTTCAAACATTCAAGTCAATGCAACAAGGCATATAACAAAGCAAGTATTAGTGCTGGGATGTATTAGGAAGGATATTGATAGCAGAAGGGAGGAGGTAATACTGCCCCTATGTAGATCCAAAGTGGGTCTACTTGGAGTACTGCATCCAGTTCTGGAGTCCTCACCTCAGGAAAGATAGAGAGAGGCTGGAGACAGTGCAGCACAGGGTAACAAAAAATGATTCCGCGACAACAGGGCAGATCCTATGAGTAGCACTTCAAGGCACTGAACATGTACTTGCTGAAGACCAGAGAGGGGAGCTGTGATAGAGACCTTGTAGTTACTCAAAGGAATTAAACAGGTAAACTGCAAAGAAGTATTCAGAGAAACAGAAACTGTCAGCAGATTAGGACCTCTTGGCCCACCCAGTCTGCAGTTATTCCTATCTATAGTACCACCTCAGCCTCCTTTACATTCTCAGCTTTCCCGTTTGCTTCGGTACTAAGATTCCTTTATGCCTATCCCATCCACTCTTGAAGCCTGTGATCATTTTAGCTTCTACCACTTCTGCCTGGAGTCTGTTCCAAGCTTCCATCACCCTCTCTGTGAAGAACTTCTAACATTCCCCCTCAGCCTCCCCCCCTACAGCTTCACTGTGTGACCCCTAGTCCTTGTACATTTTTTCCTTTGGAAAACACTCCCCTCCTGTTCACTCCCGTAAGATATTATGTCTCTATCATGTCTCCCTCTCCCTCCTCTCCTTCAAGGGAGTATATGTTTAATTTAGCTTGAATACTAGTTCACTGTTACGTGGACATGAGTGGAAACTGACAGAAGAGAGGCTCAGAAGTGACATGAGGAAGTATTTTACAGAAAGGGTGGTGGAGCTGTGAAAGAGTCCACCTGCCAAAGTGATGGGCGCTAAAGTTGTTGGTGAGTTCACGCATGGTTGGGACAGAATGAAAGGTACAGTAGTTGCTCAGGGCAGCAGAAGCTGGAAAGACAATTGGGGGAAGGATGGGGAGGGCTAAGATCTTAAAGGTACAGTAGCTCCGAGGGCTAAATAGAGAACTCTGGCAGACTGGATGACCATTGGTCTTTTTCTGCCGTCATTGTCTATATTTCACTGTTTCTATCCTTGAAGACCAGTAAATATGATGCAGGTGAAGACTGAAGTGGAGGAGATTTGCTAACATTTTGGATTTAAATCCTGCTTAAGGAAGAAGCCTGGCCTGGAGGTGTCAGCAGTGTGTGTCATGTTTCCATGTGGCTGACCCAGTAGAGGGTAAACAGGATAAAATGAGCAAACAAAACCAAGATGTGTGTCAGAGTGGATCTTTTAAGAAGGAATAAAGGACACAAAAAATGTGGAAATATTGAAGATGTTTTCCAGGTTATGACGCATTAAATAACATGACAAGAAGTGCAAGGTCAAGCACTGAAACTCCCAAGAAAAACACCCCCTTCCTGAAACCACTGTTGGTAAATAACAGAGTCCATTTTGTGACAAATACAACGGTGAAGGATGTTACCTCTATGGAGTAGCCAAAAAAATACCAGCTCCCACTGCAATCTAAATTGCTCTGCCTTAAGGTAAAGTTAATAATCTGCAGACACTGTACCACTTAGAGTTGAGGTTTTAGTTGCCAGTCCATGGACATTTTTCTCTAGCTGTAGTACATCCAAGAATGACCCTCTGATGTTGTGGGTGCTGCAGAGTCCAGTCAGTGTTGCAGTGTGGCCCATACTGCCACTGATAAGATACAGTAAGAGATACAGTTTGGCCCTGCCCTGGACTGCCTGAGGAGAGAACAGGTCTAATACTATTATCTGCACTTCTGACAAGCCTATTTAACAGATCACCGGAAACAGGAGTGGTTCCGGAGGACTGGAGGAGGGCAGATGTACTCCCACTTCACAAAAGTGGCAGCAGAGAGGAGGCTTAGAACTATAGGCTGGTCAGCCTAATATCAGTGCTGGGAAAGTTAATGGAGACACTGCTGAAGGAAAGAATTGTAGAATATCTTGAATCCAATGGGTTACAAGACCCAAAGAAGGATGGCTTCATGGAGGAGGGGAGGTCAGGTCAAACAAATCTGACAGATTTCTTTGACTGGGGGACCAGAGAATTAGATCAGGAAGGAGCAGTGGACATGGCCTATTTAGATTTCAGTAAGGCCTTCGACACTGTTCCACATAGAAGACTCATAGGAAATCTGGTTAGCTTAGGGTTGAGTCTAAAGGTGGAAAACTGGACGAAAAGAGATGGGCGACAGAGGATGATGGTAAATAAAGTATACTCCAGGGACAGAGGGTGACAAACAGGGTGCCTCAGGGATCAGTACCACGGCCAGTCGTCTTTATTGTCTTTGTAAGTGACAATGCAGAGGAGCTGGAAGGGGCATTCTGTTTCTTTGTGAATGACGCCAAAATCTGCAATAGGATGGACACTTCAGGGGAGGCAGAAAGAATGTGCAGAGGCCTGAGAAAACTCAAGCAGTGGTCAGGGATATAGCAGCTGGGCTTCAATGCAAAAATATGCAAAATCATGCACTAAGGGCACAGAAACCCAGAGACAATAAAAAAGGGAAGAAGAGGAAGTGACGACACCCAAACAATAAAGAGACATGTGGATAATCCTATCTGATGACCTAAAGGCGGCCAGACAATGTGACAGTGAAGGGTATCACCAGCAGAAGGAGGGAGGTGGTGTTGCTTCTGTATAGATCGCTGATGAGACCTCACCTACAGTACTGTGTCCAGTTCTGTAGAGCACATCTCTGGGAAGATAGCGACAGAAAGGAGGCTGTCCACAGCAGGGCAACAAAAATGGTGGAGTCTGCATCAGATGCCCTCTGAGGAGAAACTGAGGGACCTTAGTATGTACACACTGGAAGAGAAGGGGGGGGTATGACAGAGACCTTTAAAAACAAGAGTAAATGAGATAAAAGAGGGGAGTATTTTTCAGAAAAAAAGATGCTCAAGAACAATGGGCCATGCACTGAAGCTGGAGGTGGGTAAATTCAGGATAGCTATGAGGAAACACTTCACAAAAAAGGTGGAGGATGCCTGGAACAGTCTTCCAGCAAAGGTGGTGGGGGTAGAAACAGTGGTGGGGTTCAAGAATGCATGGGATAGGCATAAGGGAATCTTGGTGGTAGGGGGGGGATGAGCCTGAGATAAAGTAGTGACATTCTAGGTAAGGAAAAATGGGCAGACTAGGTGGACCAAATATTCCTTATCTGCCATCAAATTCTATATTTCTATATTTCATCTGTTACCGGACATATACAGCTTCTTAGCAGTAACAGAGGGTTCCGCTTATTTTTAAGTTTCCTCCAGAATTTGGCTACATTTGGGCAGTCATAGCATACGAAACAGGCCCCTGGTGTTTGTTAAACCTGTAGCGCTGACTGCAGATACAGCACATGACCCATTTTGAAAGCAGTTGTCATGGAGGATACTAAAGACAAGAATGGTCTGTATAGTATGACTTATGCCCACATGGTACTTTTGTTTGACAAAACACCCCGGACTGTCAGAATCTCAGCATGCATTCCAGACCCGGTTTCCCGACACTGAAATTTTGCCTGCAGTGGAGTTTGTTATATTATTAATTAAGAGGGGGGTGTGGTGGCGAAGCCCCCCGAAACATGTAATAAACTCTGCCGCGGGCAAAATTTTAATGTCAGGAAATCGTGGGTCAGGAATATGGAGTCAGGATTCTGAAAGACGGGGAAAAGAATTTCGGTCTTTCATAGTAAAACCGCTCACATTACATAGCCTTTGTACTGCTGTTCATTTAAACTGCTCCTGGCATTTTGTTTAAGAAAGTTATTTGCCCTGTGCACAAACAGCTAGCTCCTGTATGAAACATTACAAAGGGTGGGCTGACAACAGCCATCAAAGTGGACTAATGGGTAAGCAGTGGGTCTGGATGAAGAATAATGAATACACTACTGAAGAAGCAGAGACCAAAGGAGTTGACACTGCAATACCGCCCAGAAAAATACAGTGTATGCAGCAGCTTTGCTCCTCATATTATTGCCCCCCCCCCCGGTAACTCCCGCAGTTAACGCATTTATCAGGGCATTCTCAGCTGCACCCGTCCTCTGGTTAGGAGGAAAGTTAAGGGGCTGTCTTCACAGACAATGCCACTCTTTGATCTGCCAGCAGGAAGTGCCTGAGTGCAGGGAAGTCCACACTCTCCCTCCATGGGAGTGCTGTGGCGCCAGGGGACAGCCTGCAGCATCAAAGGTGCAAAGACCCAAAGAGCATCGATTCAGTGGCATGGAAGGGTCTACATACCAGTTATCAGGCACCTGGAGATGCCATTTTTACCTGTGTGCCGTTTCAACACCATGAAACCTAGGCCATGATGTCACAATGCTCCACTGAGCATCAGCAGGCCCCTGTGTCCAACAACCCAACTTACCTTAACTCTTCATGCTGCCTCTACCCACCTCTGGGAGGCATCATACAGCAAAATAAGCCAACACTTCCTCCAGGGAATGCTCCTCTTCCAGCCTCAACTACTGGCAGTGCAGGCATGGAGTACAACTCCAAGACACCAATATAACGAGGAGCCCCCAACTGCTCCGCACTACAGAGCTGGCCTTCAAACATTTTGTTTTCCACAACAAAATAAAAACACACTGGGCTACCCCAAAGGCCCAGTGGTACCATATCTGGCTACCACAAAGGCAACCTGGGTTTGGGAGCGATCACTGGATCATACCATAGAGACAGCCAGATCAGAGAATGCTGCTGACCAGGGAACGCAGGCAGTATACCCACATCACCGCCAGTGGATCCAGAAGCTAGCCACCACCTGCTGGGGATGCATACAATATGGCTATAGTGTGGCACTACGCAGCACCAAACGAAAAAGGAAAACTATGAGACAATATCAGGGAAAAACCAATGGTGCTGCATCTGTAACAGTCCCCACCCCTACCACCCAGTGACAGAGTTGAATAAGACCCTGTCCCATCTGTTATGCAGAAAGACCTGCACGCAAGGATCTGTTCTAGCTTCTCCTTTTCTGTCTCGTGTCTGACTGCGTAATACAATTTTCTTGTGAGACCTAGGAACTGATCACTCTGACAGTCTTGCGATTCTCTGTCTCCTGCTATCTCCATACCTTCACTTGCTGTTTCTATCTTTTCTTCCCCTTTGCATATTTGCAGTTATAAAATATATGTGAATATTTATGTGAAAATGGGATCCCTTGGTTTGAAAATGTATATATTATCGAAATGATTGCAAAAAGCTATTTGGAACACAGGGGGTTAACTTTAAGATGCAGTTTGACCTCCAAACACATTTTTGCAGAGTTGTCGGCAGAAGATTAATTTTGGGACACCATGTTCTCTTTCATTCACCTGCAGGAAAGAAACTGACAAGAACTCTGATACATTTTGTGTAAAAACAGGATGTCTCTTAATGAGATCAGGATGCAGAAATTAATTGCCAGGCAACTGCTACTTATAAAGAGAGAGCAATCTTTTGTTCAGAAGAGACTGACATTAAAGAATCAAATTCTAAAGAAAGACTGTCAGATTAAGGACTTTGTTTCCTTTGTTCGTACTGCCTTTGTAAATAGCTATCCTGAATTTTTTTTTTATTTTACTGTTATTGATACAGCAACGATAAAATGCTACTTGCGTATTTTATAACAGCTCCTGATTTTCCTATGTTTCCTGACCTTTGCCTCAATAACAGATGATTTTAGAAGTGGGATTTATGCCATGCATACTCTGAGCCAGGAGTTCTGTGCGTGGGTACCAGACCTGGTACCAAGGAAGCACAGAAGAAAGGTATGGATTCTGCAACAGCAAGCCCAGAAGAGACTACCAGAAGAACGGCAGCCAAACTAGAAGCAGAAACAAAAGTCCAAACTCAGACTGTACAGCCAGAACCGGTGATGGAAGAACAGGCAGGAACAGAACCTAAAAGCCTTCTGCCTTCTTCAAATGGTGGGCTATACAACAAAGAGACACAGAAGCAAAGAAAAGAAGAGATGCAGTGACAGGAGCAACAGAGAAAAGAATAGATGCAGAGATGGCTGGATGCCTTGCAAGCTGTCAAAGCTGGAGGATCTGGCACAAAACTCAGAACAACTTAAAAGACATTAAACTTACAAAGTTGTGTCCCTTGGATGATATCGAAGCATACCGGACAGCTTTTTAAAGGGTTGCTGCAGCCTGACAGTGGCCAAAGCAGCAATGGGAAATCAGGCCGGTACCTTACCTGACAGGTAAAGCCCAACTTGCCTACAGCAATATGGACACTGCACAGTCCGAAAACTGAAACCTTCTGAAAAGAGAAATTCTGAAAAGAAATGACATCTCAGAAGAGACCCACAGTCAAAGATTCCAGTCCCTGAAGTACCACTAAGTCGACAATCCTCGTGAAGCCTTCACCCGACTCAGAGAATGCCTTATTAAATGGCTCCAACCAGATGGCAAAACAGTTCCACAGATCTACATATTTGCAATGCAGCAATTCATCAACATCCTGCCTTCAGACATGCAGCTTTGGGTAAGGGAATACAACAAGAAAGTGGGGAAAAGGTTGTTTCTTTGGCTAAAAACTATCAGATGGCCAGACAGACACCACAGCAGTGAAGTAACAGCCAAGGACGGTAGACACCCTCCTCCCCACCCCAATTTAACTCCAGGTCAGACAAGTGGTGGGGTAACAAATTTGCACCCAAATACTTTACTTGCTATAACTGTAATAAGGCGGGCCATACTGCAAGAAACTGCCTAAAAAATAAGGAGAAATCACTGCAGCAGATATGGCATTTGTTTGTTTTTAGTTTATTCTTTGGTAACCAGGTAAGGCCCACTAGGTACAAGTGCCTCTTTTCAGGGGCAACCCAAGAGCACTAGAGAGGTTAAGTGACTTGATCACAGAGTACGCAAGTGGATGTTGTGGGAATCAAACCCAGGTCTTTTAGATGTACCAAGCTCATTCAAGGTGCATTACTCTAACCTCTCTAGTCTATACTGCCAGCCCCCTGTCTTAGTAAACTGGGGCTAGTATTTAATAGATGTTAAGGTGGGAGAAGACTGTGAAGGGACTATCGATTTGGGAAGCAGATAGACCCTAGTGCATGCTGAAGTGCTGGGAAAACACTGTGCAAAAAGATCACGTACTGGTGTCACCTGCATCCACGGGGACACGTGATACTATCCCACCACTCAAGTGACTCTCATTAATATTAATGGGGTGTTGCAACAAATGAAAGTGGGGGTGGTACCTAAGTTACCTATACCTGTGATTACTGAAAATGACTTTCCAGGATTTACTGAGTTAATCTCAGAGGAGGTGAAACCTGCCGTTTCAGAAATGGTGGTAACAAGAGCATAGGCAAAGAAAATCTCAGATAGTGGAGACACTTTACTTTCTGGTGATTTTGATTCAGACTTGTCTGAGCAGAGCTCCAAAATTCAGAAGTCCAGGAAAGAAAGAAGATGCCTGAAGAAAGAGCAAGTGAAGACAGGGACATGGCAAGAGGAACAATGGCGGCTCTACACCGGGGCCTGCCAGGGCACATGCCCTGGTAAAAAAATGCTGTGCCCCAGTTGGTGCCCCATATGGTGCAGAGCTTCCTCCAATATTGGTGCCCCATACGGTGCAGAGCTTCCATTAGAAACAATATATCAGTGCCCTGGCTGCCATCTATTGTGCCCCAGCCGTGCCCTGGTAACCATTTGTGGCTAGAGCTGCAACTGAAGAGGAAGATAACTGCAAGACTGTCATAGTGATCAGTTCCTAGGTCAAACAAGAAAATTAATTACACAACCGGACAAGAGACAGAAATGGAGAGGACGGACTAGATCCTTGCCTTTAACTCTGACTGCATAACAAAAGGGACAGGGTTTTGTTCAATCCTGTCACGCAATCCCAGCACTCACAGGGTCTCAAACCACTGATTGGCGTCAGCACTGGGTGGTCACTTCCTAGAAGAAGGAAATTAAATTGTGTCTCTGTACCAAAGGTGGAGGGTGAACAATCTTAATTAACATTAATTAAACAAAAACAAACAAAAAAAGCTAATGTTGCCAACTCAGCTGGGCAATCCAGGAAAAGTAATGCAGTGCCTGTCATATGAGAGATACAAAAAAAATTATGTCTACTAAAGGTGACATGAGGACTTCAGACTTGAATGAGTGAGAAAGCAGGAAGTGATCCAGAACCATCTGCACAGCACGAATGGCTTGCGCGTCTTTGCTGCAACACTTTTATCTGGTATAATAATACAAATTCACTTCCATGAGACACAAGGACAATGCTAATGTATAGAAATTAATTTTGGCACATGTTCACCCCTCTACCCAGGATATGCAGCTGGGATGTTTCATAATGCTATCACTATAAACAGTTCAATGTAGAAGCCTGTACGGATTGTTAAAATAAAGCAGAGATGACAGGCTCATAGTTCCAATAAATAAAGAGGACTTCAGCATGTCTGTTCTGGACAGCAGCTGAGTGAACACCAAGGAACAGTAATTCAGACCTATGGAATTACAGCTACTGTATCAATAAACTGCTGTGAGAAACATCCAGCACAAGATATACACGTACACAAAAAGCATCAAATTCAGAAAATGACAGGATTAAAGATTTAGGTAATGAGACTTCATAACAAAAAATGTTTTCTTACATTCTGAATGCAATGAACTGCGAAGTCTTATCATCCTCTAGTCCTGGTCCCTTTTTAAGTAATAATTCGATTGCGTGTCTTAAGGTTGCTGTAAGTTGACAACATAAAGAGAGTTAGTACTTTTTGACAGTGAAATAAGGCAAACTGACACAAATAAGCCATGAAAATGATCTCATTCAGTGTTGATTCCCATGCTTGTCATGCTACTCCCCTTATTTTCTTCAGCTGTGAAACAGGCGCTTAAGTAAGCAATCATGCCCGACAGTGTGGGTAGTACTGGGCAATACCAGGCCACCCAGAAGTGTAATGAGGTCCGATGCTGCAGGCAGAGGGCCTTATAACACCTGGAATGTCCGGTATTGTCCAATACTGACCACCCTGGAGGGTAATATTGTGTTTCGAAAATGGACACTGTGTCACATAAGTTTGAATAAAAAATAACTTATGTTAAAGTCTTAGGTGTTTCATTTATTTTGTAATGAAATAGTTCCTCCATACATTAGACTCCCAGCTAGGGACTTTTGTCTTACTTGAGCTTCCACAGTTGTGACTTTGCAGCTGGCTGTTATGGTTAACCCCACCCCACCCCACCATCACACACAGGACTTAAGATTGCTAAATGGTTTTGTTTGCTGCTTATTCAATTAAATGCTTTACCCATTTTACTGTGACATTCAGTACTTGGCCACTTGTGTGGCTGGAGTAGTGAACCTCTGGTGAGAGGTGGTATCATTTTTAACTACATGAAACATTGCTACATACATATATTACTGTGTGTGTTTAATTCACAATTTGTGAGTGAATGAGTGAGTGCGTCTTTCTCTAGCCAAAGCACACCTCCTATAGCTGGCTGTGAGGCATTCTGGGACACTGGCTGTCTGTCCTAGCCTCTGATTTTTGTTGGCTGAATTTCCCTTATTTTAAACTTGGTGCGCATCTGTTTTCATCATTTGGTAGATTGTACTGCCATTTCTGGGTGTCCTCAGTATTTTAGTGTGTTTTTAAACACTATTTGTAGCATTCTGGAGTGACGCTAAACTGGAAGTGTGACTCTACACTTGCTTCTGGGTTCTTGCAGTCAAAAAGGCTCGCATAGCAAGCAGGGTAAGTGTGCACAGGGCCACACGCAGAGATATGCACGTCTTGCCGGTCTGGTGGAGTGAAGGCAAAAAAGCAACCCATCTAGGTACGACAACACCATAGACTGCTATATATAGTGATGTAAGGATGATATAAATAAAGGGAAACTGTTACATTCATCTATTAAAAAGGTTCATTATACATATTGATTCTACTATTGCTGTTAATAAGATATTGCAGTTAAAATGGAGAATACGATAATGACCTTGGATGGGGAAATTGTGGGATTCTATGTAAGATGTATTCTGTTGTGCCTACTCTTGTTCCAGAACTGCCATCCACTTGTATGAAATGTCATGAAAACCAAAATCTCCGTAGGGACAGATCATTTAATTCCAAGTTGTCTAATTTAGAACAGAGCCAGAGTAATAATATGCAAAGGGGGTTTATAGAACATGACATAAGTGCGTCTGTCGCTAAGGTCCAGGAACCCACAGTAACTGTATCAGATAATGGCAATACTGGGCTTATTACTGCTTTACCATTTACTTCCATAAACTCTGATACATGTGCCCAAAGGGAAACATCAGAAGGGGCAGTTGTACAAAATGAGAATACAACACATACAGTGTGTCCTAATAGGGAAAGAAACAGGGAGGAAGCTCAGTTAATTGAAGCGGATGAAACATGGTACACTGTACAGAATTGTAGAGCACCAAAAAAGGGTCGGAAAGCAGACTGTTTTACATTGCCTACTTTCAACAGTTTTGAGTGACTATCACAGAGGATATACTTCACTGCATTCTAATAAATAGTTCATTAACACCCATTGATGTTACTAACAATGGGTCTGCTTGTAATTTAATGGGTCATAATGATCGAATAGACAGCAGTGCTGGTATTAATAATAAAGTTGGACAGGTAGTGCCCACATTAAATGACATAAATATGTCTACAATAAGACATCTTGTCTACTTCGGTTACTATAGATGAAATATAGATTCATCTATGGATGTAGTAAATACTCAAAAGCAAATCATTGTTCTTGGTGATTCAACCATAAAGCTTTTGGATTGGGCGATATGCAACCAAGATAAAAGTTATCATACAATGTCATGTTTTAGGGGAGCAAAGCTCTTGGACACAACAAAAATGACTAAACAAATACTGAGAAATACAGGTGAAAGACTGCTGGTGATTATTCATGCTGGCACAAATAACATTCGAAATGCAAATCTACAGAATGTTAAACAGGAATTTGTGGCATTAACCAACACACTTGTAGAATAAGGTTGTGATATAGCAATATCAGAAGTTCTGCCAATACCAGAAGCTGGTTCAAAACTGAACTAGAAGATTAAACTCCTTAATAACTGGCTAAGGCTCTGGTGCCTCAAACAGAAAATAGGATGTACAGTATAACTAATTGGGAGGAATTTGACAATAGGTATGACCTTTATTGTTGAGATGACTGGCATCCAAGTAAGAGGGACATTAACTTACTAGGATGATATATAAATGCATATATAAGCAAGTATTTAAACTAGTCTCAGGGGGAGAGAGGGACTTACTCCTCACCTCTCCCCAAATGGATAGATCTAAAATACATGTTAAGAAATTAGTTGCTGGGGTTATCAGCTTAAACTTACATGAGGAAAACATTTTACATGCCCCCAAAAACAGTGGTAATGCTAAAACAAGTAGCAAATTGCAGTCAGAGTGTCCAAAACTAAATATCTTACTTGCCAGTGCTAGGAGTCTGAAAAATAAGATGGATGAATTAAAATACTATCTATTAAAAAACATAGATGTATGTGGAATAATAAACTTGGAACTCAAATGATGATTGGTGTACTGATGTATCTGGTTATACCAAAATACTCAAAAATAGATCAATTAAACATGGTGGTGGCATACCCTTAAACACTGCTGAAGAGTATAAGGCTTATGAAATTAAACCTTCTCAAAGAAGTGAGATAATAAGTGAAATTGTTTGGGCACAACTCAAAACGAAAATCATGAATTTGACAACTGGGCTTGGATATCGATCACCTAGCTTAGAGAAAGGTGAGAATGCTTTATTCATGAATGAGTTAGAAAGTATGGAACCAATTAATGATCATCTCCTAATGGGTGATTTTAATCTCCCCCATATTAACTGGGCAACTCTAGAAGCTAAGGGGCAACTAGAAAAAAAAATTCTGGATTTCTCTATTGAACAATATTTAGAACAGATGGTTGCAGGACCTACTGTACAAGAGGGAATGATTTGTTGGACCTAATTCTTACCAGTACGTAAGTTAATGGATCAATTCCACAGATAGTACCACCTTTGGGTGATAGCGACCATAATATGGTCCAATTTGCCCTTAAAAAAGATACGAGTGTAAAATAATTGAAAACAGTAATTAAACATTATTTTAAGGCAGACTAATATCAGCATGAAACATTGTTTGGCCTCCTGGAACTGGCAAATTGAACTGCAACATTTAGACATATAGTATCTGGGATATAGTGTCCAATTATATTCATACCTGGGTTCCAGATCGACCAAAATACAATAATAATTGACTACTCCCAGTTTGGTGGAATAATTGCATAAAAAGACATAAGGAGGAAAAAAAAACAGGCATATGCAAAATACAAGGTGCAACAAACAATTAGTAACTGGGTGAAATATAAAATTGTAGTGAATAAAACTAAAAACTTGGTGCAAAAAGAAATTATGAAATCACATTAGTTAAAATAGCAAAAGACAATAAAAAATAATTTTATAATTATATAGGGTCTATGAGGGGCAATACAAATGGAGTTGGACCACTTCTAACTGACAAAGTAGTAATAAATGATGAAACAAAACGGCTAGGGAATTAAACAGGTATTCTGTAAGTGTCTTTCAGACTAAAGAAAACAACAATTTAGACCAACTAAAGGATACACATGTTCCCATTATAATCTCCGAAACTGAAGTAATGACAGTTATTAAAACCAAGAAACCCAATACATCTGCTGGCCCTGATGGTATACAGTCAAAATTCATACTTGAACTAGCACAGAAACTAAAGGGTCCCCTTACACTTCTCTTTAATGCCTCTATTAGAGAAGGTAAAACTCTTTCGGTTTGGAACATGGTAACTATTACTCCATTACACAAAGGTGGCAGGAGGTAGGTAATTATAGACCAATAAGCTCAACTTCAGTAATTGGTAAACTATTAGAAAAATCGCTACAGCAGATATTAACTACTCATATGAAAGAAAATGAACTACTAGACATATCTCAACATGGCTTTTTCCCGGGAAGATCATGTCTAACAAATATACTTAATTTTTATGAACCAGAGAGTGAGGCATTGGACAAAGGAATGTCAGTGGATGTTACCTTTTTGGATTACGTGAAAACATTCAATACAGTTTCCCACAAGGTATTAACTGAGCAACTAGTGAGACTGAAATTTCACCCACAGTTAGATTGCTTCATGGGTAAATCAAAGGAAACAAAGGGTTGTCATTAAGGGCTTTGTTTCATCCTGGGATAATGTTACAAGTGGCGTTCCCCAGGGCGCTGTCCAAGGCCCTACACTCTCCATATTTTTATATCATAATTGCAAACTTCAGGTGATGTCTGGGTGGGCAAATATGAGGATGACTGCAAAATTGAGGCTATTGTCTATAATCAGTTAACAGCTGCAACTCTTCAAAACAATCTAGATCATTTAAATCAATGGGCTAAACAAAAAAATGTAATTTAACATGGCAAAATGTAAAGTTATGCATGTTGGTAAAAATAATCAAAATATATTACACTTAATAAAGTTCTAGATACTACAGACAATGAAAAGGACCTTGGAGTTATTATAACTGAAATTTTTACAGGATATGCATACTACTAAAATTGTAAAAAAATGTTACATTATATTAGGATGCATTCTTAAACATGTAAAAAGGAGAGAACCTGAGGTATTTATACCCCTGTACTCCAGTCTTGTGAGACCACATCTGGAATATTGTGCTCCCTTTTGTACACCTACCTCAATAAAAAGAAAAGTACTGGTGGAAAAGGTTCAAAGACAAATTACCAGTAAAGTAAATAATATGAAATCCTATGATTATCAGAACAGACTTAAACCATTGGGACTATTTTCTATTTTCAATGGAGTAAAGAGCCATTAGGGGAGCTCTATGTCTAGCTTTTAAAGTATCTAGAGACGAAACATTTGAAACCATAGGTCTGGTAAGACATTGGGATAAACAGTACCAGATCAAACAACTTGAAACTGAACAGTTCAGTAAATAAAACTTCTAAGAGATGTAAATGGTTCACTCAAAGGGTGGTTACCTTATGGAACTCACTACCTAGTATTATAGTACAAAAGGAAAATCTTTATCTGTTTAAGATAAGATTGGATCTGTATATGGGAGAAAATAAATTCTCTTACCACCATTAAAGATAAAACTGGTGGCAAGATCATTATAGGTCTCTGACCTCCTGAACCTGTGATATCCTATGAACCTACCCCCCCCCAGTTCAGTGGCAGCTCAATGGCAGGATCCAGAGACTGGTATGATTTGTTTAGGGATCAGACACGTCCATGTACAGTGCATTAAGGAGCAACGGGAGTGATTTTTTTTTCTCTCATTTGCACACTAGACAAGGAGGGAGGCAGTCTGCATAGAGAGTCACTTGGGTGTAAAGCAGCTGAGCAAGACAGAGACAGTGCTAACTCCAGTACCCCTACTGCGTGTGACAGGAGTGGTACTTCCTTTGTTTTCCACACTGCAGATGGACATCAATCTGCGGTACAGAAAACAAAGAAAGTACCGCTGCTCTCGTACACAGTGCCGCTAATGGCGACAGTGCTGTCTGTGTTGCTCAATTCAGTCTGCGATTTTTTGGCTGTGCTCCATTTTCTTCAGAACTGTTATATATTGTAATGTGAGAGCAGGGGCACAGAGCAGGGCTGCCGAGGTGAATCTCGCTAAGCGAGACAAAAAACATGATGGCTAGCCAGTTTGAAAATTTGGGGTGCACAAGAATACCCTAAATAATGGGGCACCCTGAATTGGCACTTGTTTTTCACCAGGCTCTATAGAAAAATGAATGCAAGCCTGACATTGGCTTTCAGCCAATCAGGATACTTCATTTTTCATGCCCATTTTCTAAAAATGATGCAGTCTATGTTGTGACAGAGTGGTAATGGGGATTTGTGTCTGCAGAAGATGGATAGGGCTCTGTTACCTTTTTAGAGATGCTAAAGGAGTTACACAAAGTTCTGGAAGCATCCAGGTAGGGAGCTAATAAAACACAGCTGCAGCTGATGTTAATTAGGGGCAGTGTATAAAACCAGCCTAGGTAATACAGGAGTGAGAGAGACCTGGGAGAAAACTGGAAGCTGTGCTGCAAATGTCAAGTTCGAGCTACAGACACTTTTGGAAAGGACTGTGGTGTTTGTAAGTGGAGTTTATGATATAATCTCGAGGCTGGGAACCAGAGTACCTGGTACCCAGAGGTAGTGAGGGTTTATTTTGTTTAGTTAGAACACCAGACAGGAGTAGGATTTTGTTTCTATTTGTTAAAGAGACTGCAACCCCAGTCAGCTAGAGACAAAGCTGCCTAAAAATACACTGAATCACATAAAATGGTTTAGATTTTATTTATACTCAGCCAAAACATGAAATGGGGAACCTCTTACCAGAGACACCAGCAGGACATCCGCACCAGACCTCTGACCGTTTTCCCCTAACACATTATCAGTAACTCCCCGATGATGTGCCAGTGAAACCGTTTGGAGGTCTGGTGCGGGAGCACTGCTGGTGTCTCTGGTAAAAGGTGTCCCATCAAATGTTTTGGCTGACTATAAATACAATCTGAACCATTTTATGCAATTTGGTGTTCAGCTGCATTGTGTGTGGGTTGCCAGATGGTGCTGGAATCACTTAGATTGGATGTTTATTTTTTTTCTTTAGCATATCCACCCGAGGGGATGCTGTGCCTGTTTTTTGAAAATCAACTGCACTGTTTTTACCTCAAACTGTATGTATTCTTCTTGGACACACCTACAGCAGCCACCCCAAGGATATAGCGGCACTCACTCTACCACGTTTGTTTACAGAAGTGGGATTCACCAGCCCATTGGTGTGTCAAGGAAATGGAGAAGATCCTAAAAGTCCTATTACAATCGATAGCTGCACAGCAGGAGGCAGCTTGAGTGCAGCAGGAGACGAACCGAGCCTGGAGGAGGCGGTCCGAGTGCAGCATGAAAGAAAAAATTACTCACCTTAGTAATTATGTTTCTTCTATTGGAGTCTTGCTGTATTCTGACAAGTTCAGTTAGCCCCAGCCAACAAAGGGTTTCTATGCAGAGCATAGAATGCTGAGCTTGAGCTCAGTTGACGTCTCTGTCTGTTTCCCTTTCAAATCTAACCATCAGATACTTACAAGCAAAACTCTAATAGCTATTCTATGTGGAAATTGTAAAAAACGTTTAATAGCCAACTGGCAACTAAAAGTTTTGGATTACCAAAGGAAGACTCAAGTCAGGAAACCCAAAACTCAAAAACCAAACAGGAAAAGAATAAAATAAACACCCAAACAAAAGATGAGGGTGTAAAAGGGGCACCCAAGGTGCAACACTGCACCTGCTCACCCACTTCCCAAAACCAGGTTCTGAGAGGGGAGGCAGGGAGGGAGGTCAGAATACAGCAAGACTCCAATAGAAGAAACATAGTTACTAAGGTGAGTAATTTATTCTTCAAACAACTTGAAGTCTTGCTGTATTCAGACAAGTGCAGACTACCAAGCAGTACCTCCATGGAGGAGGGACTTTGGGAATAGGCTCTGAAGTACTGCTGTGCCAAACCACCAAGCAGTACCTCCATGGAGGAGGGACAGAACCTACTTTGGGAATAGGCTCTGAAGTACTGCTGTGCCAAACCGAGCATCACTCCTAGCCTGGATACCCAGAGAGTAATGCTTGGTAAAGGTATGGACTGTTTTCCAGGTGGCTGCTTGACAAATTTCTAAGAGAGGGATATCCCTGGCAGCAGCCAGGGAAGCAGCTATACCTCTTGTAGACTGAGCCCTCAGGCCTGAGAGTGTAATCTTTCCCAGTTTTTCATAGCAGAATTGTATACAAGACACAATCCACCTGGCAACAGTTCTCTTGGTGGCAGGTTTGCCCTTTGCCACTTCTCCATAAGTGAGGAACAACTGGAGGGAGTCAAACCTGTGACCCTTGGTACACTCTATGTAGTAACTAAGTGCTCTTTTAACATCTAAACTGTGTAGCCTCCTCTCTCCTGAAGAAGAATGATCAGTGAAGAAAACAGGAAGAGACAGACTGATTCACATGGAAGTCTGAAACCACTTCGGGCAAGAACCTTCTGTTGGTTCTAAGGACCACTTTATCCCTGTGAAAGGAGATGAAATCAGGTTCCACTGACAGGGCTTGCAATTCACTGATACACCTGGCAGAGGTAATGGCTACCAAGAACACAGTTTTCCAAGTCAAGTACTTAAGCTCTGCTGAGGACATAGGCTCAAAAGGAGGTTGCATAAATTGAGCAATGCAAATATTCAAATCCCAGGCAGGGGCAGGGTCTCTAAAGGGAGGATTGGTGTGAAGCAGTCCTTTAAAAAAATTACAGAACACAGGATGAGAAGATAGTGAGGAAGACTTCCCCACTGACAGAAAAGCAGAAACAGCTGACAAGTGTACCCTGAGAGTAGCTGGTCTGAGGCCTAGGCCATTAAGATGGACCATATAATCCAGAATCGTAGGCAATTCAGCAGTATCTGGAGAAATATGCTTCTTAAAACACCAAATGCTGAATCTCTTCGATTTGGAGTTATATGTCTTTCTGGTGGAGGGCCTTCGAGAAGCTTTGAGAATATCCAGTACTCCCCGAGAAAGATGCAAATCTGCAAACTCTAACTCTTCAAGATCCATGCCTTGAGATTGAGAGACTGTAGACTAGGGTACCAAATCCTCCCCTGAGAGGATGTTAACAGGTTGTAATTCCTGGGAAGAGACAGGGGAAGATGGACTGCTAGGGAGAACAACAGGGGGTACCAAGGCTGTCTGGCTCAATCTGGAGAAATCAGAATCATTTTGCAAGGTTGAAACCTTATCTTGACTAAAACTTTGAACAGAAGTGGGAAGGGTGGGAAGTCATACAGAAATTTCCCTTCCCAGTTCAGAATCAGAGCATCCAGGGGGACTGAGCCCAAGACTGGGGGTCTGCAACAAAAGAGAGGAAGTTGGTGATTGTCTGGGGCTGCAAAAAGATCCATCTCTGGAGTGCCCCACCTTGAAAAAAAAAATCACTTTCAACACCTGAGGGTCCAGGGACCATTCGTGATGGCCCTGGGAGAACCTGCTCAGTGCATCTGCTAGCTCATTGTCCTTCCCTGGAAGGTGAACTGCTATCAGAGAGGTTTGCAGGGAATAAGCCAGGGACCACAATTTCATGGCTTCTATGCACAAGGATGTGTAGGAGGCAGTATGGCGCAGTGGGTTAAGGCTCTGAGCTGCAAATCTGGAGACCTGGGTTTGAATCCCACAGCCCCCTAGGTGCATACTGTGTGACCCTGAGCAAGTCACTTAACTTCCTTGTGCTCCCAGGTTGCACCTGCAAACAAGCTTTCAGCTTAGTGTGTCTCACCTGGTGAAATAATTGGTAAAAATAAAAATGAAAAAAAAAAAATGGATGTGGACCGAGTGCCTTCCTGCTTGCTGATGCACCACATTGTGGTGGTGGTGTCTGTTCTGACCTGAACCACCTTGTTCTGTACTGACTGAGAGAAAGCTTTCAGGGCCAGAAAAACTACCCTGAGTTCTAGGAGATTGATATGGAGAAGGGATTCCTGGGGGGGACCACAGGCCCTGGACAGTGAGGGCCCCCAGATGGGCTTCCCAGCCCAGAAGGGAAGCATCTGTGGTTAGGACCACTGAATGAGACTCAGTGGCAAATGGGACCCCTTGTCTTAAACTGTCCTGATCCTGCCACCATTGAAGGGCTTGGATCAAGGTCAGAGTCACTGGGATCCGTTTGGTAAGGAAATCCTTCATCTGAGACCAAAAAGCCCTCAGGTAGAACTGAATATCCCTCATCTAGAATCTTGCCCCTTGGACCACTGCTGTTGAAGCTGCCATGTGGCCCAAGAGCTGGAGGAAATGCCTTGCTGGTCGAGATACCTGAAGGCTGAAGAAAGAGGCTAGTTCTATAAGAACCCTTGCCCTTTCCAGGGGAAGAAAGGCTCTTGCCCTGAGTGTACCCAGTTCTGCCCCTATAAAGGTAAGAAGCTGGACTGGTTCGAGAACTGACTTGGGAAGGTTGAGAAGAAATCCTAGAGAAGTGAGCACTTGCTGGGTCACTTGCAGGTGTGACTTGACTTGGTCTGGAGACTGGCCCACTATTAGCCAGTCGTCTAGATATGGAAAAATGGAAATCTTTTGCCTTCTTAGAAAGGCAACTACTACTGCCAGGCACTTTGTGAAAACCTTTGGGGATGAAGTTAGTCCAAAGGGCATTGCTCTGAACTGATAGTGGCCTGAGGGCAACTCGAACCTGAGGTACTTTCTGTGGGTGCACCTGATGGGAATGTGAAAGTAGGCATCTTTGAGGTCCAGGGAGGCTAGCCAGTACCCTGGCCTTAAAGAGGGAAGGATTATTCCCAGAGTTACCATCTTGAACTTTGGTTTTAAAAGATGTTTGTTTAGGTATCTTAGGTCTAGGATAGGTCGCCACTCCCGTCTTTTTTGGGGTAAGGAAGTACCTGGAGTACAGACCCTTGCCCCAGTGTAGGGTAGGTACTCTCTCTATGGCTCTTAAGGCCAGAAGAGATGAAACCTCTGCCTCTAGGGCAAGGGTTTCTGAGAGAGCTGCAGGTGGAAAAGATCTGGCTCTCATCTTTGGAAATTTTCTAAAGCTGAGAATCAGACCCTGGCTTACTATTTCCAGGACCCACTTGTCTGATGTAATAGACATCCAGTACTGGACAAAGTAAGCCAGTCTGCCCCCTACTGGAATAGGAGAGTCGACTCGGGCAGGCCCATCAGGGTGTCTGCTTGGCAGGGGGCTTAGACTGAGGAGTGGATGCAGCCCTGCTCATCCCCCTTCTGCCTGTCCCTGTGAAGAACCCCCTCTGTGAAAAGGGAGAAGAGGCCTGTGCTTGGTAAAAAAGGCCTATGAAAAGACCTGCCCTTGCCCCTAGACTGCTGCCTTTGAGGAGTTACCTGCCTCTCCTTGGCCTGAGCACTCCTGTAAGTGGTCCTGTACTCATCCATTTTCTTCATGTAATTCTCCATCTGCTCCCCAAACAGAGAATTACGCACTACAGGAAAATATATGGCCTTAGCCTGAGTACCCTGCAAGAGGATAGTACATCTATGACAAGCCATTCTCCGAAGAGCCACAGATGTAGCCATGACTCCTGATGATACATCACTGGAGTCCACAGCAGCATGAAACTGAACTTTTGATACCTCAATCCCATCTGCAGCCACCTCCTCCAGCTCCTTGGCTAGCTGGGGGGAGGTCTGTTTAGCCAGTGTCAGTACAGTGTCCCACCTGGACTTCTGGTACCTGGCTGTATAGGCCATATAATTCGCCTGTCTGAGTCCCAAGGAAGATGCCATGTACAGCTTTTTTGCCATGGCATCGATCTTCCTGGAGTCTTTGTCTGGAGGGTGTGAAGCCAAGGGAATGCTTGCCTTATCACAGGCAGCAGCCTGCACAACCCCAACATGGCTGCATTGCTGATATAAAAACTCTGTATCTGAGCCTAAAAGTGTATACCTCTTGTCCATTAATTTTTTGTGTCTATTTCCCAAAAGATTTGTGGAGGGGAACAGACAGTCTCCTGGACTCTGGGATGTCCATCATTTCTACAAAATCAGGCTCCTCCTGATCCTCCATTGCCTCTTCCATAGGAAGCTGGAGGGTCTCAGCCACCTTTCTGTAGAACATAAAGTGGGAAGAGGACTCAAAGTCTAGGAGGGGATACACCTGAAGGTCTGTCTGGGGAGATGTCGGTTCCACAGGCACATCTAGACGTTCACCATCATCATCTTCAAACTCCCCTTCCTCCTCAAACTCCGGTTCATAAAATTCTTCAGGGGTATAATCATGAACCGGGGGAATCAACCAAACCGAGCCCCCGTCAAAAGGTGACGGATCGGTCGGAACCGGGCGAAGCAATTCCACAATCCAAGTCGCTCTGGCTATTTCTTCAGCGGTCAGAATATGGACCTCTGGATCTGAACCGGACAATTTTTCTTTGCATTTTGTCGGATCCGACCCCTCGGGATTGGCTCTCCTTTTGCCCGAAGAAGTATCACCCTGGTCAGAGGGCACTCCTTCAGGTTCGGTTGGAACTGAACCGGGCTGGCCATCCGGGGTCAGAGGACTTCTCGGCCTCCTTTTCCCTCAGTCTACCTAATCTCTTTTCAAGGGTAGATTTGGGAAAGTTTTTACAAATTTGGCAGTCTGAATCGAGGTGTTCAAACCCCAGACAAAACACAGGTGGTGTGGGGATCGGCCTTAGCAAAGACCTCCCCACACTCACTGCAGTGTTGAAACCCAGTGGGCCTGTTTTCTTCTTGGGTTTCTCAGACATGGCCAACCTAACCAAACTTACCCTTTTTTCAGCAACCGCCAGGCAAGACTCCCTCATCGGTTCCTAACCGTGTCACAGGTCTTGGAAAAAAATGCACCAAAACACATTTTTTTTTTTTTTTTTTTAGAACTGATAAGGACTGGTAACCACACACTAAAGTTAAACACAAGAATTAGCAAATGATCAGTTCAGCTGAACCAATCCACACTTTTACAAGTTCCACACAGAGAAAACAGTACAAAACCTATCTAGTACTCACAGTACCACAGACAGAGACTGAACCCACTATGCGGAATAATTTTTCAGTGAAAAACCAACACTTCAACCGACTTTCGAACCAAGCTGCAGAAGAAATCTCCGGAGCGACTGTTCAGTGAGGCAGAGTAAAGAATCTGACAGATTTCAAAGGAAAACAGAGACATCAACCGAGCTCGAGCTCAGCATTCTATGCTCTGCATAGAAAGTTTAACCCTTTGTTCTCCGGGGCCGTTTAATGGCTGGGGCTAACTGCACTTGTTAGAATATAGCAAGGCTTCAAGTTGTTTGAAAGTACAGTTACGTAAGAACTTACCATAACAGCAGATCTTCAAGAGAGGCTCTTGCAGTAGGTATTCACATGACTAAGCCGCTAACCGTCAAGATTCCATGGAAAAACTTCTAGTTAGCAGTCTCTGGCGGGGATCGCTCCATGTCAGGTGATTGTCAGCCGATGTCAGTATAAAGAGGTGATCCCCCACGCCCCCCTTCCAGTTCTTTCCCGCCAATTGCCACAAGAGGCATGATGAGAGAGAAGAGGATATGCCCCCATGGAAGACAGAAAAAGGAGAAAACTCAGGGAATGGAGGGAGAGAGACAAGGCAATACCTACTGCAAGAGCCCCTCTCGAACATCTACTGCTACTGTAAGTTCTTAAGTAACTGTACTACAGAAACATAGAAAAACAGAATTTGACGGCAGGCAAGGACCACTTGGATCACCCAGTCTGCCCATTTCCCTATCTAATGGATAAGTTGCAGACCCTAGTTAACCAGCAGCCTACTTCTTCCTACCCCGACCCCCTAGAACTGATTTATGACTGTCCCATGCATTCTTGAATTCAACCACTGTTTTTGACTCCACAATCTCCTCCGGAAGGCCGTTCCATGCATCCACAACCCTCTCTGTGAAACAATACTTTCTTACATTACCTCTGAGCTGCCCCCCATCTTCAAATTGTGCCCCCTTGTTCTTGCACACCTCTTTTTCTGAAACATGCTACCCTCTTGGACTTTGTTGATTCCCTTGAGGTACTTGAAAGTTTTTGTCATGTCCCCTCTCTCCCGCCTTTCCTCGAGGGTATACATATTATGCTCCTTAAGTCTCTCTTCATATGTCTTCCGGTGCAGACCCTGCACCATTTCAGTTGCCCTCCTCTGGACTGCCTCCATCCTATTAATGTCTTCGCAGAGATTGGGTCTCCAGAACTGCACGCAGTACTCCAGATGGGGTCTCACCAGCTGTCTGTACAGAGGGATGACAGCTTCCTGTTTTCTACTGGTGATGCCTCTCCCTATTCATCCCAGTATCCCCCCAGCCCTCCTTACTGCCCTCTCACATTGTTTGCCCACCTTTAGGTCATCTGATATGACTACCCCAGGTCCCTTTCCATTTTGTTGTTGTTAGTATCTCCCCATTGTGTACTCTTCCCTGGGTTTTTGTTTCCCAGGTGCATTACCTGCACTTCTTAGCACTGAATCTAAGCTGCCATACATCTGACCATTCCTCTAACCTTGCCAAGTCCCTTCTCATCCTTTCCACCCCACCTTGTGTATCAACTCTGTTGCAGACCTTTGTGTCGTCTGCAAAGAGACATACTTTTCCTTCCAGTTCCTCTGCAATGTCGTTTATAAAGACATTTAAGAGGACTGATCCTAGTACTGAACCCTGTGGTACCCCAATAGTAACCCCTCTTTCTTCAGAGTTGACTCCGTTTACTATTACCCTCTGTGTCCTGTTCTCCAACTAATTCTTTACCCAGGTTACCATCTTGGGACCTACTCCTAGGCTGGCTAACTTGTATACTAATCTTTTGTGTGGGACTGTGTCAGATCCCTTGCTAAAGTCTAGGTAGACCATGTCCACAGCCCCTCCCTCATCTATTAATTTGGTCACCCAGTCAAAGAAATCTATTAGATTCATCTGACATGACCTTCCTGCTGTGAATGCATGCTGCCTTGGGTCCTGTGCCCATCTGGCCTCTAGGTAATCGATAATTCTTTCTTTCAGAAGTGATGCAATCATTTTCCCTATCACTGAGGTTAAACTAACAGGTCTGTAGTTTTCTGCTTCTGCCCTGCTCCCGCTTTTGTGAAGTGGAATCAAATCTGCCCTCCTCCAGTCCTCAGGTACCACCCCATCCCCCCATGATTTGTTAAAGAGAGGGCTCTTGCAGTAGGTATTCACACATAGGACTCAGTTCCAAGCAGTATGGAACAAAAAGAAATACGGGAGGAGGATAGTCATCCACAACTGATATAAATCAGGGCTGAGCAGGTCTCATGATACGAGGCCCTGCAGAACAGCCAATCTGAAGCCTGCTCTATGGCGAGAGGCAATGTCCAAACTATAGTGTTTCGTGAAGATATGGACGGAAGTCCAAGTTGCGGCTGCACAGATGTCTGCCACTGATACATTCCTGAAACAAGCAGCAGAGGCAGTTACCCCTCTAGTGGAATGACCTCTGACCTGTTCTGGAAGGGTCTTGCCGTACTTGTCATAACCAAAAGTGATGCAATTCGCTAACCACTTAGACAGGCATTGCTTGGAAACTGCATTACCTTCTCTTTTGTGTGCAAAAGAAACAAATAGCTGATCCGTTTTCCTGATATCCTCAGTCTGACTGGAGGAGTAGTATCTTGGGATTCTATGTACATCCAGAGTATGCAAAAGATACTATCTATGATTGAAGTGTTCCATGAAAAAGGCCAGTAACTCAATGGATTGGTTCAGCGTAGACTCAGCCACCACCTTAGGAAGGAACTTAGGGTTGGTGCGCATAGCCACTCATTCCTTGTGGAAAATCAGGTACGGAATTTTACACATCAAGGCTTGGAGCTCAGAAATTCACCAAGCCGAAGTAATGGCCACCAGAAAAAGCATCTTCCAAGAAAGAAACTTTAAATCTGCCTCCGCTGCCGGTTCAAAAGGAGGCAGTGTGAGCTTTTCCAGGATGAAATTCGGGTCCCATGGAGGGGCAGAACTGCGGATAGGGGTGTCAGATGGGGAACCCCTCTGAGGAAGGTTTTAGAGACTTCCAGTTGAGCAAAAGGAATGTGACAGGCTGAAATTGCTGCCATATGAACTTTTAAAGAGGAATGACTGACCCAGATCAAAGAGGTATCTCATGTAATCCAAAGACTGTGTTAGCTGGGCATGAAAAGGGCTCTAAATCCTTAGAGCTCGCCCAGATGGAAAACCGTTTCCACTTCATAGTGTAGGTGGATCTGGTGGAAGGCTTTCTAGTCTCCACCAAAATGTCCACCACCAGAGGGGAGACTCTGAAGCCTGCCTTGGCTACATCTGAAGGAGCCATGTATGGAGATGAAGTGATTCAAGACTTGGATGAACCACCAGGGTCTCCTGATCCTGGGTCAACAATTGTTGCGACAGAGGAAGTAGTAGTTGAGGTTAATCGGAAAACTGTTGCAGAAGAGAGACCCAAACTTGCCTGAGCCGGAAGGGAGCAATGAGGATCATTCATGCCCCCTCTGCCCCAAGCTTCTTCAGCACCCTCAGAATCAAAGGAATGGAAGGGAAGGTATAAATGAATGTGTCCCTCCAACAGAGAGACAGTGCATCCCACCAGAAAACATCTCGCCCTGGAGTGAGCAAGCAAAACGCGGGAGCTTGGCGTTGTGGGGGGAGGCAAAGAGGTCCACCTGAGGAGTCCCCCACTGCCAAAAAATTTTGTTTACGACCTTTTGATTTAGTTCTCATTTGTGGGACCTGGCTGACGAGTGGCGGAGAGCGGTCGGCCAGAGTATTTTCCACTCCCGGAACATGAACTGAGGTCAGATGAAGGCTGTGCTGGGCTGCCCAGTACCAGACTCTCATCACCTCCCAGCATAGAGGGTAGGAACGAGTGCCTCCCTGCTTGTTGAGGTACCAGACTATGCACATGTTGTCTGACTGAACCAGAAGATGGCCGGGAAGAAGAGCCTGTAGGGCACAGAGGACTGCCCTCAGCTCCAGCACACTGATGTGAAGCTTCTGCACAAGATGAGGCCAGCTGCCCTGTGTCTTGCGAGACCCGAGGTGGGCATCCCAGCCCTCCCCTGATGCATCCATTGTCAGAGTCTGGATTGGAGGGTTGATGTAGAATGGGACCTCCAGACTGAGGTTCTCCTGAACCATCCATCACTGCAAGTCCTTGACCATGTTTATTTATTTGTGAGAATCAGTTTACAACCTTTGAGCCAGAGGCTTGTTTCCGAAGGTACCTCGTCACATTGAGACATACATAGCATTTAGATTACATAGTACAGGTTTTCTTCAAGTAGGCGTTTGTTAGAGGCGCTACGTCACACTGTGGTCAGACAACATACATTTGAGTTACAGGGTACATGTAATAGAAATAGGTCTTACACAATTGGTTTCAGTTGCTGAGCAATCAACTGGCATGGGACAGCAGGCTCTGGCTAGGTTATACTTAGGAATGGTGTGCTGGGTAGGGATGGGGGGTGGGCTAGGTGGGGAGCTGCCGGTGAGCATTGTCACGAGTGGAGAGGTCAGGTAGGGCCTCATTCAGATACAGGAGCAGCTACAGTGTTGAGGAGTTGATCATGAAGGGTGGTTTTGAATTTGGAGATTGTGGTGGCATTGGAGATAGTGGCAGGGAGAGAGTTAAACCAGAATTGGTCTCTGTACCAGAAGGACCTCTGACCATGAGTGGTTCTTGATCTGGGGACCAGTAGAGCAGTCTTGTAGGAGGACCGTGTAGCAACAGTGGGCGGGATCCGGTGGATGGATGCAGTCACCCCTGGTGGGGAGAGCCCGAGTAGGGTTTTTTTAGTGAGTAGGCAGGTATGATAGCGAAGCCGTTCATCTAGGGTCAGGAGTTTAGCATCGTTATACAGTTGACAGGTGTGTGTGAGCCTGGGGGCACCAGTAATCAGCCTGCAAGCATTATTTAGGGTTATGTGAATTTTTTTGAGGGCAGTTGTGTTAGCAGCACCATAGACTGGTAAGCCACAGTCTACCAGGGACAGTACTGAGGATGTGACAGCGAACCAGACAGCATTTGGGGGGAGGCAGTTTCGATGGCAGAAGAGGATGCCAAGCCGTATGTTGGTGGCGGATGCAAGGGCATCAATGTGTTCGTGGAATGTGAGGGCTGAGTCGAAGGTAATCCCGAGGTATTTGTAGGAGCAGACTTGTTCCAGAGGTTGTTTGGTACTAGGAAGAATATGGAGTGGGTGGTTGCTAGCTTTGTTTTCGGGGTGGGCAAAAAGCATAGCTTTGTTTTTTTTAAGATTAATGATGAGTCTGTTCTCCTTAAACCAGGCATCTGCCTCATTGAAGGACTGTTGTAGGGAATCCTGAAGGGAGATGGGGTTGCGGTGGGTGGCAAAAATGACAGCATTGTCAGCATACAGAAGCATTTTGCCTGAGCAAGCACTGGGCAGGGTGTTCAGATAAGAGTGAGAAGAGGAGGGGGCCCAGGATGGAGCCTTGGGGAACTCCTGAGTGTATGGGACGGGTATCAGAGAGTGTTTCATTGATTTTAACACACTGTGACTGAGCGTTAAGGTAGCTTGAGCACCATGCTAGTGGGCCAGCTGCGAGACCAGTGTGACAGAGGGCGTCCAGCAGAAGAGGGTGGGAGACAGTGTCAAAAGCCTTTGATAGGTCGATGAACACTGCACAAGCTAGTGAGCTGGTGTCCAGGGAGGAGTGAAGGAAATTGGAGAATTCAATTAGCGCAGTGCTGGTACTGTGGCCAGCACGGAAGCCATGCTGCTCAGGGCATAAGACGTCATGCTTGGATAGATATTCGGTGATTTGAATGGCTACGACTTTTTCCAGGGCTTCTGAGAGGGGAGAGAGGATGGAGATTGGTCGGTAGTTGTTGGTTGCAGACCTGTCACCACCTTTATGAATGGGCGTGACTATGGCTGTTTTCCAGGCAGAAGGAAATTGTCCCAGGCAGAGCGATCGGTTTAGTAGGCTGGTGAGCGGGGCTAGGACTTCATCTAGCACCAACCTGAGGATACTGGGATCCAGTGAGTCGCTGCTGGGATTGTTGCCATTTAAGGCTTCGATAAGGATGGGTCTGGCCTCCCGAGCAGATACCTTGTGCAGATGGAAGCTGGGGTGGTGGCGGACGGGGGGGGTTCAAAGAAATTACTGAGGAGGACTGAGCTAAGATCGGTGAAAGCGGTGTTGAGGCACTTAGCTATGAAGGCAGGATCGGTGGAGGTAGTACCATCACTAGAGAGCTGAGATGGGGGAGGGGACCGTGACTTTCCATTTAACTGTTTAATATTATCCCAGAACTTGCGGGCCAAGCCCCAGGAAGAGGTGAGGGTGGCCTGGTAGTGGTCAGCCTTGGCTTTATGGACCGCCCAAGAGCACTTATTCCAGGCTGCATTGTAGGCTTGTCTATCAGCCAGCCTGCCTGTTTCAGTGGCACGGTGCCAGAGGTTATCCCAATTTCTAAGCAACTGTAGGAGAGCAGGGCTGACCCAGGGTGCATTCTGTTTTGGATCGGGTTTTGTGAAGGTGCAAAGAGATCACAGGCATTGTTGAGCGTTTGAGAGAGCGAAGGGCAGTGTCAATGTCAGGTGCATGCTGAATAGGGGAGCAGTTTATCTGGGTGAGAAACTGCCCAAGTTTTTTCAGCCCACCGGGGCGAAGGCGCCTTCTGAGGGTGGTTTGTGCTTTGGGTTTGGGATTGGGGGCTGCCCAAAGAAATAGGATAGGGGAGTGGTCACTTAGGGAGTCTGGTAGGACCTGGATGTTTTGGATTTTTTGGGGTCAATTGGTGATGAGTACATCCAGTAGGGTGCTGGTTCCTGTTTTTGGGTTTATTCTAGTGAGCTGGGTGATGATTTGCGTCAGATCTTGGGTGGCAAAAGTGTCCCGGATTGAGGAAGAGATGGGGCTGAGCCAGTTTATGTTTAGGTCACCAACTAGGATTTGCTCCGACGCATGGTGAAGGGTGGCCAGATAGTCAGTTAGTGATACCAGAGCTGGGTTCTGGTTTTTGGGGGGAATGTAGGCAGTGGTGAAATAGAGAGGGCCCCTAGAGGGGTCAGGGGTGAGCTTGAGGGTGAGGGCCTGGGCCTCATTTACAAGGGCAGGGGTAGGGAGTGCTTGACCAGTAATTATGTCCCTGGTGTAGACTGCACAACCTCCCCCTCGTTTGCCTACTTGGCCTTCCCGGTATAGGGTATAGCCAGGGAGGGAGACAAGAGAGTCAGGGGTGGATCTGGACAGCCAGGTTTCTACCAGGGCTATGATGTCCGGTTGGTGTGCCGTGGCCCAGCACTGGAGGGCGTCAAATTTTTTCAGCAGGCTGCATATGTTCATAGAGGCTATTTTAAGGCCAGTGGGCCAAGTTGATGGGTGGGAGGGGGCTGGTCCTGGGTTGGGATGTATGTTGCCAGAAAGTAGAAGCAGGAGGACCAAGGCTGTGGTCTGGGCGTGGCAGCAAGTCAACTTCTTTGGTGTACGCTGGGAAGGGGAGGTGGCCATGGTGGTGAAAGGAATGGGCAGGGTTCGAAGGTTTAGGAGGGCATGGATGAATTCCAACCATGAAGTGTCAGGGTAGACAGCGGTGGGGGGGTGCCGTGGGCCAGGGTCCATGGACAGTGTAGGGTGTGATCGTACTAGGTCAGGGAGAGTTGTGGGTGCTGGGAGGAGTGGGCCTGTGAATATGATTGGCTGATGAGAAGTGTGTACTAGCAGGAGAACGGGGGGGGGGAGAGACATTTGAGGAGAAGGGGCACAAACATAATGCCTATGTAAGCAGCAGGGCAGGAAGGGTACAAGTATCTTGTATGCCCCCAGGAAAGCGTGGATACCACTTTGGATTAGTGGTAGGGTCACGGACTCTGGTGGACAGGGTACAAGGTTCTAACCCCTGGTGGGGCAAGAGGAAAGGACCTGGGCAGGTGTGGTTCCACTATCCAGGTGGTCCAAAACTGGCTAGTACTGGGCCAAAACCAGGGTGGAAATAAGACTCCTAGTGGTTACTGAAGGTTAGCGTCAGGCTAGGGTATGGTCTGATAGTTGGGTCAGATCAGTGTGCCAGGCTAGTTTGACGTCTGGATATAGGAATGTGGAGAGTTCAGAGACAGGAGTGGGAGTAAGGGGAAAGAAGTACTGCGTGCGGGTAGAGGGGTTCCCAGGAAGTAGGAGGAGGGAAGTTCAGATAGTGAGAACCGATGTGGGTAGTCAGGGGTCCCTCTGGTGGCAGGCTGGTATAAGCTGCTAATGGGAAAGTGGGGACTTAGTAAAATAAGGAACAGGATGTGATGTCATAGGCAAGAGACTATATAAGTAGAGCTGACCAAGGGTGGGCGGGGCTGCGCGCGTCGACGGGCTAACACCCCTCCCAAGGGTGCACTTGAGGAGGTAGTTTAATTACCTCCGTGCCCGGCGGAGCTTGAATAGCTCAGCTGCTGCTGCTCCTTGGTGTGTTTGTCTGGGCCAGGACTCCGTGCCCATCATGGGATCTGACTCTAGCATCTCGTGGTCTAGGGCGTACAGAATTTGGTCCCACTGTGACTGAAGTGCCCATTGGGAGACTCATGTGGAGCTGAGCTAAAGGAACCATTGGAATGGCAGCCGCCATGAGCCCGACATTCCTGGCTCCCGCCCAAGGCCGGGCAACAGTTTTTGAAGTGTCTCGGCCCTGTCCAGCACTGCCCCTATAAACTGTAGACATTGGCCTCGTTGATGGTTATATCCAGGCTGGTGAAAACCTGCAGGGTAAGGGAGTGCAGGAGTTCCCCCCTGGAAAGGGCCGCTAACAGCCAGTCATCCAGGTAAGGGAAGACCTGCACTCCCTGAGTATGCAGGTGGGCCACCACCACTGCCAGGTATTTGGTAAATACTCGGGGGGGGCCGAAGAAAGACCTAATGGGAGGGCCTTGAATTGGTAGTGGGCCCCCTGAAAACAAAACCAAAGGTATTTGTGGTGGGAAGGGCACATGGAGATATGCGTCATGCATATCCACAGCACATAGCCACCATCCCGGCTGAAGCACTGGAAGAAGGCTCTGCAAGGAGAGCATCTGAAATGCTTGTACTCCACGAACTGATTTAGGGAGCTGAGGTCTAGGACAGGTCTCAAATCTCCTGTCTTCTTTGGTACTAGGAAGAAATGAGAATAGTAACCCATCCCCTGAAGAGGGGTGGGGACAGGTTCTATCGCCGCCTTCAACAGAAGAGACTGGATTTTTTCTAGTACCAAAGGAAGATGTTGCAGGGAGTACGATGACTGAGGGGGTAGTCTGCAAGGTGATTTCTCGAGAAACTATCGAGTGTCCAGCTAATATGAGCTGGAGCACCCAAGCATTTGGCGTTATCCTCTCCCAACCCAGTAGATGAGAGGAGAATCCCCCCCCCCCCACCAGTTCCTCTGGAATGGTCAGAGGCAGAGGGAAAGGCAGGGAGTCAGGAGGTGGAGGGCAAGACAGCAGCCAAAGCTCTGGAAGGTTTTTTTTACTGGGGGGGGAGCTTTGGATGCTGGAGGGGCTCTACGCTTGTTGGGGCATTTAGCCTGTGTTTGCGTCTGTTTTGGAGCTGAAAGAAACGCTGCTGCCCTTGAGAGGGTCTGTACAAAGTCTGAACAGACTTAAGTGCAGTACCCTTTTCCTGAAATTCAGTTATGATGTCCTTGACATCACCCCCAAACAGCACTGAAGCCCTGAAGGAAGCATCCTGGATTGAAGTCTGCAATTCTGGGACCAATCCTGACACATGGAGCCAGGTATGACATTGTAAGCTTATGGCGAAAGCCGTGCTCCTATCTGCCATGTCCACCACGTCATATGTGGCACATAACATGTGCCTACAGGCTGAACGCGTGGAACAGACAAGGTCTACTAGTTCCTATTTGGTTTGTGAATCAGGAAGGGAATCCAGTTTTGCTTCTACCTGACTAAGGAGAGACTTCTGGTAATCCCCCATGTGGCCGATGTAGTTAAGGGCCCTTATACCTAGGGTCGAAGATGCATAGATCTTCTTCCCATACTGGTCCAGAAGCCGTGACTCTTTGTCAGGGGGAGACGAGCTGAGGCATTTTGGGTTGGTGGAAGGGCCATGAACGGCACTTACCACCGAATCCACCTTGGGGTGGACTAATAAAGTCTTTACCCTCTGGAGCCTGGTAAAGCCTATCCGCCTTCCTAGGAAGGGGGGCTAACGAGGAAGGTTGTTTCCAAATAGTGGAGAAAAGATCCGCATGAGGCTCTAGCCAGGGTGGAATCAGTGTAGGAGCAGTTTCCGGCAGATCCAGATGGACAGCAAGTTTTTTACGCTGTGGATCTGGCTCCACTGACTGCCACTGACAGGTGTCCTGGATTTTTCTTAGTAACTCCAGAAAAGAAGGATCCGGAAGAGGAGACTTCAGAGGGTCCCTCGGCCTGAGATTTTCTGCAGTACATGGCTCGTCCCCAGAATCAGAGGGATCTGAGTCGGAATCCAAGTCGGATGGCTCTGAAGAGGAAGAGTCCTTCCTGTTGGGGGGGTGGAACGACCCCTCTGGGGGTAGCCCGGGGGTGCGTCTACTCCCAAAACCAAGAGCCAGATGGTTCTCTTCTGGCATCAGGTAAAGGGGGAAGGGTTTCCTGTCGCTGACATAAGGGGTCCGACGTAGGGACCAGCGTCGGCAGATGACTTTCAACCTCCCTGGGGAACTGGGCCTTGGCTTTCTGCCCACCAGGAGGCCAAGACCTCCTTCAGGTCCACCAGCAGCTGCGAAGGTGATGGTGGAAGGGGCCTCGGGCACGGGGAGTTGGGCCCGTATCCTGACAGCGGGTAGCCCGGCGTCTGGTATTAAGGCACCAGGTACAGTGGCATCAGATATGGTGGCGGATACTGGGGAGCTGGTTACTGCAGCACCAGGTATTGCGGCGTGGGGTACTCTGGCACCAGGGGCTCTGACAGAGCAGAAGGACCTGGTGTCAGCCCTGCAGGCGGACCGAACAGTGGGGGCGTCGGTCCCGAGGGCATTGGGCCCAGAGTAGGATGATCCCTGGAAGGGTCCAACAGCCCTGATGGAGGAGCGGGTCCTCAGTCAGGAAATGGGATACTGGAGGGTGACGTCGGGCCAGCATGTGTCTGGTCCAGCATCTGAAGATCCGGCATCGGGGGGGGGGGGCACTCCTGACAGCAGCATTCCTGTATCCTCAATCCTTGACCCCAGACAGGGAAGCAGAAGCAGAATCCCCAGGGGGAGCCTAAGGGGGCGGGGCAAGTCCTGGACGTCGGGCATGACATCGGAGCCTGATGTGGGTTCACTGGCTGGGCAGTCGTCAGAGGTGCTGACGACCGGGTTAGCAGCAGTGCCTGGGCGTACGTCGGCAAGGCCAGCACCTGGCTTAGCAGACTCACTCTGTCCAGAAGGCCATGAGGGAGGAGCGGCCTTAGTGGAAGAGGAACGGGCTGGGCAGTCGTCAGCTCCGGCAACCAACTTAGCAGCCTTGTCTGGGCGAGCGTCGGAAGAACCAGCGTCCGACTTACCAGACCCATTCTGACTGGAAGACCGTGAAGGAGGAGTGGCATTTGCTGGAGTGGAGGCCTCCTTTGCCCCGGAGGCTCCCAATGGGCCCGAGAGTGAGCCCGCTGGGAAGGGAGACGCCGCCTTGGTAGCCACCAAGATGGCCATCAAGGATTGGTCCCCCAGAGGAAAGATACCTTGAGGCGCGACTCCAGCCTAAGTCACAGCAGCTGTGGACGACGAGTCCCAGTCCCGGTTCTCCTCTTTGTCCCGTTTCATTTTGTGGTCTTCAGGGGAGGTGGATGCCTGCCCAAGTTTTTTCAATTCTTTCTCCATGGATGCCATTTTCGTCTTAAGTAGGTGGGCTTCCCGGGACTGCTGCCTCCATTTTCAGGTAGCTGAACTGAATTTCTGGCATTGTTGGCACTCCTCCACGTGGTGGTCCGAGCCTAACCAGAAAAGGCACAACGAATGGCCGTCCTTATGAGGGAACTGGGAACCGCACGAGTTGCACTTGTTTTTATGAGATTCGGAAGGCGTCAGGGACAACATACACAGCAGATTTTCAAAATTATCAAAAAAAATTGCAAAGTTAGGCCAAAAAGCGATAACTTTTAGCCGAAAAAGGCGAGATGAACGATCGCTGTTGTACTGTGAGGAACTTTCACAAGCCAATGGCGGGAAAGAACTGGAAGGTGAGTGTGGGGGATCGCCGCTTTATACTGACGCCCATCACCTGACATGGGGGCAGTCCCCCGCCACAGAATGCTAACTAGAAGTTTTTCCGTGGGGTTCTGACGCCTGGTGACTTAGTCCTATATGTGAATACCTACTGCAAGAGCCCTCTCGAAGTAAGATCCAACCATTTTCCTAATGTCCCAGACTGCAGAGATCTCAGCTGCTCAACAAGAGGGCCACGCAATTCTCAGAGAGGTAGTACAATGCAAGAGCCAACCAGCCTCCGCACAGGCACATAATGAGAAACCACAACCAATCTGGGTGAGCCACTGCCTACAGAAAATGATACCCAAGGATTATGTGGAGGCCTACTTGCTGTCCTTTGAACAAACTGCACTTCAGGATGCCTGGCCCCATTCCCAATGGGTCGGCACTGTGGAGTCATTCCTGCTGGGCGAAGCCCAAAAAGTTTCTTATGACCTACAGGGAGAAGCAACAGACTATGACCATCTGAAAGTGGAGATCCTGGCAAGAACCAGAGTAACTCCAATGGTGAGGGCTCAGAGGTTCTACAACTGGCGGTTCCATAATGGGAAGACCCCCAGATCACAGATATTTGATTTGATCCACCTGGCTAGAAAATGGTTAAGACTAGACATCAACAGTCATAGAACCATAGAAACTGATGACAGAAGGGAACTGCAAGATCCATGTAGCCTGCTGGATATGTGCAACAACCCCCCGCAAAATCCTTTCTATGAACTATTACCGTTGAGCCTGTCCCAGGCGTCTTTGAACCAGTTTACGGTTTTGGTCTCCACCACTTCCCAGGGAAGGCAATTCCTTGGGCCGATCACTGTCTCAGTGAAGAAGAACTTCCTAGCATTGCTCCTGAATCGTCCATCCATGAGCCTCACATCGTGTCCTCTAGTTCTGATGCTTTTCTTCTCCTGAAGGAGCTCCTGTATCCCTGCCTTATTTATACCCTTGATATACCTCAATATTTTTTGAGATGAGTACTGTACATCTCATTTTGAAAGTGAGGTAAGTAAAACCAAATTCAGATGTGTATGAATGTCTGGATAGAGGCAGTGAGGAATATATTTGTAAAAACAATATAGTTTTTTTTGTTTTGCTTTTTAGGTAAGAACTGATCAAGTGCCAACAATGCTCCAGATAATGTTGACAGAGAGGAGTAATTTACTCATCAGTTTTAAAAAACAGTGAGTACAACAAAACTGGGATGCATACAAGTGCTGTAAATCTGGAAAAAAAATCTGCTCCTTTTGAATCACCAGTTATGTTATGAAACACTATTCTTGTGTGTGGAGTATTTAAAAATGTTGGGCAAGTACCGGTGCTCATTAAAAAAAATTTCTGAAGAGTATTTCCTAAAATGAGGTGAGTATAACTGGTCGGTACTCCCCTTATCTGGAGCCCTGCCTAAACATAGCCAAAGACTTACGGGAGGAGCATATAACCCCTGGGAAAAATATAATAGACCACGTAGAGCAGATGCGAGACCACATCACTCGGGTCACTTCCATAGTGCGACAACATATGTAGAAAGCTCAGGGCACCCAACAGACCTACTATAACCATCAGGCTACAATACAGAAATTCAAGCCAGGGGACTGGGTCATGGTCCTAGAGCTCACAGCAGAAAGCAAGCTGCTAGCCCAATGTTAAGGGTCCTATGAGGTGATAAAAGTCAGTGGGCTTGGTGAACTTTAAGATTAGACAGCCTGACAGTAGGAAGTCTAAGCAAATCTATCACATTAAGCTGCTCAAATCCCAGAAGTATAGGAAAGCCTATACGTTAGTATCACAGATGTTACCTGAAAGTTACCACTCACCTAAGCCGGAGGTGAGGATCTCAGAAGGATTAACACCTGACCAGTATGAGGAGGCTAGACAGATGGTTAACCATATGTTCTTTGATAAGTCAGGCAAAACACAGAAAATATTCCATGGCAGTCACTAAGCTGGGTGCAAAAGTCAAAATAAAGCCCTACTGCATCCCAGAAGCCAGAAGGGAAGAGGTAAGGGCTGAGACAAAGAAAATGTTAGCGCTAGGGGTTATTGAGAAGTCCCACAGCGAGTGGTCTAACCCGACTGCGTTAAGTTCCCAAACCAGATGGGTCCATCCGTATTTGCAATGACTTTAGGAAAGTCAATGAGGTGTCAAAATTCAATGCCAATCCAATGCCACGAATGGATGAAATGATCGAAAAAATGGGCAAAGCCAGGTTCCTAACCACCCCAGATTTGACAAAGGGTTACTGGCAGATTCCTCTAACAGAGTATGCCAAGGAGAAAAGAGCCTTTGCGACATCAGATGGCCTTTTTCAATAAACAGTACTTCCATTCGGTCTTCATGGGCACCAGCTACATTCCAAAGGCTCATGGACAAGCTGTTAAGACCCCATGCTTAGTATGTATCAGCATATCTGGACAATGTAATTATTGATAGCCAGGATTGGGACTCTCATTTGGAGAAAGTGGAGGCTGTACTGGACACACTTTGAAGGGCTTGGCAGAGGCCAGCTATCTAAGATATACTGCAGGGAAGGGGCTGCTCAAACCCCAAGTGAACAAAGTAGAGGCAACACAGAATTGGCCTTGGCCCATTAAGAAGGAACAAGTTAGGGCATTCCTGGGGATTGTCAGTTACTACAGGCACTTCATTCCCAATTTTGCTACATGGGCTGCTCTGCTGATAGAGCTGATTAAGGCTGAAGCCCCAGACATGGTAAAGTGGAATAGGGAGGCCGAGCAAGCCTTTTTGGATCTGCGTACCGCATTATGTAGTGAGCCAGTACTTGTAACGCCTAATTTTGAGAAGGAATTTTTCCTACAGACTGATGCATCAGAAGTTGGGCTTGGGGCTGTTCTCGCCCAGATGGCAGGTGATAAGGAATACATGGTACTGCACTCAGTTGTAAACTGCTACCCAGAGAACAGAAATATGCAACAGTAGAAAAAGTATGTCTAGCAATCAAATGGGCAACTGAGACACTGAAGTACTATTTACTTGGTAGACAGTTTACGCGGATTATATACCATGCTTCCACTAAAATGGATGCACGGGGGAGGGGGGGGCGGCGCTCAGGAGCCCGAGCTGAAAAGTCGCAGTGTACTTCAGCTCCATGAATAAAAAATTCTCAACTTTTAACACAAATATTTTCCTCGCTAAATCGGCAGATTTTTTGCTAAAACAGAATGTAGAATAAGTGCAGAACACAGCGGTTGGGGGGGAGGGGGAGCCGGGCTGAGAACATCTCCTCCCAGCAGCTCCATAGCTCCCAAGATAAAAAGCAATCATTTTTACTTTTAAAAGCAACTCTCAGCTTTTTAATAGCGACCAGAGCATTCAGTAGGACATCTGGAGTTTGCAGACATGAAAAACACCTTGGAGATGCACCAGCAGCTGAAGTTATGGTGCGAGGGAATAAAGCGGCAGCAAATTCTGAGGGAACCCACTCGAAGGCTTCAGAAATGGGTGGCAGTAAAGATCATCACCCAGGTGGTGTGGATCGTGTCGAGGCCCAACCATAGAATGCGACCCTACTCTGTGCAATACAGAGTCTGGATAAAAAAGTAAATGATTACAGTAGTGAGCTGAAGATTTTGAGTACAAAAGTAGCAGTATTATCCGAAGACACTAAAGGGGCTACAAAAATGGCAGAGAAAGCAATGGACACTACTACAGGGCTCACGAAGGAAAATGGTCTGCTAAGATGGCAGCTGGAGAATTTAGGGAATGCTGCGCGATTCTCAAATATTGGACTCCTGGGGCTGCCAGAGAACACAGAAGGAGACACTCCACACATTTACTTTAAAAGTATGTTGGCACATATACTGAATATGGAAGAACATTTTTCCATTAAAAAACTACCGTATTTCTCCACGTGGCAGGCGGCCCAGGGCAGCTACCAGTAAAGCTATTCCCCCGAACACTCTTACTGGAACTGGGATCGTTAGAGGAAAGGGACATGATTTTGAAGAAAGCTAAACAACTTAACCCACTGCAATGGCAAGAAACCCGTGTGCACATATTTCCTGACCTTAGCTACACAACTAGATCCAGAAGGAAGGGATTTGATGATGTGCGGCCTCGTTTTCGCACCTATGGCATACACCATGTTCTACTCATGCCTGCAAGTCTGAGAGTCGTTTATGGGGAAAAAGTATACCAACTCTCGGATCTGACTGATGCTGCTAAGCTACTGGTTAAGTTGGAAAACCAGTTCTCTACTAAAGGGGACAATTCCGAATCGGAGGAAGACACGGAGGATTAAAAAACCTTCATGGGGTCCACTTCTGCCTCACGAAGGGAGACTGGTACCAGAACGACTGCTCTGTTTGGACTTAACTCTTTCTTAATGTTGGGACTTCCATGTCTTTTAGTGGGTAAAACTTAACTGGCAGTTTGTAAGTAAAACCAATGCTCCTGGTAGTTTAGAAGGGGAGGGTTTCTTTGTATTAGGCTTTCCCTGGACATTTGTGGGCATAGAATTAAAAAGCCTTCATGTTATATAGACAAATGACCGCATAGGTCTTACTACATATTACAAGACTTTTAGTTTTACAAAATGATTTGCTTGTATTATTATACAACTTTATATAGCTCTTCATTGGGAGCATTTCAATACTCTTATGTTTTAAGGAGGTAGAGGTTACCTGATTTTAGGTAACGAACCTGGAATGGGACATTTAATCCTATTTAAAAGGATGAAAAATTTGGTAACCTAGAACGGTTGATCTTTGCTCATGGCTATTATGGTCAGTACGTTTTATTTTGATTGGATAGCCTATAAACAAAGAAGTGCTGGAGTTATTTAGATCACCCTCAGGTGAAGAGACAATGTACAGGGGCTATTTACTGACTCTGTTACTGTAAAAATTAAGTAATTGTGCCAGCTTAGATATTCTTGTAATGCCTACCTGTTTGAACATACAGTATATGTAATGTTTTATTACATAAACTCTAATAAAATATAAGCGCAGAACATGATGGGGAAGACTCACAGAAACATGTAGTCAGGAGAAGGTAAAAAGACCGAGGAAAGGGACTACTGCCAGGCCCAAACACCTGTTCGATGCACATAGGAGTAAATGAAGATGATGAACCGGAAGAGACGCTCCAATCCTTGGGCAGAAAAATGCACCAACTCAAAGCTGGATATTATGGCAGGGAGAATAGCCACAGTAAATGAATCTGTGGATCTGTTACAGAGTGATGTGGAGGAAGTAAAGCAGCACACTACGGTGTCCAAAAGCACAACTTTGCAGAAAGCCAAGAAGCAACAGCACACTAACAATAACAATAGGCACAAAATCCTCGAGAATCAGATCAGAGGCCAGAACTTGAGAATCGTGGGCATGCCAGAGGACTCATAGGGAGACTCGACTCGACCCTTTATAAAGGACTGGCCAACGGATCAATTCCGCTTGCATCTCTCAAATGAGGACCTTGTTATCATTAAAGCATATTGTTTACCTCATCGCTCAAAATACCAGCTTAGCTACCAAGAACATCGATGGTGGTGTTGGATATTATGGCTACCAGGGACCGATTACTGAATCTGGCCAAGAGGTATGGTCCTTTAACATTTGAAAGTGCATCAGTACATTTGTTCCCTGACATCTCTTATGCTACCCACCTTAGAAGGAAAAAATTAGATGGAGTTCGAGTAAAGCTTAAAGAACTGGATATACCCCATACCATACAATTCTCTACAAAACTGAGAATTATTTAGGACAGTAAAATTTACATTTTTACGGATCCAACTGATGCGTGGAAATAGGCAGCATAGATGGCGGCCGCCATGAAAACCACGAGAAGCTCAGAAGACGGAGAAGAAGCAACCTGAAAAACTTTTACTTCTCTATACTGTCTTCCTCCATAGGCAGCTGCTTAGTAGATGGGACATAATATAATATCAAAGCAAAGTTAATGTGGTCTTTTCTAATATATTTTTTTGGAGTCACATTTGCTATTAAAAATATTCCAGACAGAGGATACTGTGTAGTTTGAATAAACTGTGAGCTGCGGACAACTGCTTTAAAGGGGTAAGTGCACTTCCCACATGGAAATAATGGGGGCGGGCTATGTGTAACATTCATCGTAATTTTGAAGAGTTAACCTCTCTTTGAGGCAGTGTTAAATAAATCAGATCAGGATCAGTTATATTCAGGACCAGTTTAGTAAACTCCGATGCAAAGTTATAGGAATCATAAGAGATGAGATTGCATTGGTTGACTGTATAAAACTTACAATGTTAGTTGTACATACAGAGAAATACAAGGCACCATGTAACCCTTTTGAGTGTAGGGAATCAGTTTCACATGTTAAATATCAAACATAACAGTTAATGGCCATGGTCTTTTGGGCTATTTATACAGCTTTTGGAAATAATTAATTTGGTTAAAAACACATTAAGTTTCCCCTCCATAGCAGGGATTAAGTTAGGGATACTAATTCCTATGTAAACTATATTGTTTCTTTTAAAAGAATGTATAACATTTTATGATCCTTGCAAGGAAACTTGTATTGATGTACAGTATGAAAATGAATAAAACATAAATATTAAAAAAAATGGATGCACAGGAATAAGGTGAAAATGCTAGATAGTTTCAGTCTCTACAACCATTTAATTTTAAAGTGAAACACAGAGCAGGTTTGTTGCATGGCAATGCTAATGCCTTGTCCCTGTAGTGCCAAGCAGGGTGGGGGTTATGATAGAGTGGTAGAGGGAATTTATGTTGCCAGAAGAATGGAAAGGGCTCTGTTCCCTTTTTAGAAATGCTGAAGAGGTTACACAAAGTTCTGGAAGCATCCAGGTAGGGAGCTAATCAAACACAGAGCTAATCAAATGGTAGGGAGCTAATCAAAGATACAGGACCCTGGAAGCATCCATGTAGGGAACTAATAAAACATGGCTGCCGTCGATGTTAATTAGGGGCAGTGTTTAAAACCTGCCTAGGCAACACAGGAGTGTGAGAGACTTGGGAAAGCTGGAAGCTGTGCTGAAAATGGAAAGTCTGAGCTACAGAGACTTTTGGAAAAGGCTGTGGTGTTTGTAAGTGGACTTTGTGATACAACCTGAAGGCTGGGAACCAGAGTAGCTGGTAACCAGAGGTAGTGAGGGTTTATTTTGTTTAGTTAGAACTCCAGACATGAGTAGGATTTTGTTTCTGTTTGTTAAAGGGGCTGCAACCCCAGTCAGTTGGAGACAAAACTGCATGAAAATAAAAGGCACTGTTTTCACCTCAGACTGTATACATATACTCCTGGGACACACCTACACCAGCCACCCCAGGGGTATAACAGAAGTCACCCTACCACAATGGTTAGCCTTTGTTCTGTATAAAAATTAGCCTGCTCAAAATCCTTACAGTATGTGGATCTTGTCTGTTCTATATGGAATTCAGCCACATTCAAAACTTTATTGTATCAGTGATCTGACAACATGCTGCTGTTTTACCATCAACCTGACGTCAGCAGAAGTGTGTGGCACTAAACAGATTTGTGAGGCAAATCAGAAAGCATACTTCTAAAATCATCGGAGTTGAACTGTTGAAATGTTAGGCATGGCAGCAGCCGCAAGTGCGGATGTCTGTGCTGAAAGCGAACAGTTTATCACTAACCAAGTGAATAAGTGGACACAAAAAAAAAAAAGAAAACACTGATATGAAAATTGGTGCAGTGATCGTGGACTCAGAATCTGATTCAGATTAGAAAGCGATATAATTTTAAGCTTCACATTGTTACCTGATGCTGCCCGCTGTGTTTTGTTGCCGCTTTTAGTATGATTAAGCTTTTCTGACTGTTGGATTTATGCCACTTTTATACGCATCTTCTAATCAAAATCAGAATTCTACTGCCTGCCAGCTGTTGCCATCCAGAGACTCTCGGAAATGTGTAAGTGTATCATTTTCCTTCTCAATGTTTATTTGAGGAAATTACCAGATAAGTCAATATACTACAAAAAAAAGTGGATGGGTGCCCATCTGCAACAAGGCTGAGTTTCCAACTCGGGAGTTGATGACCTAATGGAGACCTCTCGAGCTTCACTCTGAGGTCTCTATGAGTCATCAGCTCAAATGAAGCACAACCGTTATGGAATGAGCACCATGTCTATTGTTGTACACATTCTAAAGTGTTGTGCGTATTCCAAATGGATGTTCAGCACAGTTCAAAGGTCATTAAATTTGAAATTAGTCATTTTACCCTATGCTCATGCTTACTAACCACCCAGTACCAGAGCTGTACCTTTTAACTTTTAAATGTACATTGCTTGAGGGGATCTTCTGTAGCTTTTTGTTTAAAAAAAAAAGAAAGAGCCTGGTGGCGCTGAGGGTTGAGGCGCTGGACGCCACACCTCATGCCATGCTGGTGACCCAGGTTCAGAAACGAGCCTGGGCCGCCGGGGAGAGAGAGGATTGAGCGTCCAGAGAACTGCTCTCCTCTCTCGGGAGAAAGGGACTAGTTGTCCCGCTCGCTGACTGTCCTCTGGCGATAGCTGAAGGGCAGTACGGGTCGGGAGGCGTGAAGCTGACATCTTCAGGTCGGAAGGGAGGGGTGAAGAAAACTGAAAATGCCTCGGGCTCCACAGGACGCATGATGGTCTGACTGCGCTGGTGAATCTGTCCCCGCCACCAGATTTGACGTACCAGGGTGGCAGGGGTACACCGGCACCCCCCCCACCTTGCCCTGCCACAAAGGGGGAATCTGCAGGGGAACTTCAAGGGGCGGATGAGCTGGAGATCGGACAGGAGGATGAACCCCTCCAAGGGAGGGGTCATAGCCCCTGAGGAGTCCAAGGAGGGAAGAGAAAAAATGAATAAAAAAATATATAAATATATCTGCAGGGTATATCTGTAGTTATATAAGGGATACACAAGAGGGATCTGTGAGATAAACAATTTATTTTCATGAGTGCTGTTTAACCCTGGGTAACCTCATGAGTGATGTGCCCAAGGTCAACTAGCACAAGTGAAAATAAGAAAAAAACTACTTACCATAGTAATATTGTTTCTTACAAAGGATCCCTCAGCATCCTCAACTACTGCAGTATGGCAGCTGGGTTCAGCTGCCCTGGAGGTGGAGACTATGCTAATGAAGCCAGAAGAATTAGCCAATGAGAAAAGAGTAAGAGAGACAGCTGTGTGCTGCTACTGTCCAGAGCCAGTCAGATTCATTTTAAAGCCTGAGGAGCAAAAGGCCCAAACTCTGAAACGTATCATAAATGCTATAGAAAAAGAAAAGGGAAAAAAAAAAAAAAGAAAAATCACCCAATGGCAAAACTATATACAGTATACCATGCTTCACCGAGGAACATTGCATCTATCAAAGCTCTATAGCCAGATATTTAGTCTGAGACAAGGACTGCAGAACTACATAGTCAGGTTATGCGAGAGGACGCTGGGTGAGAGGTCAAGGATGCTGAGCAATCCCTTGGAAGAAACAATATAACTATGGTAGGTCATTTTTTCTTCTCACCTCAGGAATCCCTCAGCATCCTCAACTACTGCAGACTACAAAGCAGTACCACTGGGAAAAGGGAACATAACCTACTTTGGAAACACGTTCTGCAATGCCAAATATGGCATCCGATCTGGACTGTACATCCAAGCAGTAGTATTTTGTGAAGGTGTGTACAGTCTGCCAGGTAGCTGCTTTGCAGATGTGGGGCAAAGGTATGTCCTTTGCTGCTGCCACTGAAGCTGCAGTGCTACTGGTGGAGTGGGCCTTGAGGCCCTGGGGAGGCTGCTTGCTAGTCTTACTGTAACAGAACTGGATATAAGAGACTATCCAGCGGGAAACAGTCCTCTTAGAAGCTGGCCTGCCTTTACCCACCTCGCCACACATGAGGAAGAGTTGCATATGAGAATATCTGAGCTGCTTAGAGTGCTCCAGGTAGTAGGTCAGAGAAAGGACCACTTGGCCCACCCAGTCTGCCCATTTCCCTACCTACTAGATAAGCTGCAAATCCTAGTTTTACAAACAGCCTACTTCCTACTACCTCCCACTAGAATTGATTTAGGTCTGTCCCATGCATTCTTAAATTCCCCCACTGTTTTTGACCCCAGGACTTCCTCAGGAAGGCAGTTGCATGCCTCTACCACCCTCTCCGTGAAAAATACTTCCTCACACTGCCCCAGAGTCATCTCCCCCCATCTTCAAATTGTGCCCCTTTGTTCTTGCACATCTCTTTTTCTGAAAGATACTACCCTCCCTCCCTCTTGGACTTTGTGGATTCCCTTGAGTTACTTAAAAATTTCTGTTATGTCCCCCCTCCCCCTCCTTTCCTCGAGGGTATACAATATTAAGCTCTTCTAGTCTCTCTTCGTATGGCTTTTGGTGCAGACCCTGCCCCATTTTAGTTGCCCTCCTCTGGACTGCTTCCATCCTGTCTATGTCCTTGCGGACATGGGGTCTCCAGAACTGCACACCATACTCCAGATGGGATCTCACCAACTGTCTGCACAGAGGGAGAACAACTCCCTGTTTTCTACTGTTGATGCCTCTCCCTATGCATCCCAGTATCCCCCCAGCCCTCCTTACTGCCTTCTCACATTGCTTGCCCACCTTTAGGTCATCTGATCTTCTACCCCCAGACCCTTTCCATTTTTGTTGTCGTTAATACCTCTCCCCCTCCGCCCCCATTGTGTACTCTTACCTTGGGGTCTTTGTTTCCCAGCTGCATTACTTTGCATTTCTTTGCACTGAATCTAAGCTGCCACACTTTTGACCATTCCTCCAGCCTTGCCAAGTCCCTTCTCATTCTTTCCACCCTCTTTGTGTATCAACCCTGTTGCAGATCTTTATAGAAACATAAGGGCCGTTTTTACATCCAGGGTGTGAAGGCTGCACTCATAAGGAGTGGATTAAAGTGGAACGAAGCATTCAGTGAAGATGTTGGTTGACATGTATGTATGTACTGAATGTACTGATGTTTTGTTTCATATGTTTTAAATATTTTATTGTTATGTGCCTTGGTTTTGAAAGGCGCATTATAAATAAATAAATTAAAATTTGTCTGTGAAAAAGATAAAAGTGTTATTGACTGATTAAGGTGAAACTGACACCACCTTGGGGAGGAACTCCCTGTTAGTTAAACATAGAAACATAGAATTTGATGGCAGATAAGAACCGCTTGGTCCACCTAGTCTGCCCATTTTCCTACCTAAACAGATAAGCTGCAGATTCTAGTTAACCAACAGCTTACTTCCTCTTACCCACCACTAGGACTGCCTTATGCCTGTCCCATGCATTCTTGTAGTCCCCCACTGTTCTTGACTCCACGACCTCCTCAGAGAGGCTGTTCCATGCATCCACAACCCTCTCAGTGAAAAAAATACTTCCTCACATTACCCCTGAGCCGTCCCCCCTCTATCTTCAAATTGTGCCCCCTTGTTCTTGCACATCTCTTTCTGGAAGATGCTTCCCTCTTGGAATTTTTTAATTCCCTTGAGGTATTTGAAAGTTTCTATCATGTTCCCTCTCTCCCTTCTTTCCTCAAGAGTATACATATTAAGCTCCTTTAGTCTTTCTTCATATGTCTTCTGGTGCAGACCCTGCACCATTTTGGTTGGTCTCACCAACTGTCTATACAGAGGGATAACAACTTCCTGTTTTCTGTTTTCTACTATTGATGCCTCTTCCTATGCATCCCAGTATCCCCCCAGCCTTCCTTACTGCCTTCTCACATTGCTTGCCCACCTTTAGGTAATCTGATATAATTACCCCTGGGTCCCTTTCCATTTTTTACTGTTGTCAGTATCTCACCCCCATTTGAGTACGCTTCCCCTGGGTTTTTGTTTCCCATGTGCATTACCTTGCACTTCTTTGCACTGAATCTGAGCTGCCATACATTTGACCATTCCTCCAACCTTGCCAAGTCCCTTCTCATCCTTTCCACTCCATCTTGTGTATCAACTCTGTTGCAGATCTTTGTGTCATCTGCAAAGAGACATACTCTTCCTTCCAGTTCCTCTGCAATGTCACTTATAAAGACATTAAAAAGGACCAGTCCCAGTACTGAACCCTGCGGTATCCCGCTAGTAACCCTCCTTTCCTCACTGTGGACTCCATTTACTACTACCCTTTGCGTCCTGTTGTCTAGCCAATTTTTTATCCAGGATACCACCTTGGGACCCACTCCAAGGCTGGCTATCTTGTGTATTAATCTTGTGTGTGGGACTGTATCAAATGCCTTGCTAAAATCTGGGTAGGCCATGTCCACAGCCCCTCCCTGGTCTACTACTTTGGTCACCCAGTCAAAGAAATCTATTAGATTTGTCTGACACAACCTTCCCATCGTGAATCCATGCTGCCTTGGGTCCTGTGTCCCACTGGCCTCTAGGTACGCAACAATTCTTTCCTTCAGAAGTGATTCCATCATTTTCTCTACCACTGAGGTCAAACTAACTGGTTTGTAGTTTCCTGCCTCTGTCCTGCTCCCACTTTTGTGAAGAGGAATCACATTTGCCCTCCTCCAGTCCTCTGGTTCCACACCATCCTCCCATGATTTGTTAAAGAGAGTAGTCAGCGGTGTCACTAGTTCTACCCTTAGTTCTTTTAGAATTCTTGGGTGAATCCCATCAGGCCCCATTGCTTTGTCCACCTTCAATTTTATTAGTTCTTTCAGAACCCTTTCTTCTGTAAATGGACTGGTATCGACCACCGTCTTCAGAGTGTTTCTCTTGTTTGGTTTAGGTAACTCCTCCTCCTCTTCCTTTGTGAATACTGAGCAGAAATATTCGTTCAGTATCCCTGCTTTTTCACTGTCACCCTCTACCCACATTCCCTCCCCTTTATTAAGCTTCAGTATCCCTCCTTTGGTCTTTCTTTGCTCCCTAATGTACCTATAAAGGTCTTATCCCCTTCTTAACAGAATTGGCTATCCTTTCTCTCGGTTTGGGCCTTTGCTATTCTGACTGCCTTCCCAGACTCTTTCTGCTTTAACTGATAAAGTTCTCTGTCCTGCTCCTTCTGTGTTTCCTTATATTTCCTGAATGCTGTCCTTTCTCCTTAACCTTCCTGCCACCTCTTTTGTGAACCATAGTGTTTTTCCTTCGTTGTGTTTTATTGATTTTCTTTACACAAAGGCTGTTGCCTCTGTGATGGCTGTTTTGATCACTCCCCATTGTTCCTCCACCCTTCCTTCTTGCCTGTTTGCTAGTGCTTTTCTGAGGTACTCTCTCATTTTCCAAAGTCAGCCCTCCTAAAGTCTAGTACTCTTGCTTTTGTATGGCTTGATTGTATGGCTGTGTTTATTGTGAACCACACTGTTTGGTGGTCGCTTGTTCCCAGATGGCTACCCACTTCTAAATCTGAGATTCTTTCTCCATCCCCATTTGAGAGTACCAGGTCTAAGATTGCTCCCTCCCGAGTGGGTTCCAATACTAGCTGTCTGAGGCATGCCCCCTGTAGGGCATCAAGAATGACCCTGCTCTTGGATGTGCCTGCAGCAAAGGTGCTCCAGTTAACATCTGGCATATTCAGGTCCCCCATCAACAATATCTCCCTTTTTCTGCCATTCTAAGAAAGCCTTCTATCATTTCCTTGTCCATTCCTCCCCTGAGATGGGGGTCTGTATACAACCCCCATGCGGATTGTGGTGCCATTTCCTGTCTCCAGGGTGACCCAAAGTGCCTCATCTGCTCCCTGTTTACTCTTTAGTTCTGTTGCTTTGATCCCTTCCTTTACATAGAGAGCTACTCCTCCTCCTCTTTTACCCTCCCTGTCCCTCCTGTAGATTGTATATCCTGGTATGTTGACATCCCAGTCATGGTTCTCTGTGTACCATGTTTCTGTGACTGCCACAATATCCAGGCAACCCTCTTCCATCAAGGCCACTAGTTCAGGGAGCTTGTTACACAGACTATGGCATTGGTACTAATCACCCTCCACTTTTGATAGCCTTACCCCTTTTAGCCCCATTTCTGTCCTTACTGCCGTTCCTTTTTACATTTAAATCTGTTCTGCTCCTAATAACTTCTGTACCTTGGTGTTTACCTCATTAATCACCATGTTTTTGTGGGGAGGCTCGGTTTCCTGCTCCTTTTCAGTGCCTCCCCTTGGCTGGTTTAAATGCTTGCCAATGAAGCATTAAACCTCTCACCTAGGATCCTGGTTCCCCCTGGACAGATGCAGACCATCGCACCAGTATGGGTCTGCATCCCTCCAGAGTGGCTCCCCAGTCCCAATGAAGCCAAAACCCTGATCTCACACCAGTTTTCAACCACTCACTGAATTCCCTGGTGAGAAGTGCCTAACATCTCCCTTGCCATAGACAGGCAGCACCTCGAGAAGGTTACCGTATGCGCTACTTGTCTAAGCCCCTTCCCAACTCTACAAACTCCTCTTGCACTGCTCTGATCCCATTCCTAGCCAGGTCATTTGTCCCTAGGTGGACAATGACATCCAGCTCCCTCCCTCGTACAGCTCCTCCCACGATCCTGAGGATTCGCTTCCTGTCCCTCCAAGCCGTGGCGCCAGGAAGGCACCTTACCTCCCTCTCCCCTTCCTCCCCCATTTCTACCCCCCTAATGATTGAGTCCCCCACCAGGAGTTGTTTCCTTCCCCTGTGGGGTCCTATGCCACCCTCCTGTGGGTCTCCTCTGTGAAGGTTCCCTGCATCCTCCTTGGTCTCCACTGCAGGTGCCTCCGTAGAGGAACCACTATCCACCAGAAGAGCGAATGAATTGTGGAGAGGTACAGCTGGAGGGATGCAACTCTGTTCCACCACCCTCTCCCTCCTTGAGCCCCACCATGGTCCAGCCTCTCCTCTTTCTTGGCAACCTCTGAGGTAGTGGCATTGGCTCTGGTGGTCCCTGGGTGGGGGAGGAGGTTTCACGAATCCTAGCCAGGTCAGCCTGGAGACGGGCCACCTCCTCTCTCAGACAAGAGAGGTGCCTGCAAATAGGGCATCATCGCAGCCTCCAGAATGTCTCCCGGAACACTGCCGCCCCACAGCCATTGCACTGCACCACTCCTATCATGTCTTATTTTGTGTCCTCTCTACTGTTTCTCTGGATGCTTATTCTCTCCTCTCCTTACAACTCTCACCCTTCCTGTTCTGGGACAGCAACTTCCTATCTTCTTCAGTAGCCTCCTTCTTCCTTGCTCAATATCAGATCACCAGCAGCTGGGGGAGAGTGAGCTACTTTTTTTACTTTAGGGTTGACAAAACCAATGTTTCTCTATGATCCTTTCCTTCCTACTGCAAAACAGAAGTTCCTGTTGACAGTCAAATCCAGTGGCTATAAAAGTAGAACTGGCTTTGGGTGGGATGGAGGACAATTAGTAAGAAAAAAGGCTAGCAACAGGAAGTTGTAATTTGATTCACCTGCTTTTATAGTGTCTAAACCACACCCCCAGGTAAGCTCTCTTTCCTCCTACTGGTTTAGCAAAGTCAGCTGATACAGTACCCTTCACTGCACAGAACACACACTGACTTTCTTTTTTTTTTAACCCTAAATAAGACCCCTTCTACTTCTAATAAAGTTATCTGTCTACTTAATCTTAACAGACACTGACTCCTGCTGAGATATACGTTTTAAATTAATAAGAAAATGTAGCTTCTTTTAATTAGCTGCTTTCTGCTCTACAAGCAAGGCTAGAAACAGCTCTGAGAACTATTTTGTCCCTGTGAGAAATAATGTAGTTCAGTTCAGTGCATAGAGCTTGCAGCTCAGAAATCCTTCTGGCTGAAGTGATTGGTACTAGGAAAACAGTCTTCCAGGTGACATACTTTAGATCTGCAGAAGCCATGGGCTCAAATGAGGTCTCCATGAGCTTGACTATGCACAGGTTCAAATCCCAGAGGAGAACAGGTTCCCTTAGTGGGAATTGAAGGTGCAGCAGGCGTTTAAAGGATTTCTTGAAATTGGAATGAGACATTATGGATTTCTCCTTATCAGTAGAACTATAAGCGGAAATGGCTGCCAGACAGACTATAAGAGATTTTATTTATTTAAAATTTGTTAACCAGGAAAGGAACACTGAGCCAAGGCTCGTTTCCAGGTGCGACCCAGGGACATGAGCAAACATATACAATATAGGTGGACATACATTTCTTATACAATAGCAGGAAAAACAGAAATAGTGCAATGGTTATTTACATAGGTTGAGTTAAATATGTAAAGCTAACATTGTTTACATAATTACATATTATACATAATGTACATAAGGGAAAGAGAGAAAGGAACTATAAGGAGGATGAGACGAGGGGAGATGGGGAGGTGACAGCAGAGTGAGGTGTGGCAGAGGAGGTGAAGTGGGTAAAGGGACAGGTGCAGGGGGCTGGGGAGATAGATTTGAGTTGTCACTTGAAGGCCAGGAGGGAGTGGAATTCACGGAAGGGAGCAAGCAGTTGATTCCAGAGGTAAGGAAGGCGGTAAGAGAAAGCTGAGGCACCGGCAGATGAGAGCCAGAGGGGGATGGAGAAAGGGCAGGGATGTCAGGATCTAAGGGGGTATACGGGAGTGGGTGCGGAGGAGAGGAGGGAGGAGAGATAAGGAGGGAGGAGGTTGAACTATAATTTAGCCGTGACTGTAAGTGAATGAATATACCACCTATGAGAGAGGAGTGGAAATTTAGAGACGAGAGGAGAGAAGGGCTAGCCCGCTGGCACATTGGCAGTGCGTCCGTTTGCCACGCCAATGACCTGGGTTCAGAAATGGACTTGGGCCGGCTTAGGGGAAAAGGATTGAGTGTCCTAGAGACTGCTCTCCTTCTCTGGGGGGGGGGAGGGGTTAGCGTGTCTGGCACGTCACGGACCCTTGGCGGAGGCTGGGTGGGATCCAGTGTGCTGGCAGTGTTACCTGCGGAAGGCGGGACAGATGTGGGTCATCACTGTATGTCCACTCCCCCAGGTACAGTCGCACAGAAAATCCTAGCCCCGAGCATGAAGCCCCGCTCCGCCGCTGCCCCTGCTGCCAACAGTGTCCACCGCGTGGAGTCCCTCTCCCAGGGATCCACCCTGGGGCGTAAGCCAGGGCATGTTATCATGGACCATGGGGGGAGGAGGCACCCACCCGGCAGCCCAGCCCAGGAGGGATAAGCCTTGGCACAGGGGTGGTGAGTGGGCGGGGGCTAAGCTCCCTTCAGGGAGTAGGGGAGCTAGACCAAAAAAAAAAAAAAAAAGTGCAGTGATGGGTGCACGAAGGGGAGTTTGTAGCAAATCTGCAGAGAGTTGAGTAGGGTGTCAAGCTTAGAGAGTGAGGAGGCAGAGGCTGAGGCATAGATAATGTCCCCATAGTCAAATATAGGGAGGACAGTCTTTTGACCTTGGTTGCGGCAGATATGTAGGGGGATTGCGTGTTTGTTGCAAAAAAGCGCACCCAGCTTTCAGCAGAATGAATCAATATGGAAAGCATTAGTTGAGGTGTTGGTCTAGCCAAATGTCAAGGTATTTGTAGGAGGTGACGGTACAGAGGGTGAAGATATCAGAAACAGCAAACCTGGGCGGGGATGGAAGTTTGGCCAATTTTGGGGGGGGATCCAGAAATCATGGAGACATGTTTTTTGCATTCAATTTTAGGGAATTTTCTGTGAACCATGATAGTACACGGTTGAAGTCGGACTGAAGAGGTAACTGAAATGAGTCAGGGGTGGGGCCAGAAACATAAAGGATGGTGTCATCAGCATAGAGGTAAATATTAGATTGAGTGCAGATTGAGGGGAGATCATTTATAGAAACAGAAAAGAGGAGAAAACCGAGGATGGAGCCTTGGGGAGCGCCCTAATAGAACTGGGAGTGGGGGGGGGGAGAGAGCAGAGTTGCCTACTATGACAGACTGTCGCCGGTTACAGAGGTAAGATCTGAACCAGAGGACAGTGGAAGAAGCAAGGCATGCAGAGTGTAGCTTCCAGAGAAGGAGGGGATGGGAGACAGGATCAAAGGCCTTGGCAAGGTCAGTAAACGCTGCTGATGTTAGGTGCCCTTTTTCCATTGCCGAAAGGACAGAGTCTGTAACTCTCAAATAGGAGATGGTGGAATGTTTTTTTCCTGAAACCTGATTGGTAGTCTGAAGAAAAGTTTGATGAAGTGAGGAAGTCTGCCAATCTAGAGAGGACCAAGGTTTCCTTGTGTTTTGCCAGAGAGGGAAACCGGGAAATTGGGTGGTAATTTCCAGGCTATGAGGGGTCACCTTTATGCAGCGGGATGCCGTTGGCCAGTTTCGATTGTGTTGGGACTGTGTTAGTAAGGAAGGAGAGGTTAATTATGTGAGATAGAGGACAGGCTATTGTGGGGGCGCATAGGTGCAAGAGCTTGGGGTGAAAGCCATCTGGGCTGGACTTGCATGAATTTAGAGTGCAAATGGCATGAAGGATTTCCTGGGGAGTAGTGGGGTGGTGGCTAAACCTATTTGGGGGAGGGTGGAGTAGAGAGGGACCGGACAGTCAGGTAGTACGCAGGACATGAAGAAGTTGTTAAATGTGTCAGCAACTGAGGTAGGGTCTGAAACGGAGGACCCATTTAGCAGGAGGGTGGGGATAGTTACCTGGCTGGGTAGGATTGAGGGATCAGGGCAGAATGAAAGGTTAGTTCTAAAATACTCAGATTTTGCTTGGTGTACTGCCTTAGTGCAGGAGTTTGAGCTTGTGATAGTGGTGGCGGTCAGAGGTAGCACTGGAGGATCTAAATTTTAACCAAGCTTTATCGCGGGCTTTGCAAAGCGATAAGACTATGGGGTGAGATCCAGGAAGGGTGGAGACACCTGACCCATGTGGTGTGGAGAGGGGCGTGGAGGTTCCAGATACTAGTCAGGATGGAGGAGAAGTACATGAGGGTCTGGTAAACATCTGAGGCTAGCAAGACTGGGGACCAGTCTGCCGAATTTAGGTCAGCCTGGAGAAGGTAGGGGTTTAGTTTGGGAGTCAAGCGATAATTGAGATAGCTGGGGGAGGATTTGGGGAAGTGAACTTTTCTGGTACAATAAGAAAAACAGTGGTCACTGATAGCACTGTTCAGGACTCCGCTGGCAGATATACGGTGAGGATGGGAGCAGAGGATCCAATCGAGGAGGGTATAACTGGGGAGTGCAGGTTTTGCACAGGGTTGATTTGGTTATTAGCCATGAGAGATTTAGTGACTCAACGGAGGTTCTGGTGTGAGAGAAGCAAGGGAAGAACCAGTCTATGTTGAAATCCCCCCATCATGAGTAGATGAGGCTTGTAAATGAACCAAATACTCCAGTACTGAGGACAGGCTAGCCTGCAGTGGGCTTATGTGTCTTTCTTTACAGAAAGCAAACCTCTTCCATTTGGAAACACAAGTCTTTCTGGTACTTGGCTTCTTAGCCACCCGAAGGATTCTGAGGACCATTTCTGAATACTGAGAGTCTGGGAACTCTAACTCTTCAAGAACCAAGCTTTGATGTGAAGAGACTCTATGTTGGGGTATGTTATCCTCATCTGAGGAAGGGTCAGAAGGCTGTGAGTCTGGAACAGATGAATGGGCCTCTTGACCGAGAGGATGAGAAGCAGGTAGTACCACGGTTGCCTTGACAAGTCTGGGGCCATCAGGATCATTGTTGTTGGTTGGCTCCAAGGTTTGAGCACAACTCTGAGAATTAGGGGGAAATGGAGGGAAAGCGTACAGGAACCTTCCTGTCCAGTCCAAAGAGAGAGCATCCACTGACAATGAGCCCAGAGCTGGAGGCCTGCAGCAGTACAGTGGAATTTGACTGAGGTTGGCGGCAAAGAGATCTATCTCTGGAGTGCCCCACTTCCTGAAAACTGTGGCCAACACTTGTTTGTTTAGAGTCCACTCATGGTGGCCCTGACTGATGAGACTCAGAGTGTCTACCAGGACATTGTACTTGCCTGGCAGATGGATAGCAGGAAGATGCATGTCCAGAGAATAAACCAGAGACCAAATTTACATGACCTCTGTGCAGACCTTTGTGGATCTTGTGACACCCCGTTTGTTGATGTAGAACACAGCAGTGGTGTTGTCTGTCCAGATTTGGACAAACTGACCCCCTAGCTTGGGAGCAAAAGCCGTGATGGCCAGATAAATGGCTCTGAGCTTGAGGAGATTTATGTGACAGCTGGACTCCTTGGGGCACCAGGCCCCACTTATGGACTGATCTGCTAGGTGTGTACCTCAAACCAGGAGGGATGCATCCACAGTGAGCACTATGGAGGTTTTCTTCTGTTGGAAGGGAGTTCCTTCCCTGAGGTTCTGAATGTCCATCCACCAGTCCAGAGCCTGCAAGATGGTCTTCATGACTGGAAAGAGTTTTGACAAGGAGTACCTTCTTTGGAACCAATGAGCCCTTGGGTGGTACTGAATATCCTGCATCTGACACCTGGTGCCTGGAACTACTGTTGTAGTAGATACCATGTGCCCTAAGGCTCTGAGGAAGTACCTGGCTGGCCTTGGTTGCCCTAGGACAAATGGGTTTGCCAGGGTCTGCAGGCTGTGCACTCTGTCTAAAGGAAGCAGAGCTTTTCCCATTTGTGGGTCTAGTTCTGCTTCAATGAACTCCAATACCGGTGTTGGCTCATAGTGGAACTTCTGTAAGTTGATTAGGAAGCCCAAGGACTCTAGTGTGCTCAGAGTTAGTGTGACAGAGTCTCTGATATTTTAGGGAGACTTGTCCACTAAAAGCTGATCGTCCAGATAGGGAAAAATAGAAATCTGCTTTCGTTTGAGATAGGCCACCACTACTGCCAGATACTTCATAAAAATTCTTGGAGTTGAAGAAAGGCCTGACTGGAATGTAAAAATAGGTGTCCCTAAGATCTAGGTAGGATAGCCAGTAAATATGGTGGCTGCCTATTTTTCAGCCGAGCTCTCCCTTCACGTCGCATCATGTTGTTTGTTTATACCAGGTAACACTCAACAAAGCACAGGGAACAAACTGTTGCAAAAGATCAGATTTTTGTTATCTAGTACTGCTGCTTTAAGTAAGGAAGTATATGGAGTAGAGGCTTTTCCCCCCATTGGGAGGGAGGGACTCTACTGCATTCACTGTTAGAAGAGACTTTACCTCTAATTCCAACAGTATTTTCTCTGTAGGGGTTAGAGGTTTTAAGGTCCTGTGACCCTGCTGTGTGGGAAATAGTTTGAACTGCAGGATGATACCTTGGCCCACTACCTCCAGCACCCACTGTCTGCAGTGATGAGCTGCCATTCTCTGAGGTAGTGGGTAAGCCTTCCTCCTACTGGGAGGGAGAAGCAGCCTGAGCCTTCCAGTCAGGGGATCGGTTTAGTCTGGGCTTTTGTAGATTGGGTAAGTTCAGCATGTTTCTGTGCCCTTCTACCTCTTCCCCTAAAAAAATCCTCTCATCCGAAAGTAATCAAAGGGCATGGGCATGGGATAGCAACCTCTACCCCTGCCATCCCTCTTTAGCTGCATCACTCTGATAGGTGGACTTGTACTCATCCACCTTTTTCTTGTAAGCCTCGGTTTTCTCACATGGGAAATCTATAGCTTTAGTTTGGGTATCCCAAGCAAGATTGGTAGTTCTCAGCCAGGCAAAGCCTCCTGAGACAGCCAACCTGAGCCATAGCTCTGGAGGCAGAATCACTGGCATCCACAGCCATATGGAACTGGTATTTTGTGGCTTCCACGGCAGATTTGACAGTTTCTGCCAGGTCCTGCAACACTGTCACTAGGGCTTGCTGGCCAATAGTCAAGACAGAGTTCCAAGGAGTTTTCCCGATACTGAGCTGTGTACACCATATAAGTAGAGAAGTGTAGCATCAAGGAGGCGGTGGTGTAATATTTCTTACCCACTGCATCCATTTTTTTAGATTCTTTTTCTGGAGGCCAGGCAGAAAGACGTACTTTAACTTTATCACAGTCTGCGGCCTGCACCACTCCTTCATGGTCTGGATGCATGTAAAGGTACTAAGCATTAGTTTTATCTAGCTGGTACTTTTTCTCTATTTTATTATCCACTCTCAGATTGGAAGTAGGATTTTTAAAGTAGCCCTTTTTAAGGACTTGTGAATTGAAGGGAGGAGCGTTTTGGTAGGAGGAAACCCCATCATGTCTAAGAAGTCTGCCTCCTCTCCTCCTTCAGTGGACTCTTGCATAGAAAGGACAAGAGCAACCACTATGTATTGAAGTAAAAAAAAAAAGAGAGAGAAAACATTTTCCTTGTCACCAGAGGAAGAGCCAAACTCCAGTAGGTCAGGTTCAAGGAGTTCTGCCACTTGCTCATCATAAGATCCATCAAAGAAAAGGCGTTGGCCTAAGCCAGGGTCAAAGGGAATGGGAGCAATAGGAGTGGGTGGAGCACTCAAGAGAGTGCCAACAGCCTGAAAGGTCCGATACATAGCTGCCAAGCCTTTGCCATTTCCTCCGCAGAGGGTATTTCTAAGTAACACTGGTATCTCCCTTTGCTTTTCAGCGGGAGGGGGAGTGATATGTTTTTCTTTAAATTTCTTTTTAGCAGGCCCTGAATCAGAAACCTGCTGAGAATGTCTTATTTTTGGCTTAGTCGTCATTATTATTTTTATCAGACTTTATTTTCCAAGGGGTCATAGAATCACAGAAGCTTGACAGCAGAAAAGGACCATACCGCCCATCTAGTCTGCCCTTTGTTTTCCCCACCCTCCCCTGATATTCAGCCCCACATGCTTGTCCCATGCCCTCAGAATTCTTCCACCGATTTAGCCCCCACCACTCTTGTCTGGTAGTCTGTTCCAGGACTCCACCACCCTCTCCGTGAAGAAATGCCCTCTCACATTAAAAACACAGAAGCGGACAGCAGAAAGAGACCACTAGATCCATCTATTCTGTCCATTTGTTTTAAACCTGTTTTGACACTCTAGCTGCCCTTTGTAGTCAGGGCTCCATTGTGTTTATCCCATGCATTCTTGAATCCCCCCACAACCTCTTGGGGCAGGCTGTTCCAGGCTACCACCACTCTCTCTGAGGAAACACTTTCTGGTGTTGGTAGAGAACCTCTCTCCTTGCAGCCTGAGGTCATGTCCCCTGGTCCTGGAGCCCTTCTTTAAGTGAAAAAGTTCCTGTGCCTGTACCTTGTTAATGCCTTTTATGTACTTGAATGTTTCAATCGTGTCCCCTCTCTCTCTTATCTGCTCCAGGGAGTACTTATTCAGTTCCCTAAGTCTTTCCTTGTAGGACATGTACTGCAGACCCTGAATCATTTTTGTCACCTTTCTCTGTACTGTTTCCACCCGGTCAATGTCCTTCCTGAGGTGAGGCCTCCAGAATTGGACTCCGTATTCCAGGCGAGGCCTGACCAGCGATCTATACAGTGGTAGCACCACCTCTCTCCTCCTGCTCGTGATTCCCCTCCCAATGCAGCCCAGCATTCTCTTGGCCTTCAACACTGCCTTCTCACACTGCTTACTAACCTTTAAGTCATCTGAGATTATGATTCCTAGATCTCGTTTCTGATTTGAGGCCATCAGCCTTTTGCCTCCTAAGTAATAATCCTTTCTTGGATTTTTCTTTCCTATGTGCAAGACCTTGCACTTTTTGGTGTTAACTCTCTGCTGCCACAGTCTAGAACATTCTTTTAGTTTCTTGAGGTCAGTTTCCATCTTGCTCACTCCTTCTGGGGTGTCCATCCTGTTACATATCTTGGTGTCATCTGCAAACAGACACACATTCCCTTCTAGTCCATCAGCAATGTCTGCTATAAAAACAGCGGAGCACAGGCCCCAGCACTGAGCCCTAGGGCACCCTGCTGGTCACCCTGCCTTCCGTCAATTGCATTCCATTAACCTGTACCCTCCCTGGGTTTTGCCTTCTAACCAGTTTTGTACCCATCTGACTATTTTTGGATCCTGTATCTTTTTCCTTGCAGTCTGAGGCTGTGCCCTCTATTTCTGGCCCCCTCCTTCCTCTTAAGTGAACCCTTTCCTCCTACTTTATTGAGCCCCTTTACATATTTAAAAGTTTCAATTATGTCTCCCCTTTCCCTCGTCTCCAGCGTGTACAGATCCAGCTCCTTACACCTCTGCTCATATGTCTTTCCCAGCATACCCTGTACCATTTTACCATTTTGGTTGCCCTTCTCTGAACCCTCTCCAATGCACCTATATTCTTGTGGAGATGTGTCCTCCAGAACTGAACCTTGTACTCCAGGTGCAGCCCCGACATGGCTTCAGAGGACCTTTCGTTAGGTTTCTGTTATGGGGCGTACCCCTTTCCTGAATTTTTTTATAGCTGGAGAGGCAGACTGGGAAGCCATAATTTGAAGCCAAAAGGCTTATTTCTTAACTGTTGTGCAGAATAAAAATAATGCTCACAAAGAAGCAAACTGACTGCAAACAAAAAACAACGTGGCAATCTGCCAAGAGCACAACCAGTAATGTAAATAATTATTAGACAGAAAAACCCAGCCTGAAAAAGGGGCTGTCTGGCTAAAAAATGTGGCAGAAGGCCAGAGCAAGTGTTCTCAAAAGGAAAAATGAAAGTAAAACAGAGTCCTCAGTTCCGTGGACCCACAGTGAAACCGGGTTCCTGGCTGAGGAAAACACAAGAAAATGTAGTAAAAATACCAGATTCTTGCCAAAAATAAGATCTGCAGAAGAAAACAGCTTAAAAAAATAAAAACTGTGATTTTGTTTTTTGTTTTATTTTTTTTTACCTCAGACGCTGTATTTTTTATTCAGAATAAAAGGAGGGAACTGCGGAAAACCACTGTAAAAAACGCAGTTCCTGGGAACTAAAGGAACCACAGAAAAAATATTAAACTATAGTAAAAACGGCTAAAAACAGTTAAAAAAAAAAAAAAAAAGGAACAGAAAAACTTTAATTCAGGACAAGTATGGAGAGAGAGAGAGAGAGAGAGAGAGAGAGACTTGGAACAGGCTTGTCCATTCAGCGGAGAAATTAATCTGACTGGTTCTCAGCAGCGCACAGCTCTCTCTCACTCTTTTCTCACTGTCTAATTCTCCTGACTTCATTAGCATAGATTCCACCTCCCGGGGCAGCTGAACCCAGCTGGAATGCTGCAATAGTCAAGGATGCTGAGGGACTCCTGGGCTGAGAAAACACAGGTTACTCACCTGAAAACAGCAGTTACGTAAGAACTTAACTTAACAGTAGATCTTCGAGAGAGGTTCCTGCAGTAGGTCTTCACATATAGCACTGCGCCCCCTGGCGTCAGGACTGCACTGCAAACTTGTAGTTAGCAACCGTCTTTGGGGACTGGCCACCATCGTCAGGTGAAGAGACGTCAGCGTGACTATAAAAGGGGCGGTCCCACGCCTGCCCTCCAGTGCTTTTCCACCACAGACCTAAATAAAGAAAGCAGAAAAGAGAAGTAATAGACTCCTGTTACCCTGAGCCCTGGAAGAGACAGAGTCATGGGCATGGAACAAGGTAAAAACTCAGGAGCTGGGGGAAAGGTGGGTGGGAAACTAGACCTACTGCAGGAACCTCTCTCAAAGATCTATTGTTATGGTAAGTTCTTACATTACTGCTATATCTTACTTTGAGAGGGTTCCTGCAGTAGGTCTTCACATACAGGACTGAATACCAAGCAGTCTAATAAAAGAAAGAGTCGGAGACGAGGTTCCAGGAGGAGGAAGATGTCTGCCAACTAAGGGTCTGTTTAAGACAGAAGACCTTACAAAACAGCATGGCCGAAGCTAGCTTGACACCTAGAGGCACTGTCCAGACTGTAATGCTTAGTGACGGTGTGGACGGCAGACTAATTGACCTTTGCACAGATATGCGCAGGGGACACATTCCTGAAAAAGGCAGAAGAGGTAGTCACACTCCTGGTGGAGTGGCCTTTGACCACCCTCGGAAGGGTTTTTTTGTACTTCTGGTAAGTGTAATGAATACAGTTAGCCAGTCACCTAGACAGAGTGTTTCGTGATCGCCTTGCCCTAACACTGGGAGGCAAAGGCAACAAAGAGCTGGTTCGATTTTCGAACCTCTTTAGTCCGAGAGGTATAGTACCTCAAAATCCTGTGCACATCAAGTGTGTGCAGAAGATATTCCCCCCGTTGAAGTGCTCTGGAAAAAACACCGGCAATTCAGCACTCTGATTTAGAGTCATTTCCAAAACCACTTTTGGAAGAAATGAAGGATTAGTCCGCAGGACCACCTGGTCCCTATGGAAAATTAAATAAGGCTCTCTGCAAACTAGAGTCTAAAGCTCCGAAACTTTTCGAGCTGAAGTAATAGCAACTAAAAAGAGCGTTTTCCATGCTAAAAAACACATATTGCAACTTGCTGCCGGTTCAAAAGGGGGTAAAGTAAGCTTTTCCAACATAAAATTGAGATCCCAGGGAGGAACAGGATTCCGGACCGCAGGTTTTATATGAAGGATCCTCTTCAGAAAGGTTTCAGAAACTTCTAACTGAGCTAGGGTTTTGCCCTCCACCGGAAGGTGGTAGGCTGACACCGCAGAGAGATGGACCTTCAGTGAGGAGTAACTGAGGCCCAACTCTGAAAGATGCAAGAGATACTCGAACACCTGGGAGACTGAGCAAGAAAAAGGGTCTAAGCCTTTCGCAGAGGCCCATATAAAAAATCTCTTCCATTTCATGGCGTAGGTGGATCTAGTGGAAAGCTTCCTAGCTTCCACTAGGACCTGAGCTACCCCTGCAGAGACTCCATAGCGAGAAATCGCTATGTCCACAGGTGCCACGCATGAAGATGGAGAGACCTGAGACTCAGATGTACAAAGGTGCCCTGCTCCTGGGACAGAAAGTCGTGAGAGAGAGGCAGAGGTACTGGTGGTTCCAAAGCCAGTTGTTGCAACAGCGGGAACTATATCTGTCGAGGCCACAGAGGGGCAATGAGGATCATGTGAGACCCCTCTGCTTGGAGCTTCAGCACAACCTTCTGTAACAGAGCAAAGAGAGGGAAAGCGTATAGAAACTTCCCTATCCAGGACAGAGACAGTGCATCTCGCTAAAAAGCACTATGCCCGGGAACGAGTGAGCAAAAGTTGGGTAGTTTTGCACTGGATGGGGAGGCAAACAGATCTAGGTCTGGTCGGCCCCACTGAAGAAAAAGATCTTTTACTACCTCCTGCTTTAGTTCCCACTCGTGAGCCCTGGTGACAGATCCGCTGAGACTGTCCACCAGAATGTTGTGAACACCCAGCACGTGGACTGCTGTCAACGACAGACAATGCTGAATTGCCCAGTACCACACCTGCATCACCTCCCTGCAGAGAGGGTACGATCGGGTGCCTCCGTGTTTGTTTAGATACCAGACAGTGGCCATGTCTGTCTGAATGAGGAGTGTTCCCGGAGTCAGAAGCAACTGGAATGCCTGGAGAGCATAGAGCACCGCTCTTATTTCGAGAATATTGATGCGCAGGTTCTCCTCTGTGGGAGACCAAGGGCCTTGGGTTCTGTGGTCCCCCACATGCGCTCCTCATCCCGAGTTCAAGGCATCCGAAGTGAGAATTTGAGAGGGAGACGGAGGGTGAAAGGAGGCCCCCACCAATAGATTGGTGGGGTCCTTCCACCAGAGGAGATCCCTTTGAAGGCTGCTGGAGACCAGGACCCTCTGGTCCATGTCGTCCAGGTGATGATCCCACTGGACTCGGAGAGACCATTGGATTACCCTCATATGAAGCCTGGCCAAAGGAACTGTGGGTATGGCAGCCGCCATCAGACCCAGAAGTCAAAGGACCGACCAAGCAGTGGTCCACCGCGAGAAAGCTACAAATGTGGCTTGTGAAATTAAAGCCTTCACTCAGTCGTCTGGAAGGAAGACCTTGCTCTGGACCGTGTCCAGCAACGTTCCAATGAATTGAAGGCGCTGGGAGGGTATTAGCTTGGATTTGGGGAGATTAATAGAAATTCCCAGGCTGGAAAAGAGGCCCAGAATAAAGGAGAGGGATCCTTTCAGGCTGTCCGGCAACGGGGTTGAAAAGCGCCAGCTGTCCAGGTATGAGAACACATAGATGCCCCTGTGGCGTAGAAATGCTGCGACTACCGCTAAGCACTTGGTGAAAACTCGAGGTGCTGAGGAGAGGCTAAACGGGAGGGCTTTGAACTGGAAATGATCCTCCAGAAATGAGAATCTGAGGAAGTGGCGGTGGGCTGGGAGAATGGGGATATTTATTTATTTTATTTATTTAGCTTTTGTTAATCAGGTAAGTACACTAGACAAGACAATTTGCCTATTTTCAGGTACGACCCGGGAGAGTACAGGTAATAACATACTTAAGACACTTGGGACAACATGGTACATAATTAGATGCAGGTTACATGGAGGTAAACATCCTGCATATCCAGGGAGCACAGTCATGTGTCTGGTAGGAGCAGGGCTAACAGTCCCTGGAGAGTTAGCATGCAGAATCTCTTGTACTCCACGAAGAGATTGAGCATGCTGAGATCTAAGACGGGTCTTGGACCCCACGTCTTCTTTGGAACCAGGAAGAAATGGGAGTAGAACCCCCTTCCTGTCTGTCCCGGAGGAATGGTCTCTACAGCTGCCTTTTGTAGCAGAGCCTGAATTTCCTGCTTGACCAGTTGGAGTTGGTCTGATGAGTAAAAAGGACCTTCTCGGAGGGTTGGGAGGAGGTCTCTCCAGAAACTCTATTGAGTGACCTCTTTCTATAAGTTGGAGAACCCATGCATCTACGGTGACGGCCTTCCACCTGTTCAGGTGGAGGCTGAACCTTCCCCCTATCGGTTCCTCCAAGGGAGTCGGAGGAAGCAGGAGGAAGGGTAGGGAGTCAGGACATGGAGGGGAATGGCGTCTTTCCTCCTAGGCGGGTTTGGAAAACTTGGCCCGAGGAGTTTGGGCGCCGGAACCTGGGGCACAACGTTTATTTTGTTGTTCGTCTGGTTCTGTCTATTCCACTTCCGTTGGAAGTGAAAAGGCTGCTGCCGTTGTTTCTGTCCGGAATGGTACATGGAGCGAACGTCCCCGAGGGACTGGCCGCTCTCCTGCAGCCCAGTTATAATGTCTTTAGTGTCGCCACCAAACAAAACTGAACCCTTGAAAGGAGCATCCAGGAGAAAAGATTGAACATCTTGCGCCAACCCCGCCAGACGAAGCCAGGCTAAGCGTCTGAGACAAATCCCAGTGGCCACTCCTCAGGCCACTGAATCGACAGTCGTATGTGGCACAGAGGGCATGGCAGCAAGATGACATTCACCTTGACTTTTTCCAGGAGTTTATTCCTGAGCTGTTCATCAGGAATCTCCTGAAGGTCTTTCTCCAGCTCTGCTAAGGAGGACTTCTGAAAGGCCACCATATGTGAGACGTAGTTCAGGGACCTGATGGCACAGGTGGACAAGGTGTAGATTTTTCTACCGTACTGGTCCAGCTGTTAGGAGTCCTTATTTGGTGGAGAGGCACTAAAGTGTTTGGGTTGGGCCGATCTGTCATGGGCAGCTGTGATGACCATGGAGTTGGCCTTGGGTTGAGCGGACAAATGAGAGACCCCTTCTGGGGGAAAATAAGTTCGCTACACTTTACGTGACTCAGCTGGAGTGGAAGAAGGCTGTTGCCAAATAGTGGATGCGAGGTCCTCATGTGGTCCCATCCAGGGGGGAATGGGAAGGGGATCCACACTGACCAGGTCCAGGTGCTCTGCAAGTCTCTTGCGTTGGGGGGTCCAGCACCTTGGAGGCCCTTCCACAAGATTTTTGTATGGTTTTAAGAAGCTCCCCAAAGGAGGGATCCTCAGGGGGAGACTTTGTGGTCTCCTTTGGCTGAGGCTCGACTGGACAGTGAGGCTCGGACTGGCCTATATCAGAGTCCTTATCCGACTCTGAGGATTCCAGCCTGCTGGGCGAATCCAGAACTTGGTCCCATAGTCTAAGGCCCTTTTGGAGGGGGGGAGGGAGCTCCCGAATCCCTGTCAGAAACCTGGCTAGAGGGTACAGGGCTAGGAGGGGGTACCCTGGCAGGAGGGGTGACCGTAACTGGAGGCTGACCCAGCTCTGAAAGAAGTTGAGTTTGTGCGTCCTTCCACCATGCAGGGATGGATTCGTGATCGGGCTGTGAAGGTGGAGGTGGGGTTAACCCGGGTACCCCATGGTGGGGGGGTAGCTGGGGGCCTGGTACCAATAAGGGTATTGGTAAACAGTTTGACCCTGGTAGTCTGGTGTAGGGCATCCTGGTGTCAGGTACCCTGGCGTGGGATAACCCGGTGTTGGCGGGATGTGACCCGGCGATGGGCCTCCTGGAGGTGGGTATTGGGGAATATGGAGAATCCTTGGTAAATCACCCACTGGTCCCACAGGAGGAGCAGAGGGGCCCGCTGGAGGAGGCACAGAAGGCCCGCTGGGAAGCGGGACTGGTGACGGGGTAGGTAGAGAGCCCGAAGTTCCCGCAGGAGGAAGGTCCATGCCTTGCCTGTGAAGGTCCGGCAAGGGATCCGCAGTGAGTAGGGGATCCAGCAGCAGAATAGAACCTGGTGAGGGGAGGAGATCAGGCAAGTCCCCCAACGACAGGTCAGGAAAGGTATCCGACTGGAAAGAATGGTCGGGTTCCGGTGGCGAATCCCTGGGGGAAGGAACCTGCAGGGATGAAGTTGGGCCTGCGAGCGTGCTCACCCCAGAGTCAGGGGCCAAAAGGGAGCCCAAACGGAGAGCAGAGTCGACTACGCAGCTGGCGGAGGAGCAGTTAACTGGCTTACTAGACGCAGCCGGGCTAACCAGAGTAGAAGTACCCGGATTAGGCTGATTGGCCTGGGCCGGGTGCCCAGTGGCAAAGCCAGAGGATGACTCATCAGCAGTGCTCTAAGCAGGAGACCTAACAAACCTCCAACGAGGCAACCCCCAAGTGCCTGCTCACCTCAGCGGTGGGGGGGGGGGTTTGAGTGCAGGCTCTGCGGGTGGGGTACTCACGGAGGTGGAGGGCCCACCCACCCTGATCGGCATTGGTTGACCGGCGTGTCTCCTTGTCCTTCTTCTTCCTTTTCTTCTCCAGAGCCGGCGACGACAATCTTTCTCTCAGCTCCTGAAGATCCTTTTCCATGGCAGCCAGTCTCTGGGTTAGCAGATGGGCTTCGAGGGTCTTCCTGCGATGGATGCACGTGGCCTGGTTAAAGCCTTGGCACATGGTACACTCAGCTGAGTTGTGCCTAGGCTCCAGGCAGAGGATGCACTTAGAGCGATCACCCCCATGCGGGATCTGCGCGCCGAACTTGGAGCACTTCTTTTTGGGCCGACTAGACATACGCCACAATGGACGATGGATAGGAATATCCGAGAACTCTGAAAAAATCGCTAAGTAAACACTAAAAATGGCAGGCGACAGAAATACAGGTTACTCACCTGTAACAGGAGTTCTAGGAATGGTATATGTTGTTCATCCACACTCATTGGCAGTATCCTTGCCGCTTTAAATCTTGCCGGAAGGTCTTCAAGCTTGCTCCTCCCACCCACCCGGGTGGTATAACTCTCGGCTCCGCCCCATGACGCCAGATCTGGCCCGCTGGAAGCTCAGGTTGATAGCGTCGAGCGGGGAGGTCGGGTGGAGTGGAGTGTGGATGAACAACATATACCATTCCTAGAACTCCTGTTACAGGTGAGTAACCTGTATTTCTAGGGACATGGATATGTTGTTCATCCACACTCATTGGCAGACTCCTAGCAGTTCTCCGGGAGGAGGGAGGCAAGATGCACACCCCATATACTTACTTGGGAAAGAGAGACTGGAGAACCGAGGCCCCAAAACCAGCATCCCGGCGTGACTCAAGGTCGATGTGGTAATGGGTAATGAAGGTGTTTGCTGACTTCCAGGTAGCAGCCCTGCAGATTTCCTGGATAGGGACGTCCCTGGAAGCAGCCACCGTTGCAGCAGTATGGCGGGTAGAATGAGCTCTTATCCTCTGGGAGGCTCCATGCCCGCCAACTTATAGCAGAGATCTATGCGGGAGGTTACCCACCTGCTTATAGTCCGCTTGGCTGCAGGTCTGCCAGATCTCGGCTTCAGCGTAGGTGACAAACAGCTGGCGAACCTCTCCCAATTTCAGCCGTGCGCTCCTTATAATAAGCGGCCCTTCTAGGGTCCAGAGTATGGAGCCTATATTCGGCCTCCGAGGTGTGATTGGGGTAGAACACGGCAGAGTCAACACCTGGTTAAGGTGAAACTCCGACACCACCTTCGAAGGAATTTCGGGTGGGGCGAGGGACAACCTTGTCCCTGTGGAAGACCAGGTAAGGAGACTCGATGGAAAGCGCCTGGAGCTCTCCCATCCTTCTGGCTGACGTGATAGCCACCAAGAAGGCGGTCTTCCACGACAGGTGAGAGAGAGCACACCTGTGCATAGGTTCAATGGCTTGCCCATGAGCTTGCCAGTACCAGCAGTAGATCCCACGGAGGTGGGGTTCCCGCACTGGAGGAAATGTGATCAAGGCCTTTGAAAAGCGCCAGACCACCTTCTCCTGCGCCACCGGCACACTTCCCGGCCCCAGCCCGGTAAGCAGAGATGGCTGCCAGGTGCACCCTTAGGGTCGTCGACCTAAGCCCTTGACTAGAAAGGGACCATAAATAGTCCAAGATGCTTGCCAAGGAACAGGAGGAAGGGTCCAAGCCCTTGTCCTGACACCAAATGGAAAACCTTTTCCATTTGAAGGCATAACATTTTCTGGTCGACTCTTACGGGACGCCTCAACTACATTGAGGACCTCGTCGGAAAGACCCAAGGCCTGGAACTCTAGCCGCTCAGGAACCAGGCCGTCAGGTGCAGGGATTGAAGGTCCGGATGGAACACCTTCCCCTGATTGACGGAGAGCAGGTCCGGGCGAGCTGGAAGCTGCCGCGGAGTCCTGGAGCTGAGACTGAGGAGATCTGGGTACCAGAACTGGCGAGAGCCAGTCTGGGGCTATCAGAATCACCTGCGCCTTGTCCCTCCTCGCCTTGAGAAGCACCTTGTGGATCAAGGGAAATGGGAAAAGGCGTAAAAGAACCAGGGTCCATTGCCTCGGAGGCATCCCTGCAGCGAGCCCTGCTGAGGCGGGCATGGAACAGACTCAGCCGCGTTCTCCATGGAGGCAAACAGGTCCACCTGAGGTGTGCCCCAAAGGGAGAACAGATGCTGTACTACCTCCGGCAGGAGAGACCACTCGTGGGATGCAGCCCTATCGGCTCAGGGCATCGGCCAGGGTGTTGGAGGGCTCCTGCCACGTGAATGGCTAGGAGATCCGCCTCCAGGCTGCGCCACAGTGACCAAATTGGAGAGCTTCCTTGCATAGAAGCATGGAAGCGTCCCGCCTGGCGGTTTAGATAGTACATGGTCGTGGTATTGTCCGTCTGGACTCGGACCACTTGACCCGGAGGAACGAGCAAAGGCGGTGAGAGCTAGCGGACCGCTCGGAGCTCCAGCAGGTTGATGTGGCATCGGACTCCCTGGGGGACCAGAGGCCATGAGCCCGTGTTCCCCAGATGGGCACCCCAACCCATCAGAGAGGCATCGGTCGACAGAGAGACCGTCGGCTCGGGCGGACGAACGGGATGCCCTCCTGCAAATGATCTGAACGGTCCACCACTGGAGAGCGCTCACATCCCCTGAAGTCACCGACAAGCTGGTCCAAGGATCGCAGCGTTGTGACCACTGGCTGGCCAGTCCCCACTGAAGGGGACGCATGTTCCAGCGGGCCCAACGGACCACGCTGGTGCAGGCCGCCATGAGACCCAGGAGGCGCAGGAAGTCCCGGGCAGGGCGCAATTGCCCAACCAGAAATGATCGGGCAAAGGAGGAAAGAACCTCGGCCCTGTCCGCCGGGAGCCGCTCTGGCTCGAGAGAGTCGAGCTGCGCCCGATGAATAGAATCACCTGCTTCGACTCAGTTCCGACTTGGCCTCGCTGATAAGGAGGCCCAGTTGAGAGCAGACCTGGAGGGCCAGATCTCTGGACCACTCCGCCTCCTCCCTGGAGGAGCTGCTATCAGCCAGTCGTCCAGGTAAGGGTACACCGGACCCTCGGCCGCAGGGAATGCTGTCACCACTGCCATGCATTTGGTGAAGACCCTGGGAGCTGGAGACAAGCGAAGGGCATGGCTTGGAACTCGAAGAAGATCCTTCCGCCGGAAGCGAAGGAATCTCTGGTGAGACGGACGGATAGGGACGTGAAAAACGCGCGTCCTGCAAGTCCAGAGAGCAGAACCACACGCGCGTTCCAAGGATGGTATTATCTGAGCCAGAGTGACCATCCTGAAGGTTCGAGACCTTAGGAACTTGTTTAGGTCGTGTGAGGTGAGAATGGGGCGCCAGCCCCCGTCGTTGGAACCAGGAAGTACCTGGACACAAACCCTGGGTCTGAAGGAGGGTCCACCACCCTCTTACCACCTCCTTCTGGAGGAGGAGAGTGATTCGGCTCGGACGAGCCGCCAGTGAGCTGGGGATCCCGAGCCCCCGAGGCGGCGGCTCTGAAGGGTGGTGCCTGCTCGAATTCCAGAGGCAGGCCTCTTCCCACCACCTCCAAGACCCACCTGTCCGTGGTAACAGCGGACCAGGTGGAACGGAAGTGCCGGAGCCGTCCCCCCACGGGGGGACCCAGGGGTAAGGTGACGGGGATGGGGGCGACACCCCTCAGCCCGTCACTGGGCAGGCTTGGAGGAGGGACCGGCCGAGGGACCTCCTGGGCCCTTTCCTCCCTGCCTCCTGTTAGAGGAAGCCGGCGGCTTGGGTTTGGGATGCCAAGGCCGAGCCTGCTGGCCCTGACGTTGCTGGGCCGGGCGCGCCGGGGGCACAGAAGGACGAAAGGGCTTAGGCTGTGGTTTGCGGCCTTTGTCCTTCTGAGCGGAAGAGACCGAGTCCAAGGTGGCATTGGACTTCTCGATCCTCTGCAGGTGACCTTCCACCCCAGGGCCAAGAGGTCAGTCCCCAAAAGGAACATCCGCCAACTTGTGCTGGGTATCCAGTAAAGGTGGATATCCTCAGCCAAGCCATGACCGCATAGCCACTGCGGCGCCACCGATCTGGCACATGAGTCCCCTATATCCAAAGCAGTCTGGAGCTGCTGTTTGGCCACTGCCCTGCCCTGGTCCCGCACCTGCTTAACCGTAGTCTGCAGATCGGGGGAAGATGAGGATGACCTCATCCAGGAGCCCAACAGGGCATGAGAAAATGTGCCATGAGGGCGGCCGAACTGGCCTGGCGAAGGCGAGAGAGGCGCTTGGCGTGAGACTTTTAGCCCGGCGTAGTCAATTTCTTGGACTCCTTGTCAGGAGGTTTGTCCACATCCCTGGCGTTGCCGGCGCGCGGAAGCTGCTCGGTAACCAACCCCTCAGCAGAGGGTGTTCCAAAACGGACAAGGAACGGTAAGGGACCGCATACTTCCTAGCCATCCTGGCCGAAGGCGCAGGGCAGGAAGCAGGGCGTACCAAAGTTCAGTGCGGACCCACTTATGGTCGGCCACCGGAAAACCTCGTCGGAGAATCCCTCGTCCAGAATCTCCGTGAGGATACCTGGCCCGTTTGGAAGCGGTTCGAGCTCCATCCGGTAGACTCCGAGATGAGCGAAGCAGTCCTAGGAAGGACGACGGGCTATCGTCCATTGACTGACCTCCTGAAGACTCCAAGTCCAGTCGCTTGGAAGAAGGAGGAATCATCTCGGACTCGGAAGAGTCCTCGAAGAGCTGCCTCTGGCCTGAGCCACCCTTCACCTGCCGAGGTCGGTGGGAGTGAGGGTAACTGACAACCGATGGGGTAAACCCTTAGCCGACCGAGAATCCTTGGTCGGAGCCCCAATTGGTGGCTGTGGGCGGAGGAGTTCCACGGAATCGGTTGGAGCAGCTGGTTTGGCGAACAACCGGCCTGGTATGAGCTCCTCGGACAAGTCGAGGGTTGTGTCGGCGTTCCGGTGACAGCCATTAATGGCGGGGAAGGCGCCGGAGTCGGCTTATTCTCGGCCAGGAGGAGCTGTTGCAACACATAAGGTCCCTCGTGCGTCGGCGTAATCGCACGAAGCCTCCCTCATCCGAGGAGGAGGGCGAGGACCAGCGGCGACGCCCGCTTACAGATGCCGAGACCGAGACCGCCTAGGCCGGGTGGGAATGGCGGACCCAAGAGGTCCGAGACCGAGACCGAGAGTCCCGGAATTTCCGGGTCGGTGCGGGAGGTGTCGGCGGAACCGCACTCCCTCCAGCCGGAAGGTCCATCCGAGGCTCCGGAACCGGAGGCACAGACGAGCCACGGGATCCTCAACTCCTCCGGGAACCGGGAGAGGGAATCTCGGCTGCTAAAGCGACAGCCCGTCCAATGGGTGAGAAAATCTACGACTTCATCAGTGGGAGTCTCGGTCAACTGACCTGGACGGGGACACCGTGAGGCCAGTGGCGAAGCCGGCGATCGTCAAGGCCGACGGACGACGGCCCGGGAGAGGGACTTTCCGCCTCCCAAGAGCGGCCGACGAGGGACTTACCCTTGTCCTCTTTTTGGACCGAGAATAAGGTCCAGCAGACGCAGACCCTTCTCCTTTAGTGGAGAGGGACAGACAAAAGCTCCTTAAAAGAAGCCGTGTAGAGAAGAACCCAGAGAGGCCGGGATAAATACCGCGGCCGAGAATCTGACCCAGCGCCGCCTCCTCTTCGAGGGGCGACCATCCGCTCGAGCTGATCCGCCGAGCCCGCCGGCGCGGACACCGCCAACCGGGCCTCCTTGGACTTCACCGGAGGGAACGCTTCTCGGGACGGCCCAGTTGCAATCGGGCAGCACGGTCTTCGAGGACGTAGGCCGAGAAAGATGAGCACAGGTCGCAAGCCTGCGGGTCGTGCTCAAGGCCTAAGCAGTAGACACACGTGGAGTGTGGATCCGTCCGAGACATCTTCTGCCCGCATGGGCATCTCCGAAATCCGGGAGTCGATTTGTCCATCGCAGCCGCGAGGGATCGAAGACTGAAGTCTTTTTGCAAATTTTTATTTTAAATCCGCAAAGCGGAGAAATAGGACCAGTCAGTAAGCGCAGAGCGTTAAGGAGGGAACCTGAGCTTCCAAGCGGTAAGGAAGATCTGGCGTCATGGGGCGGAGCCGAGAGTTATACCACCCGGGTGGGTGGGAGGAGCAAGCTTGAAGACCTTCCGGCAAGATTTAAAGCGGCAAGGATACTGCCAATGAGTGTGGATGAACAACATATCCATGTCCCTAGAAAGCTGTTCTACCGTGTTTACTGAACGTACTACATGACAGTGGGAAAGAACTGGAGGCGGGTGCGGGATCACCCCTTTTATAGTCACACTGACATCCTGTCACCTGACGATAGGGGGCGGACCCTGCCGACAACTGCTAGTTGCAAGTTTTCCATGTGGTCCTGATGCCAGGGGGGTGCAGTCCTATATGTGAAGAGCTACTGCAGGAACCTTCCTGAAGTAAGATCAGTAGTTCTAGGAGTGGTATATGTTGTTCAGGCACACTATCTAGTCGAGTCCTTGCCCCTTTAAGAAGTGCCGGAAAGTCTTAAAGCTGGCTCCTCCCACCCACCCAGGTGGTATATCCCTCAACTCCACCCCACGATGCCAGATCTTGCCCGCCAGAAGCAGAGGTCGTGCACCTAAGCCAGGGGAAGTCGGGTGGGTCGTGCGGATGAACAACATATACCACTCCTAGAACTATTGTTACAGGTGAGTAACCTGTGTTTCTAGGGATGTGGATATATTGTTCTAGCCACACTATCTGGCAGACTCCAAGCTGTTCTCCGGGAGGAGGGAGGCAAGGTGCACACCCCCTATTTAGGAAACAGAGATTGGAGAACTGAAGCCCCAAAATCAGCATCCCAGCACGACTCGAGGTCAATGTAGTAATGGGAAATGAAGGTGTGTACTGACTTCCACGTAGCAGCCCTGCAGAGTTCCTGGATAGGGACGTCCCTAGAAGCAGCCACCGATGCAGCAGCATGACAGGTGGAAAGAGCCATCAGCCCTCCTGGAGGCTCCCTACCTGCCAACCTGTAGTACAGATCAATGCAGGAAGTGATCCACCTGCCAATCGTCTGCTTGGCTGCAGGTCTGCCAGGTGCAGCTTCACCGTAGGTGACAAACAGCAAGCGAACCTTTCCCCAAACTCCAGCCGTGCGCTCTTTGTAATAAGCAAGTGCTCACCTCAGAATATGGAGCCTGTGTTCAGCCTCCAAGGTATGATTCAGGAAGAACACCACCAGAAGAGACATCACCTGATTAAGGTAAAACTCTGACACAACCTCTGGGAGGAACTTAGATTTGGGGCGCAGGACAACCTTGTCCCTGTGGAAGACCAGGTAAGGAGACTCCACTGAAAGCACCTGGAGCTCACAGATACTTTTGGCTGATGCAACAACCACCAAGAAGGCACTCTTGCATGACAGGTGAGACATCTCACACCTGTGCATTGGTTCAAATGGCTTGCCCATGAGCTTTGCCAAAACTAGCAACAAAATTCCCATAGTGGTGGTGGTGGTGGTTCACACACCGGAGAGGAAATGTAATCTAAGCCTTTGAAAAAGCGCCAGACCACCTTCTCTGGCGCCACTGACTGCTGATCAGCCCGTGCCCGGTAAGCAGAGATGGCTGCCAGGTGCACCTTAAGTAGTCCAAAATGCTGACCACCGGACAGGTCAAGGGGTCCTACCCCTTGCCCTGACACCAAATGGAGAATCTCTCCCATTTGAAGGCATAGCATTTTCCGGTCGATTCCTCTCTAGATGCCTCCACCATGGTGAGGACATCTTCGGAGAGACCCAAAGCCTGGAACTCTAGCCATTCAGGAACCAGGCTGCAGGGATTGAAGGTCCTGGTGGAGTACCTTTCCCTGACTGATGGAGAGCAGGTCTGGGCGGAGTTGTAGATGCCTCGGGAGCCTTTTGCTGAGGCTGATGAGATCGGGGGACCAAAACTGGCATGGCTAGTCCAGAGCCACCAGTATCACCCATACCTTGTCCTGCCTGACCTTGAGCAGCACCTTGTGGAGCAAGGGAAGTGGAGGGAAGGTATAGAAGAGGCCTGGGGTCCAAAGCCTCAAGAAGGCATCCCCCTGCAGTGAGCCCTGCTGAGGGGGGTGGGCACAGAGCAGCCTCAGTTTTGCATTCTCCCTTGAGGCGAACAGGTCCACCTGAGTGGTGCCCCACTGGGAGAAGAGGCTGTGAACTACCTCTGGATGGAGAGACCACTTGTGAGACACCTCGCCTACCTGGCTGAGGGCATCCGCCAGCTGACTGGAGGCTCCTGTCACATGGATGGCTAGGAGATCCACCTCCAGGCTGCACACAAGGGTCCATACATGGAGAGCTTCCTTCCATAAAGGCAGGGAGTGCGTCCAGCCCCGTTTATTGAGGTAGTACATGGTCGTGGTTTTGTCCATCTGGACTTGGACCATTTGACCCCGAATATGTGGAGTGAATGCAGTCAGCACCAGCTGAACTACCCAGAGCTCCAGCAGGGTGATGTGCCATTGGGGGTCCAGAGCCCATGGACTCTGTGTTCTCCCAGCCCATGAGAGAGGAGTCGGTCATCAGGATGACCATCGGCTTGTGGTGGACAAATGAGATCCTTTCCTGCAGATGCTCTGGGACTAGTTACCGCAGGAGGGCGTCCCACATCTTCTGGGTCACCTTGACCAGCTGGTCAAAGTGTCCTTTGCTCTGAGACCACTGGCTGGCCAACTCCCACTGCAGGGAGCACATATTCCATCGGACCACGCTGGTCAAGCCGCCATGTAATCCAGAAGGTGCAGGAAGTCCTGGGCAGGGCACAACTGCCTAACCCGAAATAATAGGGCAAAGGAGGAGAGAACCTCTTCCCTGTCTGCCGGGAGCGGGCTCTGGTTCGGCAAGAGTCGAGCTCTGCTCCAATAAAGCTGATCACCCGATGGGCACTCCATACTTGCAGGTCATCCAGGCAGAGGGCACAGGGCAGGATGTGGGGCGCTGCCAAAGCTTCAGGGCTGGGCCAACAATGGCCTCGGCCACTGGAAAAGTGTCTGGAGAGTCCCCTTTGTCCAGAATCTCTGTAACGGGATAGCACGCCTAAATGGGCTCCATTTTCATCCCTGTGGACTAGGAGATGAGGCGGAGGATGCCCAGGAAAGAAGAGGACTCTTCCTCCACCAATAGATCCCCTACAGACTAGTCATTGGCCAGACGGGAGTGCAGTGAGGAATCCTCAGAGGAGTCCACATAAAGCGGCTGACCGCCTGAGTCACCTTCAACCCTGCACGGGCGGTCAGGTGTGATGGTGACTGACAGACAATGGGGAAGCCCCTTGGTTGGCCAAGACTCCTTGGTCAGAGTGCCAGTTGATGGCTGCTTGAGCAGCAGCTGCACCGCAATTTGTGGACAGCCAGCTTCAGCCGAACCACAATGGTCTTGACCAGCTCCGCTAGGGGAGGGATGGTCTTAACCGACCCCACCGTGGGGGAGATCGGTGATGGCCTTTCGGGTGACAGCCAAGTGATGGCCAGTGTGGAAACCGGCCAGCACCAACTGCTGTCACATAAGATCTTCGTACCACTGACAATTTATACCGAAGCCTCTAATCCCCCAATTTATGCCAAAGCTTCTCCTCACCCAAGGAGGACAAAGATGAGGAATAGCAGCGGCACCGAGAACGGAACCGATGACAGCGGGAGCTGCCCGACCCACTGGATGAGCACTGAGACCTCTACCTCGGCCCCAGAGGATGCAGACAGGGCATCTCAGAGGGAGCCGGGGAATGCCGCAGCTCCTCCTGGTCTGGGTCAGTGACCGGAGGGTTCTGGTCGACGGACTGAGAAGCCCCTTCTATGGTCACAGGCTGGACCGGAGTCCTGAAGAGAGAGTTATTTGTCTCTTCGGATGATAACCAGTCAATTGGGTCAAGAAAGATCTCGGCCACATCATCGGCCGGTGTCTCGATAGACTGGCCCGACGGGGTCTCCATGAAGCCAGTGTCCAAGTCTGCGGTTTCAACTGTAGTCAAAACTTGAGAGTCATGAGATTGAGAACACTCCCAGTCCCACAATGTCAACGATGAGTCTTCTCTTTTTTTGACTCCTCCTCCTCCTCTCAAAGTCTAGAGCTGTGAGATTCAGAAGGACCCTGACCCTTCATCGGAAGGGACTAGCACTGCTCCTTGAAGGAGCCCAACTGGAGCAGCACGAAGGCAGAAGCCGAAGAGGAGTGGTGGCGGTTCGAAGCGCCTCCTCCTCAAAGTCACAACCTGCTCTAGCTGTTCGGACCCATGGCAGTGGAGACCACCCAGCAGGCGTCTTTAGGTTTGTGACGGAGGATGCCATTTCTCCGGGTGGCCCAACTTAAGGTGGGCGAGACTGTCCTCGAGGACTGTCGCTTGGAACGACCAACGTATATCGAAGGCCTGGGTATCATGTTCATGGCCCAGGCAGTAAATGCACGTGGCATGGGGGTCAGTTTGAGACATCTTCTGCCTGCATGGGCACCGGCAAAATCCAGGTGCAGACTTGTCGTCCATCGCAGTTGGGAAGCTCGAAGACAAAAACCAAAGCAGTTGTGAAAGTTTTTGAAGCAACCCCAAAGGATCAGAAAGTGCTAGGGCCTGCAACGCGGGAGTGCGGAAGAGGGAACGTGCTTCTTCCAGCGGAAAGGAAGAGCTGGCGTCATGGGGCGGAGCTGAGGGATATACCATCCAGGAGGGTGGGAAGAGCCAGCTTGAAGACTTTCCGGCACTACTTAAAGGGGAAAGGACTCTGTCAGATTGTGTGGCTAGAACATAACCACGTCCCTAGAATATTTTTTTCCTCAAGGTCCCTGTTGTGTATTTCATTTATGCAATTGGCAGAGACCTTGTGGTTTGTGTTGATTTAGTTTAAATTTTTTTTAAATGATAAATTATAGAAATCTGTTGGTTTACTTTGTGAAAAAGCACTATTGCACCTTGTGTGTTGCCAGTTACACTGGTGGTTGCTAAGGACTCTGGCGTCATAATATGGCATCACTATGTGGACATCTTTAGTGATTGGGAGGTTTACGCTGAGTTTGGAAAAGTCAGGGCAATATGGTGGCGGGCTTTAGCAAGCGGGATTGAGTGGAGGACGGCAGGTGTCAATTCTGTTAATTGCGATCTTTGGTTTACAGATTTTTTTTTTATAATTTAAAACAACACTGCTGGAGTCATCGTGTTGCAGGATTGTAGTGATTCGGTAGTGGCGTGAGTGCAGGCAGTTGGAGCTACACAGCAAGGAGCAAGGAGCAAGGATGCAGCAAGATCATTTTTACCTGCAAAAAATAACTATTTCTTTAAAGCATGAAGAGGATGTCACGACTGCCATCCTTTCATATAACACTGGAGTTGGGAAGCCGCTGGCAAATAGGGAGGTAAGGAGATGGGTGCTAGGCAGAGGGCGGAGGCGTGAGTAAAGGCTTCAGCATGTGCCAGGAGTTTGGGTTTAAAAGAAAAAAAAATAGAAAGGTTTATTTTTTCTTGTTCCATTGTTTGGAGGCTTTCTGGAAATATGCTGCAGGGAAGAATGGCAGTGTTTAAGTCGGGGAGCTGGTAAATAATGCTGCTGTACTGCTAGTGGGGAAGTAGTGCCGGTAGGTTGGACCGGGGAGGGGGGTAGGAGGCAGTGATGTAGCTATTACATACATAAATGCTATATAGCTACTGTGTATATAAACAAAATTGTATACAGTAGCTCAAATAAAAGTTTTATTTCATGGATTTTTGGTCCACACCTATTGTGCTCGCGTGTGTGTGTATACATATATATATATATATACACACACAAACACACACACACACACACATTGTATATATACACACACACACACACACACACATATATATGTATTATAGGAGCACGGTCACACCCCTATAGTTAGGGTTGAGTAAGCACTTTAATGTTAAATCTCAATTTTTGCATGTTAATAACTTTGCAACCGTTCAACTGATTTGCACAAAATTTGGGATGCACGGTCTGGTATGGTAGATCTCTTGATTTACCAAGCTGCGTTTCAGTTGGACTTACAGTTTCTGTGCAGCAAAACACTAAAAAACACGTTTTGCACCACTTTTGACATTTTTTTTGCCCATGGCGCTCCAACCACACTGTGTGCTTTTGATCTGAAATTTGAAACATAGAAAGAGGTTGGGTAAAGGAACAAATCCAGCTTTGGTTTGGTAAACAAATAATAATCCGTTCCAAAGTTATACAATTTTTAATTTTGGGGTTCTGAGCATGCTCAGTTCACGCCAAGATTTATATGGTTATTTTTCAGACAAAGATTGGGCTCACGGTCAAGGATTTTGTAGCTCAGGGACTAGGATCCTGAGCCACCAGAAAATTCCTTGTTCGTGAGCCGCCATCTTGTTTTTCAGTTTTTAACCAAAACAAAATGTAGCTTTCTCCACGATTGACTTTTGGGCCAAATGAGGCATGGGTATTGTTCAGGGTGACCCCCTCTACAAAGCTATACCTTAGGTTTGGCTCATTTTGGTAAAAAAAAAAAACAACTTTTTAAAATAAAATTTTTGACCGTGACTCACCAACGATCTAGTCCGCAAGCTGTCAAAATCCTAGTCCGTGAGCTCGCAGTCAAGGATTTTGCTACCTGGCGGACTAGGATTTTAAAAACTTTTACCACTGCATTGCTAATGAATGGTCTTTTTAATTGAAATCGTCAGGGTATTGAGGGGATGTCCTACAGGTGTGAATTATGCTGTTTAGGTGTTGGGGAATTAAGTGGTTCCACAGATATGCCATCACGAAGATCAGATTTTCCACATAGAATGACATTGTGCCATCCATTGCATTTTTCGGCGGCCATATGTTGGAAACTATGCGAGATACGGATTCAGTCAATCATACAGTAGAAATGTTAACTGAATTTTGTGAGCAATGCAAAGGTTAGAACGTGCTAGTTTTGCAACGTGTTAAGAGTCTCAAGAGCTTCTGGTTCTCCTTTTAGCATGCTCCCTTTGATCACCTGTGAAATCTCCTGGGTGGAAGCACTTTACTATAGCGGAGCCAATTTAGGAGTTGCACTCTAAGAGTAGCCACTGCAGGCATTTCAGAGCTGGGCAGTAGGGATCAAACCATGGGGTTTCACCTTGACAATTGGTGGTGTGACTTGCTCACACTGGAATTCCAATCTGATAACTAAGAGGACTCCATTTTCATGGACTTAAAAGTAAGAAAATAGCCAGTTCAAGCAGTATTAATGTTTTATTTCTCAAATTGCCATGTGGGGCAGGGGTTGCGCACTTGACTATGTTTGCTTAACACCGGTAGGACTGAGTCCCAAGCAGTGAGGCAGAAGGTGTCAGCAGAAGGCTCAGGAAAGAATGCCCTGAAGGACTGCGTATCCAAACTGGCCCTGCATCTAGAAGCAATGTCCAGACTGTAGTGCCGAATGAAGGTATGGACAGAACTCCAGGTGGCAGCCACACAGATGTCCAAAGCAGACACATTCTTAAAACAGCCAACAGAGGCAAACATACCTCTGGAAGAGTGGCCTTTCACCACCCTGGGCAAAGGTTTGTTGTATTTATGGTAGCAGTAAACAATGTAATTAGCCAACCATTTCGACAAACACTGTTTCAAAACAGGTACCCCTTCTCTCTTGGGGGCAAACAAAACAAACAACTGGTCAATTTTCCTAACAGCCTGGGTTTGGTTTGTATAACACCAAAGCACCACATGAATGTCCAAAGTATGGAGCAAGGCCTCCCCCCAATTAGAATGCTCAGGGAAATAAACCAATCCATCCACCTGCTAGTTTATCGTAAACTCAAGACACCACCATAGGGAAAAACTTAGGATTAGTACACAAAAACACCCTGTCTTCGTGAAAAACTAAATAAGGCTCTTTACACATCAAGGTCCTAAGCTCAGAAATCCACCAAGTAGAAGGGACAGCAACCAAAAAGGGTGCTTTCCATGACAGAAAGCGCAGCTCGCAACTTGTGGCCAGAACAAAAGGAGGTAGAGTGAGCTTTTCCAGCATGAAAAGAGGGTCCCATGGAGGGACAGGATCCCGGATGGGGAGGCTTCAAATGTAGGATACCCCACAAGAATATGCGGGAGACCTCTAGCTGGTCCTCCAACCTACGTCTCCCGGTGTTCCCTCTTGTGTTCCGCTATTTTTCATCCATATGTTTAATTCTGATTCCTGCTGAGGACCCCTCCCCCAACCCCACTCCCGTAAAGGGAGAAAGACGATTTCGGAAAGCAGAACCCTCAAAACACACACTTCTTTCTCAACCAATTAAATTACTTCCAGGCAAAATACCCAGGGTGACGTTACTGGTTGATGTAAACACGCCTTTGGTGTGCTCACCCTGAGGCCCGGCCCCTTCCCTTTATCCTTTGAGGAAGGAGGAAGTTTTGCATGTGAACTAGCGTTCCAATGCTATGGCAGCAGGTGGCTAAACGGGCGAGCCGCAGTTTGTAATTTGACCAAAAAATACCTGCAATTCAAGGTATTTTAAAGGATCTTTACTCAAACTATTCTATAATTGCACTACTGAAACCAAATAAGATGTATTTAGGATCTGAAAAGTAACTTGGTGCCATTTTCAGATTGCAGGAAACTGAAAGGTGCCTAAGAATTAATTAGAAGCACACAAACTGAAGAGAAAGCACTAGTATGCTGCAGGTAAGAATAAAACAAATCTTGTGGTTTATTCCTACAATGCAATTTCTAACAAAGCAGATTTGAGAATTTATTCTAAATTTACATTTAAAAGAATACGGTCATTCTCCTGCAGGTTAGTTCTGAGAGAGTGAATGCAGCCAGCTCATACCCCCACCTCCAAGATGTTAAAAGCAAAGTAAACAAATTTACTTGTTAAGCATGCAAGTTTGCAGGTCTGTTCCACCTGCCATACTACACAGTTGTTATTTCCTGTTAAGACCCCTTTCAGCTGGTACGTATAAAAGTAAGCCATTTTTTAATATCTTTTAAAGCTGAAGCAAAAAACAGAAAGGAATTTATCCATGATGTGAAAAACCTAGAATATAATCTGTACAAATGATAATGCTCACTAGTCGGATGACGGAACCATTAGTTCTGAAATGTTACTTTTTTGAAAAAATTAAAAGAGTACAAAGAAAAATAAAGACATCCAGATGCCCCCTTTTGCTTGGAAGTAACTAAATTGGTTGAGAAAGAAGAAGTGTGTGTTTTGAGACCTCTAGCTGGGCAACAGATTTGCCCTCAATAGGTGCATGGTACGCAGAGATGGCAGAAAGGTGCACCTTAAGAGAAGAGTACCCCAGGCCTGAGTCCGAAAGGGAGGGCACGTACTCCAAAATCAAATTTACCAGACAGATGAAGGGATCCAGTTGGCAAGCAGTGGGCCAAGAGAGAGAAGCGCTTCCACTTCGAGGCATAGGTGGCTCTAGTGGAAGATTTTCTAGCAGCCACCAGGGCATCCATGACCCTGGGAGAAACCCCAAAGCGGACTACAGACAAGTCTGCAGGAGCCAGGTATGCAGACACAGGGATTTGAGGTCTGAATGAATCAGGGTGTCCTACTCCTGGGAGAGCAAGCCGGTGCACGGCAAGGGTACTGGAAGTTCTACTGCCAGCTGCTGCAGCAGGAGGAACTAAATCTGACATGGCCAATAAGGGACTTGAAGGATCATCTCTGCCTCCTCCAACTGAAGCTTGAGAAGAACCCTCTTAAGGAGCAGGAAGGAAGGTGTATAGGAATCTCACTTTCCAGGTGAGGGACAATGTGTCACGCAAGAAAACTCCAGGTCCTGGATCAAGCGAGCAGAAAAGTCGCAGTTTTGTGTTGATTGTGGACGCAAAAAGGTCCAACTCTGGACGGCCCCAACTGTCGAAGAGATCTTTGACCACTGAGGGAAACAATTCCCACTCGTGAGCCCACAACCTGAACCAGTTGAGACTGTCGGCCTGGACAGTTTGGGCACCTGGAACATGAACGGTTAAGAGTTCCAGGCCGTGCTTGATGGCCCAGAACCAGATGGTCATTGCTTCGCAACAAACAGGGTATGAGTGAGTGCCACTCTGTTTGTTGATGTAGTACACTACAGATATGTTGTCCATCTGCACCAGCAGCGAGCTGGGAAGAATGTGGGTCTGAAAGGTTTGCAGGGCGTAAAGAACTGCCCGCATCTCCAGCACACTGATGTGGAGATGCAGCTCCGCTTTGGACCAGGTCCCTTGAGTCTGATGGCTGGCCAAGTGAGAACCCCAGCCAAGACCCAAGGCATCCGTCATGAGGATCTGCTGAGGGAACACAGCCCGAAAGTGGACCCCTTGCAGAAGATTGGCAGGGTCCTGCCACCACGCCATGGTCCTCCTCACCAGACTGGAGACCATTACCGGCTAATCCAGGTCATCAGTACGTTGGTCCCACTGAACCCTAAAGGTCCATTGGGGAACCCTCATATGAAGGCGGGCAAGAAGGACCATAGCTATGGCAGCCACCATGTGCCCAAACAGGCGGAGGAATGCCCTGGCTGGGATCTGTCGTCTGGAAGAGACTAGACAGGTCTGCTCTATCAAGCATCCGCCCTGTCAGATGGCAGGAAAGCTCTGTCCAGGGAAGTGTCCAGGACCACCCCAATATACTGGAGGTGCTGGCACGGAGAGAGACAAGGTTTCTGCCGACTGACCCAAGGCCTGAAAGAGCAGACAGGTGCATTCCATAGTCTGCAGTAAGAGATCCCTGGAAGGGACTGTGAGCAGCCAGTCGTTCAGGTAGGGGGAACACGTAAAAGCCCCGTCTCCTCACAGCCATGGCCACCACTGCCAGGCACTTGGTAAAAACCCAAGGTGCTGAAGAAAGGCCAAAAGGAAGGGCCTAGAACTGAAAATGGTCCTTCTGGAAACAAAAACGGAGGAAAAACAGCGGTGGGCCAGAAAGACCTGGATATAAAGATAGGCATCCTGCATGTCCAAGGAACAGAGCCAGTCCCCCCAGTGAAGGAGGGACAGCAGCCCCTGGAGGGCGACCAACCTGAAGCGTTTGTACTCTATTGTACAGGCTCAGGTCCAGGATCAGCCTCAAATCCCCTGTCTTCTTGGGGACAATGAAAAAGTGGTAGTAGTACCCCCTTCTCATTTGAGCAGGAGGCACGAGTTCTGTGGCCCTCTTGTGCAGGACAGCCTTAATCTCTTCTCAGATCAGGGAGAGGTGGGCCAAAGGGTAATGGGAGGGCAAGGGAGGGTTTTCTGCAGAAATTCTAGGATGTGACTGTGCTTGATGAGTTGTAGCACCCATTGATCTGTGGTCACTGCTTGCCACCCATCGAGGTAAAGGGAGAACCGACCACCTCCCCAAGATCTCTGCTGGGTGGAGGGGGTGCAGGCTAAGAGTCAGGCGGTGCACTCGAAGGTAGGCAGAGCGACTGGGCACTTGTGAGGCCCTAGGAGCAGCCACTGCAGCTGGAGGGCTTTGAGCATTGCGTTTGAAGGGGGCCTTTCACCTGCTGGCCCTCGATGGGCTGGAGAGAGGACCGACAAAAGAACTGATGCTGGGCAATCTGGGACTGAGATCGGTAGAGGGAAAGAACCGATCTAAGTGCTTTGACGGACTCTTGGAAGTGGGAGATGATGTCTTGGGCCTCAAAGAGGCATCCAAGATGCTGGCTTGAACTTTGGGAGCAAAGCCAGACACCCTAGCCCATGAATGGCGATGACGACAGATCTCTGTCACCGGCCCATGCCCAGAGGCATCAACAGTCATCGTATGCCATCTGCAGAACTCGAGTGCCCACATCTCAGCCGGATTTTAAGAGCTGGAAACACTGAGTTTTAGTAGAATCCTCAGGAAGAGTCTGAACCAGATCCCCCACCTGATTCCAGAGGGCATTCTGGTACTGCGCCATATGGGCTAAATAATTCATGTCTCGAATGTCCTGGGTGGCATACATTCACCTGTCCCACCAATCCAGCTGTCTAGACTCCCTGTCAGGAGGGTGGGTACTAAGATGTTTGGGTCTCTTAGTGTGGTCATGGGCCACGTTCATGACTACAGAGTCCGCCGTGGGGTGTTCCCCTAAAAAGGGCTTACCCACCAGTGTATGGAACAGGCAGGCAGGCTTTTTCTGCAAGGTAGGAAGGGTAGTTTCACACCACCTTGGTAACATCCTCATATAAATCAATTAAAGGAGGCACCACCAAGGAAAGGGTCTCCTTTTTCTGAAGGCATACGGCTAGGTGATGGTGCTCCAGGTCCAGCTCATCCGCTTCCCTTCCAGTGAGGGTCTGGATATATCTGGTGGGAACTTAGGAGCCTCCATAGACTGGTCTTGCCACACTCCTGGAGCCCTCACAAGAGGAATCGTCTGACAGTTTGCTGTCGGGGGGCAATGGCCCGCGACACACTGGCTGGAGCCCATGCCAGCAGGTCCTCCGGAAGACCCCATGGTATGGGGGTTGCTAGGTCCTACCCAGTCTAGGTCCTGAGGTAGGGGCCTAGGGAGGACGAGGGGGAGAAGGCCTCCTGGGTGAGTACTTATTCTGCATGAAGGATCACAAAGCAGTGAAAAGGGCATTATAATCCACCTGCAGGGGTGGATTATATACCGTAGGATAATGGTACTGCGGAGGGGGATCCAGATACAATGGCAGGGGAGCTGGCATAGGGTACACCGGCGTAAATCCAACTGATGCTGGCTGTGGATTCCAAGGAGGACCAGCAGGCGTCAGCAGTGGCACTAGCTGAGGCAACGACGGTTGTTGAGTCGTTGGCTGAGGTGTTGGCGGGACTGGCGTCAGCCTAAGTGGTGAAGGCTGGCGACAATTCGAGGAAGTCACTGAAGTTGGCCCCAATGGTGAGGGCGACACCTGCGGGGGGGGGGAGAGAGTCCCCAAGGCAAGGGAAGAGGCAATGCCTGTGTAGAAGAGGCAAGCGCTTGCTACAGGTGATGCCTGTAAGGACTAGTGCTGGCCCCAGAGTCAGCAAGCGACTAAGGCAATGCCTTGGCCAGGGAAGAGGGGGGGATGATGGTCAAAGATCTGCCACCAGAGGTTCAAATACAGGCAGAACCACCTGGCTGACAGCCTGTGTATGCTAAGGGCCTGAGAGGCAGGGGACGATATCCACTGCCTAGAAGAGCTGCTGCCCGAAATGGAGATCACGGTAGGCAGCTAGATCACTGGCAGCCCAGAAGAGGTAAGGGCTGATGGGACAGGAGGGGTTGATCTCCGGCACAAGGAAGACCCAGAAGCAGTGGCCAGCCTGTGTGGTGACCACAAGTAAGAGGCTGACAGAGGATGGTCTCAGTGCTTGTACTTCCCACTGTATTTCTTCTCTTTCTGGGAAGAAGAAGAAAACGAAGCTCTGGAGGATTGAGGACTGGGCCGGGGAAGTTGAGGAACTTTAAGCCTGTAGTTCCTTCTCCACTATAGCCAACTTCTGCTTGAGCAGATAGCTTTCTAAGGTATTAAAAAGACATCTCTGTTTGGCCTGGTTGAAGTGCTGGCAGGCCTCAGTGTTGTGGTCTGGACCTAAGCAGAGTAACAGGAAGAGTGACCTTCCTTAGTAGGAATCTGATTGCCGTAGGCACACTTAGTCAGCTGGCTGGAAGATGAGGCTGGAGGAGAAGAAGACAAACTTAGGACAAAAAACACCAATAACTCAATGTTTTAATTGCATAAAAAGAGAAAAAAAAAAGAAAAGCGTGGGTTAAATGCAAGAAAATGGCAGTCAACTGAATCTAGTGTTCATAAAGGTCTAACATGTGCGGGTTGAAGGCGGGAAAGAACTGAGGTAGGTGTTGGGGACCACCCCTTTATAGGACAGGTGATGTCAGCATGCCGACGTCAGCTCAAGCGGTTCCCTGTGATAGACTGCGAGCTAGAAGTTTTTTGTGTGGTTCTGGCACCTGGCGGCTTCAGTCCTACCGGTGTTGCCTGCTGCAAGAGCCCCCTCAAAGAAAGATATGGGTTTTATTTTCTTTAATTTGTGTTTTTCCTTTTTTTTTTTTTAAATAACTTTGGTATGACTATTTTATCCTATGGTATCCTTGCGACACAGGTGGTTGTTACTAGGAAAGCCATATCACTCATTTACAGCAGCAGTTCTGATTAGCTGTTACTCTGCATGTGGGCAGTCTGAACAGTTTTAAAAATATAGTGGCTGTGTTTTTTGCTTACTGAGTGAGTTTACTACTGTATAACATCTAGGGAGTTTGGCATTTTTTATTTAAAAAAAAAAGGAAAAGAGAAATACTGTTTCCTCTTGTTTCTGTCTATGGGAGTTTGCCTGGCTTCCTTTTTCACAAATCTGTTTTAAATTTTCTCTGGTGCTGAAGTTCGAGGGGGTGAGTGTGACCTGAGCAGTGGAGGGCAATGCAGCCGTGTTCCGAGGAAGCGCTGTGTGCAATGAAAGCGATGTTATGTTCTTAAAGAAATGACATGAGTTGGTATGGAGAGAAGAGAGGAAAAAAGGTATGGTTTGAAAAGGCAGTGCAGACATGGATCGAATAAACAGTACTGTACTGGAGGCGAGTGTGCTTGAGGTTGGATAGTTAATCAGGAGGTACACTGAACAGATGCCGTGCATGTTTGAGTATGCAGGGCAAACTATTCCCAATCTGTTTGTCTCCAACGTTTGTGCTGATTTATTATTTTAAACTGCTGAAGAGGTATCTGGAGAAAGTGTGTGTGTGTGGTAGGATAGTGGGGGAGACTGGATGAGTCTGAAACAGAAATGAAGCTCAGGAGAGGAAGAGATTACGTGTCTACCATGTGGCTAACACCGCACTCCCCAACATTCTCTGTGTCACTGAAACCTGGCTATCTGACAAAATTACTGACTGCTATCTCAAACCCAGACTTCAATATCTTCCACCAGGATCATGGCAAGCGAGGGGCAGTGTAGCTTTGCACATCAGACAGTCCCTCTCTTGCTCCATCTCTTTTAAGAGTCCTTCCCCCTCCTCCCACGAACTCATCATTTCCCTTCTATTCCTCTCCTCCTTGACTCCTCTCTACATTGGAGCACTCTACGCCCTACCCAAAACCTCGCCTGACTCTCTCGTCACCACCATCTCCTCCATCTTTTCAAATGCAGCAAATGGGGAACTCTATTGCTCCTAGGCGACTTTAACCTAGACTGGCTCTGCCCCTCCTCAAAGCCCACCCTCATCCAGACAGAGTCCCTTAATCTCACTCAGTTGATCCTCAAACCCACCCAATTAAACCCTCTCTTCCAAAACCACTCCCTCCTTGACTGGGTGCTCACCTCCCACCCCATCACAGCTGCAGGCATCTTTCCTGATGCTCACAGTGATCACTGTATCACTTTTTGTATTAGAAAGATACACTTCCCCCATGCTGTCCCAAAATACATTTGGACTTGTTCTCTTCATGTCCTGGACTCAGTGGCCCTCCTCCAGGATCTCACCCATGCAGACAGGCAACCTATATTCTCGGCCCAAGATACTGACTCTACCCTATCCCTATTCGTTAGCACACTTACACATCTGGAATTCCCAGGCTCCCTTAAAAAAGCAAGAGTAAAACGCCTCCACCACCGGTGGATAACCACAGACCTGGCCAAATGCAGATCCAGGGACAAAACGTGGTCACAGTACAAAGCTACCTCATGTCAGGCTGACCTACAAGCCTATAAATCTCTCAGGAACAACTGCACCAAAGCCATCCGACTCTCTAAGTCCAATCACTTCAAATCCCACTTACAACAGGATCAAATCACACCCGCATCTTTCTGGAAAGTGATTCACTCGCTCCTCAATCCTCCTGCTCAACAGTCCTCCCCTGTCATCAAAACTGATGGCTCCCCAGTCTCTGACCCCTTCTCAGTAGCCAAGATTTTCTACAAATTTTTTGCCACCTGCGCACTCCCGACAACCTCTACCCCTACCAACTTCTACTGCCCATCAATCTCCCCCCATGAAGTCTACTCGGCACTTACTGCCCTAAACCCTGGCAAAACAAGCCCACCTCAGGCTCCTTCGTATCTTTGCCCCTGCCATAGCTTCCCCCCCAGCCCACATCCTAAATCTTTCCCTCTCAATCTTCATGGTCCCAAAAGCCTGGAAATTTGCAAAGGTGCTACCTCTTCACAAGAGTGGCAACCCTTCCACCCCTTGGAATTACTGGCCCATATCACTCCTCCCATCTCTTGCCAAATTACTGGAGTCACTCATCCACTCCAAGCTTTCAGATTACCTTTCCTCCAACAACACCCTCTCACCTGTACAATCTGGCTTCAGAAAGCAGCACTCAACCATCTCCTCCTTGATGCATGTCACTGATTTACTCAGATATGGGTCAGAGTCATATTACATCAGCTATATTCTAAGACGTGGCAAAGGCTTTTGATTCGGTCTTCCACCGTCTCCTGCTTCATAAACTAAAATCTGCTGGTTTAGCAGTTCTAACTGTTAACTGTTTCCACTCTTACCTAAATGAAAGGCAGCAATCAGTACAAATAGGTGACACTTTCCTCCCCTCTTCCCATCCTAAACTGGTGTCCCTCAAGGGTCTATACTCGGCTCCATCCTTTTCTTCCTATTTATAAATGACTTCCCCTCTGTCTGCACTTTCTCCCATATGCACACGTACATGACATTACCATCATCTTTATTTCTGGTCCCTCAACCGTCAACGTACAATCCCCTCTCCAACCCGACTTCAACAGAGTGCAGACTTGGTTTCACGCAAACCAACTTAAATTAAACACACACAAAAAAAAAAAAAACAGGAAATTCAGCACTGGACAGAATTTGTCTACTCTCCAGCCTACTCCAGTTTTCTCTTCTTTGGATGGCTCCCCTCTTGAGATTGTCCCAATTTTTAAATACCAAGGGGGTCTGGCTAGACAACAACTTGGAATTCTCTACCCACACTGACACCATCTGTTCTAAACTCTGCCGCCACAAAGACAGTCTCCCTCTCCCCACCTGGTGAGAGCTAGTAACAAAAAGGATTCTGCCTGTCCTTGATTATGCCAGTGTGGTCTATGGCATAGCCCATCTCTTCCCTCTCTAGACTGGGCACTCTCCTTAATTCTTTCTGCTGTTTTGCTTCCTCTGCCCATTCCCACACTCAGCACTGTCTTCTTTATTCTGCTCTTTCCCTAGCCCCACTTTCCCACAGAAGGATGGTTCACTGTGCCTCCCTCATTGCCAGGTTCTGGTTTGGGATGCTCCCCCAACCTCTCCGTACTCCCTTCACCACAGCGACCCACATACTTTCACTATTCCTCACCCCAATTCTACTGCTGGCCAGGCTGCTTTTTCCTAGCATCTTCCCCTTCTCTGGAACAAGCTCCCCTCTGACCTTCACTTATTCCCTGTGACAGGGAGATCCTGCCACTCGTGAGGACCGACCTTTTCTTAAATCTGTTGCAACAGTTCTTCTATTTCTTAGCCTAATCTGTCTTTTACAATTTCTAGTCCATAAGGCTGGCCACCTGTGGGCACCCCCTCACCTTTCTTGACTATGCTGTAGTGTCCTTTTAATTTTCATTTTCCCTCTCAGGTCCTCATACAGGGAGGTTACTGTGGTGACCTCCAAGCTGATGTAAAACAATAGGCTGTGTTCCTCATTGTTGGATTTAGTATGCAATAGCACTATGTCATAAAATACCTTGATGTATATATACCTTATGTGTATGAAACCTGTAAATGTTGAAACTACCATGGCACTAGGTATTTTTGATAAAGGTAAAAAGTACTAGATGACTGTATTATAGAAATTAAGTCACTGGGTAGAGATATCAGTAACCCCCCCGTTGCGTCATTTAAATGCATGTAAATTGCAGATTGTTTGCGAGGCCTCTTGGTACCATGCATTCCTGCTGTAAACTGAGCCAGTCTGAAATATCACGGTGATTTGCATATATATCCCATGCTGCCTTTGCATTTGTGGGGTATGTATGATAATGTATTTCTTTGAAACTTGGTTTTATTGCCAATGCCGTTTGGGGTAACCCTTACTTCAGTGATTCTGCACTGAGGTTCTTTGTCTTTAGCTTGTTTTGGGTTTTTCTCTATTTGAGCCGCCACTACCCAAGCAAACAAAGCCCACACAGGGTAAGCTGAATATCAACTGATAAGTTAGATCTGTGGGTGCAGAAAAAGGACATTCATGGTAAATTGCTGCAAACTGATGTATTGAAGAGATATGCCATTGCTGAAGGTTATCTGCTGTATTTTAAACATCACACAGAGATTGTGTGTTGAACCTGAAGTTCTGCGTCTGGTCAGTTTTATCCCACAACCCCTCCACATCCCCCTCAATCTTTTCTTTTGAAAGACTCCTCAGACTTCTCCTTCTACCTCAGTGCTTACAATGTTCCCTGATCTCCCCTGCTAGCTGAGCTGCCCCCTCACGTTCTCATAATTTTTTCACTTCAACAACTCTACCTACCCGCTCCCCTTGCCCTGGTGCTGGATTGAGTCACTGTCCCAAACTAGGATTTAGTAGAACAATATATTCCAAGTGCTCCATCTCACTTCTTGTTTTGGTCCTATTGTTATTTAATCCAGGGATTGTTTTTACTGTTCTAAGTCTTGATTTTATATACTGTGTATGTTCTTTCAAAAACTGTACAGATGTGTTCCTCTTTCACCAATTTTGTAAAATTTGTTTACTGTATATCTGTTTTCTTCTATATTGTACAAATGTTATATCTGGTGTTTTCCCTTCCCCGGGTCGCATCTGGAAACGGGCCTTGGCTTAGTGTGCCTTTACTGGTCACCAAATTTTAAATAAAATGTGGATAAATCTGCTATGACGGGTCTACTATGTATATAAATGTGAGATTTCACATTAATACACATAGTAGCTCAGATATACAGATGTATCACACAGTATGTATGTCCATGCCTATTGCATAAATATATACACACACAAACACACACTCACATTATATAAAACAAGATATGGCAACCATATCTAATTCGGCATGTGTCTAAATGTCACCATTGAGATGACAACAGGAACCTCTCGAAGTTTCCTCTTGAGGTTTATATTCTGCCATCTCAACCTCTCAGAGGAAACACAGGCATGTTGTATATATGGTTGCCTATACATTACTTTCTCTGTAATAACTGGGTACTGTTTTTTCCATTGGAAAAATAGTGATTATAATTCGTAGTTATGAGAACACATGCTAGATTTTCAAATGGATAGCTCACACTCACTCAGCCACAAGGCAAATCTCACAACTGAAAAAAAATCAAGGTTCAAAACCAAACAAAACACTGCTGTCTTAGTCTCTTCTTTACGCCTATCAACTCACCACAGCTACACATTCAGTGACTTCAAAGCCACAAAGCACCAAATATCGTAACTCTTCTCTCAGATGTGCTCTAACTAATGCACACTGTATTGTTTTCTCTATCATACTGTGGCAACTTCTCAACTGCACTCTTCTGCTTGCAAAATAATAAGCAGAAAACATTCAGTTTATAAATTAACCTTACTCATCTATTAGTTTGCTGAATTTAAGTGTTTACAGAGTTGCCTGTAAATATGAAATTAAAACACATATATGCTCGTTTTTGGAATGCTTATTTGTAACATAGTAGCTGGCCTCCCCCAAAAAAGTCCCCAGCAATTACATAAAACAACACATAGAGGCGAGTACAAAACTTGAATTTAATGCACACCCTCAGTGTGGGATTCTTTGATGAATCCTCCGGGCTTTGCCCTCGGGGTTTTGTAACATCCCACACCCCAGGTGTTCCTTAAATTCTCGTTATGCATGCACCCCCATATATTATTCTATATATATACAGGGCTCAAAATAACCGGCTGTCCGCCTGTCTGGGACAGCCGTTTTTAATCTGGTACAGTTGTTTTTAACATCCTGCCTGTCCCTGGGACAGGCGCTTTACTGTAGATGAATCCTCGTCAGTACCAGGCACTAGGACCCAGAGGAATCACTGACAGTCTGTACTCTGCAATGAAGAGAAGAGGAGTCTTGCGTCATCTGACGCTGTAACCGCCTGTCCCGCCCATCGCTGCTATCCTGACTCAGGTGCCCTAACATTGTTTCTGTCACCCGTGTTTCTCCTCTGGTGGAGCTTGAAGTGGCAGCAGGTGAGAAGAACATTATCCAAGAAACGGCCGGTCTCGTCAAGCATGCATGCACGGATCGTCCTTGCACATGCGTGGTTTACATTTCAGTACTCTCTGTCTTCATTTTCAGCATCTATCTCATAGAGGAAGGATGTTGAGAGGAGAGGGAGCGGTTTCTTAGCATAAGGTCCAGTGTTCATTCATTTTTCAGACAGATCACTTCTAAAAGCTCCAACAAAAAAAAAAAACAACAAAAAAAAAACCTACTACTATTTTAATATAATAACACAGCTACTGAAAAAAATAAAACGAATGGGCTGAGCAAGTGGTGACTGATAATCTCAGCAAGGTGGAGGAGGGGCAGGACAGTGTTAGTCTGGGTTTGGGACCTTTTTCAGAGTTTTTGGAGGCAGTGAAGTGAAGCCTTAACGTACCCTAGCCTTGCCATTTGCCAAGTAGCCCTATAGGACCCTTGTAATCTTTGTGTTGAGAGGAGGGGGACTGTCAGATAAGAAAACAGAAGATAGGACACCAACTGTGTGGGGAGGGAGAAAAAAACATTTTATGTTATACATTTCAAAATTCACCTTACAACTATGTGGACATGTAAACTTTTTGTCGGACAGGCAAAATTTACACCCCACCTGTCCCGCGGACAGGCAACTCAAAAATTATTTGAGCCCTGTATATGTATATATATATATATATATATATATATATATATATATATATATACATACACATATATACAATGTATGGTGGAATATTGTTCTGCATGAAATAAACACCTATAGCAGAGTTGTTGTGCTAAAGCAGTGACATCAATATGGTGTGCTGCAGTAGTGATGTCACTACTGCAGCACAACAACTTAGAATGCTGCAGCACAGCTTCTCTCCTCTAGCCAATCGACCCGGAAGTTTTCTTGTTTTTTTTTTTTTTGGTTAACCTTAACCTTGCAGGAACAGCTCTAGTCACAACCTGCATGCTGAATCAGTAATTTGACCCCCGCTACCAACACTCAAGTGCACTCCCCACCCCACTACCAGTTTACTGAAAGGAAGTGGAGTATCCAAAATGGGCACAGATGTCCATACACTATAAAAGATAGTGTATGGGCATCCATACACAGACAAGCCTATGTCTTCATCTTGAGAAATCTATGGCAACTAGGGAAATTTACAAGCCTGGCTGACACAGGCTTTTTGGGTATGGCTGACCTTACATTATCCTGCCTATTTTTAGGCCAGTAATTGGCAGAGCAACAGTGTTGCCACACACTGTGCCACTGACCTGGGTTCAGAGGCAAGGGAAGAGGCAATGGGAGTAAAGGAGCAGTTTACTATGACTTTTGCACAATTTACCCACACTGATTTTAAGAATGTCTCCCCCACCTGGCATATTAAAAGTATATGTTGAGGGAGCTCAGAAAGGTGTTAGTTGCACCTCTGACAGTCCTGTTCAGCCATCCACTGGAGACGGGAGTGGTACTGGAGGAGGAGGGCAGATGTAGTCCCATTTCACCAAAGTAGTAGCAAAGAGGAGGCTGGCAATTACAGACCAGTCAGCCTGACTTTGGTGGTGGGGAAGAAAAAATTCTCACCTTAGTAATGTTGTTTCTTCTAATGGAGTCTTGCTATACTATGACATATGCAGTGAGTCCCAACCTTCAAACTGCTCCGGAGGTGAAAGAGTTAACTTTCCATGCCAGGCATGGAACACTGAGCTCGAGCTCGGTGGAAACTCTGTCTGTTGTTCTTCAAACTCAAACCGTCAGATCTTTACGAGCTAAACTCACTGAGGTCCTGTGTGGAAGCTGTAAACCTACACTAGCCAACTGGCTACTAAAGATAACACATTTTTTGGTCCCAAAACAAAGACTCAAGTCAGGAGACCCAAAAAATGAAAAACACAACACCGATTCACCCCAAAAAGGATGGGTGAAACAACAAGGTGGGCATCTACTAAGTGCCAACACTGCACTGCCCACCCACATCCCAAAACAAAGGTTCTGAGAGGGGTAGGCAGGGGGGGAGGTCATAATATAGCAAGACTCCATTAGAAGAAACAACATTACTAAGGTGAGTAATTTTTCTTCAAACAACATGAATCTTGCTATATTATGACATATGCAGACTACACAGCAGTACCTCCATGGAGGAGGGACAGAACCTACTTAGGAAATAGGCTCTGAAGCACAGCTGTGCCAAACCGAGCATCACTCCTAGCCTGGATGTCCAGGGAGTAATGCTTGGTAAAAGTATGAACTGTTTTCCAGGTAGCTGCTTGACATATCTCTAGGATCGGGATGTCCATGGCAGCAGCCAGAGAAGCAGCTGTACCTCTGGTAGAGTGAGCCCTCAGGCCTGAGGGAGGAACCTTACCCAGTTTTTCATAACAAAATTGGATACAAGAGACAATCCACCTGGCAATGGATCTTTTAGTGGCAGGTTTCCCTTTACTAACCTCACCATAAGTGAGGAACAGCTGGAGGGAGTCAAACCTGTGACCCTTGGTACATTCTATGTAGTAACTAAGGGCCCTTTTGACATCTAAACTGTGCAGTCTCCTCTCGCCAGAGGAGGAATGGTCAGTGAAGTACACAGGGAGAGATATAGATTGATTAAGGTGGAAATCTGAAACCACCTTAGGCAAGAACTTCCTGTTAGTCCTGAGGACCACCTTATCCCTATGAAAGAAGATAAAATCAGGCTCCACTGACAAGGCTTGTAATTCACTTATACGTCTGGCAGAAGTGATGGCTACCAAGAACACAGTTTTCCAAGTTAAGTACTTAAGCTCTGCTGAAGACAAGGGCTCAAAAGGGGGTTGCATGAGCTGGGCAATGCAAATATTGAGATCCCAGGCAGGGGCAGGGTCCCTGAATGGGGGGTTGGTGTGAAGCAACCCCTTGAAAAACTTGGAGAATACAGGATGAGCTGAAAGAGAAGAGGGCTTACCTGCTGATAATAAAGCAGAGACGGCTGCCAGGTGCACTTTTAGGGTAGCTGGTCTCAGCCCCAAGTTATTTAAGTGGACCATATAATCCAGGACTGTGGGCAAGTCATCAGATTCTGGGGAAATATGCTTTCCAGAGCACCATATGGAAAATCTCTTCCTTTTGGAATTATAAGTAGCCCTGGTGGAAGGCTTCCTAGAAGCTTTAAGAATATCCATTACACCTTGGGAGAGGTGTAGATCAGCAAACTCTAACTGTTCAAGAGCCAGGCCTTGAGATAGAGAGATTTGAGGTTCGGGTACCAAACTCTCCCCTGAGCGCAGGTTAACAGGTTGTGATTCCTGGGAAGAGACAGGGGAAGGTGGACTGCTAAGGACAGTAGGAGTGGGTACCAGGGCTGTCTGGCCCAATCTGGAGCAATCAGGACCATCTTGCAGGGCTGAGATCTGATTTTGACTAGCACTTTGAACAGGAGAGGGAAGGGGGGAAGGCATAGAGAAACTTCCCCTCCCAACTGAGAGGAAGACATCCAGAGGGACTGAGCCCAACACTGGGGGCCTGCAGCAAAAAAGGGGAAGTTGGTGATTGTCTGGGGCTGCAAAAAGATCTATCTGCGGGGTGCCCCATCTGGCAAATACTACCTCCAAGACCAGAGGATCCAGTGACCATTTGTGATGGCCCTGGGAAATCCTGCTGAGAGCATCTGCCAGGACATTGTCCTTGCCTGGGAGGTGAGCTGCCATAAGGCAGGTGTTCAGAGAGTAAGCCAGAGACCGCAACTTCATTGCTTCGGTGCACAAGGCCGTAGACCGAGTGCCCCCTTGCTTGTTGATGTACCACATTGTGGTGGTGGTGTCTGTTTCTGACCTGAATAACTTGTTCTGAACAGATTTGGAAAAGCTTGAAGTGCTAGAAAAACTGCTCTGAGTTCCAACAGATTGATGTGGAGCAGAGATTCCTGAGGGGACCACAATCCCTGGGTAGTGAGGTCGCCCATGTGAGCTCCCCACCCCAAGAGGGATGCATCTGTAGTAAGGATTAAGGAGTGAGACTGAGGGGCAAAAGGACCCCCTGTCTCAGATTGCTCTGGTCCTGCCACCACTGTAGGGCTTGGATCAGGGTTCGAGTCACTGGGATCAATTTGGTTAGAGGGTCCCTCCTTTGAGACCAAAAGGCTCTCAAATGGAACTAGATGTCCCTCATCTGAAATCTGGCTCCCTGCACTACTGCTGTAGAAGCAGCCATGTGTCCCAGGAGCTGCAGAAAATGCCTTGCTGGTCAAGAGACCTGCAGGGTGAATGAGGAGGCCAGAGAGAGACCAGGGCCTTTGCCCTGTCCAAAGGAAGGAAGGCTCTCGCTTCCTCTGTGTCCAGTTCTGCACCTATGAAGGTGAGGAGCTGGACAGGCTCTAGAACGGACTTTGGAAGATTCAGAAGGAAACCTAGAGAGGTAAGCAGTTGCTGAGTTATCTGAAGATGTAACTTGACCTGGTCTGGAGACTGGCCTACTATGAGCCAGTCGTCCAGGTAAGGAAAGATGGCAATTTTTTGCCTTCTTAGGTAGGCAACTGCTGCTGCCAGGCATTTTGTGAATACCCTTGGAGCAGAGGTGAGGCCAAAGGGCATTGCTCTGAACTTGTAATGGCCTGAGGGCAGCTCGAACCTGAGGTACTTTCAATGGGAGCTTCTGATAAGAATATGGAAGTAGGCATCCTTGAGGTCCAGGGACGCTAGCCAGTCCCCTGGCCTTAGAGAGGGTAGAATAATTCCCAGAGTCACCATTTTGAATTTTGGCTTTAAAAGGTGCTTGTTTAAGTATCTGAGATCCAGGATGGGCCACCATTCTCCTGTCTTTTTTGGGGTAAGGAAGTACCTCGAGTACAATCCTTTGCCCTGGTGTAGGGGTGGAACCCTTTCCACGGCTCTGAGAGCCAGGAGGGTAGAGACTTCTGCCTCTAGGGCAAGTGCCTCTGATGGATTTGCAGGTGGAAAGGATCTGGTTCTCATCTTTGGAAATTTTTTGAAGCCGAGAACCAGTCCCTGGCTTACTACTTCCAGGACCCACTTGTCTGATGTTAGAGACTTCCAGTCCTGGACAAAGTAAGCCAGCCTGCCCCCTACAGGTAGTTGAGAATCGGCCCTGGCCACCCCATCAGGGTGCCTGTTTGGCAGGGGCTTTAGGCTGAGGGGTGGAAGCAGGTGTGCTTGTACCCAGTCTGCCTCTCCCTCTAAAGAACCCCCTCTGGGCGTAAGCTGAAGAGGAGACCTGGGCTTGGTAAAAAGGCCTATGAAAAGGCCTGCCCCTGCCCCTGGAAGGCTACCTTTGAGTGGCGGCCTGCCTTTCCTTGGCCTGTGCACTCCTATAGGTGGTCCTATACTCATCCATTTTCTTCATGTAATTCTCTGTCTGCTCCCCAAACAGAGAATTACCCACAACAGGAAAATCCATGGCCTTAGTCTGGGTATCCTGTGACAGGCTAGTACATCTGAGCCAAGCCATTCTGCAAAGTGCCACAGATGTAGCCATGACTCTTGACGACACATCATTAGAGTCCACTGCAGCATGGAATCTTAGATGCCTCAATACCATCAGCAGCCACCTGCTCCAGCTCCTTGGCAAGCTGGCCAGGGACCCGTTTTGCTAGAGCCAAAACAGTATCCCATCTGGATTTCTGGTATCTAGCAACATAAGCCATATAATTTGCCTGTCTGAGTCCCAAGGATGCTGCCATGTACTGTTTCTTTGCCATGGCATCAATCCTCCTGGAGTCCTTGTCAGGGGGGTGTGAAGCCAAGGAATGTTTGCCTTGTCACAGGCTGCAGCCTGCACTACTAACATGGCTGCACTGTTGTGTAAGGAACTCCATATCAGAGCCTGACAATGTGTACCTCTTGTCCATTCTCTTATCCACAGGAGGTATAGTGTGAGGAGTTTTTAGAATTTTTACTGTCTGTTTCCCAAAAGATTTATGAAAGGGAATAGACAGTCTCCTAGACTCTGGGATATCCATCATTTCCACATAGTCAGGCTCCTCTTGATCATCCACAGCTTCCTCCATAGGGAGCTGGAGGGTTTCAGCCACTTTTTTATAAAACATAAAATGAGAAGGGGACTCAGAAAGCCTAGGAGGAGTCACTCCTGAAGGTCTGTCTGGGGAGATGTCCGGTTCAATGGGCACATCCAGACTTTCAAATCCACATTCACTCTCCTCATACTCCTCTTCCCCCTCCTCCGGTTCATAAAATTCCTCTAAATCATACTCTTGAACTGGTGGAACCAGCCGAACCGTACGCTTACCTGATGGTGCCGGTTCGGTCGGAACCAGGGAAAGCGACTGGACAATTTTAATCGCTTTGACCATTTCTTCAGCGGTTGGAGAGGAAGTTTTTGGCTCCACACCAGCTGATTTCCTAGTCCTTTTTGCTGGAACTGACTCCTCCAAGTCGGCTCTCCTTTTGCCCGAGGAAGTCTCGCCCTGGTCAGAGGGCACTCCCTCCGGTTCGGTTTCAACCGAACCGGGCTGGCCATCCGGTTGAGCTGACTTTTTGGCCTCCCTTTCCCTGAGCCTACCAACTCTCTTTTCCAGGGTAGCTGCAGGAAAATGTTTGCAAATCTGGCAGTCTGCATTGAGGTGGTCAAACCCCAGACAATAAACACAGGTGGTGTGGGGGGTCAGCCTTAGCAAAGACTTCCTCCACAGACACTGCAGTGTTGAAACCCAGTGGGCCCGGTTTTTCTTTTGGGTTTCTCAGACATAGTGGCAGTCCTAACCAAACTTGCCCATTTATGGCAATCCATTAAGACAAGACCCTCTTATCGGTTCCCAACAGTATCGCGAATTAAGTGGAAAAACCGTAATAAAATCCGTTTTTTTAGAACTGATAAGAACGGTAACCACACTCTAATGGACAGATTAATGTATTTTTAAACAACCTGAGCGGTTCAAACCGAACCGATAAACCGTTACAAGTTCCACACAGAACAGAAAACAAATGTAAAACCTATCTAGTACTCACAATACCACAGACAGAGCTTGAACCGACCAGTTGCGGTTTAAATTTGGTCAAAAACAAGAAAATAATACTTTAACCGACAAAATGAACCGAGCAGAAGGAGAAATCTCCGGAGCAACTGTTCAGTGAGGCGGAGTAGAGAATCTGACGGGTTGAGTTTGAAGAACAACAGACAGAGTTTCAACTGAGCTCGAGCTCAAAGTTCCATGCCTGGCATGGAAAGTTAACTTTTTCACCTCCGGAGCAGTTCGAAGGTTGGGACTCACTGCATATGTCATAATATAGCAAGACTTCATGTTGTTTGAAATTAATGGAATCACTACTGAAGAAAAGGATTATGGAATACCTTAAATCCAGTGACTTGCAAGATCCAAAGCAGTATGGATTCACAAGAGGAGGCCATGTCCAACAAATCTGATAGATTTCTTTGACTGGGTGACCAGGGATGTGGATCAGGGTGGAGCAGTGGACGTGGCCTACCTAGATTTCAATAAGACGTTCAACACTGCTCCACACTGGAGACTCATAAATAAGCTGGGTAGCCTTAGAGTGGCCCAAAGATGGTGAACTGGATAATAAACTGGTTGGAGGATAGGAGAGAGAGGGTGGTGGTAAACAGAGTTCACACCAAGGAAGGGATGGTGACCACTGGGGTGCGGCAAGGATCAGTACTGGAACCGATCCTCTTTAATGTCTTTATTAGCGACATTGCAGAGGGACTAGAAGGGAAGGTATGCCTTTTTGCTGATGACACTAAGGTCTGCAATAGAGTTGACAGTCTGGGGAGGGGTGGAAAAAATGAAAATGGATCTAAGAAAGCTTCAGGAGTGGTCAAGAACATGGCAACTAAATTTCAATGTGAAAAAGTGCTAAATCATTCACTGGGGTTGCAGAAACATGGGGGCAGACTAAAACGAGGGGAACTGCACTGGCAACTACCAAACAGGAAAGAGACCTGGGGTAATCATATCTGAGGACCTGAAAAAGGCCAAACAGTGTGACAAGGCAGTTGGGAGAGCCAGTGGGATGCTAGGGGGCATGGGGAGGGGTATAGGAAGATGCTGCCAGACCCACCCGATAGACCTCTTTGACAGTCATAGGGATTATGAACAAGGAACAGGTGGTTGACGTCCTGTAGCTGGACTTCGACTCTGTGCCACATAGGAGACTGCTCAGTAAGCTGCATGACCTGGGAGTTGGGAAGAAGCTGGCGAGATGGGTCAAGAGCTGGCTACAAGGCAGAAACCAGAGGGAGGTAATAAAGGAGGGGGTCTCTCGAAACCTAGGCCTGTAACCAATGGAGTCCCACATGGCTTAGTGCTTGGCCCAGTGTTAACATATTTATTGGTGGCATAGCGAATGGGATCAAAGGTAAAATCTGCCTATTCATAGATGACACTAAGCTCTGTGGAAGAGTGGACACAGAGGATGGGGACAGGTGCTCAGGGAGAACCTGGCTAGGCTCAAAAGGTGGTCGATAATATGGCAGCTGGGATTCCATGCCAAGAAGTGCAAGGTTATACACCAGAGAGCTAAGAACCCAAGGGCCAGTTACTGGTTGAGAGGGGTACAAGTGTCTGGTTCTGAGAAGGAAAAGAACCTAAGGGTAAATCATCACAAGGGACCTGAGGCACTCTGCACATGCCGTAAAGCAGCAGCCAAAGCCAACAGGATGTTGGGATGCATTGCCAGAGAAATCACCTCCAGGAAAGAGGAAGTCATCCTGCCACTGTACAGGTCACTGGAGAGACACTGTGTGCAGTTCTGGTACCCGTATCTGAAAAAGACATCAAATTACTGGAGGGGGTGCAACAAAGGGCAACTAAGATGATCCAGGGCCTGGGGGACAAACCCTATGAGGAGAGGCTGCAGGAGCTCAACATGTATTCCATGGAGGGCAGAAGAGAGAGGGGGGACATGATTGAAACCTTCAAGTACCTTAAAGGTATAAACAAGTTTAGTACAGATAGCATATTCAAACTATGGGGGAATGCGTCTACAAGGGGACACAGTCTAAAATTAGCGGATGGAAGATTCAAAAGAGAAATGAGAAGGCACTTTCTTACAGAAACAGTGGTGTCCAAGTGGAACAAACTGCCAGAGGAGGTGATATATCAAAAACAGTGGACAGCTTTACAAGGGGTTGGGACAGAGTGAAAGGGAGAGTCATAACGGATGGGAGGAAGGGTAGGGGGGATGAAAAGGGGAGGGAGGGAGGGAGGAAGACTATGCAGAAAATGGGGGAGGCTGCTCCAGTAAATTTGTCTGAGAGCTGTACACTCAAGCAGACTAGACAGACCATAATTGCATGGTTCTGCTGGCGTTTTTATATGTTCGTATCACCAGCAGAGAGGGAGGTGGTGATACCATTGTAGAAATTACGTAAGGCCTCACCTAGAGTACTGTGTCCAGTTCTGGAGACCACACCTCCGGAAGGACACAGATAGAGTTGAGGCAGTCCAGAGGAGAGCAACTAAAATGTTGCAGGGTCTGCACCAAAAGCCCTATGAAGAGAGACTGAAGGACCTCAATAGGAATACCCTGGAGGAAAGGGGAGAGAGGGGATATGATAGAGTCTTTTAAATACCTCAAGGGTATAAACAAGGTTCAAGAAGCAAGTCTTTTTCAGAGTAAAATATGCTCAACAAGAGGGCATGCTGTGAAGCTGGGGGTAGACTCAAGAGAGATGTAAGGAAGCACTTCTTCACAGAAAGAGTGGTGTGTGTCTGAAACAGTCTCCCAGCAGAGCTAGTGGTGGCAAAAACTGTAATGGGGTTCAAGAAGGCATGGGATAGGCAAAAGGGAACATTAGTGGTACGGAAAGGGGGAGGGAAGTAAAATTGGAGATCAAATAGGGTCTGTGGTGTTAGAGCAGGTCTGGAAAATGGGCAGACTACGTGAGACAAGTGATCCTTATCTGCCGTCAAACTCTATGTTTCTATACAAGCACAAATTGGCAGCACCATACAATGCTAGCAACATGCACAAACAGAGTGACGCAGTAGGGATGGAGACAGAAAAGAGCACCAGTATCAGTTCTGTACAGTGCATTAGACTGAGCGGTTTCCCACTGGCTGGCGAAAGGAACTGTAACTTAGCAAAATGATTAGAATAAGGCCACAAAACTACAGAACAAAGTGGAAGTATCTCAGAACCCATGACAGTATCAGGCAAAAAAGACTGCAGCTAGCTAGTGAGTTTGAAACCTGGTTTAGAGAGACAGGGGTTGGGACCAAGGCTGGTCTGCGGATGGCATTACTCTCATGCAGTTTCAAAGACCTACTCAAACCATCATGAACCTGAAGTTCAAACCAGATGGTCATAGTGGTTATAGTTAATAATCAAGACTGTAGAACTGACTATCGAATCTTGTTTTACCTGTACTGATTACATACCAAGACACGTTTCTAATGGATGTAATCCACAAGTGTATGTTCATGTTAATGTTCAAGTCTGTTAATTCAACAATAAAAAGGAGGCAGTATAGCGCAGTGGTTTAAGCCTCTGAGCTGCAAATCTGGTGACATCCAGCAGACCAGACCTGGGTTTGAATCCCACAGCTTCCACTTGCATACTGTGTGACCCTGAGCAAGTCACTCAACTTCCCTGTGCTCCCAGGTTGCACCTGTAAAAAAGCTTTCAGCTTAGTGTGCTACTCCTGGTTAAACAAGTATATTAAAAAAATAAATAAATAAAGATTAATTGCAAAAAACACCACCAGGTTGAAGAGGCAAGCAGTAAATACTATACTTTCCAGCCCTAAAAAGACATAGCATGAGAACTTTAAGAGAAAAGAAAATGTTACTTACTGGTTACAGATGGTGTGGGCACTCACTATAAGCTACTGAACATTGCTTGCACAAAATGCCCAATGATCCCATCCACTATGCCACTAATAAAGATGTTAACACTGGGCCAAGCGGTCGGCCATGTGGCGCGCAGGGTTGAGGCACTGGACATCACACCTCCCGCCACGCCAGCGAGCAGTGTTCGGGAAAGAGCACGGGCTGCTAGGGGTCGGCAGGGAGGAGATGGCTCAAGCATCCAGACAACTCTCCATCTCCAGGGTTGGGAGGGGGGAGAGAAACACCTTTGGTTGGTGCACGCCCGACCCCTGGCGGTGGCTGGGGGCCGACGTCACACCTCTGAAAAAACCAGAGAGACGAGAGCATGGCAGACGCATGCAGGGTATTGCACGGGAGCATGCGTGCGCCTGCCATGGCGTCATTGCACGCTGGCTCTCCTGGGGACAAGAAAAAAGGGAAAATGGGGTGGTGGACAGGTGAGGGCTGACCAGGGCCAGGGTTGGGGGGGAAAACAGATAAAAAAACAAAACAACAACACTGGGCCAAGCACTGAGCCCTGTGGGACTCCACTGGTTATAGGCGTAGGCTTCGAGAGCCCCCCCCCCTTTACTACCGCCCTCTGGTTTCTGTCTTGTAGCCAGCTCTTGATCCACCTCGCCAGCTTCTACACAACTCCCATGTCATGCAGCTTACTAAGCAGTGTTCCATGAGACACAGAGTCCAAGTCCAGATACAAGATATCAACCACCTGTCCCTTGTCTACAGTCCCTATGATCCAGTCAAAAAAGTCCATCACGTGGGTCTATCAGGATCTCCCTATACCCCTCCCTATGCACCCTAGCATCCCACTGGCTCTCCCAACTGCCTTGTTACACTGTTTGGCCTATCAGAGCCAGAATTCAAGTAACAAGAGCCTTGTTACTTAAATACGAGCTCCGATTTGTACTACAAGTCCAGTTAACATCGTAAAAATAACTTAAAACCTTGATCTATAGACATGAACCGAGCACACCTCTGCGCTAGTCCTACTGTGACATCATAAAACAAGGAAGTGCGGGGATGGCATCTGCGATCAGGAAGTGGAAGGGATTGAGCAGCTAGCCCTGTTGGGGGCAAAATACGATCCATTCCTTTCTTTTGGGGGCACAAGAAAGTACAGTTACGTAAGAACTTACCGTAATAGTAGATCTTCGAGAACAGCTCTTGCAGCAGGTAACACCATTAGGACTGAAGCCGGCAGGCGTCAGGACCCCACGGACATCTTCTAGCTAGCAGTCTTCAGCGGGGACTGCCCCCTCGACGTCGGTCCCGCCCCCGACATCAGACGTAGTACATAAGGAGGCGGTCCCGCCAGATTCCCCAGTTCTCCCAGCCGCAGGATGACATCAGAATGGGAGACCGAGGAGCCGCCATCGGAAGAAAAGAAGGGCGTAAGCCCCTGCCCGAGACTTGGTAGCCATAGCCATACCTCCTCCAAGGGGGAATGGTGGGCGGGAAGGTACCTGCTGCAAGAGCTGTTCTCGAAGATCTACTCTTATGGTAAGTTCTTACGTAACTGTACTATCTTACTTCAAGATACAGCTCTTGCAGCAGGTAACACCATTAGGACTGATTCCCAAGCAATAGCGCCTGTAAGTATTCTGAGAGGAGGAAATTAGGAGAGATCCTTAAACAAGTCCTGACTCTAGGACAGGAGACCCTGTAGAACAGCCAGGCCGAAACCGTCTCTTCGCCGTGATACAAAATCCAGGCTATAGTGCCTAATGAATGTGTGCACAGAGCTCCAAGTAGCTGCAGCACAAATGGCCGAAGTGGACACATTACGCAGTGCTGCAAAAGAGGTAGTCACACCTCTAGTCGAATGGCCCCGGACTGGGCCTGGGAGGGGCTTCTGTCTGCTGTTATAGCAAAATGCAATACACTGGACAAGCCAGCGGGAAAGGGTCTGCTTTGAGACTGGGTGGCCCATCATTCTCTCAGCGAAGGAAACGAATAGTTGTTCCGATTTATGAAGTTGTTTAGTTCTATTCAGGTAGTACCTTAAAGAGCGGTGAACATCCAGGGTGTGAAACAACGCCTCTCCTCTATTAGAATACTTGGGAAAATAAACAGGCAGGTCAATGTCTTGATTGAGAGTGAGGGCAGAGACCACCTTAGGCAGAAATTTAGGATTCGTCCTCAGAGACACACTGTCCTGGTGGAAAACTAAATAAGGCTCCTTGCACATGAGAGCGTGAAGCTCGGAAACTCTCCTTGCTGACGTGACAGCAACTAAAAATAACATTTTCCACGACAGAAAACGCAGCTCGCAATCCGCGGCAGGTTCAAAGGGGGGGGGGAGTGTGAGTTGTTCCAGGACAAAGTAGGTCCCAGGAGAGCGGGATCCTTGATGGGTGGCCTAAGGTGTAACACCCCTCTCAGGAAGTCTCGAGAGGCATCAAGCTGTGCCACTGTACGCTGTCCCACTGGAAAGTGGTAAGCAGAAATCGCGCATAAGTGCACTTTAATAGAGGAGTAGGCAAGACCCGAATGGAATAGGGAAAGCAAGTATTCCAGCACCACTTTCACCGGGCATCCTAAGGGAGAAAGGCCACGTGCCTGCGACCACAAGCAAAAACGGCACATTTCATGGCGTACGTCGCATGTGTTGCCGGCTTTCTGGCCGCGGAAAGGACTTCCGCCACCTCTTGCGAGACCCCATGTCGCATAATGGCTATATCTCTAGGAGCCATGCATGCAGGTTCAGTGAGCGTAAGTCCGGGTGGACTAATGAACCCTCATCCTGAGACAAGAGATGGGAGCTGAAAGGCAACGGAACTGGAGGTTCCCAGGACAGCTGCGTCAGCATGGGGAACCAGATCTGCCTGGGCCAGAAAGGGGCTACCAGGATCATTGTTGCATGCTCCCTGCGCAGTTTGAGAAGGACTCTCTGGATCAACGGGAAGGGAGGGAAAGCGTAGAGGAATCTGTCCGCCCAGGAAAGGGACAACGCGTCTCGCCAAAAAAACACCAGGCCCTGGATCTAGCGAGCAGAAATTGGGCAGTTTTGCGTTGGATGGGGAAGCAAGTAAATCCAGCTCTGGAGTGCCCCATCGAAGAAACAGATCCTCTGCTACCCCTTGAAGAAGTTCCCACTCGTGGACTCTGGCCTGGGAACGACTCAGGTCGTCTGCGATTGTATTGTCCACTCCGGGAACGTGAACTGTGATCAGGCTCGCGCCGTGTTGGATTACCCAATGCCACACTCTCATAGCTTCCCTGCAAAGGGGGTTAGAGTGTGCGCCTCCTTGTTTGTTGAGGTAATACATCACCGCCGTATTGTCTGTTTGAAGCATAAGAGTATTCGGCGGGATTTCTGACTGAAAGGCCTGCAGGGCATAAAGGACCGCCCTCATCTCCAGAATACTGATGTGCAAGTGAGCTTCTTGAGGGGTCCACGTTCCCTGGGACCTCACCCCGTTCAGGTGTGCTCCCCACTCCAGCCCTGAGGCATCTGTGGAAAGAATCACCTCCGGGGATGGCGCTGCAAATGGAACACCCGCAAAGAGTGTCCCTGGGTCTAGCCACCATTGCCAGTCCCGAATCACGGCGTTCGTGATTCTGACCGGCTGCTGCATGTGGTCTTGCCTTTGGTTCCACTGCACCTTGAGCATCCACTGAGTTACCCGCATGTGGAGCCTTGCCAAAGGGACGGTTGGAATGGCCACAGCCATGTGTCCGAGCAAACGAAGGACCAGCCTGGCAGAGGCAGTCTTCTTCGCCGAGAGATCCCTGATGAGGGATCTGATGCGTTCCGCTCTTTCGTCGGGAAGAAATGCTTTCCCCTTGACGGTGTCCAGAACTGCGCCTATGAACTGCAGCTTCTGGGACGGTACGAGGAGAGACTTCTCGTAGTTGATGAGGATGCCCAGAGACTGAAACAGAACCTGGGTGCTCTGGATAGCCAGCAACAACGCCTCTTTGGAGGCGGCCATGAGAAGCCAATCGTCCAGGTACGGGAACACGTAGTGGCCCTGTCTCCTTAAAGATGCTGCCACGCACTTGGTAAAGACCCTGGGGGCCGATGACAGTCCGAACGGAAGAGCTCGGAACTGAAAGTGGTGGCCGAGAAGAAAAAATTACTCACCTTAGTAATTGCTTTTCTTCTCATGGAGTCTTGCTATATTATAACAATAGCAGTCAGCCACTGCAGCTGAACTGCCCCGGGGAGGAAGGAGTTAACTCCAGAAGATCTGAGTTCTAGCGAGGCGCTGTGCCCAAAGTCTATCTGGCAGTTTCAAATGAAACTGTCAGATCTTTCTGAAAGCCATCAAAGGACGGAAAAAGTCTGTGTGGAAAACTACACTAGCCTATGGCTACCTACTAGTAGTAATAACAACAATATAAACAACAAAGAACACCCAGAACCATAATAACAAAGGTTGATGGTATTATGGTTCGCTTTACCACCCTTGACAAGCACATATGAACCCCTTCCCCAAGACTCAAGTCCAAGAAGGGGCAATAAAAAATAACCTAAATGAACAATCTAGATCCCTAACCCAAAGGAAAACAGGGTTGGGGAAAACTAAAATGGCATGACACAGTGCTTGCACCAATTTGCCACCTCTACCCAAGTAGGAGTTCTGAGAGGGCAGGAGGAGGGTGGTTATAATATAGCAAGATTCCATGAGAAGAAAAGCAATTACTAAGGTGAGTAATTTTTCTTCAAACACCATGAAGTCTTGCTATATTATAACAATAGCAGATTACACAGCAGTACCTCCATGGAGGAGGGTCAGAACCTACTTAGGAAATAGGCTCTGAAGCACAGCTGTGCCAAACAGAGCATCTCTCCTGGACTGGACATCCAGGAATAATGCTTGCAAAGGTGTGAACCGTCTTCCAGGTAGCAGCTTGACAAATCTCCAGAATAGGAATGTCTCTAGCAGCGCTAGAGACGCAGCTGTACCCTGGTGGAGTGGGCCCTCAATCCTGGGGGGGTACTCTACCCAGTTTCTGATAACAAATTGGATACAAGAGACAATCCACCTTGCAATTGTTCTCTTAGTGGCAGGTTTCCTTTGCCAACCTCGCCATAGGTAAGAAACCGCTGGAGGATTCAAACCTATGACCTCTGGTGCCCTCTAGATAGTAACTTAATGCCCTTTTGACATCCAAGCTGTGCAGTCTCCTCTCACCTGAGGAAGAATGCTCAGTGAAAAATACTGGGAGGGAGATAGATTGATTCAGGTGGAAATCAGAAACCACCTTAGGCAAAAACTTTCTATTAGTCCTAAGGACTACCTTATCTCTGTGGAAAGAGATAAAATCTTCTTCCACTGACAGGGCCTGTAACTCACTTATGCTGCCTGGCAGAGGTGATAGCTACTAGAAAACGGTTTTCCAAGTTAAATACTTGAGTTCTGCTGAAGACAGAGGCTCAAAGGGGTTGCATTAACTGAGCAATGCAAATATTCAGGTCCCAGGCGGGAGCTGGTTCCCTAAAGGAGGGTTATGTGAAGTAACCCTTTAAAACTTGGAGAACACAGGGTGAGAAGAAAGGAGGCAGGCTTCCTGCTGACACAAAAGCAGAGACAGCTGCCAGATGAACCTTCAGGGTAGCTGGTCTAAGGCCTAGGGAATTCAGATGGACCAAATAGTCCCAGTAGAATGGGAAGATCAGCAGATTCTGGGATAATCTGCCTCTCAGAGCACCAGATGGAAAACCTCTTCCACTTAGAATTATAAGTGGCTCTAGTGGAAGGCTTCCTTGAAGCCTTTAAAATATCCATAACACCTTGAGAAAGGTGTAAATCAGCAAGTTCTAGCTCCTCAAGAGCCAAGCCTTGAGGTGGAGGGACTTGAGGTCCGGATACCACACTCTCCCCTGTGCACAGGCCAGTAAGTCGTGAACTCTGGGCAGGCTCAGGGCAGGGTGGACTGCCAGGGACAGGAGCAGAGGGTACCAGGGCTGTCTGGCCCAATCTGGGGCAATCAGAATCACTCTGCAAGGTTGAGATCTGATTTTCACTAGTACCCTGAAAAGGAGAGGAAAGGGGGAAGGCATACAGGAACTTCCCTTTCCAATCCAACAGAAAGGCATCCAGAGGGACTGAGCCCAGTACTGGAGGCCTGCAGCAAAAAGAGAAGTTGGTGGTTGTCTGGGGCCTGAAAAGATCTATCTGAGGAGTGCCCCAACTGGCAAAGACAGACCCCAGTACTTGTGGATTCAGAGCCCATTCGTGATGGCCCTGAGAAATTCTGCTGAGGCGTCCGCCAGCACATTGTCCTTCCCTGGGAGATGAACCGCTATCAGGGAGGTGTTCAGGAATAAGCCAGAGACCACAACTTCATTGCTTCGATGCACAAGGCTGAAGACCAGTGCCCCTTGCTTGTTGATGTACCACATTGTGGTGGTATTGTCTGTCCTGACTTGAACCACTTTGTTCTGGACAGAATCTGAAAAGACCAAGAGCTAAAAGACAGCTCTGAGTTCCAGAAGATTGATGTGGAGCAGAGATTCCTGGGAGACCACACTCCTGAGTGGTAAGGTCGCCAGGTGAGCCCCCACCCTAACAGGGAGGCATCCGTGGTGAGGGTGAGGGAGGAGAAATGGGAATGAAGGAACCCCTTGTTTCAGATTGCTTTGATCCTGCCACCAGTGTAAGGCCAGGATCAGGGTTTGAGTAACTGGGACCAATTTGGTAAGGGGTCCTTCCTCTGAGACCAATAGGCCCTCAAATGGAACTGAATGTCCCTCATCTGGAATCTTGCTCCTGCACAACAGCTGTGGAAGCAGCCATGTGCCCGAGGTTGCAGAAAATGCCTTGCTGGTCGAGAGACCCGCAGGGTAAAGGAGGATGCCAGGGCAATGAGTCTGTCCACCCTTTCCGAGGGAAGAAAGGCCCTGGCTAACCTTGTGTTCAATTCTCCGTCTATGAAAGTTAGGGCCTGAACTGGTTCCAGAACTGACTTTGGTAAGTTAGTCAGGAATCCAGAGAGTGAGAAGCTGCTGGGTGACTTGCAAGTGGTTTCACCTGACCTGGAGACTGACCCACAATGAGTCAGTCGTCCAGGTAGGGAAACACAGCAACCCCTTGCCTTCTTAAATGAGCCACTACTACAGCGAGACATTTTGTGAATACCCTTGGCGCAGAGGTAGGGCGAAGGGCATTGCCCTGAACTGGTAGTGGCCTGAGGGCAGTTCGAACCTGAGGTACTTTGGTGGAAGGCCTGATCAGAACATGAAAATAGGCATCCTTGAGGTCAGAAAGCTAGCCAGTCCCTGGCCTTAGGGAAGGCAATATCATTGCCAGAGTTAACATTTGAACTTTGGTTTCAACAGATGCTTGTTCAAGTATCTTAAATCCAGAATGAGCGCCATTCTCCTGTCTTTTGGGGTAAGAAAGTATCTTGAATAAAGCCCCTTGCCCTGATGGCAAGGAGGAACCCTTTCCACTGCTTTGCAGACCAGAAGAGAAGAAACCTCTGCTTCCAAAGCAAGGGCTTCTGAAGGATTTGCAGGTGAGAATGCCTGGCTCTCATCTTTGGAAAATATTTGAATTGAGAACCAGACCCTGGCCTATTACCTCCAGAACCCATCTGTCCAAGTTAGGGACAGCCAGCTCTGGCTGAAATAGGCCAACCTGCCCCCACTGGTACAGGAGAACCGGCCCTGGGCACCCCATCAGGTGCCTGCTAGCAACAGCCTTAGGCTGAGGGAGGGAGACGGTCTACTTGCGCCGTCTACCCCTGCCTCTGAAGAAACCCTCTGCGAGACAGCAGAGGAAGCTTGAAGTGGTAAAAGGCCTGGAAAAGGGTCTGCCCCTACCTCTGGGAGCATGCCTTTGTGGCATGGCATGCTTCTCCTTAGCCTGGGCACTTTTGTAGGTAGTTCTGTATTCATCCATCTTTTCATATCATTTTCTGTTTGCTCCCAAACAGAGAATTTCCCACTACAGGAAAATCCATAGCCTTTGACTGAGTATCTTGGGACAGATTAGTGCATCTGAGCCATGCCAACCACGGAAAGCTACAGAAGTGGCCATGACCCTGGAGGAAACATCATTAACATCAACAGCAGTATGAAATTGAACTTTAGAGGCTTCAATGCCATCAGCAGCCACCTGTTCCAACTCACTAGCCAGCTGGCCATGGGCCTGCTTGGCTAACTGCAATACTGTGTCCCACCTAGATTTCTGATATCTAGCCACATAAGCCATATAATTTGCCTGCCTGAGTCCCAAAGAAGCTGCCATATACTGTTTCTTCGCCATGGCATCAATCTTCCTAGAATCCTTGTCAGGAGGATGTGAGGCCAGAGGAATATTAGCCTTGTCACAGGCTGCAGCTTGTACCACACCTACATGACTACACTGCTCAATAAGGAAGTCTGTATCCGAGCCTGACAAAGTATACCTCTGTCCATTTTTTTATCTACAGGAGGGACAGAATGAGGATTTTTTAAAATCTTTGTTGTTTGCTTCCTAAATGACTTATGCAAAGGAATAGACAACCTCCTAGACTCTGGAATATCCATCATTTCCACATAATCAGGCTCCTCTTGCTCATCCACAGCCTCCTCTAAAGGAAGCTGGAGGGTTTCTGCAACCTTTTTGTAAAAAATAAAGAAAGAAGGGGACTCAGACAGAGTAGGGGGAGATTCTAAAGGTCTGTCTGACGTCCAGACCCTCCCAGCCACACATATATTGATCAAATTCCTCCTCCCCCTCCTGTGGTTCATAAAAATCCTCAACTTCAAAATCCTGAACCACTGGGACTGAACGAACCAACCTTTTACCAACTGTTGGTGGTTCTACAGATCCCTGAGACAGTGACTGGACAATCTGAATGGCTTTAGCTATCTCTGCAGCAGTTGGAGACACAATTCTGGACTCCAAACCTCCTGATTTCTTTGTCTTTTACTTGGGACTGGTTCCTCTGAACCCGTCTTCCTTTTGCCGAGAAGTCTCGCCCTGGTCAGAGGCACTCCCTCTGGTCCAGTGGGTACTGAACCGGGCTGGCCATCGGGTCAGCGGATTTTTGGCCTCTCGTTCCTGAGCCGGCCCAATCTCTTCTCCAGGGTGGCTGCAGGGAAATTTACACACCTGGCAGTCTGACAGGAGGTGGTCAGCCCCAGACAATAGACACAGTGGTGTGTGGGTCAGCCTTGGCAAGGCGTCCCCACAGACATCACAGTAGTTGAAACCAGTGGGCCCGTTTTCTTTTGGGTTTCTCAGACATAATGCCAGCCTAACCAAAAACTTGCCCTTTGATGGCAGTGCCAGGCAAGACACCCTTATCGGTTCCTAACCGTGTCACGGTATTTGAAAAACGTAATAATTTCGGTTTTTAGAACCGATAAGAACCGGAACCGCACTCTAAAACCCACAGTACAGTTTAAAAGGCAGAAAAACCAAGCGATGGGTTCAAAACCGAACCGATAATTAATTTTCCACACAGACTTGAATTTTTGTACTTACGGTTACCAGATAGAGCTTTAGAACCGAAATGCGGTAAAAATAATGACTTTTGCCGGTTCAAATGAACCGAAAACCTCTCTTGAACCGAGAATGAACCGAGCTGAAGGAGCTGATCTCGGAGCGACTGTTCAGTGAAGCGAGATGAAGAATCTGACAGTTTCATTTGAAACTGCCAGATGAAACTTTGGGCTACAGCCCTCGCTGTAGAACTCCAGATCTTCTGAGTTAACTCCTTCCTCTCCCGGGCAGTTCAGCTGCAGTGGCTGACTGCTATTGTTATAATATAGCAAGACTTCATGGTGTTTGAAACTCGAAGCGCAGGAACCTCCTGTGCGCTTGAGCCACTGGGATGTGCAGGCAGGCATCCTGCATGTCTAGGGATGCTAAGAAGGCGTCCTCCTTTAGCATGTGAATGAGACCCTGAAGGGTCACCATGCGAAATCGTTTGTAGGTGACCGACATATTGAGGTCGCTGAGGTCCAAGATTGGACGGAGGTCCCCTGTTTTTTTCGGAACCAGAAAGAAGTGGGAATAGTACCCGGATCCTATCTGGTTCTCTGGAACATACTCCATCGCTCCCTTTTGCAGGAGCGCGAGTATTTCTTGCCTGATAAGCAATTCATGCTGACCCGAATAACGGGAAAGCAGAGGAGGCCTTGTGGGTGGCTTGTCCGCGAATTCTATAAAGTGGCCTCTTTCGACCAATTGAAGGACCCACCTGTCGGTGGTTATGGACTGCCACCCTGGCAGGTAGTCCGCAATGCGGCCCCCCGACCTTGATGTCCCGTTGATCCTGAGGGGCGGGGGCCGGGAAGGAGTCATGCTGTGGCGGCGGAGGGAGCCGTGGGCTGAGCCGTCTTAGCTGGACGCTGACTTCGGCCCGTGGACAACTTTCCTGGGCTCTACGGGAGAGGAGCCCCTCTGTTGTGGACCGGCACGGGACTGCTGTCTCTGCGTCCAGCCACGAAAACGGCTTTGGTTCCTACGAAAGGAACTAAGCCTGGGTCGGTACATAGCCTGGACCGACCTCACTGCCTTCCCGGCCTCTTGGAGTTTGGTGAGAACCCTCTCAGAGGATTCACCAAAAAGAACTTCTCCGTCAAAAGAGGCGTCCAGGATGTTTTTCTGGACGTCCGAGGTGAATCCGGAGACACGAGCCATGAGTGCCTCCGGAGGCATATGCCTGAAGCTGCCGCTCTGGCCGAGGAGTCCGCAGAATCGTACGCGGCTCGCAGCACCTGGGTTCCCACGTCTGAACCCGTATGGAGGAGCTGCAACATCTCCTCCTTCTGCTCACCTTCTGGCATCTTGTCCGCCAGATCCAGTCTCTGCTCCCACAAGGCATTTTGGAACTGTACCAAGTGGGTCAAGTAGTTTAGGGATCTGATGGCGCAAGTAGCGGAAGCATACGTGCACCTGCCCATAGCGTCCAGCTGTTTGGACTCCGGGTCCGGTGGCAGGGTGCTCAAATGTTGCGGCCTCTGGGACCGGTCATGAGAGGCTGTGATGACCAGAGAATCGGCCAGAGGATGTGAAGCCAAGTACTGGTCCTCCTTAGGGGCCTTGTACAGGCGGTCAGCTTTCTTTGGCACCGCCGGGAGTGAGTGTGGACGCTTCCACGCTGCCTTGGTGACGTCCACGAAAGTGTCCACCAAGGGTGGTACCACCACAGGCTTAGGGTCTTTCTGCCGAAGATACCTGGCGAGGCGTAACCTCTCGGGGTCGAGTTCCTCAGCGTCCCAGCCCATGTTCTCCTGGATATGCCTCATGATCTCCGAGAACGATGGGTCATCCGGAGGAGACCTTGGGAGCTCACGTGAATCCGGAGAAGGGACGGTGATCTGAGAGGGGGATCTGGATTCATCCGAGAATCGAACCCGTGTCCTCCGTCGAAGGAAAACGACGTCTTCTGGGTCTCTTGGGGCTGGGTGATCCAGAAGAAGATCTGGACGGAGGTCTCTGTTTCCTAGATCTGCCCCTAGGAGAATCCGCAGGCTCCTGGGGGGAAGGTACTCGGTCCGCAACCCTAAGTGGAGTGGGGGTGCGGGAGTCAGTGGAATCGCGGGAGGAGGAGGAGTAGGTGTGGGAACCATATCCCTTTTTACGGTGTCCCATCAGTAGGTAAACAACTCCTTGACCTCGGATATGCTGAGGCCCGACGATGGACCGGGCGCAGATGGCCGGTCGTCGGGTTCCGGCGTCGGTTCCCCAAGGCCTCAGGTTCCGGCGAGGGTTCCCTGGGGGGGCCGACAGGACCGGGTTCGCCCGTCTGGTCCTCGGGCTGGGTCAGCTCCTCCTCCATAATCGTCTCCTGACCGACGTCGGGGTCCTCTTCTCGGGTAGATGCGGACGTGGGTCCCCGGCCGGCGTCCGAGAAGGCGTAGGCCTAACCGGCGACGGGCGTCTGGCAGTCGGCGGTTCCTGGGACCTATGGTGTATGGCCGGCGTCGGACGAGCCGGCGCCGGGTCAGACGACTTCTTCAGGGAGGTAAGCTCTTTGGTCTTCCACTGGGGAGGAGGAGGCAAAGAGATAGACCTGACGTCGGGTTCAGAACGGCGGGAACCAGACTTGTGATGGTGATGACGGTCCCCTGACCTAGACATGGCCTTAAAAGTTGAGGATGAGGAAGGCCTGGAGGTCTTGGCCTGAGAGACAGAAGAGGAGCCCAAAGGGGTCTTCACCGCTGTGGGGGGAGGCTGAGAACGGGCCCGGGAAGGAGAACAGTCAGACCGGGAGCCGGAGCTACGGGAGTCAGAGGCCCTAGATGGGGACTTAGATCTAACTCTCTCCCTGTGCTTCTCAAGGTGTCTCCGGGCCTTCTCTGAGGATTCCCCCTTGGAGGCTGCGTCCATGTCTTTGATTTTCTCTTCGAGCAGGAACGCCTGAAGGGCCTTCTGGCGACGGATCCGGGTCCGGCTGTTGAACCCCTGGCAGAAGGCGCAGGACCGGGTGTCGTGGTCTGGGCCTAGGCACCGGACGCAGACCGAATGCGGATCCTTGAATGGGATTTGCTTCCCGCAGGCGCACTTTGAAGGATAGCTTTCAACGGAGGTTGGAGAGGACATCAGGCAGCAACTGAGCCGGAAAAAGAACTGTTTTTCGAAGGAAGAAACTTAACCCGGCCATCAGCGCAGAAAGCGAGCGAAGGGTCGAGACATGCAAGTCGACGGCGGAAAGAACTGGGGAATCTGGCGGGATCGCCTCCTTATGTACTACGTCTGACGTCGGGGGCCGGACCGACGTCGGGGGCGGTCCCCGCTGAAGAATGCTAGCTAGAAGATTTCCGTGGGGTCCTGACGCCTGCCGGCTTCAGTCCTAATGGTGTTACCTGCTGCAAGAGCTGTATCTCGAAGTAAGATAATTGTTTTTACAGCTACTATGGGGAACTCCCTTTCAGGTAAGGGAGCCTCCTGATGTGTTTGCACTGCACCGAGAAAAGTGTTCTTTATGGTGCAGTCCCCCAATTGACTTTACAGTGTTTTGTTCTCCATGAAAAAATGAGCTGCCAAGTTTTATTGAGGTTCGGTAAACAAAGTACACGTAAACAAAAAAAAGTTCAAACTGCAGAGTGCGTACACTTTCACTGGCCACTCAACAACAGATTTATAGCTGAAGCGCAGAAAAGTACAGTGACCACTTTAATCAATGATATGTATTAAGACATGCAATTGTAATATCAAGCATTTGTCAATGCAGAATGTTTGCCACTGGTATTGCTGTTGTACAGAGTCTTGCTTGTACACATTTAGAGATATATTTACCCAGGAAAGAGCAGATAAGATGCATTGTCTCATTTTCAGTGGTGTCCTGCTTTTACACATTGTATAACTACCCAGGATAGGGCAGCTGAGAGGCAATATCTACTGTTAAGTAAGCTCCCACATTTTGATCCCAAATGTCCAACAGTCTTTTTATGACCCGCGTTATGGTCAAGACAGGTGTAATTTTTCAAATCCCATCTGAAAGGTGATTTTGCTGTGGAGGGGATTTGGAAAAATGACACCTGCTATGTTCAGGAGGTGAAGTAACACAAGGGATATGGGGCCAAAATCTTTAAAAAATAAAGTTATGAGTAAATGTTGGAACAATTTGTTTCCTCATAACTTAGTTGGTTTTTCACATTTGTACCCCAAATTTTCAATATAATCTTTTTTGACCACTCCTTCTGAGCATTATAGGTGTTCTTTATTAAACAACGTCTGAAACGTCATTTTGCGCCACAATTGTTAAAACATATTCTGGGTAGGATTTCAGAAATGACAGCTGTCACAGTCATCAGGTAGCGTGAAAAAATAGCTATATTGAAAAGTTAGGGCCAAAATATTTAAAACTACCACACTTACGAGTATGCATTGAAAAATTTCATTTTCTGATATTTTTTTACTCCAAACTTTCAACATAGCCTTCTTTTGACCCCCACCTCATGAATAAGGGCACAGAAAACTTTCAAATCCTGCCAAAAAGGTGATTTCATGCCACAGATACTTAAACACATTTTGGCCAGGATTTGAAAAATGACAGCTGTCACATTCATGAGGTGCTGTGAAAAAAGAACAAAGCTGAAAATTTGAGGTCAAAATATTGAAAAATGACCAAAGTTACGAGCCTGCATTCGTAAATTTCAACGTAGGCTCACAACTTTTTTTTTATTATTATTTTTACCCCAAATTTTCAACATAGCCTTCTTATGATCCCACCTCAAGAACAAGGGCAGAGAAAATGTTCAACTCCTGCCTGAAAAGCGATTTCACACAGCAACTGCAAAATTACCTTTCAGGACAGAGTTGCCCAATTTCACTGCCATTGTTCATGAGGTGGGGTCCCAAAAATGCACGTTGAAAATTTGGGGCAAAAATATTCAAAAATGACCCAGTTATGATGACAATTTCAAAACCCCACTGAAATACACTGAACCGCATATCTGATTTTCTGTGTTTGTGGTCTGGCGTTCAAGAGTCAAGATGTGTCTGCGGTCCAGAGAGGATTATGGCACTGGACCCCAGTAGGTAAGTAAGGGCTTGAGGAGGTAGTGGGTACTGGCTGGGAGGTGGTGGGTGGGGAGAACAGTAACAGTGGTGGCAGCAACCGACATTGGACAGTTTTCTTTTTTACAGGGTGTAGTATCAAAAAAAAAAACTACGAGGGACTTTTTTCCTTTTTACAGGGAGTAGTAACAAAAAAATTAACTACTGGGGCAGTTTTCTATATTTCAGGTGGCGATGGGACACCCCCCAATGTCAGTGTTACGTCTGGCAGCACGGGGGTGGGCTCACTGGTGATGCAGATTCAAAACTGGCAGGGTGAAGGATAGAAGCCAGCATGGGGGATTGAGTACCCCCATGCTGTAATACTGATATGAATGGGTTGGGCTAGGGAGGGGGGGACAGTTACAATGGCAGAAGCAACACACATCGATGGACGGTTTTCTCTTTTACACGGTATACTGCAAAAAATAAGGGTATACTGCAAAAATAAAACTACTAAGGATGGTTTTCAGCAGGCTGATCATGACAGATCAGCTGTACTTGTTGGAGGGCGTTACACGATCAAAGGAAAGAACCACCCTATGACTGGGGTTGGCTCTCTCCTTTGAGCTACATAAAGTTTCCACTCAGCAAGCCAGAACGGTGTCATGATCAGCCTGACTTAAGATTGGTTTGACACCGACGGGCCCCTTGCAAACCATTTTGCATTGGACTAACAGCATCACACCTCTCAAAACCCACTCTCCTAAAAAATGTTTGCTGTGCATGCATGGCGAACATAAACATTTGTCAATGCCGAATGTTTGCTTGCTGGTATTGGCATTGGTAGTGCAGGAGTTAGAGAGTTGCGCACTAGGAATGGTAGTGAAATACTGAAGTAACACCAACTTCCACCCTGCAGAGACTGACAGGCACTGGAGGTGTGCCTTTGGGTTGTCGGCCATAACACTCATGCCTTTCCACCTCACCCCACCCTGCAGACACCGACAGGTGTCGTAGTGTGCATTTGGTCTTCAGCCCTTATGTCCACCCAATTCCATAAGGAAATAAGCTGAGATGGGTGCAGTATAGGAGAATGGGGTGAACATTAGGGCCAAAGACACCAAGGCACACCTTGATGCCTGTCAGTGGCTGCAGGGTGGGGGTGGGAGAGTGGACACAGCTGGAGGGATACAGAACTGTACAGGAAGATCTGAAAAAGCTAGGGAGGTGGTCCAGGATCAGGCAGCTTGGCTTCAAGGCCAAGAAATGCAAAGTTATGCATACTGGAGCCAAGAATCCCAGGACAGAGTACTACCTGGGTGGAGCCAGAGTATCTGCATCAGAGGAGGAAAAGGACCTGGGAGTGATGATCACTAGAGACCTGAAGCACTCCACACACTGCAAGAAAGCAGCAGCAAAGGCAAACAAGATGCTGGGATGCTTAGTTAGGGAGATCAGTAGTAGGAGATAGGAGGTTATACAGCCCTTGTACAGGTCACTGGTAAGGCCGCATCTAGAGTATGGAGTTCAGTACTGGTGCCCACACCTCAAAAAGGACATTAAACTGCTGGAGAAGGTCCAGAGGAGGGCTACAAAAACGACAGCTGGTCAGTAGGGTAAGGCATACGAGGAGAAGTTGAGGGCACTGAACAAGTACCCCTTGGAAGACAGGAGAGAGAGAGAGGGGACATTATTGGGACCCTCCAAATAACATTGATAAGGAGCATTTCTTTAAGCTGAGTGGCAACCATAACACAAGGGGGCACAGTCTTAAGCTGGAGGGTGGGAGGTTTAGGAGGGAGGTCAGGAAGCACTTCTTCACAGAGAGGCTGGTGGACACGTGGAATGCGCTGCCAGAAGAGGTAATCTCGTTGAAGACAGTGGGCAGCTTTAAGAGAGGCTGGGACAAGTATAGGGGGAGGGTATGGGTCATGGGTAGGGAGGATGGGAGGAGTGGGGGCAGGGACAGTAGCTCAAGCTGTGAACCCTGCAACACGGCAGACTTGATAGACTAAATGACCTTCTTCTGCTGGCTTCTTCATATGTTTATGTATATTCATTCACATGACGACCCGAAGTCACACCCCTGACGCCTGTCAGTCTGTACAGGGTGGGCGTTACAGTTGGAAACCCTAATCCCCAGGTTTGTTGGTATTTTTGCTCCAGATTTTCAACATGGGCTTTTGGGACCCCACGTCATGAACAGTAGCAGTATCATTTCGTTACTCAATCCCAAAAGGTGATTTCGCACAGCGAGTGTGCCATTCAGCACCTCCAGTGCGAAAACACATTTCGGGCAGGATGTGAAAAATGACAGCTGTACTGTTCATGAGGAGGTGTGAAGAAATGGCAATGCTGTAAATCTAGAGTGAAAATATGAAAAAGTTGCAGAGTTACAAGTGTGCGTAGAAACTGTGCAACGCACGCTCGTAACAGTAATTTTTTGGAATGTTTTCACTAAATTTTCAACATGGCCTTTTTGAGACCTCCCCTCATGAACAGCCGCACTGTGATTTCGTTAATCTGTCTCGAATGTTGATTTCACACAGCGACCGCACCATTCTAAGCCACAAGTGCAGAAACACATTTCAGGAAGGATGCGAAAAATTACAGCTGTACTGTTCATAAGGGGGTATGAAAAAATGGCAATGTTGGAAATTTGGAGTGAAAATACTAAAAATTGATGAAGCTGGTGTGCGTAGCAACTGCAAACGTGGACAGCTCGTAATGCAGTCATTATTTGGAGTTTTTCACCAAATTTTGCAACAAGGCCTTTTGAGACTTCTTTCATGAACAGTGGCACTGTTGTTTCATTTATTGGTCCCAAAAGGTGATACCGTGCAGTGATCACAAAAATCACCTTTCGGGACCAAGAAACTAAACGACAGTGCCAGTGTTCATGGGGTGGGGTCCCAAGACCCCTATGTTGAAAACTCCAAAAACTGGCTGAAATATCAACCTAAGTTGAAAACCCCCACTGACTACCATTATAGGGCACACCGTCATTTTTTCAGTTCATCTTTGAAGAGTGTAGATGTGTTCCAAGTCCACAGAAGATCGCTGCTCCCAACCTCCGGAGGTAAGTATGGGTTAGTGGGAGTGCGGGGGTGCGCAGAGGGAGGGTGTGAGTTGGGGGATGGAGGCCAGCGGGACCGACGAGTGACCGTTTTGTTTTTTTCCAGGTTAAAAAACAAGACACATCGTGGGACTGTTTTCTTTTTTACAGGTGAAATATTAACAAAATGGATTCTGGCACACTGGGATGGGCTCCCAGTGTGCCAGACTACTGGAATGGGGGGGTCAATGCCAACCCGGGGACTGGGCACCCCGAGGGCCGCTGAGAACATAGGGTATTGGGGGGATGGCGGCACATCAGACACCGGGGGTGGGCATTCAGGTGTCAGAAACATTTAAAGTATTTTTTGGGCACACTGGGGTGGGCTCCCAGTATTCCACATTAATGGGGGGGATACATGCTGATACGGGGATTGAGCACCCCAATGTCAGCAGGGGATGGAGAACGGAGGGTGTTGGACGGGCAGCAGCAGTGGAAAGCAGCCAACATTTAAATTTGTTGTTCTGCTGTGTGCCTGGTTGGGAGGAAGGGTGGGACTACCACTGCAATGACAAAACTGCCCGACTGCAGCGGCAGATTTCTTTCAAGTGTGGCGTTCACGCAAACTACCATGTAAGCTGGCATTAATTGGTGGCCGAGGACACGCCCATTAAAGCGTCCACTGCATTGGCCACAACACTGCCACACCTCTGCAATGCTCTACTATCTCAATATGTTTCTTGCGCGCACGCAAGCAAACATAAAAATGACAAATCACCAATGGAAAAACTTGAAAATGCAAAGTTTAAATAGCAATGAGACTAATGAAATTTCCAAATACTCAAGCAGGAATACAATAATTGTGATGTATACTGTATACGAAACTGAAGAACCCTTTTTGTTTTAGGTCCTAGAAGGGGACGTAGGGTGGGGATGTACAAATCACAAATACACTCTACAAGAGAAAAGTTTAGCAATTTACTAGTAACAGGAGACCTTCAAGAGAATCTCCTCCATAAAGTCACACAGAATTAACTGTCTGCTATAACAGGTCAAAAGCTAGTCCCCATGGGGACTTCACCATATGCAGTAACAGCAGACCCAGGCAAATGTACTATTACTTTTTTGGCAAAAACAAGACTAGTAGGGTACTGGTTATGGATTCGTACAGTGCAACAGATGAGGTTGCCATTTATCACTTACAAAGCAAGGCTTGAATTTAGCAGTATTCCGGTACATTTTGGATACCAAATTTCATTCCAGATTTCAAAAATTTGAGTCCTGGTATCCTGCTGAAGATACCATTTTTTTTTTCTCACTAGCTGCATGCAGTAGCAGCTACTGGCCATGTGGTGGCACTGTTCTTACTGCAAAATGTGCTCAATTTTTGTAGAAAACAGTGCTTCTGGTTCTGTAAATGCAGCCGTGTGAGCTGCATTCACCAGACGGTGGCAATCTGCCAGTTGGTCAGCAATGGAATTCCCCCCTCCCACCATGGCAAGCTGGCTGGCACATTCTTTTCAACGGCAGTTGATTCACAGAGTCGAGGAAGACTGATGTTGGAGATGAGTGATTGGCATGAGACAGCAGGTCAGAGTGGAACAAGACCTTTAAGCTGAAGGAAGGATCAAGCGGTCCATTTTAAATTGCAGGTACAGTGTAATATTTCTTTTTTTTTTTTTTTTTTTTTTAAACAGGTAACTGACCCGCATGAGCTAGACACAAGTTGCAAGGCCGCTAGCCCTAGTCCCGACTCCCACATGGTCAGCTGCCCCTGAGCACTTTCTGAAAACTTTTGTACCAACAAATATTTATTATAAAAAAGCATAGTTCAGAGTGAAGCTGTATGTTGAGTTAAAGCCTGTGTTGGTTTGTGTGCCTGTAATGAAAACTACTCAGCTAGTGTTGAGAGAGAGAGAGAGACAGACAGAGAGAATCCTCATGAGAGCTGTTTGTAAGCTGAGCTGTAGGCAAGGGACGGTGATGGCTCTTCTGAATCAGGGCTTAGATTGGTGTAACTGTAGGCCATCATGGACCACAAAATGGAAGAAGTGCAGAAGAGCAGTGGAGGGACTGGTGCTCTTAGCCGTGTGGCCAACACAGATTGCGCATGCATGGCACAATGGGTCTTCTTGAGTCAGCAGCAGTAACTCTGAGGTGGCAAGGATTGCCTCACTCACTGACTCCGTCCACCGTGCCTGATGGCTTTCTTGCAGCTGTAGCTACAGTCTGCCCCACTCCTCGTCGTCCTCAGATGGCTTGCCCAATAGATATTTCCCTCAGGTCTCATGTGCACTGGTCCCGAGAATTTCTCCTGGTCATCTCCCCCAATCTGAGTTGGTTGCCCCCGCTCCTGCTGACTGCTGATGTCACTCGGGATGCTCATCGTCCTTGTCAGTACCCAGGTTGCTCCTCATGCTGCAACATTGGATTGGGGGAGCTGCAACTAGGTGATTCCTGGATCCCTAATCACTAGTGGGCTATGGTGGCCACCAGTTACACATGGTGGTAGAAGGAATGGTTTGTCCAGACAACAGAAGCTTGCTGTAGTCTCACATGCAGGAGAAGGCCTATAGTCCCTTCAGTACAGGTTTCATTTGTGGACAGTATGAATATTCTCTATGCCCACACTGGTGCAGTAACTGGCATGTGGAGAGGACAGCTTTGGTTTCAGCTGCTTTCATTGTTTGCATGTGTGTTTGAAAATTTTTAGGTTTTGTACTCAGCTACATTAAAGGGAAATGAATGCCCTACACCGTAGTGTGAGGCAGTCCCCGATTACACTTTCCTCATAATTTTACCTCCTCTGATGTTTGGAGAATTTTATCTGGCTGATTCTGCCATCCCTCTCATCGGCATTTTGTAAACAGTGCTGCATCTTGCATCGTAGCCCAGAACCTCTTGGGTCTGACCTCACAGATGGGGATCAGTCGCAGTACTGTCTACAGACAGTCTACTATTTATAGCTCTGGTTTGTTCACTGCTGGTCCCCGTGCCATACCTGGCAGTAGGTCTTGGTCTCTGTATCATGGGGGAATGGCAGTGAACAAATCAGAGCTACAGTATCATCTGTACACAGTACACTCTCCGAGGGTCACGGGAATTTCTGGGGTGAGACGCAAGCAAGGTTTACAAAATGCCAGAGGGACACCAGGATCTACCAGATAAAATACAATTCTCCAAACACTAGAGGAGGTAAAATTATTAGGCAAAGCCTAATCAGGGACTGCCCCAACACTAGTGTGGTCTATCCTCAGATGGAAGTTTCTCTCTAATAAAACACACACAAAATTTTTTTTATTGCTGAGAGGGAGTTAAGATGTTTGAACTGATAATGTGGAAGACTTAAACTTTTGCAGTAAACTAAGTAGAACCGGGAAATACTGACAGCGCTGATACAACAGACAGACTGTAAGGCTGACTATTAAATAAAGACACAGGAGGCAATGAATTTGGATTTTTCTTTATATGAAGCCCCAACCATCTCCTATCTCTGTTTAAGACCCTTGAGGGACAGGGGCAAAGTGGTGAGTGACAGTTCAGTGTGCTCTTGCAGTGATTAGCCAATGTGGTGTAGAAAAATTCTGGTGACATATGTCAACTGAGAACAATGAATAAAACAGACTAGAGACAAATCATTTCCTTTTGTCAAATTTCTTTTTTTCTGGGTTTTCATAAAGAAATTCAGTGTATGTTCTACCTCTAATAATATGAAAATTGGGGGGGGAAGGGCACTGCTGAGCAGTCACATATAAAGCAGCAACTTTTGGAAGCTCCATGAACTTTTGAGTTGTTTTATTTAATGCCGATTTAAGTCCCTTTTTAGCTTGTTTCCACTCTCCAAGCATCGTTATACCTCGCCAGTGGTTGCAATGGGGAGAACTAAGGCCGCAGGGATTTATTTAACTCTAAAAATTGATTAGCGTTTTGCTCATAAAAGTGCTAAATCTTTGTGAAAATGCATAGTTCTTGCCTCATTTGTGTTAACAAACACAGCACTTCTAGAAAATCTATATAAATACTTTCTGTACAGTTAGTATAGTCCCAAGAAAAAAACTGCTGATCAAATATTTAAAACCCTGGGCCGCATCAAGTGATTTTTTTTTTTTTCAGCCGATAGGACGGCGCGACACTGGGTCTTTACAGAATACAGCGCCAGGGACCTCTAGTGGTGCAGGGCCAGAGGCAGTATCTCTGGTGACGGTTAACACCACGCTGTAGCAGCTCGTCCAGACGGTCCAAGAGTTGGACCACAAATTTGATTCCCTTACGCCTCGGGTAGTGGCGCTGGAAACACAGATGGATGCTACCAACAGGTGTGGTGAGAAACTGATATTTCTGGACCTACTTTTCCAGATGATATGATATCTTGCATTGTGGGGGTATGTCACAATTGGTCACAACTGATATCTAGCAAAGGGGCACATCACAGTGGAATACTGAAACCAATCAGTGAGCAGCGTTCACAATGCTTATGCCATCACAATAGCCATGTACTGTACTGAAGCCAGTAGTTGAAATCAAACAGATAGTTACATATTCATGCAAACAGATGATACAAAAGTTTTATTAAACCAATGTTACATAAATTGAATATGCAATGGTCAGGCTTTATTCATTCATTCATTTGGTAAGCAGGTTGGTGCACTGATCCACAGACCTTTTTCAGGCACTGCCCAGGGCACAAACTGGCACAAACAGCGTAAAATACAGTGAGAGAACAACATGGATCATACAGGGAACATAACAGGGAATCCAGTATAGATCAAGATGACAGGGAAAATATAAGGTAAACAGTACCAGATACATCAACAATTGAGCATAGCAAGGTATATAACATTTAGGTAAACAGGATAAGGTTGCTCCATTATTCAACAATAGGAATAACAACGTATTTAGGGCGGGAGAGGAGAGTGGACCAATAGAGCGGGGAGGGGATAAGGGTGGGCTGCAAGGGAGGTGGAGCCATGTTAGTGACCTGTGGACAGCGCAGGTCGTGGAGGACAGAAAATGCATTCTTAATAGGGAATTTAGATTTAGAGGGGAGACATAGGAGGAGGGAGGTTGTCCCACGGTGAGAGTCCAGCCTGGAGAAGGCTCTTAGGCTCATCCTTGTAGTTATGTCAGTGTCGTCGAGGCACAGGTCAGGAAGCATAGTAAAACCAGAAGCAGTTTCAAAATTCACAAATAGCGTTTTATTTTTTCTCAAGAACAGCAAAATAAAAAATAAAAATTATTCAGTGTAACTATTTACAAAGGCAGTACAAACAGAGAAAACTGAGTCGTCATTCTGAGGGCATCTCTTAATTCCAAGTTTTAGTCTCAGCCTCTCAATCTCCTTGTCTCTCTAGCAAAAGCATTGCTGCTCTTTTTATAAGTCTTTGGGAACTCGTTAAAAGAGCCTGCTTCTCACAGAATGTTCCTGTAAGTTTACAGAATGTTCTCGTCAGTTTCATTCCTTGCAGGTGCAGCAAAACAGTATATAGTGTCCTAGAACTGACCTCTTGTTTACAACTCTGCCAAGGGGTTAAAAACTGCATCTTGGGTTCGTGCATCTCAGGTTCACCCCCTTGGGTTCCAAATAGCTTCTTGCAATCATTTCAACAGTATAACTATATGTAAGCATTAAACCACGACACAGCATGGTTCTACTGTTGCATTAATCCATGGTTGGGCTGGTAGGCGCACAAGGCCAAAGGCCAACTGTGTCCAACCTGCCAACCATGGATTAATGCCACAAGTAGAACCATGCTCTGGAGTGGTTTAATGCACTTGTAACATGGCAATGACTATACAACTAATATTGTCTGAATAAATGAGAACAGATAGACTGATTTAGTTTTGGAATGCTTTATGCTGAACTGTTAAACACGGCATACACACAGTACAAAATAATTGGAACACACCTATTGGAAATATTATGGCTGCTACTTAACATTTGCAAAAATAGCCTTCATTACAAGTTTTAACCTTCCTAACATCAAAACATATTTTAAAACTTTTCAAACTCTTAGTTAACTTTTTACACTAGGTTCTTCGATTTTCACGTGTGTCTTACAAGATATGGGTTGCACTGCATGATGGAGTCATGCTACAGTATAGCTTCATGTTTTGTTCCTGCAGTTCCCTTGGCAGGCCAACAGATGGCTGTGAAACAATGCTAGCAGCACAGCACTGTTTTACAGCCAAGGATTTTTAGATCTATTTCCAAATATACTGAATTGAGCCAATCTGAAAAACTTTCATAGATCAAGTACTATTTTTGTGAGTATTAACTTCATGTTATTCCTCTCTAAATTATCTAGCTCAGCAGGTGATAGAACATGACGTTTACTGCTCTCACCTTTCAAATACTTGCTTTGACTAGTACTGTTACTATCTCTTTGATTTCCTTTTGTTTTTCTCACTATTTTTTCTTTCCACCCATATAAGCAGCCTCTTTGTTTGATCTTGGTTTATCTCACTGTTTGTTATTTTTGCTTTCTGTTACAGAAGGTGCAAGGCTCATCTTTATCATAGTGTGTATTTACCAAGGTAGTGATGCCCACTACTCCACACACAAAAAAGTTGACATTAAAATTATGTATTGCTCTCCTTCTGTGCTTCATTTGTGAATGGTGATCCAGTAGGTGGATGGGTGGGAAAATCAGGGAATTCTGCTGTTTTACAATAGCTGTGAAATGATGCTAGCAGCACAGCACTGTTTGACAGCCATCTGTTGGGCTGCCATGGGAAATGCACTTGAGCAAAGAATTGCTGGAGCAAGCATGGATTATTACAGAACTGTGCTATGCATTTTATTGTGGTTCATACTGGTATTACACAAGCAACCATAGTTCTACTGTGGCATTAATCCATGGTTGCTTAATGGTCAGCTGTTGCTGTTTATGCAATCCATGTTAGTTATTTTAGTTTCTTGTTTACAGCCATGTTACAAACTGTTTTAAACAAAGGGATCCCAGTTTCACATACAATTTTACATGGAGATTCAAATATATTTTTATACCCACAGATATGCAAGGTGGAAGAAAAGACAGAACAGCAAGGGAAGGCAGAGAGATAGCGAGAGGCAAAGAACTGCGAAACCGTTGGGAGTGATCAGTTCCTAGGTCTCACAAGAACATTTGGTTGTGCAACCAGACAGAGAAGAGACAGAAAAGGAGAGGACAGAACAGACCCTTGCATTTAAACTCTTTCTGCATAACAAATGGGACAGAGCCTTATTCAACCCTGTCACAGTTCAGACGTTCTAGCTGAAGGTGGGAAGACTGACGTCAATTGCGGCAGTAGGTTCTGGGCCAGATAAGAATGGATAGTAGAGAGTAGGAGGGATTGTGCAAGGTATCAGCAACAGTTCAAGCCAGCAGGTAGGAGCACCACGCTTGTGGTGGGAGCCAGTTAAGGGACTGGTAAAGAGAGCAGTGGTGAGTGAGAAGAGGGCCATGGAGGGCAAGGCAGCATATATGATTGTAGGTAGCGTCCAGGTGGTTCAGGTTGGTAATGGAGGTGAGGGAGTACATAGTAAAGGAGGGGGAGGAGGTTGCCACAGGCAACAGCAAGACGGGCTTCCGCCAAGAGGTGGCCGATCGGGCAATAACAGAGCCCTATCTTCTGGTTGATGCATCTGATCAGTGAGGCAACGCGGTCAGTGTAGGTTAGGGACGGGTCCAAGATTACCCCCAGATACTTGAAGGCGGGAACAGTGTCACGGGGAGATCCATCTGGGGACTTGACAGTGAGAAGGCCGCCATTGTGGACAAGAGCAGAGAATGGCCTTTGTTTTGGCAGCATTGACCAACAGTTTGTTGGTGGAGAACCAACAATATGCCTTGCAGAAATCATCGGTAAGAGTGGTGGATAGTGAGAAGGGGGAGGGGTCACCTTGGTATAGTATTAAGTCGTTGGCATAAAGGAGTGATTTACAGGATAGGCCCTCTGACAGGAGAGAGTTATTGGAGAGGTAAATGAGGAGGAGGCCAAGGACAGATCCCTGGAGGACACCCACAGAGACAGGCAAGAGGTGGTACCACCAAGCCAGACCATATGTGTTCTACCAGAGAAGTAGTTAGTGAGCCAGGTGGTGGAGGCAGGGGAGAAACCAAGGATGTCGAGTTTTGCTATCAGGATGTTGTGATTTACAAGGTCAAATGCCTCGGACAGATTTACAAACACTGCACCAGTTAGCGTCCCTTCATCCATATTCCTCTGCAAAATATCAGTGAAGATGACAAGGGCCATGGTAGGGAACCATGTGATAATAGTGAGAGCATTATAGCACACAGCATAAGAGCGAAGCAAAAATGAACCGCACTATGGCGACCAGCAAAATCAACTCGTTTCACCAAATACTGGCCAAAAACAACTTTAAATCTCCTACTTCTGCAGGGGGCTGCGCCACCCGCACCCCCAAACTTTAGATTACAAACTCCAAGGGGGGAGGGTGATACACTGACGGGAAAATTCCAAAGGGAGGGACATATTGGGGAGGAGGGGTATGTTAGAAAGGGCAGCGGTAAAGCAGGCAAGCTCTGGTGATCAGAGAACACAGCAGGATAACAAATTCCTCACGTACAACACAAAACAAAAAAACAAACACATTTACTCACCCGAATTAACCAACAAAAACACTAGTACCATATCCAGCATCGAACCCAGGCCAGCCAGGCTCGCAGGAGGTGACTCTCTCCTCTACACCAGGTGGCTAGCTTGAAAATAGCCGCTCACACAAACCCCTACATAATTTCCAGACCATGCTACCCCCTACCAGTTCGCTGCTACTTACAGTCGCTCTACATGCACAGCAGCCCTTTTTACTGCTGCTCCATAACAACAATCGCTCTTTTCCTAGTCGCTCATTTATCTTCGCCCAAACTAAGTCGCTCATTTACTCGCTCAAATGACGGGTTACCAGTGGTAGTGCTGTGCCCCTTCCGGAAACCATGTTGCTGAGGGCAAAGGAGATTATATCTGGAGATATGCTCTGTAATTTGGTAGTTTACTGCCTTCTCTAGGAGCTTACCATGATAGGGCAGAATGCAGATGGAACGGTAGTTGTTCATAAGACTAGGGTCGCCTGATTTATGAATGGGAACAATTTTGGCCTGCTACCAGAGGGGACACAGGCTGTAGCAAGGGAAAGGCTGAAGATGAAGGTGAGTGGATAGGCAATGTCCTAGGCCACTCATCTTAAGAAGCAGGGGGGCTAGACAGTCACTACCAGCACTCCCTCAGGATGGTATATGAGGAGGAGCTTAAGTGTCCCAGGAGGAGAAATGGTCTTAGAATAAGAAGGGGGGATAGTAGGAGGGGAAGGTGTAGGAGGGAACAAGGTACTTAAATAAGCCATTTGTGAGGGTGCAGGACTTTCATAAGTCACTTGTGGCTTTGTCACTCATGAGTTATCAGGGAATGCATTAACCCCCTACTGAAGTCCGCAAATGGGATTTTTGAGGATTTTGAAGCACAACACTAAAAGCAGTGCTTCAGCACTGATACTTTATAATGAAAAGTTTGCATCAATATCATTAGTACAAAAAGTACTGGATTATGTTGTGCAAAGCCACTCTAGAAATGTCTGACCAAGATCTTCTGGTCCAACCCCCAACATCTGAAGCAGAGGGTCAAACTGACTTCCACTTTACTAGTGTTAGTGCAAGCCCCAAGTTATGGTACTGCCCCCTCACACTTGAAGATAAACTGTGTATTCTGAGTCAGGCCTTTCCATATCCCCTATAAGTCTTCCAAGTAAGCAATAAGACATGACCAGGTGGGCGTAGAAGAGATATTACCACATGCACAGGGCTATTGTGCAGCCTCGTGCCTTCAGCCCCTGAGCGTGCGATAATATCTGTTCTATGCACACCCTGGTGCGTCTTATGGTGCTTATAAAATGCCCCCTCCCAAAAGGAAGAAAAACACTGGAAACTGTTCTGCAGTTTGAATTATTTAAATAGTTAATGTATTCTTCCACTACAAACTGTCAACACCAATTGAACAGTCCCTAGAAACATATGAGGGAGGGATAAAGAAATAAACACCAGGGGTTGCTAACGATAACAACTAGAATGCAGCCTACCCCGTGTTGCACTGTTCAGGGGATGAAAGAAAAAAAAAACACTTGCCAATGTTTATGAAACTGACTGTCCTGCTGAAGCTTAGAGCTGCTTTAAAATTGAAGGCGCCCTGGCTGAATGTCGCTGGTTGGAACACTCGGTGGCAGTGCAGCGTTGTCTTCTGTAAAGATGTGAGCTTCACTTCTGTGTAGATTTCCTTGTGAGGTTTCTTCTTCGTTGTGCAGGCGTGTATGCGGCGAACTCTGGGTGGCAGTGCAACGTTGTCTGGGTTGCATCTGACAGCTGCGTTTCTTTCTGGATTTCCGCTGGATGTTTCCTCATTGTTGCGGTCACCGAGCATGCGGCTCCACTTTCTTTGGTCCACTTCTGGATTTCCATTAGATGTTTCACCATTGCAGTCACACAGTATGCGTCTCCACTTTCTTCAGTCTGCATAGGAAGTAGAGCAGTTTGCTTTGAAGCTCATTTCATTGCAGTGCCCCATTATGGCCATCATCTCTCTGCTTTCTAGTCCTGCACTGGACAGTAACTGGGCTGCAGTGGCCGAATTGAGTGATTTGTGTATATTCTGGTGAGTGACTTCTTTACTCAACTGGGACATAAATGTAGAGAGGTAGTTTAATCCCACTGGCTCCTTGCAATACCAGACAGTGGCAGTGTCCAGAAATAATTGTGTTAGTCTGCGAGAGTTACAATAGAAAGACTGGGCATCAGGTGGCAGTTTGGATATGTATTGTTTTAAACTTGCGACTGGACAGTTGGGTGAGTCAGGGACAGAGTAAATAAAGCCACGTTGTGCTTCCCTGTTCGATTCCATGGGGTCTCCATGATTTTTAGTATATTCATTAAAACAACTCAAGGCTGCAAACTCAAAACCTTTTTTATCCACTTTGAACCCAAAACTTTTTGGCTGTAAACGTCTTAGACCTTCCCTTCCTTGCCATATACAACTGAACATCCAGCCAGACTTTCTGAACCAAGCCTGGCGTGGTGTTTGGAGACAGCACAGGAGAGTCTCTTGTTTTTTTTTTTGTTTTTTTTTAATCAGATTTGCTTATAGCAGGATGATATTTGGCCGAATCTTTCTGATATTTCTTGTATTTTTTCATTACTGCAATGAAGACGTTGCTGGTTGAGAAGGCAGGATTAGAAATTATGTTTCTGCCTATTGACACACAGTTTAGATGGTGATTTAAAGCAGCTCTGAAACTACAGAAGCTGCTGAGGGAATACTCTCTGCTGTCTGAGTTGCTCATCTCGGCATAAAACGAATGGAACATTTCATTCAGAAACTCAGGACTAGCAGTTTTAAAATCAAACTGTACAATCTTGGCTTTTTTCCAACCGTTAAATTCATGTAAAGCCCAGTTTGTGGTTCTTCTAGTGTTTGTCTCGTTTCTGGCATACTCTATTTTGTTCAGCTGAGTTTCTGTTAATGAGAGGTGCCTACTGCTGACTACCACACTGAGGCATTTTCTGTCACAGAATTACTTGCAGTTATTGAGGGAGGACTTTCTGTTACTGATTCCTGTTCTTCTTCCATCATGTTGTTGAAAAAGGACTATTTCTGATGGTCAGCACTTTTTATTGCCATGCATGGAACACTTTTTTTTTTTTCCATATATAGTTTGTATTTTTCTTTTAACTCCCCTTCCCCCTGGGGCCATGGCATACACATGTACGTGCGTGGAGGTGCACGCACATGCCAGGATCCAGTGGCCCCCTCCACCCCTCCCTGGACCTTCATCATCACTCCTAACCGCCTACGCTACCCACCGGGTTTCCACCCGGTGGGAGCAGGACTACAGCAGAGCAGGCATCCACCGCATGGAAGGGAGAGCCAAGGCTCAATCCTGTTCCAACCCCCTCCCCCCAGCCGGCACCCAAGAGGTCTTTCCCGAACCCAGGTCGTAGGCGTGGTGCGAGGAAAGGTGCCAGCACCTCAACCCTCTGCGCCACCTGGCCGACGTGTGGAACACTTCTGATGCATGGCAACTGACCAATCAGGAAACAGAATCATCCATGCCCATTTCATAATAAGACTTAAAGGATGTCTGGACTTAGAGAAGGCAGTATAGCGCAGTGGTTTAAGGCTCTGAGCTGCAAATCTGGAGACCTGGGTTTAAATCCCACAGCCCCCCACTTGCATACTGTGTGACCCTGAGCAAGTCACTTAACTTTCCTGTGCTCCCAGGTTGCATCTGTAAACAAGCTTTCAGCTTAGTGTCTCACACCTGGTTAAACAATTGGAGAAAAAAAAATCCCTTTGAAATAGTAAATTTAACAGGATCACCACCTCTATGGAACCTGGTAGCAACAGAGGTATAGATTTATACATCATATATGAAACTGTTAGGGAATAGATTAAGGGACCATGATAAACATAGGGACCTAGAGGGAATAAAGCAGGCCAGAATTAGCCCACTGAAACCAGTAAATAAAAATAAGTCACAAATTTGAACTTCATCTCAGTATCTTGTAAGACCCCACCCATATTAAGGAAACTTTCATAAGATATAGACTGGCATGTTTTGATTCAAATTTAATACCAGCAAGATATCCTGGGCAGTCTAACGACTATGAAAGTAGATTATGCAACTGCAGATAATGTTGCCCACAGGATATACTTCATATAATTCTGTTTTGCCCTTACTATGAGGAAGCAAGGAAGAAATAGTTGAGATATTATTTGTCAAAATCTCTTGCTCACACAAATCATCAATTAAAATCTGTTATGAACTGATCATAAACTTATTTTAAGATGCGCCAATCTATTCAATGATGTTTCGAAGAAAAATAAAATGTACTACAACTGAGAGGCTGACATTCATAAATCTTTTTTGACCATAAGGTCTTTTTCTCTAATAGGGATGGGAGATTATAAACACTATTTATGAGGCAGGATGTAGGTAAACAGACCCGCGTTACTCATAAAAGAGTAAATGGTTTGCTTCACGTGGGGTTCTGCATAGTTTTTAAGGCTAATAAATGAGCACATCGCACCACATTGCCAAAAATGGTATTCTGAATCAACTTGCCTTGAAATAACTCTGTTACTTAGCCTGAATAAGAATGATCACTGCTTCTGGACAAACCCAAAGCTATTTGAATACCTCTATGGTTAAAACCTCTATAGATGGCTCTATGCATATATCCCTCTCCTGCAGACACTTGAAATATTTTATCACTCACTGAACTACATTGTGATTGTTGTACTGCCTGTTTTTTAACATATGTTTAAGTGTTTTCATGTTTTATTCATTGTTCAATAGCATTTTCTTGCTCAACATAAATAAGGAACTACCACTACAACCATAAGAGATGGGAACAGTCTTGCCATCAGCAGTAATCTATACAAAAGCAGGAACACAGAGGAAGCAGGAAACTACAGACCAGTCAGCCTGACCTCAGTAGTGGGAAACATCATGAAAACACTACTGAAGGAAAGAACAGTGGAACACCCGGTTGCCAACAGTCTACAGAACCCAAGGCAATAAGTTTTTTTTTTGTTTTTTTACTAGGAGGAGGTCATGCCAGACTAACCTCACTGAATATTTCGACTGGGTGACAAGGGAGGTATGTGGGGGGGGGGGGGGCAGTGGACATGGCCTACCTAGACTTCAGCAAGGCTTTTGACACTGTGCCACATAGAAGGTTGTTAAACAAGCTGGGGAGGATGGGAGTGGGAAGGACGATGGTGCAATGCGGTGGGGAACTGGCTGGATGGTAGAACACAGAGGGTGGAGTAAATGGCTGTCACTCCATAGAGGTAAGGGTGACCAGAGGGGTGCCACAGGGATCAGTGCTAGGTCCAGTCATCTTCAACATCTTTATCAGCAACATTAAAGAAGACCTAGAAGGGAGGCTTTGCCTGTTCACTGATGACACAGAGCTCTGCAATAGGGTGGACACACTGGAGGGTATGAAAAGTAGGGTTGCCACCTTTGGATGAGGTAAAAACTGGATGCTAAACCACACCCCAAACTCCGCCTCTGGCTCCACCCCTTTTTATGACTGGCGAGTATATTGCTCCTCTTCCAAAGCCATTTGTAATGTTGGAATAGACGTTACTAGTGACAGGAAATCATTTTTATACTGTTATTTATTTGATGTATTCATTCAGGTATTTATTTCTATTCTTTGGCAACCAGGTTAACTCCCATAGGCCAATAGCCCATTTTACAGGAGTGACCCAGGAGCACAGGAAGGTTAAGTGACTTGGAGGTTGTGGAAAACAAACTCAGGTCTGGTGAATGTGCCAAGCTCATCCACGGCTTATTGCTCAGCCCTCTGTTAAACACTCCCATTTTCCTTTCCATGTCAGTCAGGTATTCTTATGATTTGACCAATTTTTGATAACTTAATTATCAATGCTTGTGGTACCCTTAATACTGCACTGTGTCCCCCTTTACCTCAGCAGTTACTGCTGTTTCTTTTCATATTTCTAAGGCATTCCACAATTTCAGATACACCATTCCATGCTGTTTATCTGAATGACCTGTAAAAGTGTAGCTAACATCATGGAATGTTCGGGTAATACAAAACAATTAGAGTAAATGTGGTGATAAAGGCAATAAAAGTTAGATTATTAATTTAATAAAAATTGGTCAAAAACATACCAGACTATAGGACAAACAAAAAGAAATGCATGACAGCACATAAAGGTGTAAAAGCTGTTTCCTGTCATAGCAGTAAAAGACCATACTTAAAATGCAGAGTTGAAAAGATTAGGTTAATTTACTGCTAATGATCTTAATGGCCATACTTTACAGCTCTCAGACAGTCTGGTTTTACAAACAAAGGCAGGTCTGAATGACTGTGACATCAGAACTTCTTTGAAACCTGGACATGCAATGCAGCCAAAACAATGAATAATTTGGTACATCAGTTTTAAGAGTATATGAACACACAAAATGACCCAAAAACTGGACTGCATTTAATCAAAACCGGATGACCGGATAAGGACCCTAAAAAAACAGATTATCCGGTGAAAAACCGGATAGGTGGCAACCCTACTGCCAAGTACTCCCCCAATGCAGTCACATTTCTCCTAGTGCCAAGTTGTGTGCCACAAATAACGAAAAACAGTGCCACAATGAAAGGAACAGGGAGTACTGGCCTTTTGCAACACAGACTAGCAGACTGCGCAATGGAGATCCTCCCTCGCTGACTGCCAACTGATTACTGCATCATGTGCACTCAGCACAGAAGGATCACAAGCAGCCAATCAGGAGGCATGAATGGGTCACATGCTTCTCTTCTGTATGTGAAGACCCATAAGCTGTCCGCAGTGCCGCCTGACTGGAAGCCTGAACTTCTGCACAGAGATCTGCCAGCCCCTGACTGTACAGCCGCTCGCTGCAAACACGCTCCCCACCCCCAGCCCAGAATGAAAGGTAAGGGCTGCTGCACTCGCTCTCTGCTGCCACCATAACTGCACGGTTAAATAGTGTACTGTGGTTCAGCATTTCCACAAGGAAATGCAGAAAGGAAAATTATATTTCCAGCAGCCTTTCTGCATTTCCACGGAAATATGGAAAGGTTATATTTCGAGCCCTGCATGCACAGTGCAGGAGAGAAAGGACTGATTAAATAAGTCACAAACAGGGCTGATGCACCCAGTTTAAGAAATTTAGGCTCAAAGGTGTCATGTCCTATGGAACTCTCCACTTTCAAGGCAGCAAGGAGTCTCTGGATCTCTTTAAGGGTGGCCAGCTTCAAATGGAATGATGGGCAAGCCCCGAGTCACAAGTGGCAGGAGGGGGAACAGGAGTATTGTGGAAGAGCGATGTACATTTAAGGTCAGTGAAAAAGGCATCAAATCCAGCAGCAATTGACGAGGGTTCAGCAAGGGAGCTGCTTTGGACCGTGATGGTATTGGGTAGTTCAGCAGCCCTCCCTTTGAGTAGTGAGTTCACCTGCCTCCAGAACGCTTTGGGGTTGCAGAGGTGTTCAGTTTGTAGAGCTTTAAAGTGATGATGTTTAGCTTTAAGGAAGGAGTTTCTGCACTTATTTTTGAGTTGTCTATAGTACTACCAATCTGAGGGTAGCCCATTATTTTTGTAAGTGCACCAGGCCCTGTCGCGGGAGGACATTAGCAGGAGTAGGTCTTTATTGACCCAAGGAGCCTTTATACCCTTGGATCTACATTTTTTCAGGGGAGAGTGGCTATCAACTATATTGGAGAAAGTGGAGATAAAGAAATCCAGGGCTAGACCGATACCAGAAAGAGTACTGATGGGGCTACAGTCCATGTTGTGACTAGAGGAAATAAAGTTGTTATGATCAAACCTGGACATATTTCGGATGAAGAAGATCTTAGGAGAGGGGTTAGGGTAGTTTCTCCAAACACAGTATGTAGGAGGATGGTCACTTATACAATGAGATAACACATCCACCGCTCTGATCTTAAACGGGTAGCTGGTAATAATCCAATGCAGAAGAGTACGATTTCCAGACTTAACATTAATCTGTGTTGGCTCAAGAATGAGTTGAGTTAGGTTGGAATCAGCTAATGATGAGCGAGCTTTGTCAGCCACTGAGGTAAGCCAGTTAGTGTTAAAGTCTCCACAGAGGACTAGGTCCTGGTGAGGGATGTTAGCAAGGGAGGTGGGGGGGGGACAGAAGGAGCCTTGCTAGTGGGTAAGTAGGCACATCCAATGATACATTTCTTAACGTTACCAAGAGTCAGGGAAAGGAATATGAATTCCACGGGGAAGGTTCCAGAGTCAGGCACAGGCAGCTCGATGGCATCGAAGTCAGCACAAGCGTATATAAGGACCCCTCCAGCTTTTCTGCCCAGCCTATCCTTCCTAAAGCAGTTGTATCCAGGAAGTGCCATCTCATGCTGTTTGACATCAGGCTAAAGCCATGACTCTGAGATGCAGAGTACATCAGTGAACTTTTGAGTGACCCAGGCCTCCAGTTCAGCCATTTTAGTGCAAAGGCTGCAGATATTCATGTGAGCTATTAACAGACCTTTGGGTGTTGACAGGGTAGGAGTAATGGGGTCATGGGAGCATACAGGGTAGAGGGGCCAGGATTTAACTCAATATCCCCCGCACAGGCCAGGAGGAGGCAGACAGATATTCGGACACCAGATGCAATGCATAGTAACACCATGATGCATGCAGTAGAAGCAGCAGAAGTCTTGAGTGAGAAATTCTGGTGGGGACCGGAGCCCAGGGAGCTTTTTATTTACTTTTAGGTCATTAGCTTGAAACCAAGCCAAGACTTTACTGAAGTCCTGTTGGAGAGGAGCTTGCACGTCCTTTGCAGAGGACCCCAATGCGAAGATGACGGTGTCATCCGCGTACACATGAATGTGTGAATTGGAAGAGATGGAGGGGAGATCATTAATAAATAATGAAGTGTAAAGGGCCAAGAACTGACCCCTGGGGGACGCCTGCCAGAATGGGGAGAGGAACAGTTGCCCAATTGTACTGATTGCTGTCTTCCAATAAGACAGGATTGAAACCATTGTGTGGAGGGGGATGCCAGTTGAGTGGAGTTTATTTAATAAGAGCGTGTGCAAGACAAAATCAAAGGCCTTGGCAAGGCCAATGAAAATGGCAGTGGTGATATGGCCTTTATTCATGGCTGAGTGGATAGTGTTTGTGACACGCAGTAGGGAAGAGACTGTGGAGTGCTACTTTCTAAACCGTGACTGGTGTGGGGAAGAGTATGTCAGTGGAGGTGGAGAAGTCCAATAATCTTGAGTAGACTAGGGAATTCCTGGATCTTGGTGAGTGAGAGGAGAAGAGAGATGGGTCAGTAATTTCCGGGTGATGACAGGTCTCCAACCTTGTGGAGGGGTATTACGCAGACTGTGTTCCAGAGGATGGGGGCAGTGCAGGTGGTGAAAGAGAGGCTAAAGAGGTACACAAAAGATGTGACTATGGCTGTTGCAGAGAGGTGTAGTAGTTTAGGATGAAGCCCATCTGGGCTTGATTTGTTTGAATGTTGTGAGTTCAAGGCCTGGAAGACTTCCAGAGGAGAGATAGGAGGGATGCAGTATCCAACCTTTGAGGGAGAAGAGGAAGGGGAGGACTTGGGGCAGGGGTGGGCAGGAGGGCACAAGTGGTGAAGAATGTGTTAAAAATTGTTGCCACGGAATATGGATCAGAGATGGATGAGCCATCAACCTGGGGAGGAGTGAGGATCAATGAGTGAATGAACTGTCTTCCAGAAGGAGGAGGGTGTGCTTGAGTTTAAATGAAGAGGATTTTCAAAATATGTGAATTTGGCAAGAAGAGTGGCTTTCAAGCACATGTTTCTTATGGTTTTATAGTTGTGAAATTTGCTTGAGACTGGGAGGACTATTATCAAGCCCAGGCCTGGTGCCAAGATTTGCACATGGAAATGAGTTTGGGTACAATCCAGGGGTGGTGAGACTGCTTGACACAGATCTTTTTTTTTTTTTTTATCAGAGCATGGTGGTCCCAGACCTGATGAAAGGTGGTCAGGAGTCAATGTCGCTTGCAGAACAGACAAGAGACCAGTCCGCTAAAGCAAGGTCGTGAAGAACGGCATTTGTGTCTAGAGCTTGGATTGGCCAGATGCTGATATACTTGGGTGCAGAATGGGGGAGATGGACTTTTCTTATGTAGAAAGTTACACAATGGTCGCTTAGTGCATCTGGAAGAACATCAGCAGCAATGATGCGGTGTGGGTGGGATGAGAGAATTCAGTCCAAGAGGGAGTGATTTGAGGAGCGAGGGTTGTATTGGATAGGTTCATTGACTAGCTGTGTGAGGTTGAGGGATTCAATTCTCTGGATGGATGGCTTTGATAATGGGAAGAACCAGTCCAGACTGAAATTGCCCATCAATATAAACTCACCATGACTTGTAAGGGAGATAACAGAGGAGATGCACTTTATGAGTGACTCCGTGGTAAGTCTGGGTGTGGCATATATAGCAGTGACAGACAGATAGGGAGGAATTCAAGGTTGTGAGTGCTACCAGATACTCAGGTGAGTCAGGACTGGTGTTTTGGAAGGTGATGGAATGGTGGATGTACATGGCTACACATGTTGCCAAAATTTAAATTTTGATTACTTCCCTCTAATTTTAAAAATGGAAATTACGTACCTACCGTAATTCTTGATCTTCTTGGACGAAGTCTCCACCACTCATTCACACTTACGGGGATCTACGCCGGAGGCGCTAGGACCCAGTGGGAGCAAACTTTTTGCAGAGGGTCGGCACCAGAGATGGAGCCACGGAGTGGCGCGCCAGCATCAGTCAGGCAGCAATGACTATCTCGGTGTCGACCGGCCCAACCACCCTCAGTACCTTCCCCGAGGAGGTGCAGCGCAACTAACCTAGAAAGACTAGTCTAACACAAATCGGACATAAGATAGTCTGAAAGACCCATATAACAAGGGTCAACAAAGAAGTCTTCACAGCCTAAACACTGAGGGAGTGAAGACCAAAACAGAGAGTTGAGCTCAGGGTATGGAGGGTGGGCGTGTGAATGAGTGGTGGAGACTTCATCCGAGAAGATCAAGAATTACGGTAGGTACGCAATTTCCATATCTTCCTGGACATAAAGTCTCCACCACTCATTCACACTTATGGGAGAGTACCGAGCTAAAAATCACCCGAGAGGGCGGCAGGAAAACCAAAAGCTCATGAATTCAGGACAGAAGTCCATTAAGGATAGTCCTGCCAAATAAAAGGTTTCGTCTGGCATGGACGTCCAGCGCATAGTGCTTAACAAAAGTATGCACTGAGCTCCAAGTAGCCGCATTGCAAATGTCTGCAATGGGCACGTTGTGGATTTCCACCAGGGATGCCGCGACTGCTCTAGTAGAGTGCGCATACACTCTGCCCTCCAGCTTGACCTGCACCATGGAATAACAGTGGTGAAGACATGCCATCAGCCATGCTGAGATGCATCTGATAGCGACAGGCTGACCCAGCCAGGTCTCGCTGAGGGAGACAAACAGTTGTTGAGCTTTGCAAATTTCCTTCGTTCTATCTAAATAGAAGCGCAAAGCTCTTTTAACATCTAAAGAATGATCAGCAAAGTAAGTAGGTAAGACCAAAGGTTGGTTTAAATGGAATTCTGATAAAGCCTTAGGGAGGAACCTAGGATGGGTCCTAAGAACTACTTTATCCTTGTGAAATACAGTGTACGGAGGGTCTGTTACCAGAGCAGGTATTTCAGAAACTCTGCAGGCCAAGGTGATGGCCACCAGGAAGGTCATTTTCCCAGTGAGGAATTTCAATTTGCAGGTAGCTAGTGGCTCAAAAGTTTTTCTAGTGAGTATGTCTAGCACGAGATAAATGTCCCAGGCTGCAACTGGACATCAGACAGGGGGTCTGGTATACAGAATACCCTTAAGAATCCTCTTAACTACCAGTAACTGAGCCAGAGATGAGGAAAGTAATGGCTCATGATAGGCTGAAATGGCACAAAGGTGAACTTTGATTGTAGAGTATTGAAAACCTGAATTTGAGAGGTCTAAGAGGTACTCTAAAACTTTGTTGGGTGGGCAGAAAAGGGATTAAAGAGGATCCTGCATACAAAGGAAAAAACACTTCCATTTTGCAGTGTAAATCTTTCTGGTTGCTGGCTTTCGTGCAGCCAAAAGAATGTCAGAAACTCTCCAAGAGGCATTGAACCTATTCACCTCTATCTCCTCAGGAGCCAAGCGTGAAGATGAAGCGACCTCAGATTGGGATGGACCAGAGGACCCTGGGTCAGAAGGTTCATCTGAAGGAGAAGCACCTTGGGAGGGGTTTCTGCCATACTGTTGAGTAATGGAAACCATATCTATCGAGGCCAGAAGGGAGCAATGAGAATCATCTTGTGTCCCTGAGACTCGAATTTGAGGAGTACCCTCTGGATTAGGGGAAGAGGAGGAAAGGCGTATAGAAAGTGTTTTGTCCACTGCAGCCTGAATGCATCCAGACAGAAAATTACAGGCCCTGGATTTCTGGAGCAGAAAAGAGGCAGTTTTGTGTTGAGTGGGGATGCAAAAAGGTCCAGGTCTGGAGTTCCCCACTCTGCGAATAGCGACTGAACTTTGGTTGAGTAGAGAGACCACTCGCAAGGGTCTGCCTCTGTTCTGCTGAGACAGTCTGCCAGTTTGTTCTGTATTCCCGGCAGGTAGACCACCTGAATAAGAGCCTTGTGATCTAGGCACCATTCCCACACTCTCATTGCTTCCCTGCACAAGGGATAAGAGTGTGTGCCGCCCTGCTTGTTGATGTAATACATCACTACCTTGTTGTCCATCTGAAGGAGAATGTTCTTGTGACAAAGAATGTCCTCCAAGGCCCAGACTGCATAGATGACGGCTCTCATTTCCAGGACAACTATGTGAAGCTGAGGTTTGACCTGAGTCCACGTACCCTGAGTGTGGAGATCCTGACAGTGAGCTCCCCATCCCGACAGAGACACATCTGTGGTGACAGAAATCTGATTATCCAGAGGAGCAAAGGGGTATCCTTCCAGAAGATTGTCCTCTTGCGACCACCAGGTGAGCGACCTCCTGAGAGGTTATGCCACCTTAATGAGAAAGAACTGAGGATGAGTAGTCGGGGACCAATGAGTACTGAGCATCCCCTGAGACGTTCTCATGTGGAGACATGCTAGGGGCACCGTGAACACTGAGGAAGTCATAAGGCCTAACATCCGTTGCATCGAGATAGCTGGAACTGAGCTGTTTTCTCTGATGTGTCAGGCCATCTGTTGGATATCGCTCCTTCTGTCCTCTGGAAGAAAGGCTTTTGCACAGGTGGTATCCAGAAGGGTTCCTATAAACAGGAGGTTCTGGGAGGGCTGTAGCTGAGATTTCTTCAGATTTAGCAGGACTCCCATGGATGGGAGAAAATCCGAAGCCATAGCTATGGCATCGAGAGTCTGTTGTCTGGACGGAGTTGCTAAAAGCCAATCGTACAGATAAGGGAACACTGGCATTCCGATTTTTCTGAGATGTGTTGCGAGACTTGCAAAACACTTTGGTAAAAACTTGTGGCGCCGAGGATAGCCCAAAGGGCAGGACTCTGAACTGATAATGTTGGCCCAAAGCCACAAATCTTAGGTGTTTGTGATGTTTTGGGTGAATAGGAATATGCTGGTAAGCATCCTGCATGTCCAGGAAAGCGAGCCAATCATGCTGATGAAGCAAGGGCAACAGGGTTCCCAGTGACATCATTTTGAACTTTTCCTTGGAAAGAAATCTGTTCAGTTTTCTGAGGTCCAAAATGGGACGCTTACCCCCAGTTTTCTTTGGAACAAGAAAGCAGTGGGAGTAGAACCCTGTGTTCCGTTGATCCAACGGAACTATTTCTACTGCCCTGTTGTTCAGAAGGCCTTGTATCTCGGAGGCGAGAAGTTCTGACTGAACTATCAACAGTCTGGGCTGTCGTTTGGGGAGGAAGATCTGAAGCAGTCTCTAAAAGATTGAGGGAATATCCCTCACGGATTATCCAGAGGACCCATTTGTCTGATGTTATAGATTTCCACTGGTTGTAGAATTGAGTCAGACGACCTCCCACTGCTAAGGAGTCACCCTCCGGCAGCTGAGGTGGGACTTGGGCCAGAAACTCAGAAGGCAGCACTGGGCGCTTTGGGTCCTTGTGCTTTCTGTTGCATTTTCTTTTGAGGCTGAGGGGCTTGATTTTTATTAAAACCTCCCCTGCTGTTGCCTCGAAAGGACTGACGGTTATGAAACTGGCATTTCTTAACACCCTCCCCCCCCCCAGAAGGGGCGGGAGGAGGTTGAGCCAATTTAATGGCTGACCTAGTCTTTTGTGTGGCCTCTAGATCTTGTTCTACTTGAGGACTGAAGAGATACACATCATCGAAAGGCAACGCCATGACCTGTTATTGGGCATCATTCGTGAAACCTGAAGTGCGCAGCAAGGAGTGGCGGCGAGTACAGATGCCTGCCGCTACCGCCTGTGAAGCAGTATCGAAAGCGTCCATAGCTGCTTTAACCTGCTGGTTGTTGGACTCGATACCCCTGGTTATGGTTTGAAGTAGCTCCAAATTAGTGTCAGACTCCGGCAGAGCTTCTACCATTTGTTTGAGCGAATGCCAAAGAACATACTCATATTGAGAAAAATAGCCCTGGTAGCTGGCAATATGCATACTCAGGGTAGAGGCAGCAAAGACCCTCTTACCTAAGGTGTCTATCTTGTGAGATACTTTGTTTATAGGCCGGGCTGAAGATGCCTGAGGGAGGACGACCTTATCATTCTCCGCCAGGACAACAATAACATCTGCAAAGGCCTGGGAGGTCAAGATGGGTCAATCCTTGGGAGCAGCATACTTACCATTTATGGATTTAGCCACAGAAGGAATGAGAGCGGGATTATTCCATACCATTTGAGAAAGCATTTCAAAGGAGGGTTGTACCGGAGGAGTCAACTTCATAGGGATCTCAGGAACATGGAGGTACTGGAGTCTTCCAGGATCGATATGTGTAGTCTGGAGAGAAAGAGTGGAATTTAAATTTTTCAGCAGAGACTTAAAAGACAGGTCTTCAACCATAGGCTCTACTACAGGATGAAACCCTTCCACATCACCCAGGCGAAGGTCTGGATCAGGCTCAATGTCATCTCCTGACAGCCCAGGAGGGACTGCATGGACAGGAAAGGAGTGAAAATCAGAAGGAAATGAAGAAGGAAAAGGATTCAGAGAAGAGGAGCCCTGAAAACTGGATGATGCCCTAACAGGCCTCGGCGCCGAAAAAACGCACAGCACTGAAAAGCCGCACGAGACGCACGGCGCCGAAGATGGCACCAATGAGGCGCATGGTGCAGACAACCCCAACGGCGCTGAGGATGGTGCAGACAGTTGCACTGACGCCAAAGGCAGCGCTGAACGAGTCACTGACGCCGAAGGCGCCAAAAACATCCCAAGGCTCCAAAAAACAGGATCGGAGGAGAAGGGAGGAGGAATACCAGGAGACAGAGGCATCAGTGTGGCCCCCCTGCACCGCAGCCATGTGGGGGGGGGACACCTAAGCACGGAGTCGATGGCGCCGAAGACGGTGCCGCGCGACTAGGGAGGCCCAACCGCCCTACCCGATCCCCCGAAAAGCCCGAAGGCCCTGGAGTGACTGGGCCAGGCAGCTGGACCAACCTCCAAGCCCACTGCTCCATAAGAGCAGCCCACTGATGAAACTGCTCATCTGAAGACCTACCGGAGGGCGGGGTAGGGCTCCGGTGGCAAGAAGTCGCGACCGGAAACAGAAACCAGCGACTCTGAAGGAGGAGACCGCAACTAGCCCCAATAACCGAGCCAGTCTACGCCAAGACATGGCCAGGGTGACCTCGAGTGATGCCTTCTTTGACCTGTGGGCCGAAGAAGAGCTCGAGGCCGAACGGTGCAGAGAGTGAGACCATTTTCTTTTATGCTTCCAAGGGGACCGCCCATCCCCTTGGGCATTGGACTGTCCGTTATCAGACCCCCCCTCCCCCGGGGAGGGCGGCGGACAGACCCAGCCCGGCTGACTGAACAGCTTGCGATTTAAGTCTCCTCCCCCACCGCCACCTGACCTGCTCATGGTCTAATCTGGCCAATGTAGGCTGAGACTTCTTTTCTTTAATAAGAATAAATAAACTTAGCAATACTTATCTGAGATATTATTACAAAAAAAATCTTAAAAACTATGCTGCTAGTTTGAAGTTTGACCCCCAGGGCGGGCGAGCGACGTAGTCACTGAAGTGCACTCAACAGCGGGGAAATAAGGAACTGAGGTGGTTGGAGGGTCGACGCCGAGAAAGTCATTGCCACATGAGCTGATGCTCGCAGCTCCATCTCTGACGCCGACCCTCTGCAAAAAGTTTGCTCCCGGTGGGTCCTAGTGCCTCCAGCGTAGATCCCCATAAGTGTGAATCAGTGGTGGAGACTTTATGTCCAGGAAGATCTGCACATCCAAATGTAACCAGAGTTAAAACATTTAAACTACTATACCACATAGTCACTTCTGAAAAAGTTCATATTTGCAGCTTTAAATGGGACTAAATTAAAAGTAATCAAACTTTCACAACATTTAAAAACTACATTTTGCAAGAGTATAAATTACAAATTTATAAACCCCTGAAACTTTAAAACTAGAGAATGCAATACCAATAAATTTGGCAGGTTCTTAGACCATACTACGAGACTGTGGGTGCCAATTTTATTAATTGCTTGCTGCGAGAAATTGCAAAATAACCTCTTAAAGTCAAATCTCACGAGTCTTTGTGACAATTGTAGAATTTCATGAAAAATTCCATAAAACTGGAATTTTATAATTTCACTCAGCCTTGTCTGGGGGATTCTAATTAAAGGATGGGGCACAAGAAGCAGGTAGCATATGGGGTCACCAGGTTCTGGAGTTAGATGCACAGTTTCATCAAGAAATGGACAGCTGAGCAGGGTAGGACAACAGTGGCAGACCCCCAGGTTGGAGCAAGAAAGCACAGTGTGTCAACAATTGCAACCTGAATGCAGGATATTTAAGCAATAAGCCACAAGGGGGTGTGGGTTATCAGGGGATTTACCACGGCTGGAGTGGTTTGCCCACGAGGTGCAGCTGAGTGGAATCCACGCCAGCCGTGGTAAATCCTCCGACAACTTAGATCCTCAATGGCTTTTATTGCGATTATATCAAGTACTGCTTTTTATTATTATTTTAAAAAAAGCAATACTTGGTATAATGCTTAAATAAGCCACTCTGTAGTAGAGCAGTGTGTTTGGTTTGTTTTGTTTCCCTGATGTACGGAGCTGCTGTTTCACAGTCTCTGCTTAGCGGGAAAACAAGATGGCGGTTGGAGTTCCACGATTTCGCCATCGGATTGCTTTTTTTTGAAGATGCGGCTGGCTGGCACCTTTTGCAGTGATTAGCAGTAGATAATCAACGCAGGTAAGGTGCCAGCCTGCCTATCTGATTGGTCAGTGTCCGAGCTACATGGTATAATTAAAGATCACATCCAGTAAATTTATGATCTGGGGAGCCTGGTGTACATGCACGTCTTGGACTTAGGGGTACTCAAAAAGATGTAGTGGGGAAAGACAATGTCTTGGGCAGCAGGAAGAAAACATTCTGGCTATTCCTAGAGGGTAGGTCGACAGGAAAAGTAGTAGGTGACTCGCATTTTAAGGGAGTTTGTCACTGTAAAGTATAAAGAGGATATCAGTAGGATCAGCAGTTCTACTGAGTTAATCTGGCTATGCCAAAAGAGAAGGGGTGAGGGAGAACTGTCAACCAGAGAGGAACAGCAGGACTGCAAAAAGCTCAGCCCAGTTTATCAAATGAAGTAGTGATATGTGCACTGTTCATGTTAAATTCCACAAAACAAATTTTGGATGCCTTATCTACAATACATGCTATCATAAATATGTGAGAAAATGTTACTAATCATGTTTTTTCTTCTGCAAAATTAAAACCGCTTAACCAATTTATCCAGTTATGTTAGACACCAGGATACAGACTATGGACATGCATGTCAAATTTTAACTCTATGCATGAAAGAGCAGAGAAGTTACAAGCATTTGCATTTTTGATAGTTTTCACAAAGTTTTGAACCTCTGTGACTTAAAAATCTCTTCTCTAATTCTCTCCATATTTAGATCATTCTATAAGCATTATAAAAAGGTTACCCATACTAATTTGCACATGTCAAGCTCCAAAAATGAAAATGTTTCATGAAATTTCCTGAACAAAATAAAATGACAGATTTTGAGCATATATAATTTTGAGATGATCATATTGTCATGAGATCTGGCACATTGTTAGAGCACCCATCATCAAGAAATCATGCCAAATTTAGGATCCCTAACCCAAAAGACGGTTTAAGATACTGTATATGCAGTTAAAAATGTTCATGAAATTTCACACAAACAATAAAATGACATTTGAGCACCTATAATTTTGACACTATCCATCCAAATTTCATTTTGGCATGTCACTGGCCATTGATCCAAAGAGTATTTATTCCAAATTTTAGAGCTCTAGCTTTAATGGCGGCTGAGTTATAACCAAATTACTAAATTGTAAAAATTGGTTGAAATTCCATGGATTCAGAATTTTCCGATTCCACACAGCTCTACAGTGGAGGGAACAGAGAATATAGGGGCAGTGGAGCAGTTATGGGGATCTATTAAAGGAGGGATACTGAAAGCCCTGGAAATGTGCATAAAAAAGATTAAGATGAGCAGAAAAAGGAGGAGACCGCTTCGGTTTACAAGGGAGGTAGCGGAGGCAGTCAAGACAGGAGGAGGGCTTCCAGGAAATTTAAGAGAACAGTCCGCGAGAAGAATAGGGAGGCTTAGAGGGAGAAGAGGAGACTAGCAGGGCAAAAAGATAAGGAGGGCAAAAGCAGATACTGAAGAGAAAATAGCTAAACAAGTCAAAAGGAGGGGATAAAACATTTTTTTTAGGTATGTAAGGGAGAGGAGAAGGGCAAAGCAGGGGATTGCAAGTCTGAGGGGTGAGGAAGGGATACAGCTGGAAGGGAATCGTGAAAAAGCAGGAGGAGTTAAATAAGTACTTCTGCTTGATATTTACAGAGGAGGAAGAAGGCAGGGGACCTGAGCTGACGGGGAAGGAGGGCAAATCGGTGGATCAGAGCCCATTCACTGCATATATCGTTAGGGAGGAACTAGAAAGGTTGAAGGAGGACAAGGCAATGGGGCCAGACGGTTACACCCAGGGTGATCAGGAATGAAGGAGGAGTTGGCCGACCCACTGACCAAGCTATTCAACTTGTCTCGATATGGGACGGTGCCGGAGGACTGGAGGAGCAAGGACGTAGTGCCTTTGCAAAAGGGAAGAAGTAGGGAGGTGATGGAGAACTATCATCCTGTCAGCCTCACCTCGGTGGTGGTGAACGTAATGGAGGCACTAATCAAGGAGAGGGTGGTGTTACTACCTGGAGGAAAGTGGCTTACAGGAAAGCAGACAGCATGGCTTCACGAAGGGAAAGTCATGCCAGACAAACCTGATTGAGTTCTTCAATTGAGTAACGCACATGGTTGACCAGGGATGGGAAAATGGACGTGGCCTGTCTGGACTACGGTAAGGCCTTCGACACCGTCCCTCACAGAACATTGGTAAGCAAGTTGGCAAGTCTAGGGGCAGGTGGAAAAATAACAAGGTGGGTGGAGGCCTGGTTGACGGTAAGAACCCAGAGGGTGGTGCTAAACAGGGTATACTCCAGGACTGGAGGGGGTGAAGAGTAGAGTACCCCAGGGGGTCAGTACTGGGACCTCTCCTTTTTAACATTTACATCAATGATATAGAGGAGGGTCCGAGGGGGAGGGTGTGCCTATTTGCTGATGATACAAAGATCTGTAATAGGGTGGACACCTCGGGGGGGGGGTGGAGGACATGAGGTGGGACCTGAAGATGCTTGAAGAGTGGTCAGAGATGTGGCAACTGAATTTTAATGCCAAAAAGAGTGCTATGATGCACGTGGGGAGTAGGAACACACAAGCAGGATACACCCTAGGAGGGGAGGCAATCAAAGTAACAGAACAGGAGAGGGGATCTGGGGATTATAATCTCATCCAATCTTAAAGTAGGAAACCAATGTAGCAGGGAGATGGAAAAGGCCAATGGAATGTTGGCATGCATCGGCAGGGGCATTACTACCAGAAGGAGGGAGGTAATGATGCCCCTCTACAAAGACATAGGGAGGCTGCATCTGAAGTACAGGGGTCCACTTCTGGAGACCACACCTCCGCAAGGACTCGGAGGGGATGGAGAAGGTTCAAAGAAGATGTTGCAAGGTATGCAAGGGAAGACATATGAGCAGAGGTGTAAGGAGCTGGATCTGTACACTTTGGAATCTAGAAGGGAAATGGGAGACATGACAAACTTTTAAATTGTCTGGCTACCTATAACTCCGCTCCCATTAAACTTAAAACGTGGTGCATATACCCATGCTGGATGCTTCTCTACATTCTGACATTCTGGAGACATCTGGATAAGAAATGTTAAAACGATCTCAAAATAGCTAAAATTAAATTTTGATTAATGTTTGGCCTCCCATAACTTCGCCACCTTTCAGCCTAAGACTTTAAAATTTGGTACATATTTGTAACCCACTGTGTATGTTCCACATTTGGTGTTATTTGGACGTATACTTTTAAAATGATAGTGAAATAACTGACATTTAAAATTTGGCAAAATTCTGCGGAAATTTCACAAAACATCCACAAAATTCCACGGAATCAGAATGGTCATTCCATAGGCATTCTGCTGGCAGAATTTTATATTCCGAACAGCTCTATTTAACAGGCTGAATAACTCCATAAGGAGACATAAGGTACAGTACTTACAACAAACAATCACGCCCATCATTTAGACTCCTGCAAGAAAACCCGCTTATCCAAAGAGGAGCACAATAAGCTCCAGAATTTTGGATATTGCACAGCAGTAGCCTCTAGCTACAGGAAAGGCAAACAGAGAGGTTGCAGTTCTGGTGCCTAGAACAACTCCATTTAAACCTGAACATCACTGCTCTGAACCCCAGGAAGATTGGCATGGAATCAGGCTAATACTTAGCTAAAGAAGTTCCACTGGCAAGTCTTCACCTCCCACCTAGGATGGATACCTCTACAGTGACTATTATTAGGGAAGGTCTTGCAGCATCAGAAGGGTTTATTAATTTTAGGAGGTGAACATAACATGGTCTAGGAACCATTCGATACCACTAACCCACACCCCCCTAAGGAATCAAGTGCCATAAAACGTAGTAAACTGCTTTTTAAAGAATATGCATGGATAAATGTCTGCTGTACCCCAAATCCATCCACTTGAGCTTATACACACTACTCAGACCCACATCAGCTCTACACAAGAACATCTCTCAAGAACACCTGCATGTGCTAGCAAAAGGTGAGATCCTTCAAATATCTCTCTCAGACCATGCTCCAATTCTGCTTACTTTGCAGTGGAGTATTTTCCAATCAAACACACACCGGCACCATAACAACTCATTACTAAACTAGGAGAAGTTCCAAACCATGCTCAAAGATAAAATCAAACAGACACGTTTCAGAAAACACAAGTCCAGGAATATCACCTAGTACTTTGTGGGACAGTCTCAAAGTTGTACTAAGGAGAGAATTAATTAGCTATGCCTCATAGGTAAAAAGACGGGGAAGGAAAGCTGCTTTCACTGTTAACGGCAGAAATTGACAGATGCCCAGAGTCAGCACACGCAAGCAGACGCCCTCAGTAGCTCCATCATGATTAAACTTAGAGAGGAAAATCAAGACCTCCTGAATGTTAAAACTGAACTTGCACTCAGTTATCTTTGGCGAGAGCCTCTAGGTTTTTAGCCTTCAGAGTGAGGAGAAGACTGACTGAGAATTTGGTCATGCATTTACAGGATCTCAGGCAGCACTCCTGCATAAAGCACAAGAAAAAAAAAATTGTAGATGCATTTCGAGCTTATTACAAACTACTCTACAAAACTCGACCGCAGAGGGCAGTTGGTCCAGGAGAGTGGCAGGTAGTTAGGAGGGGCAAATCGGGTGCCCCATCACTCAGTGCTCACCAACATATCACCCTCCACAAACCATATAAAAACTACAAACTAATATCTGCCTATCTCCAAAATCAAACAAAGGAGCAGAGGACACTGCAGAGCTGGACACTGCCACATAGGAGCTAGTGCTACAGAACTCACCCAACACAGGGACCAAAACAAAAAAAGCAAAAAGGAAATCCAAAACACTTCAGATCATACAAGACTCCATAATTTTGGAAGCCGATACCTACCTCTGGCCAGGGCTAATGATCAGATGTCTCCCAAGTACATCAGCGTGGAGAGACACTGACCGCATTGCTAAAATTGTGCAGAAGGCAGGAGAAAACAACGTCCTGATACACATAGGGACAAACAATCTCGCCATCTGGTCAGTTGTGGAGACCAAGGAACACCTGACAAGGCTGGGAGACAAACTGTCAACCATTTCATCCGACATCTCCTTCTTTGAGATCCTGCCCGTCTGGGAGAGGGAGGCAGATGGACGGAAGGTCAAAGAGAGGAGATAGGTGAGCTAAAAATGAGGCTCAAGGGCTGGTGCCAGGAAAAAGGACACAAATTTGTAGCTAACTAGCAACAGTTTTGGGAGCGAAAGTTCTTTATATTCGATGGACTGCATCTGACTAAGGAGGGAGTCAGTGCATTGGGGTAGAAGTTTGCCGTCTTTGCAGAATATTTAAACTAGCAAATGGGGAGAGGGGTGCAGCACCCGACACATCGAACGGGAAGAACACCCCTCCCCCCTTAGCTAGTGATCAAACAGGAGTTCAGCATGTTTGTAGTTCATTTGCATCACCAGGTAAGAAAAAAGGTCCGGCACCTCATACGACACGCAGGGGAAACGCCGGATCTAGCCCAACAACTAACACACTGAAATCTGGCCAATGAAAAATCAAGTACACAAATGCCCGCAGTCTGGAAAACAAGATCCCAGACCTGCAGGCAACAATGACAGAGGCTAAACTGGACACAGTAGCCATTAGCGAGACACAGTTCACCAGTAGCCACACTTGGGAGTCTTCAGTACCCGGCTATATACTGTTCAGAAGAGACTGAGGTGCAAAAAAAAGGGGGGGGGGTAGAGGAAAGTGGCCCTTTATGTCAATGAAAATATCAAAGCTACAGAAATTCAAAATACACATAAGGAGCCAGAAGAACTGTGGGTCACCCTGGAAACAGGAAATGGGACAGCCATACGAACTTGGGTTGCCTACAGGCCTCCAGACCGGGGCAGTACATAGACACATTACTGTTAGAAGATATACAAAACATGACAGCTAAACAGGAGGTTCTGATAATGGGAGACTTCAACATGCCAGATACAGATTGGTCAATACCAGCAGGAACATCTGCCAGAACTAGACACACAGTGGATTCCCTGCAGGGGGAAGGCCTCAAAAAACTGGTACAACAACCCACAAGAGACAAGGCTAGCCTAGATCTGGTACTGACTAACAGGGAAAGGATCACAGATCTCCAGGTAGAAGGTCACCTGGGGGCCTGTGACCATCACATGGTATGGTTCAATTTGGCCACTAGAACCAAATCCTCCTATTCCAAGGCAAAAATATGGGACTTCTGAGGCGATGACTTTCATAAGATGGCCAACAGAGTTAAGCTAGCCCTGGCAAAAAGAAATACAGGTAAGGGGGTTCAGGCAAAGTGGGCAAGCATTAAGGATGCAATACTACCCATTGTGTTAGGGGAAAAAAACAAGAGCAAAAGAAGGAGGAAACCACTTTGGTTCTCAAAAAACAGTAGCAGAAAAGATCAGAGCCAAAAGGTTGGCCTTCAGGAAATATAAGGGAACGCAGCAGGATGAAGATAGGGAGGCATACCAAACTTCCCTAAGGGAAGCAGGGATGGCAGTAAGGTAGGCAAAAGCCCAAACCGAGGAAACACTAGCACGAACAGTAAAAGAAGGGGACAAGACTTTCTATAGATACATTAGTGAAAGAATAAACTCCAGAGGGGGTATTGCTAAGATCAAAGGGGATAAGGGGGAGTGTGTGGAGGAGGACCAAGGAAAAGCACCTATCCTAAACAGGTGCTTCTCAGTGTTTTCCATTTTTATTCTAATGTTTCTTGCAGTTACAGCTGAGCTCTTATAAGTCCTTTCAAGCCCCATCCTTAGCAAGCATCCTGTTTTTATAAATATCAGGCAGGAGCTGCTAGAACACAGTGTGATTTTTGAGTTGAGGCCCCATTTTGCACAGCTTTTGCAAAAGGTTTAAAAACTGAACTCTGGTGACCTCTAGCTTCCAACAGCTTTTTGCAGTCATCTCAAATTATAATTATATACATTTCATCAGTAATGCTATATATTTTCCAAACACAAGGGATTCCAGTATCAATTACATTTCCATAGAATGATCTGCACATATTTTTATATTAGCAGATATGTAAGGGAGGAAAAGAGACAGCAAAAGAAAACAGAGACAGTGAGAGGCAAAGAACTGCGAGCCCGTCGGATTGATTAAGTCTGAAGTCTCACAGGAAAATCTGGTTGCGCAACCAGCCAGAGAAGAGACAGAAAAGGAAAGAATAGCACAGATCTTTGCATTTAAACACTTTCTATAACAACTGGGACAGGGTCCTATTCTACCCTGTCACACAGGTTGAAAATTAAATAACTACAATAGAAGTTCTCCAATTCCATTATCAGCTTAATACTCATACAAGACAATAGTTTCAATGCAAATGGAGCATGCACTTACTAAGGTATAGGACAGTTACATAAGAACATATTGCAAAAGTAGATCTTCGTGAAGATCTCTTGCAGCAGGCCACACATATGGAACTATAGCTGCCAGACACCAGGACCACATGGAAACTTTTTTTTCCCCCCACTTTCTGTTTATTCCTCCCCCCCCCCCCATGCTCCGCTACCTCGGGAGTCGCCTATGGCATCTGTCCCCCTTGCTTTCCCTCTTACCTGGAGCCCATGGTAGTCCCTCCATGTAGCCTTGGCTTGCCCCCCAGGCGGGGGATGAGGAGGGGCCCATACACCCCAAACATCCGAGTTTCATCAGGGCACCGGATCGGGACAGGCAGGAGAGCTGGAGATTTGTGCTGGGGTGCACCATCTCCTCAGAGCACAGGGAGCATTTTTTTCTCATTTTCTGTGCGTGACATGCGCCCTGACGTCAAAGTGTGACTGACGTCTGCCACGCCTTCCCTTTCTATATGGCTGGGCGCATGCTGTACCTGTAGCCCAGACCTCCGCCTAGGGCCAGTCAAGCTCTGAGCTTCATCCCTCCCTCCCCATCGGCTCCCCAGAGAAGGCGAGCAGTCCCCGGATGCGCAGCCTCCTCCCCACCAGCCGGCCCTTTGACTCCCCGGGCTTGTTTCCGAACCCGGATTGCCAGCAGCAGAGCTACCGCTGCACCGGCAGGACAGCCACATGGAAACGTTTCTAGCTAGCAATTTTCCAGGGGGCCACCAACATCATACGCTGACGTTGCCCTATCCTATAAGAGTGGGCAGTCCCTATGCCCGCCTCAATTCTCCCGCTGGAGACCAAAAGCCACCAAGTCCTAACTGAGTGAACCAAGGAGGAACCAAAGGTTCCCGCCAAAGAAAAAACAATGGAGAATAAGGTACAGACATGGAAGGGCCTCTCAGGCTCACGGGGAATGAAGGAGGGATGGCATAGCCTGCTGCAAGACATCTTCTTGAAGGTCTATTGTTATAAGAGACTAAGAAAGTAGTCTCTGAAGAACAGCTAGGCCAAAATTTGCCCTACATACAGAGGCAGTGTCCAGACTTAGTTGCTTGCAAAGCATGTGGACAGTACTCCAAAAAGCAGCAGCACACATCTCTGCAGCTGAAACATTCCAGAAACAGGCAACAAAAGTGGTTATGCCTCTGGCGAAATGGCCACGAATAACACCAGGAAGCTCCTTACCATACTTCCTGTAGCAGTAAGTAATGCAGTTGGCCTACCACTTGGACAAACACTGTTTTGAAACAGGAACACCTTCTTTCCCAAGGGCAAAAGAAACAAACAGAGGACTTCCTGCAGTCTTTAGTACAGTGTATTGTAATGTAGAATTCTATGTACATCTAAAGTATGTAGTAATGCTTCCCCTGAACTGGCATGCTCTTGAAAATAAACAGGAAGATGGATGGACTGATTCAAAGTAAACTCTGACACAAACTCTGAAGCAAGAGGAAGGGAGGAAACGCGTACCGAGACCTCCCTTTCCAGGACAGGGACAATACATCTCGCCGGAAACTCCAGGATCTGATCCAGTGAGCAAAACAGCAGCTGTTTTGCCTGGAGTGGAGATGCAAAAAGGTCCAACCTCTGGATGACCCCACTTGTCGAACAGGTCTTCCACTAATGAGGTCAGCACTTCATACTTGTGCATTTTTTACTGCGACCGGCTTAGGCGGTCCACCAGGATGTTTTGGACATGGACGGCCAACAGTTCTAGACAGTGTTCCAGAGCCCAATACCAGACTCTTGTCGCTTATCGGCAAAGAGGGTATGAGTGAGTGCCCCCCTCCCCGCTTGCTGATGCAGCGGACCACACTGATGTTGCCATCTGCACTAGCAAAAGACCCAGGGATAACAGAGTCTGAAAGGCCTGCAAGACAAAGAATGGCCCATATCTCCAGGACACTAATGTGGAGAGAGGACTCCAGCATGGACCATGTCCCTTGTGTTTGGTGATGTCAGAGATGAGTGCCCACCACCCCAACCCTGAAGCATCTGTCGTGAGAATTTGCTGAGTGGGAGAAATGAAGAAAGGAACCCCTTTTAACAGCTTAATGAGTTCCATCCACCAGAACAGAACCTTTTTCACTAAAGAGGAGACCAGGATCTGCTGTTCCAGTTCATCGATACACTGGTCCCGCTGGACCCTCAGTGTCCATTGGGGTACCTTCATGGGCAATTGGGCTACAGACACTGCGGCTATAGCTGTGGCCATCAAAACCAAGAGCCAGACAAAGGTTCTGGCTGAGACATAGAAGCTGTTGAACAGCAAGTGGGCTTCAGTTATAAGGCGATCTGCACTGTCCTGAGGCAGGGAGGTCACACCCCGAGCTACATCCAGGACTGCCCCTATATACTGAAGGCATTGACAGGGAGTCAGAATTGACTTGGGGAGGTTGACTTTGATCCTCAGGTCCTGGAATAGGTGAGTGTTCCTCAGTCTGTAATAGGCTGTTCCTGGATGGGGCTTTGAGCAGTCAATCGTCCAGGCAGGAAAAGACAGTCCCTTCCACCTGAGGGCCGCTGCCACCACTGCCAAGCATCTGATAAATACCCAAGGGGCCGAGGACAAGTCAAAGGGCAAAGCCTGGAACTGGAAGTGTGCCCCCTGGAAATGAAACCTCAGGTACTGTCTGTGGGAGGCATGTACCTGGATATGCAGGTAGGCATCTTTCATGTCGAGGAAGCAAATACAGTCTCCCCGGAGCAGCAGACTCTGAAGTGTCACCATTCAAAACTTTTTGTACTGAACGAAGAAATTCAGCTCCCGGAGGTCTAGAATGGACCTGAGATCCCCTGTGCATTTGGGAACCAGGAAGAAAAGGGATTAGAACCCTCTGCCCTGTTGGGTCTCTGGAACAGGTTCTATGGCCCTTTTGCATAGCAAACAGTGAATTTCCTCCCAGAGCACTGGGATGTGGTCTACAGGATAAAAGGACAGAACAGGATTTTTTTCTGGAGGCCACTCCAGAAGTTCCAGACTGTGTCCGCTTTCTATGAGCTACACTATCCAGGCATCTCCGGAGAGTTCCCTACACTTGTCCAAGTGAAGGGAGAAGCAACCCTCTACAACCACCTCCGGGGGTGAGGGGCCAAGGAGTCATATAGAACTGGCAGGGGCAGCTGGATCCCACCCCCTCTTCTGGGGGATTTTCCCATGGTGGAGGAGGAGGAGGAGGAGGTAGGCACGGCAGGGTGTCCTGGCGCTTGCCCTGAGGCTTGTTAGAGGGCTTGGGTCTGTTATGTGAGGTCCTCACACTCTAACTGGCCTCCCACTGTGCATCTTAGACAAATCTTATGTTACATATATACTGTTACAAATTAGTACTAACTTACATGGCATTGGCACTTACCATACAAGTGTAAATGTCAGGGAAATAGTATGAGTATGATTTTATTCTGTTTCTCCTTGCTTAGAAGCAGCATGTACTAGACCAAGACACTTCTGTCTGTTATCTTCTGAGACAATATTATGCAAACAGCACTGCCATCTTTTGGATTTATGTATAACTACGCTATATCCTGTATTTACAATGTATCCTTTGTTTCACGATTTAGCCGACGCTACAAATAATGTATAAGGATAGATAACACCGTGGAGCCACCTAACATTTGGCCAATAGGGCTTATTTTATGTATCTAGTCTTTTGAGAACTATAATAAGTATATAACTTACTGTATTACGTATTCCCCTCGAGACCTTCTTCACTCCTTGGGGTACTGGGAACTTTCGGCCCCCAGTGTCTATGGTAAGATACTGATTAGAGCAATTGTTTATCTTTTGTGTAATAAACAAGCTTTATTACTCAATATGCCACTAGTCTGTCTCTTTTGCAATTCTACAACTGCAAAGAATCTGATCGGGGCTAATCCCCCTTAACATATTGGCGACCGCGGCAGGCAGTCTGGATTTGCAAAGATTCACAACTTGCTGGCTCACTCCTTCTGCATGGGTAGTAAGTAGGTGTACACACCCGTATCACCTCGCCAGTAGTTTTAACGTCATAGCATCTTGTAAAGTCTGACTGCTTACTGGGCTTGGTCGATGATGACCCATCTTGTTCAATGGCAATTCTGAATAGCACAATTGCAATAGTACAGTAGCCCTACCATCTGTTCGATTGGCTGCTGTGGATTGATACACAGCACGGCACCTATTAACGGGTTAACATTTTGTGTTTCCCAAAACTTTTACTGGTACCACCATGTCTTCTTCTAATATCTGTGCAGAATTGAGACTCTGCGTCTCTAACTTCCTTACCTCCCATGGAAGCTGGAATGATTTTGCACTGGACGCAAATTGCTCCAACAACTCCGTGCTGGGGATTTCAACCCAGTACTCAGAGGCAAAGCAAACAGCCAAAAAGCGTGATGCTACAGGGCTGTTAGTCATGGCTCTATATGCTGCTCTAGAAGCCTCCAAATCAAGGTTTCAATCCTTCAAACTGCAACTCTTGTTTCTTAAGAAAGAGATGGGACTGCAGGCATCTGAAAGTTTCAGAAAGGAGCAGCGTCTTGAAGCAGAACTTCAGTCCCTGCACACGAAGAACGAGACTCTTTTGCACTGTTCTATATAGGGTAGTGAACGTGATTTAAGTTTGTTGAAAGATGAATGTGAAGGTTTGAGAAAGGCTAAAAGACAGGTGTTACAGATGAATGACTTGTTGAGTGATACAAATGAGACTTTGCGTGAGGAGTTGGATGAGATGAGAGACTACTTGAAACGGGTAAGTGAAGAATTGGTTAAGGAGCTTAGGGACAACTGCGAATTGTGTGCCGTGTAGAGTGTGTTACAAAAAGAAGCTGCGAAAGGTGTTAAGCAGAACATTGCACATGTTAGTTACATAGCTTGTAGACATAAGATGGCGAAACTGTGCCATTAGCAAGAAGTGCTGGCTGGTCGTGTCAAGGGTTTCACTACACACACATCGACCTTACGTCATCCGGTGAAGACGACTCTGGTGACCACACCTACCAACATGGCACCCAGTCACACCCTCACTGTGGTCCAGTGTCCCCCCACCACCCACAAGATGGCAGATCCCCATGCTACGACAGTACTATCCTATGTGATCAGCAGAATGATGACTATCACGTGCGATGCCAAGATGGCAACTGCCATGATGGGGGGGGGGGTCGAGGCCTAGGTAGAGCCCCACTGATTGCCGCTTTGACAAAAGGCAACAAAGCGGAGATTGATCAAATGATCAAGACTGCCCTCTCTCGGATGGAGATGTCTGAGGAAAATAAGCAGGTCTTCAAATAGCATTTAGATGCAATGACAAAGGAAGCTGCAGCCCAGCCATCTGTTGTCCACTCTGTTGCTGAGGTCACAGCAGATGCCACCCTTCGCGGAGCACAAAACCAAAATCCCTTCCCTGAGCGACCAGCAGCTCACAATAATCCCCTTCAGCCGGCCCATTCTGTACAGCAGATTGCTGACAGCAGAGGCTGTATGAGCCCCAGTGACAATCTCAGTTGCCATTTGGAAAAAGTATGCTCCAAATGTAAGATGCTCAACCTGCCGGCAAACTACCAGGTATAGATCCTCTATCAGACCACAGACCCCGATCTCCGGGCGAAACTTCCAGAGATGGTCCGCCAAGACATGATTGCGACTTCTAATGAGATCTCAGCGGAACTTATTTCCGCACACAACCTTGGTGTAGTTGGCATGATGTTGGCTTACCCTGTAAAGCAAACTGCCAAGAAAAGCCCAGTGACATACCACCAAAGATTGTGGATGGTTTATCGTGCTGGTAAACATCTTGCAAGTGCAGCCTCAGCCGTTGATCTAATTGAGTACAGGAACTTGTACCTCCGGAACATGATTCCGGCTGTCCCTGAAAAAGTGAAGCCCACAGTTTTCCCCAGAACAGACAAATTTGATGATATTCTTCAGAAGATGGGAGCTGGTTTACCAGCTCCATCTTCGAGATATGAATTCCAGTTCAAAGAAGGTAGTCGCGGTGCAATCCACCGGCAAGTCCACAACCCACTACACAGTGAAGGGTAAGGCCCAAGACAAAGGCCCCGCACTCAGAAAATAAGCAGCATTCCCAGTCCGGAAGTGGAAACCAGAACCATAATGGGAATAACAAACGGAACTGGAACAGCACTGATTCCAATTGGGGTGGTGGAAACCATTGACCAGGCCCTTCTTACCATGAGATAGTTGAGAACCACCTCCGGAACCTCCTTGGGCATGTCTGGTCAGTGGAAGACACGGTTCCGGCATGCTCCATTGCAGCATTAGCTCCGGCACCACAGGCCTTACTAGGCCAAGGAGATATGGGAGCCTCCTCATACCAGGCTGCGTCTGACCTGAACCCTGAGGCGACACCCCTCAATGCAGCTAAGCAGGACCTGGAGGTGGCCCAGCAAGAACAGGCCTCACTCTTCCAGGAACTCCCTAGTGGCGGCAGTTCGGATTGACAACTACAGGCCCCAGTCCATATTGTGAACAAGCTCATCCTTGACACAAATGGAAGGCCTTGTACTGAGGCCTAGGTCTGGGGCCGCCAACTGACTATCTTGCTAGATACAGGCACGGCTGTGTCTGTACTACATGATTAAGATCCAGCAAGCTCTTTCTGGTCCATCGAATGGAGGACCAGTACATCAGGTGTGGATGGCTCAAGACTATACACCTAGCACTCTATTATACTTCCCATGATAATGGGTAAACCTCAAGATGAACCATACTTTTAACCTCATGGTATTATGTGATCATCCCAGCATCCTGGGCACTGATTTTCTTGCACTACACGGCTGTGTGGTGGACCTAGTCAACATGCTCTTGATCCAGATCAGGGGACAATACCATACGGTCATGATTTCTGATTCACATGCGGTTGCAGCTATTACCACCAACGACAAGAAATATGACTGCATAGCTCTATTCCAGACACACAAGTTTTTCAAGAAACTCCTACCCATCCTGCAGAAACATTTAGATGCTTTTGCCATACATAAGCATGACTGTGGGAAAATGCAGACCATCGTCAAAATCCAGGCCCAGCACATGACAGGCAAAGGCAATACCCCTTTCCTGCCAAGGCCTTACCATCACTCTGAGAAACCATTCAGTCGCTCATCAAACAGGAGGTGATCAGGCTCTGTGTCTCGATCATCAACTCACCCATTTGGCCAGTGAAAAAGCCCACAGGATCTTTCAGACTCACTACTGATTACAGGAGGCTAATTCAAGTTACTTCTAGCTGCTCACCCACAGTAGCATCAGCACCTGATGTGCTCAAACTGCTAACCCCAGATCATGGATGGTCTAGCACCCTTCACATCTCCAATGACTTTTGGTCGCGGCCCCTAGCTCTGTAAAGTCAATACAAGTTTGCCTTTACCTTCGAGGGTTGACAGTACACATGGACCTGCTTACCCCAGGGGTTCCACAGTAGCCCCTCCGTCTTCCATCTGCACATGATGGATGTCCTAGAGGGCTTCTCTGCCCCACAATGTCTTCTGCAGTATGTAGATACACTGTTGGCAACTGCCACCACAGAACATGTTGACCTCCATGATGAACTACTGATCCTCTTACAGAGGGCAGGCCTCAAGCGTAATCCAGCAAAAACATAACTCTGCCAGAAAGAAGTCATCTTTCTCGGCCTGCGTGTAACAGAGCAGGGCAGAAGCCCAGCCTGGAAGAAAGTCCAAGGCCTCCAAGATTTGCCACTACTAATCAGCGTGGCAACACTCAGACATTTCCTGGGTATGCAGAAAAAGACAAGGTCCATGAAAAAACCTATGGACCAATGGAGTCTCAAAACAGAGGAGTGCACTTTATACCCCAGGAGTTGAAATGGAATAAAGTAAAACAATTATAAATGGGGTCAGCACAGAAAGGCTATTAGAAAAAGTAAAACCACTCAGGCTTTTTATTATATACATATAAACATTACCAAAAGCAGCACATAATACACACTCTCATAGTAGTTGCTTTTCAAAGCATTAAAAATATTGAGAGAGAAAAAAACTAAAGTGCAAATATAGCATAATAATTAACTGGAAAATGCCACTTTAACAGCACTGTGCGACCGAAAAGCAAGGCATGGCATACAGCTGGCAGAAAATATAACATTTCAAAAGGCGTATATCAGACAACGCAATTTCAATAATATGGTGAAAAAAATGAACTGATGTAGTAATCATGCCACTCTCCTTGTCTGAACGCCCAAAGACTTAAAATCCACCTTACAAGCCACACACGCCATGCATGCCGAAATCTCTAGCAGCCGGCCGACACACGAAGAAACCCGGAAGAGACAACAGACTGTCAAGCACTGACGTGTTTACGTAACGACTAACCAGTCTTCATCAGAGCATGACGTCCATACATCCCATCTTCTTAAATATGCTCCAGCTCTTAAAGAGACAGGGAAATATTTAAACATACAAACTCATAATTACAAAAAATCTACAAAACAAAATTACACAAAAAAAAGTTTATAAAAATAACAATATTACTTCCAACCTTACTAATGAGAACAGAGCCGGTCAAGTCATATTCCCAATAAACATTGTGGCTAGAGCACGAAAAGTCATAGCCACGAATGCTATAAAAGTGGCACCAATAACCCTGGACAAAAAATGTGATATAAATAATGTAAATAAACTACGCAAATAAAAAATTGTTACAGAATATAAAGTACCAAAGGAGGACAGAGCCGGAAAGTCTCATCACCCTATTGTGGACAGAGCACAAACAGGTCATATCCACAAATACTAAATATTACATCAGAATTCACAAATAACTATATATTGGAAATTCATCATTCAAGCCAAGGGGAACCATGGTATTCAGCTCAAAAATCCAAAAAGCTTCCCTTTGTAAAAGTTTAGAATTCAAATCTCCACCTCGGAATCCCACTTCCACTCTTTCGAGACCAATGAATCTTAAAGTGGCTGGAGACCCATGCTGTGATTCGTGATAGTGTTGTGCCATTGCATAGTCCATGTTCTTATTTCTAATGGCTCCTTTATGTTCTCCAATTCTTAACTTTAAATTTCTTTTTGTCTGACCGACATAGGACAACCCACAAGGACGGGTTAGCATATATATCACTCCCTGGGTATTACAATTAATAAAAGATTTTATTTCATAACTTTTCCCAGATCTTGGATGATGGAAGGATTTAACATCGGACGTATTAGAACAGTGTACACACCTTCCACAGCGATAGTTTCATTTGGGAAACGAAGGCAGCCAATCTTGCTGTACAATTATTTTTTTTGTGGAATATACGATCGGACCAACAAATCCTTCAAGTTCTGTCCCTTGGTATACAAAATCAAAGGACGATTTCAACCTATGTCTTTCAATCTGAGATCTAAATTAATAATATTCCAATGTTTATGGATAATTTTGCTTATCTTAGGAGCCAAAGGATTAAACTCTGTAATAAAAATCAATTTGTCCACTTCACCTTTATTTTTTTGGTTGGAATCTAATAATTGTTCCCTCTCAATATTATCGACCAAATGTATGCTATTCAATAAAATCTCTAGTTCATAGTCCCTAGTTATGAATCTGTTATTTCTTTCTTGGCTTCTTCATAGGACCCGTTCTCAGAGCAAATACATTTAGCTCTAATATATTGTCCCTTGGGAATATTAGAGATGACTGATCGTGGATGACAACTGTCAAATTTCAATAAAGTGTTTCTAGACAGGGGTTTTCTGTACAGCTTCGACGAAAGTCCATCATTTGTCTTTTTTATTAAAATGTTCAAATATGAAATACTGTCCATACTCTTGGCATATGTAAATTTTAAAAGGGAACTTGTATGATTTATGTACTCAAATTGTTCTAACTCCAATTCTGATCCAGTCCAGACCATTAAACAATCGTCAATGTATCGCTTCCATAATTTTATATATTTCAAAAAAATGTTACTTGATACATCATAAATATTGGTCTCTTCCCATTCACCCATATATAAATTCACTAAACTGGGTACGAAGGTGGTTCCCATTGCAGTCCCTTTTATTTGAATGTAAAAAAAGCCATTATACCAAAAATAATTCTTTTCCAGTACAAATCTGGCAAGTTCTACTACAAATTCAGTACTTGGCTTATTTTTATTCCTCAAGCTTAGATGTTTTTGTAAAGCCTGCAATTCACCCTCATGGGGAATGTTGGAATATAAACTTTCCATGTCTATAGTAACCAATATGTCAGACTCGGATATTGTAACATTTCGCAGCATTTTTAAAGCATCCTTAGTGTCTTTCACATACAATTGAAGGGTCGGAACAAATTTCTGTGCAAAAAAATCTACATATTTGGACGTATTTTCAGTAACAGATTTGATTTGCACGCTGCTTTTTTGTCGCTGTATTGAAGGTATTTGAAGTATTCAAAAACCTCCCTCATTTGGTATGGAAGATTTAGATTATCTACATGATTGGGAAAGGATTTTAAATAAATGTAGCTATGATTTGATGCTTTTGATCATTTGATTGCAATGAATATTGATTAATTGAAGGTGCCTTTTTCTTAGTCCCCTGCCAAGAGTATACAGTTCCCAACTTATAATCTTTTTCATCTCTAAGATATTTCTTCTGTTTGTACTGGACCAGGTCAGCCTGAAATTTAGATATAGACAGATTAGCTTCTTCAGAGAGGGAATCAAATTCTATGGAAGGGAATTTTTCTTTCGATTTTACCAACAAGGTACTTAATTCTTGTGATGCTAAATCAGATTCCTTTTTTGCTTTTTTAATTGTAAGAAGCATCAAATCATAGCTACAGTTATTTAAAATCCTTTCCCAATCATGTAGATTATCCAAATCTTCCATACCAAATGAGGGAGGTTTTTGAATCTTCATGCCTTGTGGAATTTTTCTTTCCCTTCAAAACTGTGACAAAAAAGCAGCATGCAAATCAAATCTGTTACTGAAAATATGTCCAAATATGTAGATTTGTTTGCACAGAAATTTGTTCCGAACTTTCAATCGTATGTGAAAGACACTAAGGATGCTTTAAAAATACTTTATATTCTGTAACAATTTTTTATTTGCGTAGTTTATTTACATTATTTATATCACATTTTTTGTCCAGGGTTATTGGTGCCACTTTTATAGCATTTGTGGCTATGACTTTTCGTGCTCTAGCCACAATGTTTATTGGGAACATGACTTGACTGGCTCTGTTCTCATTAGTAAGGTTGGAAGTAATATTGTTATTTTTATAAACTTTTTTTTGTGTAATTTTGTTTTGTAGATTTTTTGTAATTATGAGTTTGTATGTTTAAATATTTCCCTGTCTCTTTAAGAGCTGGAGCATATTTAAGATGATGGGATGTATCAACGTCATGCTCTGATGAAGACTGGTTAGTCAATATGTAAGCGCGTCATTGCTTGACAGTCTGTTGTCTCTTCCGGGTTCTTCGTGTGTCGGCCGGCTGCTCGAGATTTCGGCATGCATGGCGTGTGTGGCTTGTACGGCGGATTTTAAGTCTTTGGGCATTCAGACAAGGAGAGTGGTATGATTGCTACATCAGTTCATTTTTTTCACCATATTACTGAAATTGCGTTGTCTGATATACGCCTTTTGAAATGTTATGTTTTCCGCCAGCTGTATGCCATGCCTTGCTTTTCGGTCGCACAGTGCTGTTAAAGCAGTGTTTTCCATTTAATTATCATGCTATATTTGCTCTTTAGTTTTTTTTCTCTCTCAATATTTTTAATGCTTTGAAAAGCAACTACTATGAGAGAGTGTATTATGTGTTGCTTTTTGGTAATGTTTGTCTGTATATAATGAAAAGCCTGAGTGATTTCCTGGTATGGTCAACTACTCCAGGGACTTTGAGATTTTGCACAGAAGGCCGCCCTTCTGTACGAGCTCCTGAAAAAGGACATTCCCTGGACTTGGGGCCCTATACATGCACAGGCTATGACACTTCTAAAACAGGCTTTGGCCTCGGCTCCAGACTTGGTGAACCCCAATCCTGCTTTGCATTTCCATCTGGAATCTGGAACCACTTCAGACATTGCCATGTCTGCAGTCCTTGGTCAGAAAGTGAATGGTACCTTGAGACCTACTACTTATGCATCCCAAATGCTGTCACCAGTGGAAGAGAAATATAGCCACTGTGAAAGGAACCTTCTGTCTACCTACTGGGCTGTCAAGCATTTTCTGTATATCACTGGGTACTCACCTATCATTCTGAATACAAACCACACCCCCACAACTTTCTTGCTATCGGACAGAGTGAAGGATGGATCAGTCTCCAACACCAGACTGACTCACTGGTCACCACTTCACCAGGCAACATACAGGTCCACCCTGCCAAAATGCCCTCAATCTTAGCCCATGGTCTTTTATACCAAGAAGTCCCACGTGATTGTACACTCCAACCTCCTGAACTGCCTGAATCAGGCCCTTTTCTTCCTGCTGCTCCAAAGCTCCTTGCTGACACCTCCGTGTGTCATGTCTTTACTGAAGGCTCTGCCTCATACTATCAAGGAGAACAGGTAGCTGGATTTGGAGTGCTCATCATGCACCCTAATGGTAACACTGTTCATGCTTCCAAACGCTGCAGTGTACTATCATCTCAGTATGCAGAACTGGCAGCTGTGGCCTGCGCCCTCGAACTCGTACAACATGGCATCAAGGACACCATCATTTTTACAGATTCTAACTGGGTCTGTTGCTCTCTGACCAAATTTTTACCTTTCTGGCAGAAGAACTCCTTCGCATCTTCTGATGGCACCCCAGTGAAGTACAAAGCACTCTTTGCCTACATTCACGAGCTGACTCAGTACTTTAAACACAAATTGTTCATTCACAAAGTGAAAGCCCATTCCAAGTCTGATCCATACAATTCCTTCAATGATCGAGCAGACACTCTTGCCAAAGAGGGTGCTGGGGGGGGGGGGACATGGGAAATGGCTCACCCTGATGCCCTAGCAGCTGTACACATAGCTGCTATAAAGAAGAAACCTGACCCTTTTGTACCACTGGACTTGTCCACAGTACAGAAATCCGATCATCAATTGAGAGAAGTGTTCAGATTCCTTGACAAAGGGACTGAACAAGAACTGCCTACTCACGGCCCTTACAAAAGACATGCAAAGCAACTGCATCTATCCCAGGACAGTAAACTGATCTGGTATAAATCCGATGACTAACTACAAGCTGTGGGTAGTCCCTGAATCCTTGAGATCTGAATTCACCCACCAGGTTCATGACACACCAACCGGTGGACATCAGGGAGTGGAAAACACACTCCAAAGATTGAAAGCTGTTGGAGCTGGATTGTTTGGTAATTCCTGACCATCAACCAACCAAATGTACTGCCAAGTTATCTCCTCAGAGGCAATCTGGTCCTTGGCATGCAATCCAAATTAGTTTTATTGGTCCCTTGACCAATACCAGCAGGAACAACAAGTATGTAGTTGTTGTCACAGACCTCTTTTCTAAGTGGGATAAGGCCTTCCCCACACCAGGCACTTGGGTTAATATCCCAATACTGACACTGCAGTGCAGCACGAGGGGGGTGCTACACTCCTGAGGTGCCATCTTTCAGATGAGACGTTAACCCGAGGTCCCATCTGCCTGTTCTGGTGGTAGTTCAGGTGGATGTTAAAGATCCCATGGTATTTCTCGGAAAAAGTAGAGGAATTTTATTGAAAAAGGACTTCATTACATACACAACCAAAATAACAGGTAAATATTCCATACAATCAAAAAAAGAAGAAAGGCAAAACCAATACACAAGTCCAGGAGCAAAACCAATAACATAAAACATCTAATAGCTCCTGTCAGATATGTTTTATCTATTAAATATTAAGGTGTCAATTACATTCTACTGTACTTAGGTACAGTCTAACCAGCTAGAACAGTGTAACCAAAGGTGTTTTACTTTCTCCTTTGAGTAACACAGCATATCCTTCTGTTGAATTAGCCTCAATGTTTCACAAATACTAGCCATTATTTCCACGTATACTACTATCTTTGTTGAAGCACAAACAGGCATTTCGCTTGCCAGAGATAATACCCGATTACTGCTAAGGTAATATACACTGTATCAGTGTGACATTTACCCCCAAAGACCTGTAAAGGCCCCATACATTAAAGCCTTATATGTCAATTGTTGAAAACAAGGTTCTTTCCACTGGGAGGCTAAGAAAATCCAGAAGCGAGTAGCATATTGACTCTCTAAGAACAAATGCTTTTGTGACTCAGGTATTTGTGCACAGGTATCCCTTGGGCAATATCGTTCAGATAGTTGCTTATGCTAGCCATTATCTCTGATGCCAAGTCTCCCATAATTGCCCAGCCATACACAGTCCCAAATAAATGGGGGGTAGTCTGGGGTTGTTAAGTTGTTGCAATATGGGCTGTAACCTATTCTCCGGGCATAGTGGCAATACAACAGCGGATTGACTGTCTTGGCACACTATTTCCTTATAAATAAACTTCCTATCCAGGGTTTCAAACTGGGAGGGGCAAAGGCCACATTTCATGGCATTTTTAACACTATCCTAACCATATTTTGGGACAGTATTTATTCTGCCCAATAATCTTGGTTTCCCCACTGTCCAAACCTGAAGACAGGGAGCAAACCATTTCCATATCAAAGGTTTCCATATCTGATTACCAGGTTTTAATGCATTTCCTAAATTATAACATGTAAAAAGACCGAAGAAAAAAGCGATAGGGTGCTCCATGTTCAATCCCCCTTCTATGACTGATCTATAGGTGTATTCCCTTTTAATTGGATTCAGCCGGAAACCCCAAAAGGCCTGAAAAAATATACTATACAATCTTGTCCAACTTTCCTGTGGCAGGGGAAACACATAACTTGGATACAAAAAGACCAGGACTAACAGGGATTTAATTAAAATAACACATTTTTCTTTTTAGAGATCTGTTGCTCCTTCCAACCTGCTACCATCTTGTCTGCCCTGTGCAGACATATTTCTCAATTAGCAAGAGCTAAATCCCCTTGACCAAAGTTTATCCATAATATCTGTATGGGGTCTCGTGAGACTACTATTCCTGCAATGTTCCCTTTCTCAGGAAGCAGGGCACTTCCCAAGATAACCCCTTTGCTCTTCTGGAAGTTAATTTTAGATCCTGAAAGTTCTGAAAATTCTCCTAAAATTTTAGAAAGCATTTCTTCACTAGTATCAGGGGCCAAAGTTGGGACTAAATAATCGGTGTATGCCAATATTTTAATGGGCTGTACATTTGGATCTATCGTGAGCCCGCGAATTCCCACGCATTCTAAAATATGACGTATAAATATGTCTAGCCTAAAGGTGTATAGCAGAGGGCTCAGTGGACAGCCTTGCCTAACCCCCCATACCTGGATTCTTCTCCCCGCCATCCATTAATATCAGGAATTATCTGCGCATTCCAGTACATATTCTGAATCCATCCTATGAATTTATCTGGAAATCCAAAAGCTCGCCAAAAGTTGAACAGGAAGCCATGTGACAACCTGTCAAAAGCTTTTTCCTGGTCAAGCCCCAACATATAACCTTGTATATTGCCTTGCTCTCCCCAAAAAAATAATTCCCTTAAAGTGATTAGATTATCACATTGTTTCCTGCCTGGTACTGCACAGGTCTGTGCAGTGCCAATTAACTTATTGGCTACTATTGATAACCTTGCTAACAGTATTTTACTTCAAATTTTCAGATCTGTATTTAATAGGCTCAAAGGCCTCCAGTTATTAATATCGATCTTTGGACCTTTCTTATGTATTAGGGCCAGCAGAGCAGTGTTCATAGTGTTCGATATATGGTCATACAGAATCTTAAATACAGGGACTAAGTCAGTCTGAAACTTTTTATAAAAAACCTGCCCCGAGGCCATCAGTGCCTGGGGCTGAATTTATTTTAAGCTGCTCAATGGCACGTTCTATTTCTTCAGTAGTAACTGCTGCCACCAAACCTTGAGCATCCTGCATAGTTACCTGTGGCAAGTCGAGTAAGTTAAACCAATCCTGACTATTCACAGGAGTATCAGGATTCCTCAGTAGGGATTCCATATGTTGCTCTACAGTATGCAACAAGTCTTGAGGTGCTGTGATCTTTAGACCTGTGGTAGTATGTAACTCAGTAATAGTTCTGTTATCTGCTCTAACCTTACATTCTTGAAATGGGTCCAAAGATACTTTTTTTATTCTGGTCCCAAAGCATAGTTCTTGATTAAGGGTTTTTGCACAATTATATTGTAGCTCAGACATCTGTTTTTTTTTTATTATGCTACTCTGTGAGCTAAAGTCAAATTGTGTTGTTTCCGCTTGAAATATTAAATGTTGTAGATGGTGCTTTAATTTTAAATATTCCCAATATTCTTTAGCAGCCTTGTATCTAGCCCTGTGTTGAATGAGGATCGCCAAGAACATTTAGTATCTTCCCACCCCTCTATGGGATTATTACAACACTGCTACTGATAGCCTAGCAGACCATTCTTGCCTCCACCTTTTTTTGCATCTCTGGGACATCTAATAGTGATTCATTTAGCCGCCATCCATTCTTTCTGCAGCGGGGGTTGTTGTCCCAAGAGACGTGAACTCTAATAAACGTGATCAGAAAATTCACTGCCCTTAACCTCTGCCTGTGATACGTTTAACACTGAAGATTCAAATATATAATCTTTCCTGGTTTTCAGTGTCCCCCTGTGGTAGGTATAGCCCCCTACAAGCTGGATTTTCCTATATGTGTCTACTAATCCTGCTAAGGAGATCAAGTTCCGAAGGGTGTTAGTATCACAATACATTTCAGAGGTACTAAGCCCTCTAATCAGACTGATGTAAGCTAAAGTTGAAGTCACCAGCCCACATTAAGAGACGGGAGGTGTGTAGGTACAGTTGTATTTTCCTAAAGAGACACACTCTGGGCCTTAGTCTGAGGGGCATATGTACAAATAATAGGAGGGCCAGTACCTGAAGCCCTCCCTTCCGGCGATACCCAGAAGCTGCCACAAGGTAATTACCTCTCTGCCCAGTCTCCTGGCTGCAATCGACCGTTTCACAGGACTGCTGGAGGGATTCTGCTTCTGGCACCTTTTTTGACTGACTGTTGCAAGCTGCTGTAACTGTTTACTGAATTGAGTGATTTAATGTGCAAGCCCCCCTTGGGAAAGCCGCAGAAAACCCAGAGTTTCTGGTGCCAAGCTGTGTCAGAATTAATTCTTCACTGCACAAGCTGTACTGTGGTAATTAGAGTTTGTAATCTAATCTGGGCTAGCAGCTCAAGTAAAAACCCCCGAAAACTCTGAGTTTCTGCTGCTAAAGGCTTAGCCCCGCCGCCCCCACCACCACCCTTGGTCGGCTCTCAAATTTATAGCTAGGTTTGGTCAGGTGACTGGCTAAAAATAACCGGTCAGCCCACTTTTCCAGCTGCAGGTTATACAAAATCAACACTAGAGGCCGCTGATATGCACCACAGATTCTCTACATTCATAATGCTAGCCCTGCTTGTAGCAGCCCTCCTGACTTCCAGGATCACACAGCAGGCTCAGCAACCCCCCCTAGAGGCACCAAAACTATTTTTCAAAAACTTTCATGCGCACCAAATCCTTACCTACGATTACGAGAAGCCGTGTCCCCCCAACCTCTCCCTCATAAGCCTTGGTGAGCATGCTGGCTTTTACACTCTCACACTCAACTTAACACACACCCTCACACAGGACACTCACTGTACCTCAGCTCTCCCTCCATCCAGACCCCAACCCCCACTCCCCTTGTAAGCCGCACATCAGACCCCCTCACTCTTCCCACCATGTTAGCCTGCATCACTCCCCATCTCCCTGTCCCCACCCCCAATGCCAAAAGTCCTACACCCTACCAAACCCAGCGTCACTCGTCCAAACTCTGTAGGTTAGCCCTCCTACTGCACGCCCTACTACTTCTCTTATTGTCTGGCAATATTCACCCCAACCCTGGCCCACCATGCACTGTGGCCCCACCTAGCAGACCAAGCGGGAACCTCCTGCTGGCTACTCTTAATATATGTAGCCTACCAAAAAAACACACATCCCCTCCAAGGCTGGATTGCCCAGCATGCCCCTGACATCCTAGCCCTATCTGGAGACCTGGCTCTCTGAAAGAATACCAAATGAGTCTGTCTCTCTCAGTAATGATTCCATCTTCTGGGCTGACAGGTCCAGCAAGAGAGGCGGTAGGTGTGCAATCTATGTTAAATCCTCTCTACATGCCACTGAAGTCCAAACCCCTATACCACAATACGGTGCCCAGACACTAACAGTTAAACTAAGTCTGGGTACTAAGACCCTCCACATCACTGCGGCCTATATCCCCCCGAGCAACCAAAAACTCGCATTTGACTCTATCCTCCACAGTATCTCACACATACCCAACACTAGTGAAGTTATCATGATGGGAGATTTTAATGTCAACTGGTTATCCCCTGCCTCATCCAACTTCAAAGACACTGCCCTGTCTTATGATCTAACCCAACTCGTCACCTCCCCCACCAGAAGGGATAATAGAACAGGGACATCCACCCTCTTAGACCTCATCTTCACCAACAGGCCACGGAACATCTCCAAAGCCACTGTCCTCCCAGACGCTATCAGTGACCACTCCCCAGTGACCTGCTGGTGGTCAGGAAAACTACCCCATGCCACCCCCCCCAATCACCTGGCAGAGGCGACTGATAAGAGGAGGCTTAAAGTAACTAAAATCCTACCTATCTACCAAAAATTGGCTCCCCATCTACACCACTCAGTCTGTAGATCTGGCTCTCTCCCACTTTATAACCACTTTCAACATGGCCTACGACATTTTCGCTCCCCCCTCCAAGTAAATAGTGAAAAGCAGAACCACACCCTGGATCACCACATCATTACTGAACCAGCTCCGACATAGGGATAACCTATGGCTTAAAGCACTTGACTCCCAAAGCGTCCATGATGGACAACTCTACCGAGAGGCCCGCAACAAATGTACCTGGGCCCTAAGGCAGGCGAAAGCCTCCTACTACCAACATACCCTCACCACCTCCTGGGGAGACGGCAAAAAATTCTGGGTCAATATAAAGGAACTCAATGGTAAATCCCGCTCACCCGCTCCCACCCAGCTTACAATAAATGGGGAGATCACCCAGGATCCCTCCTCTATCGCCGAAGCCCTCAACTCTGCCTTCTCCCGTTTCTCCCAAATTTCCCCCACTAACTACTTCCAAACAATCCCCCCTCCCTCTCCCACGGATACCTTGAGTAAAAACAATACTATACCCTTTCGGCTGAGAGTCATTTCCAGCCTCGAGGCAAAACACTACATCTCTAAAGCTATTGCCAACACCCGGCACAGCAATGATTCCCTAGATCTAAAACTCATTAGGCTGATCCTGGATGTCACACTACCCCATCTCACTAAAATTCTCAACCTCTCTTTATGCCTAGGTCAGTTCCCCACAACCTGGAAGAGAGCCATAATCACTCCCATTCTGAAGAGTGGCGACCCCACCAACACAACCAACTATAGACCAATTTCATTACTTCCTCCTCTCTCCAAGGCCCTAGAGAAAATAGTGTCAGACCAACTATCAGAACATCTGTCTAAACACAACCTTCTCTGCCCTGAACAGCACGGATTCCGGTCCAGCCACAGTACCGTCACAGCTCTTACTGAGCTCACCTCATTCATCCATGAGGCCCTCGACCAAAGCTCTATAGCAGGGGCAATCTATGTGGATCTGACCAAGGCATTTGACACAGTCAGTCATGAGCTATTGCTTAATGTCCTTCCACAACTAAATGTGGTCCCAGAGGCTACTGCCTGGTTCAAGGACTACCTAACAGGCCGGTCACAGCAAGTCAGGATAAATATCACCATCTCCTCCCGTAAAACAGTCTCCTCAGGTGTCCCACAGGGGTCTATTCTTGGCCCTCTACTATTCACCCTCTTTTTAAACTCTCTCCCCAAGTCATGTAGCGGTAACCTGCTACTCTACGCTGATGACGCGGTAGTATTTTGGAAACACCCACAGCCGAGCACTCTCCAGCGAGCTCTTCAGGGTTTCTTCTGGGAGCTAGAAACCTGGTTCACAGAACACTGCCTGATCATCAACTATCAAAATACAAAGTCCATGATCTTTGCACATCGGCAAAGTACACACAGCCAGTCGGCTCTCCTAATCAAAAACAAACAAGGCTCCCCACTTGAACATGTTACGTGTTTTAAATACCTGGGAATTACATTAGACACCTCCCTCTCCTACCATCATCACATACAACTACTCTCCTCCGCTGTTAACACTAGAGTGGGTATTCTCCACAGACTTAACACTGCTTACCCACACAGGCCATGCAGCTCGAGGTCGCCTCCTCTATCCTCTCCCTAATAGACTACGGGATAGTGATATACGGCTCTCATGGACTCTACCGCTCTTCAGAGCATCAACACCGCTTTGAATAAAGCTTACGCCTAGTCACCGGTGTGACAGATTAACACATACCTGTGAGCTCTATGCACTAGCTGGATGGCTAAACTTCCAAGGAAGACTTAAGTACCACTCCTGCGTGCTAGCAAAAGATCCTTCTCCAGCTAGCGCCCGCCGCCTTCTCTCAATAGTCTGTGTTCTCCCCAGGCATAACACTAGACTGCAGCATCCTCCTCATTCCTGGTCCCTCATTGCAGAACATCCCTTGGGCAAAGATCTTCCGCCACGGCCCCTCTTTGGCTAAACACTCTACCCCCAATCTCTCAGACCCTTAGCCTCCCAATTCAAAACAGCCCTCAGAGCTCAACTCCGGGAGTCAGAAAAATGCGACTGTGGCTAACTCTCTGCCCTCCTCTGGTTTTTCCATACCCCCAATACACACGACACAGGGTCTCAATTGATCCCAAGAGTCAGCACCATTAACCTCTCTGTCAAGGGTTATCTTGTATCGCTGCCTACTACTGTCACCAGTTAACAAAGCTAATGCCTGGACTGCACCGGCAGTACTGTGTTACGAATTTCTACCTGTTTATTGTGTGTTCTCTGTATCGGTTTACCCTCCACCCTATGTAACCGACGTGGAGCCTTTGCAAGAGAGTCTGTGACTCAAAGGTTTGTAATTCCAATTACATCCAATAAAATAAAAAAAAAATAATACAGAATCTCTCTGAGGAGTAAGAAAAATCTAACACTAAGGCTCTGCCTAGGTGGATATCTATGAGTCGAGATACCTGGAAAAGGGGAATTTTTAAATAGAATTTCCACCCCATCACAGGGATCTTCACTATAGACCAAAAGGATGGTCCACAGGACCAAAGATTAGAGTCTAGATGAAGCTCAAAGTGGGATTTAAGCCTAGTGTCTTGCAGACAAAATATATCTGCAGCGAGCTCCCGCAGTGAGAATAGTACCCCAGTACTTTTCCTCCTACTCTTAATACTACTGACGTTAAGTGTGAAGATAGAGATATGAGTCATCTAAAAAAGGCAAGGGGGGCATTACTCTATGGGGTCTTAGTGTCATCTCTGCTGGATTCGTTTGACTATGGAATCTTCTCCTCCACCCTCCTCTGTATCTGTGGTAGAAGCCATGGAAGAGGTGTAAGTGTCCTCTTCCCGACTCCCCATCCATGGGGTCACTCAGTAATGCTACATACCTATTCCCTTTTTTCCAGTTCGAAACTGCAGTATTGTGCTTGCTGCCCGTGTCTCCTTGTGATTTTACAGATACTGACTTTTCTGATCTAGGCCATTTCTTCTAGTCCACTGTTTGAAATGGTTTATCTGCACTGAGGGGGTGAGGGGGGGCATTTCTACAATGTCTGGATCTGGATCTAGTCTTTCTCCTGGGATCTGGGCTGTAGCCGGTTCTGTATCTCCCATTAAAGGGGCAACTGGTGGATCTTCTACTGGACCTGTGGTATCTGTGACAGTTTCTTGAGCCGTTTCCCTACCAGTGCTCATGGCAGACTCTTCTACTCTGTCCATGTCCTGCTTCTTTTTATTATGTTGCTCTATGTTTTTTGCTAGCTGCTGCTGGGCTAGATTAATCAAGCCTTCATGTGAAAGACAATCTTCAAGATTATGCGAGGCCCAAGGACACCTTCCATAAGCAAGGCCGATGCGTTCACAGAGATTACACTTAAAGGTTTAAACATTGTGCTGCCTTATGACCATACTCTAGACAGTGACTACATCTATCAGTGTCACATGCTGAACTCAAATGGTCTCAAGAGTCACATTTAAAGCAAGATCGGGGTTGTCCTGTAAAAAAAAAAAAAAAAAAAAAAAAAGGGGGGACCCCAATCTTTCCCTAAAAAAAACATGCTCGGAAGGCAGACTGGCCCTGTGTTTGTAGAAAATAGTTTGACCCGTATCCTCCAACCCTGTACCAAATCTGCTCGCTGTCTAGAGTAGGAGTAGGTTTCCCCATCACCTCACACCTTTGTCATAACCAAAATAGGATATCTTTGACATTAATTCCTTCATTTTTAAACATGATCATGACATTTTTCACCAGTGGTTTGGTGAGAGTAATGGCCAAGAATCGGGTCCAGACTGGGTTATTTTTCTGTACATTTTTTTTTCTTCTGGAGTCCGCCCCTACCATCAGATGTCTCCCCCGCCCACACCACCAGGTATTAGGCCCCCTTCCCCTCAACCCCCATGACTTACCCCTCGTGGCAGGGGGTGGGGAGCGACTCAACCCACCGACCAGGATCCAGTTCAGAGGAGGTGCCCCCCAGAGATGCAGTGAGGGGACAATCTTCATCCTCAGGTAGACTCCATTTTTTGATAGTTTTCTCCCCTAATGAGAGGGGGCGTGCAATGACACCGGTGGAGGAGTGCGCACGCGTCCACACGCGCTCCTCCTGGTGTCTGCCCCATATCCGCCCCTCTGCTTGCAGTGGTCGGCACACTGCCCCACAGCCTCTGCTAGGGGCCGGAAGCACGCTAAACACTGACGTCCCCCCACCCTGGAGAGGGAGAGCAGTCCCTCGGACGCTCGATCCCTCTCCTCCCCTGCCGACCCCCAGTGGCCAGAGTCTGTTCCCGAACCCGGGTCGCTGGCGTGGCGCAAAGTGTGGTGTCCAGTGCCTCAACCCTCAGCGCAACTGGGCCAGACATTTTTCTGTACATTATACTGTGCCCAAAACCAATCCGGATCAGACACATTTTTAAAACGGACATCGAAAGTTGAGTTGCCCAGACTGATTAGCACAAAGATTTCCGAAGAGAAAAATTCATATACTTCTTAAGTAAGATTCTAGCAATGTACAATCTGTCAGGTGTATTATCTAACCCTCCCTTATATACCACACACACTGCATTTCTGCTTGGCGCTGGTTCGCCTGTGTTTCTAAATAGATCTGATAATCGTGACACAGCAGTTTTGCCCTGCTGAGGGCATCTGCGACTATGTTCAAGGTGCGAACGATCATGTGCGGCCAAAATGACCATGGAATCAGCTGTGGGGTGTTTGGCCAGGTAAGAATGATCCTTGGGGGCCCGGTACAAGCAGTTAGCCTTTTTGGGCACCACCGAGGACGCGTGTGGATGCCTCCAGGTTGCTAGGGTAATGTCCTGGAAAGTGTCCACTAGGGGTGGGATGACCACCGGCTTAGGATCCTTCTGGTGTAGGTATTTTGCCAGGCGTAAGCGTTCGGGGTCCAGGGCCTCCGTATCCCAGCCCATGTTCTCCTGAATGTGCCCGCATAACTTCCAGAAAACTGGGGTCATCAGGAGGAGACTTAGGTTGGTCCTCAGTGTCACCAGGGAGCGAGCCAGGGTCCAAATCCGGGTAAGAGTCCAAATCGCCATAGGCAGAGGAAAAGGAGGAGCAGGAAGAAACATGCAGATGTCTCCTCTTGTGCCTGGGCCGTGAAGGTGAAGTAGAGTGAGAGGAGGAAGGAGACCTAGTCCTCTTGCACTTGTCCTTGCACTTCCTGGGGCTGGTTGGTGATTTGTCACCCTCATTTCCTGAAGGGATAGGAGTGGTCTTCCCATCAGGCTGAGGCACAGGGGGAGCAGGGCCAACAACGTCCTGTTTTATTGTCTCCCACCAATGAGCAAAAAGCTCTTTGACCTGGGACATCCCCAGTTTTGTGGATTCTGGCCTGAGAGGCGATGTTGGTCGGCCAGCGGGGGGACCTGCGTCTGTACAACCGGTAACGCCAGTGTAACCTCATCAGCGATGTCAAGCAAGTCTGGCATCGGGCGGACTAGCAAATGGTCTCGAGGCGACGTCGGAGAGACCAACGATGGGTGCGGGGCAACCTTGTCCGGCACCGGTGTAGGCGGGGGAGCGACTGGTGGCGGTACTGAAAACACCTCTGATGGGCGCCCTGTAGCTGGAGGCGGTTGAGGGCGGTCGGAGGAAGCGGGCTTAGAAGGCCGGTCAGCTTTGTGCTTCTCGGGGTGGCGGTGGTCCGATTCCACGGACGGACGCCGGTCATGCTTATGTTTTGGCAGCAAAGAAAAGGCCAGAGAAGCAGAGCCCAAGGAAAGCTTGGCCTCCCGGAGGTTGACCGAAGCCGAGCGGGAGGACTCCTTACCTGAGGGAGGCACGGAACTGGATTCGGAGTGCCTCTTGTGGCCAAAGGAGCCTGAACTGGATGGCTTCTTGGAAGAAGAAGCCGCATCCGCGGGCTTAGATTCCGCCCGCAGAACCGGACTTGGAAGTCCAGATCTGGATAGGCCGCAAGGCAGGCGATTGGCAAGAGAGGCGAGAGGCTTGAGGAAAGTAAGCCGGGCCTCATGTCCGGAGGAGCCAGAACGACCAGCGGAGATGGAAGACCTAGGCCTGGACAGCGAGCGGTCATGCTCCTGACGGCGGTGCTTCTCCTTTCCTTTTTGGGGAGTCAGGAAGTGAGACTCCCTCCCAGAGGACACATCCTGCTGCATCTAGGCCAGTTGCTGCTGTAGTAGATGGGCCTGGAGCGATTTCTGTCTGTGGATCCTGGTGCGACTGTTGAAGGCCTGGCAGTGAGTACAGGCGTCGGTGTCGTGGTCTGGTCCCAGGCAAAAGAGGCAGGAAGAATGGCTGTCCTTGGCAGGGATCTGCCATCCACAAGAGCACTTGTTATGGTGCTCGGTCGAGATGGAGGACATACGTCGTCGAAATCGAGAGAAAACTGCAAATGGAACTGTTCTAGAGGCTGAGGAACCCGTAGGCGAGCCGAGAGCTGACTAGCGAGTTGCCGCGGTGGGAAAGAACAGGAGCACGTGGGGACTACCTGCGCCCTTTATACTACGTGACGTCAGGGGCAAGGCAGACGTCAGGTAGGTGGTCCCACGTCAGTACTGCTAGAGAAAAAAGAAATGCTGAGATCTGCCGCCAGGTGGCATCAGTCCTATATATTTGTTACCTGCTGCAAGAGCTTCCTCTCGAAGTAAGATCTGAGATTCTTAGGACTCTTGGTATGGTTGTGGGTGGCACTGATGACCACCAAATCCACTTGAGGCTGATCAGCAAAGAAAGACCTCCCTGCTGCAGCATGATATAATTTGTCTGCCTTCCTCGGCATGGCGAGAATGAAACTGGGCTGGTGCCAGGCAGCCATGGTAGCATCCTCAAAGGGCTCAGATTAGGGAAGTGATGACTGGAGGAGGGGCATCCAGCAGTCACAAATAAGTAGCCAGTCAACGTTGAGTAGAATTTTGCTACTTGGTGTCGAAGCCCATGGACGACTGCAACGGTCTCATAACTGAGACAAAAGAGGGGTCATCCGGGGGATACCGCGGGGATGTACCTTGGGGTCCCCTTGCCATCGGAGGAGACCATGGAGGTGGAGTGAGAGGAAGTGGCTCCTCTGTCACCTCCATAGTCAAGGTCATCTGGAGGGATACGGTCAGGGTGGTACCCGTCCTCGTCTCTAGACTTCTGAAGGGGAAGTGAGTGCCTTGGTTCCCGAGGCGTGGGGTGAAACCCCATTGGAAGAGGGGTGAGGGGCCTGGCGCAAGAGGCCGCTGTGGGAACGGGCCTTGGGGATGGGAATGCTTATCTTGCATGAAGTCCCACAAGATGTGGAGCATTGAGAGAATGTGCATCGCAATTGGCGTCGGGCCCACAGGCATCATCTGAGGGAATACGGATGTCAGCACCGGGGAAGGTGGCCGAACAGGCGTGGAAGCTCCCCGGCATGGGTTGGCGTCGAAGAGGGTGATGGCGACCGGGGTTCAGGCTGGGCCAACTCTGGAGACATCAAAGGCCCTGGGCAGGGTTGGACTGGGCTACAGAGGGCCCACCTGGAAAGGTGACACAAGGGCCCACCTGGAAAATCAATAAGGGAGGGCCCAGAGCGTCACATTCATATCAGTATTCCACTTCAGTATGATACACTAGCTCTGTGTTTGCATCTTGAATTTATTTACAGGGCCTATTTAATTAAAAAATAGAAGATAAAACCAAAGATTCTCAGAGCCTAGAAGGTGGCCAAGAGCCCAACAGAGGGGGGGCCCACCTGGAAATTTCCAGGTATCCAGGTGGGCCAGTCCGACCCTGGCCCTGGGCCTGAGATAGTGGCTGAAAAAATTACCAAGGCAGATGGCGGGGGAAGGGGGGTTAGGCTGCGCTCTGGCAACCGCCAAAGCGGAGCTTGTCAACGATGAGCTAGCCAAGCCACCTGACTGCCCGCTGAAAACAATGACCTGAACAGCAGAAGCCGAGACATCAGTGGGGCATTGGAGCCCCCGGAACCTCCACCCGCCAAAGAGATATTGGTGGGGAGACTACCAATGGTAGCCCTGCAGGAGAAAGGGCATGCTAAGTAGAGCAGCCCCCGACAACAAGGATGGCCCCACCGTGGTTGACGCAAGATGAGGAGGACTGGGTTTTCTCCTTGAGACAGTCCATGTCTCGGTGCTTGCGCTTCCCCACTGACTTGTCTTGGGCCTTGGAGGGCTGCGAGCCCGACGACACCATGGGGGAAGCAGAGGAAATTCTGGCCTAAAGCTCCTTCTCCATCTGGGAGACCTTCTACTTCATAAAATGAAGAAAGCCAGCCACTCAATATTTTCTTAAAAGCTGATTTTTTTATTTTTCAAAGTATTTCTTAAAATCAACGATCCCCTGTGCTTGCCCCCTTTTCATCCACATCAGGCTTCCTCAGGAGCCAGGATCTGTGATTCTGGAGTCGATTATTTTCCAGTGGTGTGTATCCTCTCAGTTTCCAAAATGAGCTTTTCTGATTCGTTTTCCCCCAGTTCTGGCTTGAAAGGAGTGTAGGCCCTGGGGTTGCCTTTCAAACATCATTTACATCATCATAGTGGATAAACTTGCCACATGTGAAAACAGGCAGTTTGCTCATCTTGCTAACAAGTATAAAAAATAAACATGAAATTGTCAGTGTAAGTGGCTCAGTAGATAGCACACTCGCCTCTGAGGCGGGGAGATCAGACAGCTGTGAGTTCAGTTCCACATCTGGCACTTGGGTTAATATCCCAGTACTGACACTGTAGTGCAGCATGAGAGGGGTGCTGCACTTCAGAGGTGCAGTCTTTCGGATGAGATGTTAAACCGAGGTTCCATCTGCCTGGATTGGTGGTAGTTCAGGTGGATGTTAAAGATCCCATGGCACTTATCAAAAAGAGTACGGGAATTTCCCCGGTGTCCTGGCCAAATTTCCCTCATTCCTCAAAAATACCACCAACAGCCTAATCTGGTTCAAGGTCAGTAAGCATTCATCTGTATCCCCCTTCCCCGGGTCATGCCTGAAAATAGGCAGGATTTGTCTAGTGCACTTACCCGGTCAACAAAAAACGAAATAAAATAAAATACTGGAGCTTTTCGGCTTCCCTCTGGCTGTGTCTCAGCTTCTATCATTTTGGAAAATGAGAGGATGGCATGTCATCCCCCCAGGAGTCTCTTCTACACATCAATCTGTTAGAGCTCTGGGCAGTGTACCTAGCTCTTCAGGCATTTCCTCCGCATCTAAAAGACGAGATAGTGCAGGTCAGAACAAACAACACTACCAATATGTACTACAGCAACAAACAAAGGGCAACCAATGTCTACCCAAACTGTGCAGAGAGGCCATGAAGGTATATAGCCTGGCCTACTCCCTACAAGTGTCTCTGTCCGCCATCCACCTACCAGGAAAAGACAACATTCTGGCAGACTTCCTCAGCAGGATCAGTCAGAATCCTCACAAGTGGTCCCTGAATACACAGGTACTTCAGTCAGTATTCAGATGGTGGGGCACACCAGAGCTAGATCTCTTCGTCTCCACAGTTCTGTTGCAGGCCTACTCCAGTAGATGCCTTAACCTTGGATTGGTCAGGCAGATTCCTGTATACTTTCCCTCCTTTTTCCCTGTTGCGCAGGACTCTGATAAAGCTCAGGTCACAATCAGCAACAATGATCCTGGTGGCACCAGATTGGGCAAGGCGGCCATGGTATGCACTTTTGTTAACCTTGTCTGTCTCTCAGCTAATCCACTTGCCCCAGAAACACAACCTTCTGATATCCTCATAGGGCAGGATCCTGTACCCCAACCTCGGGGCCCTGTGGCTGAAGGCTTGGCTTTTGAAGACCTAGAATTTGCTAGCCTAAACCTTTCTGAAGCGGTTTTAACTGTGCTCGGGGGCTCTAGGAAGCCTTTAACCCAGAAAATGTATACTTACAAGTGGAAGAGGATTTCTATCTGGTGCTCAGGAAGGGATATTAATCCCTCCAGGGCTGGTCTCACCTGTCCTGCTGGACTATCTGACCCACCTGGATGCCCTAGGACTCAGACCTTCGACTGAAAGTCCATCTGGCTGCAACCTCAGTTTATATCTCAGCTGGGAAAGATTATGGCCTCTCACCCCATCTTTAGGAAGTTTTTCAAAGGTCTCAGTCACCTTCACCCTCCCCTTAGGGAACCGGTTCTGGTTTGGTATCAACATTTTTATTGCAAGGCTCGTGGATCGCCTTTTGAGCCAACGGCAACTGCAAACCTGAAGTATGTCACATGGAAAACAGTTTTCCTAGTGGCCATCACTTCAGCCAGGAGAATAAGTGAATTGCAGGTGCTGTGCACAGATCTGAACTATATCTTCTTCCACAGGGATAAAGTGGTGCTCAGGACCAACAGGAAATTCCATCCTAAGATGGTCTCAGACAGTCATCTGAATCAATCCATCACAATTCTGATAATTCCAGCTCATCTGAGTGGAAACTACATAGACTGGATGTCAAGAGGGCACTAAGCCACTACCTTGATAAGTCCAAGGCTTATAGACCAGAGCATACCCAGCTGTTCCTCACTTATGGGGAACGAGGTAAGGGTAAACCTGCATCCAAATGAACCAATGCATGCTGGATAGCAGCTTTCATACAACTCTTTTACAGTAAATTTGGTAAGCAGGCTCCCCTGGGCCTCAAGGCACACTCTACCAGGGGCACAGCAGCTTCAGTGGCAGCTGCAAGGGATATTCCTTTACTGGAAATCTGCAAAGCAGCTATATGGAAAACTGTTCACACCTTTACCATGCATTACTGCTTGGACATACAGTCCAGAAGTGATGCCAGATTTGGCACGGTAGTCCTGCAGAACCTTTTCCCAAAGTAGGTTCTGTGCCTAACCTCCAAAAGTACTGCTTGGTAGTCTGTATTAGTTTAATCATACTAAGTGATTCCTGGGGTTAGGAGAAAAAAATACTCCAGTAATTCTGTTTCTTCCAGGGGCTCACTCAGTATGATTAAAGCTCCCACCCTGCCTCCCCTACCTGAACCAAAGGAAAAGGGGACAGACTCTGATCTGCATCACTGCTGTCACATGCTACATGTACAAGGCCACTGTTTTTTGGTTTTTACCGGAACATCCGGTAAAATTCTGGAATTAGGGCTGCCTGAAAACCGGTTAAAATGAAGATTTCATGGAATCTGGCATTTTCTATCAGATCAGTAAATCTATAAAAAAGTGTGTTTTTCTTTTAATTCCTTCCTGTACTATTTTCAGTTTGCTTAATTTAATGCTCTGTATATTAAGCCTTCTATAATTCTGATTATTTATGCACATACTAAAAAATGATAAAAGAATCCCGGTAAAATCCGGAAATTAGAGTAACAATCACCAGTGAAGTTCCGGAATCTTAAGTCTTGAAAACAGAATTTATTTGTTTTAATCACCGTAAATCAGTGGCCTTGTACATGTATTGTTCCTGGTTAATAGTTAAGTTCTTAACCCAGTCAGTACTTGCTGTCGTCCCTTTTTTAGGGACTTTTGTTTTTGGGGATGTGATTAAGTGGGGCCTAATCTACATAGTTTAGCTAGCTAGAGGGTCTTTACCCTGTTAGGCAGCGTAATGAATCTAAGCACTTCAGGCCGCAGCAGTTACAAGGGGTAGCAGTTTGAAACTGGCACGAGCCAATGAGAGTACCATCACTTGCATAAATTCCATTCTCTCCGCGGTAGTTCAACACTGAAGGCTGACTGCATTAGTTTAATCATACTGAGTGATCCCCAGAAGAAAGATTACTACTGTGAGTATTTTTTTCTTCTTCTCCAATGCACAGTACGCAGCTCACTGATGCCAGGTCTCTCAAAATGGCATGTCTATTGCATTTGTATCTTTTTGGCACTAGGATTGAAGGCAGCGGTCATGGCCTTGCTCACAACTGCTACAAACAGTGCTCCAAGACCAGAGTACTTGTTCAGTGTAATCCTCGGGAACTCCGGAAAGAACATTCCTGGGTAATCACTCATAATCCTCGGGTACTCTGGACCCAACACTCTTGACATTTGAGTGTGCCAGGAATTACAGGCAGTCACTTCTTGGTTAATTCCACTTCATTGACGAGATGATCTTCTGACAGCAACAGGGTGCGACAGTTGTAGAATGCAGCTAATAGGGGACAAGATACTCTGGAGGTCTCCACACTTCTGTCCTTGCCAGGACTGAGCAGTTAAAGGCCAAACAGTGGAATCCAGGAGGCAACTGGGCAATGCTTGGAGCCCCAGTCACTGGGTCATGGTGGCCACCATCCAGTCATGCAGGGTAGGGCTGAAATAGTGGTCTCACTAGCACTCAGTCCCACCTCGCTCACAAACAACAGTCATTGTAAACTGTTAGACAGACTGGGAGGCAGATCAGATAAATCAGAGACTGCCAAAATAAATTAAATAAAACAGCAAAAAAAAACAAAAAACCTGTGCTGCTGTCGCCTAGTGACAAAAAAAGAGCCTGTACTGCTGTGTCTAGTGCTGCCTATCCCATGGAGCCAGGAAGAGGATTGGCACAATCCACAGGAGAGCCAGCCTGTGCTGCTGTGTCAAAAGGCTACCTCCTGCCTATACAGAAATCCAAGAGGGAAGTTCCCAGTGGTAATGAAGCCCTGCAACCAGCACAAGAAGAGAGAACGTGTTAGTAAGTAGGGTCAAAAGGTCATATATTGGAGGAGGTTAACAAACTTTATACAAAATGTTAATAAACTGGAGCACTTATATAAAAATCAGAACAGTTTAATTCCACATGTCAAAAAACAAACAGAAAAAAGAAAACAGATTCTTCCAGCTCTGGAGTACAACTCCATTTTGTTGTTTAATTTATCGGATACAGCTTTATATAAATATAATCTCACATTGAATAACACTGCAATATTTGCGGTTTAATCAGGGAAACAAGTACATAATTGTGTCTTGTACCACAGTTTTGGTACAACAGCTCCTCAATTAAGAATTATTTGATGTTCATACAAGAGAGTGGTTAACTAGTACACCAAATGTGCTAGTTGATAGGTTGCTAAAAGTTCAAAATATTAAATCTTTACATAAAATATCAGTAACATTTTTTTTCTGAAAAAAAAAGAAAAGAAATAAAAATAGCGGACCGTTGTCTATCACACTATGATTCGAGACTATTAAACAAGGCAACAGAAATGGGGCTAGATCTTAATTCTAAAGTACACTTACTTAAGAGATCTAAAAAGACAATTAAGGGCACCAAGTGTAACTGTTATGGGAACACATGATATAGTTATTTTATGGTGTATCTACTGTATTTCATATTGCATAAAGTACAGTTACGTAAGAACTTACTATAACAGTAGATCTTCGAAAGAAGCTCTTGCAACAAGTAACACATTTAGGACTGTAGCCAGCAAACTTCTATCCAGCAGTACCAGGTGGGGACCGCCCCCTTACGTCGGCCTGCCCCCAGTGTTCCTCATGGTATAAGGGGAGGCAGTCTCCAATGTGCCCCCATTCTTGTTCTGCCAGAGAGACTGGCATCCTGATACGATGAGATCTGACTAAGGAACCTAGGGCAGTACATAAAACAGAGAACTTGCGATAGTGGTCGCATATAGCAGAAAATCTTTAGGGGGAAAGGAGGGTGGGAAGTATACCTGCTGCAAGAGCTTCACTCGAAGATCTACTGTTATGGTAAGTTCTTATGTAACTGTACTATCTTACTTCAAGAGTCCGCTCTTGCAGCAGGTAACACATTTAGGACAGATTCCCAAGCAGTATAAAGACAATGACTTTACTTGGGTGGTAGGGAACTAGGAGAAAGAAGAAGAAATCCCCTACAAGATGAGGCCCTGCAGGACAGCAAGCCCGAAGCCTGCTCTGCGTCTCGATGCAATGTCCAGACTGTAGTGGCAGATGAAGGTGTGGACTATGTGCCACGTGGCCACCGCACGGATGTCCAAGGCTGAGACGTTCTTCAGTGCGGCAACAGAGGCTGCTACACCTCTTGTGGAGTGACCCCATATCAGTCCAGGTAGGGGTTTATTGTGCTTCTGGTAGCAGAAGGAAATGCAGTGCACTAGCCATCTGGACAGAATCTGCTTGGTCACAGAGGACCCACGGGTCATAGAAGCAAAGGAAACAACTGGTCAGAATGCCTGCTTCCCTTGGTTATGGACAAATAATATCGCAAAGTGCGATATACGTCCAAGGTATGGAGAAGTTCCTCACCCCTGTTTGAGTGACTGGGAAAATAAACAGGTGGTTGGACGTCCTGATTCAACCTCATCTCGGACACCACCTTGGGGAGAAACTCAGGATTGGTTCTAAGGCTACCCTGTCTTTGTGGAACATCAAGTAAGGCTCTTTACACATCAGGGCCTGATGCTCTGAAATCCTTCGAGCAGAAGTAACAGCAACTAAAAATAACGTTTTCTATAAGAGGAAACATAGCTCACGATCTGCAGCAGGTTCAAAAGGTGGTAAGGTCAACTTTTCCAAGACAAACAAAAGATCCCGGGAGAGGGTCCTTAATGGGAGGTTCAATGTGGAGCATACCCCTAAGGAAAGTGCGAGTTACTTCCAACTGTGCCACCATTCTGCCCAAGACAGGAGAGTGATAAGGCAGAAAGAGCGTCCAAATACACTTTTGTTGAGGAGTAGCCCAGGCCTGACTCTGAAAGGGATAGCAGGTACTCAAATAGGATATTTACAGGACAGGCCAAAGGGTATAAGAGACAAGCCATGGCCCACAGACAAAATCGATTCCATTTCATGGCATAAGTTGCTTTAGTGGATGGCTTTCTGGATGGCACAAGGACTTTGGAGACCTTATCAGAAACTCTGGCACAGAGCCTGACTAGGTCCTCAGGAGCCATGCATGTAGATGGAGGGACCGCAGGTTCGGGTGAACCAAGGTCCCGTTGTCCTAGGACAGCAAGAATATACTCAATGAAAGGGTGATTGGAGACTCCGCTGCTAACTGTTGCAACAGTGGAAATCAGATTTGTCGAGGCCATAGTGGTGCTACCAGGATCATTACTGCACCTTTCGTTTGTGCCTTGAGGAGGAGCCTCTGAAGGAGCGGAAACAGTGGGAAGGCGTAGAGAAATCTCCCCTTCCAGGAGAGGGACAATGCGTCTTGCCAGAAAACACTATGCGCGTGATCTAGCGAGCAGACACGGGGCAGTTTTGCATTGGTAGGTGAGGCGAAGAGGTCCGGCTTGGATGTCCCCCTTTTTGGTGAATAGGTCGACTACCTATTGTAGAAGCAACCACTTGTGTGCTTTTGACCTCGATCTGCTGAAAGCATCTGCCAAGGTATTCTGGACTCTGGGGACATGGACTGCTGAACTCGTCAGATGATGGGATATGGCCCAATCCCACACTCTCATTGCTTCTCTGCAGAGAGGATAAGAGTGAGTGCCTCCCTGTTTGTTGATATAGACCACCACCGGCATGTTGTCTGTCTGCACAAGGAGGTGTCCCGGCTTGAGGATCGTGTTCAAGGCCTGCAATGCGTACAGAACGGCTCTCATTTCTGAAACATTGATATGGAGAGATTCCTCATTCACGGACCAGGGTCCCGGAGTCCTGTGAATGCCTAGGTGCGCCCCCAACCCATACTGGAGGCTTATGACGTCAGGACCCGATCTGGTGCCCCTTTTGGAGTGGCACTCCTTCCTGTAAGGAAGGTGATGTCATCCACCACTGGAGTTCTTGGCGAACCAGTCTTGTGATGGAGACTGGAAGGTCTAGATTGTCCCATCTCGGGTCCCACTGGATGTGAAGCATCCACTGAATCGTCCTCATCTGAAGTCTCCTAAAAGGAACGGTGATGAAGGATGCAGCCATGTGGCCAAGCAACCGCAGCAGGGTTCTGGCTAGCACTGTTGAGGCTGAAGAGATTTGCCTGGCTAAGACCTGCAGCTCAGTGGCCCTGTCCTGTGGCAGGAAGGCTCTGCGTCTCACCGTGTTGAGAAGAGCCCCGATAAAAGGCAGGTTCTGGGTTGGAATAAGTGAGGATTTGGGGGCATGTATGGTGATACCTAGAATCTGGAAAAAGAGAACATTTGTCCCAAATGGACCACTGAAATTGCTCCTTGGACTGTGTTGTGAGGAGCCAATCTTTCAAGAATAGGAACACGTAATGCCCCATCCTCTGAAGTGCCGCAGCTACCACCAAAAGGCACTTCGTGAATACCCTTGGCGCTGAAGACAGGCCGAAGGGTAGCACTCTGAATTGGAAATGCATGCCTTGAAATGAGAACTGGAGATATTTCCTGTGGTGCCTTACCACTAGGATGTGGAGGTATGCATCCTGCATATCCAGTGACGCTAGCCAGTCCCCCTGGTGAACTATGGGGAACAGGTTCTGGAGAGTTGACCATCCTGAACCTCTTGTACTCCACCGAGCAGTTGAGTTCGCTGAGATGCAGTATGGGTCTCAAGTCTCGTCTTCTTCGGGACCAGGAAGAAGTGAGAGTAGAATCCTGTTCCCCTCTGATCCGGGGGAACTGGTTCTATGGCTTTTTTGGACAGCAGGGCTTGAATTTCTGCACAAATCAGACCTGCATGTTCCGTGGAGTAATTGGGGGGGGGCCTGTCCAGTGGTAAGTTGACGAACTCTATAGAGTGTCCATTTCCCATGAGTTTGTGGACCCATTGGTTGGAGGTTACTCTTCGCCATGCTGCTGCATAAAGAGAAAAGCATCCTCTGAAAACCTCTCCTGACAAGATGTTGGGGAGACGCAGGTCCCTTGGGGAATCGGGGTGGAAAGGTGGCTTGAGTTGGTTTAGCCTGATGCGAGGCAGGCCCCGCAGATCCTCTGTGGGTGCCTCTCTGGCTGTAGCCTCCCCGTTGAGACTGCTGGTGCTGAAAACGAGGCTTCTGCTGATGACCCCCTCGGCCACAAAAACGAGACTTCCGAAACTGTCTCTGCTTTGGGCGATACATGGACTGTATGGTTTTGACAGCTTTCCCGGAGTTCTGAAGTTTATTTACTATCTTCTCCATATCCTCACCAAAGAGGACAGATTCTCTGAAGGGTGCATCAAGAATGTTAGACTGAACATCCTGCGCAAAGCTTGAGACTCGAAGCCAAGAATGGTGATGTAGGCATGTACCAGTGGCTGCTGCCCTTGCTGCTGTGTCCGCTGAATCATAAGCAGATCGTAGGACGTGTGTGCCTACATCTGACCCAGTTTGTAGAAACTTTGAAAGTTCAGCTTTTTGAGGGCAGCCAGGCATGCCTTGCAGAATGTCCAGTCCTTGTTCCCAGAGGGCATTCTGGAATTGGACTATATGGGCCATGAAATTCAGGCTTCTTATGCTGCAAATGGCTAAAAAATATACCTTGCGACCCATGGAGTCCAACTGCTTGGACTCCCTGTCCAGAGGTTGGGCGCTAAGGTGTTTTGGTCTTTGTGAGTGGTCATGTGCTGCCGAAATTACCACTGAGTCAGCAGTGGGGTGTTCGGCTAGGAAAGGTTGCTCCTTTTGGGACCTGTATAAGTGATCAGCCTTCTTGGCGACAGCCACAGAGGAATGAGGGTGTCTCCATGTTGCCTGGGTGACATCCTCGAAGGTGTCTACCATAGGTAGGATGACCACCGGCTTGAGGTCCATCTGTCTGAGGTACTTAGCAAGTTGCATCCTTCCTGAACCTATTTAAGTCCTCAGTGTCTCAACCCATGCTGGCCTGTGTCTCATGACCTCCATAAAGGATGGGTCATCAGGAGACGATTTTGGTGTGTCCTCTGGGACCAGAGTGGATAAGTCCTCTATGGACGACTGTGAAGAATCAGAGGGCTGGTAAGAGTGAAGAGGTGACAGATGAGGATCTGTGTTGCCTCTTCCTGTGTCTATGCCTATCAGAGGAGCTAGATGAACTGGGACTCCATGATCTGGACCTGTGACCTCTATTTTTGGAAGCTTCCTTTCTGGGTCACTCCAGCGGAGTAGGCTGTTTTCCTTGGTCCTTATCAAGTGGTGGTTGAGGGACTGCATGCAAGTCTGGAGATGGGGGAGAAGGATTTGTGGGAACTCCCCCCCATCCAGAGTTTATGTCAAGTCCAGGGCAACTGGAGTTGTCGATTGTGGCTTTGGGGGAGAATGTCTGGCCTGAAGGTCTCACACCAGTGACTAAACAGGTCCTTAACCAGTAACAGGTTGAGTTTTGGTGAGTCTGCAGCCAGGTCCAGTGCGGTCTGGCATTTGTACCATCCCTGTCGCCAGTACCAACGTCAGGCCTCTCCAGCATCAGTGGGTCTTCAGGAGGCGACAACGGGTTGACACTACTTGGATCGTCAAGCGCTGAGAGGTCCTTGTGGACTGGCGTCAGATCTGCCCACACCAGGGTGTCGTTGGTTGGAAGTGGTGCCGCCGGAGATGACAGGGTCCCTGCCAGCAGGACCAGCCTAAGGGTGACCTTGGGGGCGAAATCCAAAGCCTGGTGCTGGTCCAATGAGAACTTAAGAGTTTGTCAGACAGGTGCCTCTCAGACGGCAGTTTAGAAGGTTTCTCCGCTGGTTTTTTGGCCTGTTTGGGAGGGACAGAGGATGATCTCCCTGAAGAATGGCCAGAGGTCTTTTGCCTTTCCTGGGAGTCGGCACTACCTACAGAGGCCGACTGGGAAGGTTGATGCCCCTTACCTGGGTATGAAGAGCGGGCCTGTAGCTTGAACGAGAGGCTGGATCTTGATGGGCTGAAATATGGGGCCAGAGGATCCAGAAGCCTTCTCTTTAGTGCCAGACACACAGTAGCCAGGGCCTTGACAATGGTAAGATGGGAGTCATAGCTGGCTGATTCGGAACTGCCCCTCAAGGCAGAGTGCGACCCATAGGACCTGGATTGCGAATGGGATCTCTCACGCTCTTTTTCCTTCTCCTTAAGCATGGAAGATTCCCTGCGTTTCCCCAACTTCGTGTGGGAGTGGTGGGAAGACTCCCTCTACAAGGAGGAATCCCGCTGCAAGGCGGCCAGTTGCTATTGGGTGAGGTAGGCCTGCAAGGTTTTTTGACATCAGACCCGGGTCTGGCTGTTGAAGCTCTGGCAGTGCTGGGTGCCGTGGTCGGGGCCCAAGCACAGCAGGCAGGCCGAACTGCCGTCTTTAACTGGGATCTACTTCCCATAGGTGCACTTAGTGTGTCTAGAAGACAACGGGGGAGACAACATACATGAAAGGAGGATGAATGGAGTGGGTAATGACGATGAAAACAAAAACAATGTCAAATACAAAGTAATGGCAGTCAGACTGGCACGAGTCAAGCCGTAGAGCCGAGGAACGCAAGTCGACGGTGGGAAAAGAATCAAGAGTGTTAGACCCGCCTTATACCATGAGGGATGTCGGGGGCGGTCCTGGCCTGGTACTGCTGGCTAGAAGTCTGCAGTGGGGTCCTGCTGCCTGACAACTACAGTCCTAAATGTGTTACCTGCTGCAAGAGCAGACTATCGAAGTTAAGATTAATACTTGACTTTTAAAGAGCAACTGATGCCTCAAAGAAAACTTTATAAAAAACATAATTAGGTACACCTCTTCCTGCATTCCATTTATATTTTATGTATTTCTCCTCACCATTATTTATTACTAAGGAAATGTGCATGAATATATGATCTTTATCCATTAGAGTTCCTCTAGAGTCTTCTGCCTCTATAGCTTATTCCCCTTGAAGTCAAAATACTCTGTTGTGACATCATGATCTGTTGTCATGGGAGCAACTGTGATATCACAAGCAGTGCTCTATGACTTCAGGATGGGAGAAAGTAACAGGAATAGACAAACTCTTCAGAAGCAAAGAACCTGTTTTCATACAAATGGCCTCAGTAATAAATAGTCACTGTGACTGTTCTGGATCAATTATCATCTATTTTAACTCCCGAAGATCAAACTTATTAATCACTTGTAAATTATGTGATTTACTTTTGTACATGTGTCTGTGTTTGTTTATATTTGTTTTGTTTTATTGTACTTGGATACAACTGTAAAATAGTTTTTTCTCTCAACTCGCTATTCATCAAACGATGATGATGAAATAATAGGGAGGAAGAATACAGCACCTCAGGAACAAGTGCAAAAAGGCCATCAGGGCAGCAAAGAGTGACTTTTGCAAGTCCGCCCTACTAAGCTCTGCCAGTAATCCCAGGAGGTTCTGGAGAGATATTAAATCCCGTGTCAGCAGATCCTCCCATCCGGGGGTTACGGACATGGTCATAAATGGAGTCTCCTGTAATAATCCCCATACTATTGCCAGCTCCCTAAATAATCACTTCTCTGACCTCTCTGCCTTCACAACCCTCTTCTCACCTGATGAGGCTCTGTCCCATCCCCTTCCCTCCACTCTGCTGGAGGGTCACCCTCCTCATCAAATGTTCCACCTCAGGGCTGTATCAGTTCAGGACTTGCAGAAACGCCTAGCTGGCCTCTCCCAGTACTCCAGTCCTGGCCTAGACAACCGTCTAAACTCCTTAAGCTTGGCTGCACACATTGCCTCACCAGCAGCCTTTATCTTCAACCTATTCCTTGGTCTGGGGACCATCCCAGACATCTGGAAAGAGGCGAGGATGGTCCCTGTACTGAAGCAAGGAAATCCCAAACTGCCTGAAAATTATCGACCGATTGCCATTCACCCAACCCTTAGCAAGCTCCTTGAAAAGGTAGTGGCTGAGCAGCTTTCAGAATATATCCACTCTCATGAACTTCTGTCCCCAGCCCAGCATGGCTTTCGTAAGGGACACAGCACCACCACAGTCTTAATCTCGGTTACATCAAGTATCCGGACAGCCATGGACTAGGGCAAACTCTCTGGTGCAATATTTATCGACCTGTCTAAAGCCTTTGACCTCATTGACCACAAACTGCTTGGTGCACCGTTGTGGTCACTTGGCCTCACCCCCCATGCCATGAAATGGCTAATGGGTTATCTACATGGCAGAAAGCAGCGTATCTGCTTCAATAAAGTCCTCTCCGAGCCCCTACCGGTGACCTCCAGAGTGCCTCAAGGCTCGGTACTGGGTCCCCTCCTCTTCTCCCTCTTCATCAATCAACTACCCATGGTTACTACCAGCTGTAGCGCCACCACGTATGCAGATGATCTGGTAATCCTGGCTCACTCCCAGAATGCCACTACCCTAAACCAGAACCTGACCGATGACTTTAACAAGGTACTGTCATGGGTTACTAGTCACAAGCTGGTCCTGAACCTGAAAAAGACACAGGCTATGGTCTTTGGCTCAATGGCTAAAATCAAAGCCTCATCAGCCTGCTTACATGTCACCAGCGCAGATGGATCCTCACTACCCATAGTAAGCTCCATCATATATCTGGGGGTAACACTTTACCCCCAACTTGACATGGGTAATCATATCCTTAACATCTGCAGTTCGGCAAACTGCTAACTAGGTCTGGCCTATAGGGCCAGGTATAACCTTACACCAGCAGCCAGGCTTGCCCTAGCGAAGGGTGTGCTCCTTCCCTCCTTCAGCTAAGGGCTGCACCTATTTGCTCGCTCTCCTAAGACGCATCTCACCCCATGGTACACTGCTTACAATAACATTTGTTGTTTTGCCTTGGCTGCCCCCCTGACTCACCCACCATTGTGAGCTATATGAGAAACTCTGCTGGCTCTCACCAGCTAGATATACAGATTACTCACCTGTAACAGGAGTTCTAGGAATGGTATATGTTGTTCATCCACACTATCTGGCAGGTTCCTTGCCACTTTAAATCTTGCCGGAAGGTCTTCAAGCTGGCTCTTCCCACCCACCCAGGTGGTAAAACTCTCGGCTCCGCCCCATGACGCCAGATCTAGCCCGCTGGAAGCCAGGTTGTGCGTCGAAGCCGAGGTCGGGTGGGTCGTGTGGATGAACAACATATACCATTCCTAGAACTCCTGTTACAGGTGAGTAACCTGTATTTCTAGGGTCATGGATATGTTGTTCATCCACACTGTCTGGCAGACTCCTAGCAGTTCTCCGGGAGAAGGGAGGCAAGACGCACACCCCTACTTAGGGAATAGAGACTGGAGAACCGAGGCCCCAAAACCAGCATCCCGGCGTGACTCAAGGTCGATATGGTAATGGGTGATGAAGGTGTGTGCTGACTTCCAGGTAGCAGCCCTGTAGATTTTCTGGATAGGGAAATCTCTGGAAGCAGACACCGACGCAACGGTATGGCGGGTAGAATGAGCTCTTATCCCTCTGGGAGGCTCCATGCCCGCCAACCTATAGCTGAGATCTATGCAGGAGATGACCCACCTGCCTATCATCCGCTTGACTGCAGGTCTGCCAGGTGCGGCTTCAGCGGAGGTGACAAACAGCTGGCGAACCTCTCTCCGAACTACAGCCGTCCGCTCCTTATAATAAGTGAGCGCTCTTCTAGGGTCCAAAGTATGGAGCCTATATTCGGCCTCCGAGGTGTGACTGGGGTAGAACACCGGCAGAGTCAACACCTGGTTAAGGTGAAACTTCAACACCACCTTCAGAAGGAATTTCGGGTGGGGGCGCAGGACAACCTTGTCCCTGTGGAAGACCGGATAGGGAGACTCGATGGAAAGCGCCTGAGCTCTCCCATCCTTCTGGCTGGACGGACAGCCACCAAGAAGGCGGTCTTCCACGACAGGTGAGAGATGTCACACCAGTGCATCAGTTCGAATGGCTTGCCCATGAGCTTAGCCAAAACCAGCAGTAGATCCCACGGAGGTGGAGGTTCTCGCACTAGAGGGGATATGTGATCAAGGCCTTTGAAAAAGCTCCCGACCACCTTCTCCTGTGCCACCGACTGCTTCCCGGCCCGCGCCCGGTAAGCAGAGATGGCTGCCAGGTGGACCTTAAGGGTCATCGACCGAAGCCCCAGCTGAGAAAGGGACCACGGGTAGTCCAGTATGCTTGCCAAGGAACAGGAGAAAGGTCCAGGCCCTTGCCCTGAAACCAAATGGAGAATCTCTTCCATCTGAAGGCGTAGCATTTTCTGGTCAACTCCTTACGGGACGCCTCAACGACGTTGAGGACCTCTTCGGAAAGACCCAAGGCCTGGAACTCTAGCCGCTCAGGAACCAGGACGTCAGGTGCAGGGATTGAAGGTCCGGATGGAATACCTTACCCTGACTGATTGAGATCAGGTCCTGGCGGGCTGGAAGCTGCCTCGGGAGCCTGGAGCTGAGACTGAGGAGATCTGGATACCAGAACTGGCGGGGCCAGTCCGGGGCTACCAGAATCACCTGCGCCTTGTCCCTCTTCACCTTGAGAAGCACCTTGTGGATCAAGGGAAATGGGGGAAAGGCGTAGAAGAGGCCCGGAGTCCACAGCCTCGAGAAGGTATCCCCCTTCAGCAAGCCCTGCTGAGGGGGGGCCGGCATGAAACAGTCTCAGCTTCGCATTCTCCCTGGAGGCAAACAGGTCCACCTGAGGCGTGCCCCAGTGGGAGAACAGATCTTGTACTACCTCCGGCAGGAGAGACCACTCGTGAGACGCAGCCCCTATCTGGCTTAGGGCATCGGCCAGGGTGTTGCAGGCTCCTGCCACATGAATGGCGAGGAGATCCGCCTCCAGGCTGCGCACGAGAGACCAAATGCAGACAGCTTCCCTGCACAAAGGCATGGAGCGCGTCCTACCCTGACGGTTTAGGTAGTACATGGTCGTGGTATTGTCCGTCTGGACCTGAACCACTTGACCCCGTAGAAACGGAGCGAAGGCGGTGAGGGCTAGATGAACCGCTCGAAGCTTCAGCAGGTTGATGTGGCATCGGGACTCCCGAGGGGACCAGAGGCCATGCACTCTGTGCTCCCCCAGATGGGCACCCCAACCCATCAGAGAGGCATCGGTCGAAAGAGAGACAGTCTGCTTGCGGCGGACAAACGGGATGCCCTCCTGCAGATGTGCCAGAACGGTCCACCACTGGAGAGCGTTCCATATCCCCAGGGTCACTGTCACTAGCTGATCCAGCGGATCAAAGTGCTATGACCACTGACTGGCCAGTCCCCATTGAAGGGATGCATGTACCAGCAGGCGCAACGGACCATGGTGGTGCAGGCCGCCATGAGGCCCAGGAGGTGCAGGAAGTCCCAGGCAGGGTGCGATTGCCCAACCTGAAATGATTGGGCAAAGGAGGAAAGAACCTCGGCCCTGTCCGCCGGGAGCCTTGCTCTGGCTTGAAGAAAGTCAAGCTCTGCCCCAATGAAATGTATCACCTGCTTTGGCACGAGTGCAGACTTGGCCTTGTTGATGAGGAGGCCAATCTGAGAGCAAACCCGGAGGGCCAGATCTCTGGACCCGCTCCACCTCCGCTCTGGAGGGGGCTGCAATCAGCCAGTTGTCCAGGTAGGGGTACACCTGGACCCTTCGGTGCCACAGAAATGCTGTCACCACTGCCATGCATTTGGTAAGACCCTGAGAGCTAGGGAGAGGCTGAAGGGCATGGCCCGGAACTCGTAAAGGGATCCCTCCACTCTGGAGCACAGGAATCTCTGATGAGACGGATGGATTGGGACGTGAAAGAACGCGTCCTGGAGGTCCAGGGGAACAGAACCACACGCCTCGTTCCAAGGATGGGATTATCTGAGCCAGAGTGACCATCTTGAAGGTCCAAGACCTTAGGAACCTGTTCAGGTCGTGCAGGTCGAGAATGGGGCGCCAGCCCCCCGTCCGTTTTGGGACCAGGAAATACCTGGACACAAATCCTGGGTCTGGAGGAGGATCCGCCACCTTGCTGATCCTCTCTTTTTCGAGGAGCAGGGCAGTATCGGCTCGGCGGGCCGACAGTGAGGCTGCGGACCCCATGGCCTCCCGAGGGGCGACGGCTCGAAAGGGTGGAGCCTGCTCCAACTCCAGAGGCAGGCCCTTACCTATCACCTCCAACACCCAGCGGTCCGTGGTGATAGCGGACCAGGCGGAAAGGAACTGGCGGAGCCGTCCCCCCACGGGGGGAACCCAGGGGTGAGTGACGAGGCTGGGGGTGACAACCCTCAACCCGTCACTGGGCAGACTTGGAGGAGGGACAGGCCGAGGGACCTCCTGGGCCTTTACCTCCCTGCTTCCTACCAGAGGAAGCCACGGGCTTGGGTTTGGTATGCCAAGTGCGGGCCTGCTGGCACTGGTGCTTGTGCTATTGGGCCGGATGTGCCGCAGAAGGATGAAAGGGCTTGTGCTGCTGCTGTCGGCGGCCTTTGTCCTCCTGAGCAGAGGTGACAGAGTCCAGAGTGACATTGGACTTCTCAATCCACTGGAGGTGACCTTCCACTTCCAGGGCCGAAGAGGTTGGTCCCCAAGAAGGGGACGTCCACCAGTTTGTGCTGGGTATCCACCATGAAGGTGGATATCCTCAGCCACGCTCTGCGGCGCATGGCCACCGCAGACGCAACCGATCTGGTACAGGAGTCTCCTATGTCCAGAGCTGTTTGGAGCTGCTGCTTCGCCACCACCCTACCCTGGTCCCGAACCTGCCGGACCGTGGTCTGCAGGTCGGCCGGAAGATGAGGGATCACCTCATCCAGGAAAAACCCATGAGGGCATGGGAGAAGTGTGCCATCAGCATGGTAGAGCTGGCCTGGCGGAGGCCAAGGGAGGATACAGCGTACACCTTGCGCCTGGCGTAGTCCAGCTTTTTGGACTCCTTGTCAGGGGACTTGTCCACGTCCCTAGCGTTCCCGGAATGCCAGAAAACACTGTCTGTGACCAACCCCTCGGTGTTCCGAAAACCTGGGCAAAGAACCGGTAGGGACCACATACTTCCTGGCCATCCTGGTCAAGGGGGCAGGGCAGGAAGCAGGCCGCTGCCAAAGCTCCAAGGCTGGGCCTACAATGGCCTCAGCCACCAGAAAGGCCTCCGTGGGTGAATCCCCTGGGTCCAGTATCTCCGTCAGGGGATACTTGGCCCGTTTGGATACGGGCTCGAGCTGCATCCCGGTGGACTCCGAGATGAGCCAAAGCAGTCCCATGAAGGACGATGGGCTTTCGTCCAGTGACTGGCCCATGGAGGACTCCAGGTCAACCGGCCTGGAAAACAGGGAGGAGTCGTCTGACTCAGAGGAGTCCGCGAAGAGCTGCCTAGGGCCTGAGCCACCCTCTACCTGCCGAGGACGGTCGGGAGTGAGGGTGACCGACAACCTGTGGGGCAGGCCTTGACCCGACCGAGAGTCCTTGGTCGGCGCCCCCGATTTCGGTTGTGGAGGTGGAGGTTCCACCGCAAATCAGTGGGGCAGCAGGTTTCGGCCGAACAACCGGCCCAGGTTTGGGCATCTCGACAGCAGCGAGAGGTTGTTTCGGCCGCTTGGGTGACAGCCACTAGATAGCCGGGGAAGGTGTCTGGGTCGACTTGCTCCCGGACAAAAGTAACTGCTGCCACATCAGGTCCTCATAGCGTCGACGCAATTTGCGCCAAAGCCTCTCTCCTCATCCGAGGAGGAAGACGAGGACGAGCGGCGTCGCTGCTTACCTCGGTGCCGAGACCGCCGATGTCGGCGGGATCGGCTGGACTGAGAAGAAGTCTGAGACCGAGATCCTCGGTGTTTCCGAGGATGGGCCTGGGAAGGAGCGGGGGACACCTGCTCTTCCCTCGGCTCGGACACCTTAACCGGGGACTGCTGCACCGGGGGCGCAGGCAGATCCTCGGTCTCCACCGGGGGAACCGGCAAAGAAGGGTTGTTGGCTTCACCAGTCGACAACCCATCCGACAGATCGAGAAAAATTTCGATCGCATCAACGGGAGTCTCGGCCGGCTGACCTGACGGGGATGCCATGTAGCCAGCGGCCTTAGCCAAAACCTCAACCGAAGTCGACAGTCAGCTGTCCGGGGAAGGGGACCTCTCCCACTCCCACGAACACCGACGATGGGACTTACCCTTGGAATCTTGGAATCCTCCTTTTTGGACTGAGAGGAATGTCCCGATGGCCCCTCTCCCTTCATGGAAAGGGGTTGGCAAAGCTCCTTGAACAAAGCAAAATAGGAGGTACCCAAAGAGAGCGGGATAAATGCCGCGACCGAAGGAGGAGGAAGATGCGGCCTGGGCCGGCTCCTCCTCGAAGGCGATCATCTGCTCGAGCTGCTCAGCCGAGCCAGCCGCGATAACCGCCCAATGGGCCTTTTTCGACTTTACCGGCTGGTAGCGCTTCTTGGGGCGTCCAAGCTTCAACCGGGCAGCGTGGTCCTCCAAGACGATGGCCGAGAATTAACAGCATGACTCGCAGGCCTGCGGGTCATGTTCTAGGCAGAGGCAGCAGACGCACGTGGAGTGTGGATCCATCCTGGACATTTTCTGCCCACAAGGGCACTGCCAAAAACTGGGAGTTGATTTGTCCATCGCAGCCGCGAGGGAAAAGGATGACCGAAGTCTTGAAAATTTTAAAACGAGTTTTGGACGAACCGAAGAATTAGGTTCCAGTCTATCATGCAGAGCGTTAAGGAGGGAACCTGAGCTTCCAAGCAGTAAGGAAGATCTGGCATCATGGGGCGGAGCCGAGAGTTTTACCACCCGGGTGGGTGGGAGGAGCCAGCTTGAAGACCTTCCGGCAAGATTTAAAGTGGCAAGGAACCTGCCAGACAGTGTGGATGAACAACATATCCATGTCCCTAGAAACACTGATTTTGGTTTGGGATGCCTCTCTGGGAAAGTGATCAGAACTAGCACCCCCCAGGGGCTGGCCCGGCTTCTGCCTAAACTGAATCCCACCCCCTACCAGCTTAGGTCTCTCACATCAGGGATGCTCAAAGTCCCTCCTACCCGGACCGTCATGGGGGATCGGGACTTTGCCATAAGTGCGCCCAGACTCTGGAATTGCTGCCTGTGGCTATCCGAGCTGCCCCTCCTATCTGAGTTTTCAAATTCCTGTGGGGTTTCCTAAAACTAGCATCAGAGTGTGACTGCCCCAAACTCCCTAGAGTGAAGTGTCAAATTGTTTTGTCTGAACCTCCCCACGGTGTCTCCATTGAATTCCTGGAGATATTTTCCCCACTGTATCAATGACTTCTGACTACTCCTGCCTAAAAAGCCTTGGGCATTTTTTACACCCATTATTGCTCCACGGTCATAGGCTAACCATGACATATTGCACCTTGGTCACTTGGTAGAAACTTGTACTACCAAGTGTTTCTGTCTAACGTGCATATTTAGAAAAATGTGATGAGCTGTATATACCTGTACACGATCCAACTAGCCTAGGGGGTGTATACGACAATGTTATAAGTTATATTATGACCAATCCAGTCCTTGAGCTATGCTCCACTCCTATGTATGATGACCTGTATATATCTGTCAGTTGAACTAGCTAGTCTAGAGTGTATAATCTGAAATGTGCTTACTATTACGTTTCCCTAGCGTCAAATGATGTATTTCCCACATGTTTGTTTACTGTGACAAAAAACTGTACTCTCTTTGCCATGTCTCCTTGACTGTTGTTCCTCATGTTGTATTCTCCCAGGTCATTCCTGAACATAGGCATAATACCTGTCTAGTGTACCTACCCGGTAAACAAAAGCTAAATAAATAAATGGGAAATACAAGCTGGACTGTTTAAATATTACATTTTGTCAAAGTTCTCCTGAATGTGTCACCAGCACTTTAAATATATGTGATGTATCTTGTATGCGATTCCCATTGTAAAAACTCCAAGTCCGCAGGCATAGCTGAAAATGGGTAAATGATCCATCCCACTTTCCTGGTAAAATGAAATAAGTAAAAAAAATTAAAAAATATTCAGGGCCCAGAGTCAGTCCCCTGTCGATAACAGAGGGAGGAAGGACTGAAGAGAAAGCTTCTTGTACTCTATATACTTGTTCAGATCTCGGAGGTATAAAACAGGATAGAGATCGTCAGTCTTTTTCCATACCAGAACAAAATGGTAGTGCAAAACCCATTTCTGTTCTGGATGGGGCATCGCCCTTCTGGGCTGCATCACCCTTCTGGGATTGGTAGCACTATGTGGACCCTCTCGATCTCTTCAGTACCTTTCCTGTACTGTAGTGATCAATACTGGTAGCAGTATGCCAAGTGCAGACAAACCAAGACCTTTTAAAGGGATCACTTCCCTTCACCTGCTCTTTAACACACACCCATAATCAATGCATCCCGCCACTACGTTTGCTCTCTTAAAGGAGAACAACACCGAATCTGTAAGTTATTTTCCCAAGTGGAAGTGCTTTGTTTTTTTAAATACCGTTTCAAATTCTGTTATTGCTCTAGTTATACAGGCTTTTCAGTTATCCTAGTGGGCGTTTCCAATTTATATGCTGCTGGTAAGAACCATAATGGAACTGTATGGTGCAATTTATGTCCCTATTCTGATCTTCTATTGTTGGAACCATGCATCCATGTTCTACTACAGAACTCTGTGGTTGTTAAGGACATAATCTACATCATACAGTTCTAAAATGGTGCTTGCCACCAGCTTGTAAAGCAGAAACATCCCCTAAGGTTACTAAAAGACCAGGTAGCTTGAACAGTAACAGATTGAACCAGTACTTAAAAATAGTTAATACTGGGAAAAATGAGTTGCAGGTTCAGTACCATTCTCCTTTAACTGTGGCAAAACACTGTCTGCAGGCTTCAGCTTACCGTCAACAACTGCTCCTAGATCCCTTGCCTCAGCTGTGCTGTTCACTGTTGCATGTTTTGCCACAAACTGTCAAAAAATGTTTAGGTGATACTAGCTCACATATTTATTTGCTGTGACTAAATGAAAGAAACTTGTATCCAGCCCGACGCAGTGCAACAATAAAGTTCATTATGCATGTGAAAGCCTCCTTATCTACAGGCATAGTTAAATTGTTTCTGGACTTCAAATAAAATAAATGTACTTACTGTCATTACTACCTGGAGGCAGAGTGACCAAAATGAATTGTTTTTCTGGGCTTTGCATAGTGACATCCATCCCGACATATAGCATTGCATCGTAAGCCAGTGTTTTGAATTCACAGAGTCTGGAAAAAAATTCAAGTAAACTACTTAGAGGGCAATTTCAAAACGAATAAAGGCTGACAATATTTAGTGTAAGTAACATTTTATTTATCAAGCGCCCCATCCCGTAGGCTCTGGGCACTGTACAAGCAGGCAAGGTAGAAATAATAACATACATAAAACAAATATCTAACACGAGAACAATCAATCAACATTTCCTAACAAAATCCTTACTTAAATAAGTGATTCAGCAGTTCATTATTACCAAAACTCAAACAGTTCATAAATGCCTGTCTGAAATATGCACCTTCAAACCCCGCAAAATACCTTCACTGATGGGGCCTCCCTGAAGGATCTGGGAAGTGAATTCCACAGGACAGGGACCGCCACCTCAAATGATCAATCTCTAGAGGTCTTCAGATAGGCCCTGGGAACCACCAAGAGACCTTCGGCGGAGGAGCGGAGCAAGCGCACTGGGTGAATAGGATTCAGGAGTCAACTCAGGTAGCCAGGGCCCAATCCATACAGGGCCTTATAGGTGAGCAAGCCTGCTATTGAGGCACAGGTCAGAAAGTACAGAAAAAACAGGAGCAGTTTCAGAATTCACGAATAGCATTTTATTTTTCTCAATAACAACAAAATAAAAGATATTCAGTATAACTAAGTGGACAGTGGCGTTGGAGAAGTTACTTATTTGACTGGATGTTTTCAATTACAAAGCACTAGGAATACTATAGCAATAAAGAATCAAGAAATTCTAGCCCTTAAAGTAAAATTAGAAGTATCTAAAACTAATATAAACACATCAACCACTGTCAGGGGTACAGGTAAAGAGAGACAAAGAACAGGTGGGGATGAAGAGGATGACAACATACCTGCACTGACATTAGTTGGAAATGGTACAAGACAAAAAAGTCAAAGGGCACTCACCCCTGCAGCTGAGTGTCATAATTATTACTCACCTTTAGAGGGCTTGATGGAAAGTATAATACAGCATACACACGAATTATTGGAATTAGCTAGCAAGTATAACTGTAACACCAAAGAACCCTACCACAAGGTCAGCAGCCATAATGTGGAGAATATACAAGAGATTAGTAGTTCAGAGACAATAACTGAAAGTATGGATATAACCAACCAAATAGATTTTCAGACAGAAAATCCCATAAATTCAATTATTAATGAGACCTGTGTTAACTCAGACAAACAGAAAAATAATCCCATATGAACTAAACCTCAGTCCTCAAAAGCAAATGTACCAGATTCAGAATGTGAAGAAACAAATACAAGAACCATGAACACACAGGCTATAGACAAAAACCACAAGGAAGAAGTATTCATTTTGAGGGATTCAATGGTGAAATTTACAGACAGATACTCAGCCAGAGGTAATAAACTAAATACAACAACATATAGCGGTGCAAAAATTAGTGACATTACTCAAATGTTACCTGCTATGTTAAAAAATGACCAAACATCAAAAAAAGTCCTCATATATGCAGGCACAAATGATCTAGGATACAGGTCCATAACAGATATTATAGAAGACACCAAATGCATATACGAAACTATTAAAAAAGCAAATGCAACTGTCATTTTTTCTGATGTTTTCCTAGTACCTGGAGCTAGTATGGGTGAGCAAACAGGATTAGACAGTACAACAACTGGTTACGAAAACTGTTGAATAATATAAAACGTATAACAAGCTTTGAGGAATTTGTAAATTGTTCTGACCTGTATAGCTATGATGGGCTACACTTGAACAGAAAGGGTACAAGGAAACTAGGAAATATGTTCTGTACCACAATATATGGAGCTCACACAAAAAACTAACAAGGGGGCGCAGGGATCTTCTAAATGAGACTACAGTAAATAAAAATAAATGTACCAAGAAAACTAGGATGCATAAAAGGGGAATTACTGTCCATTTAGCCAATGAATGCAAGGAGTTTAAATAATATCAAATTGGCTGATCTGGAAAGCATCCACTGACTTGGCTGCTATAACCGAGACATGGTGGACAGATAAGAATTTGGCTATTACACGAATTAAAGGATATAAGCTGTTTCGACAACACAGAATAGGCAAAATTGGTGGTGGTGTAGCATTATTTGTGAGAGAGAAGAAATACAATGTAATCAATGCAGTAACGCCATACAGACTTCACCTGCAAGTGCCTATGGGAAGAATTAAAGCAACCTGATTGTAAAAAATTGATGGTGGGAGTAATATATAGGCCACCAGATACTGATATCATAAATCATCTATCCCTCTAACAATACTGATACTATTATATCAAACAAGGACACACTTTTACTTGGTGAGCTAAATGCCCCAGGTATAAATTGGGAGACAGGACTAGTAAGTAATGGGCAGGAAAGTACAGTTAGAACAGTTACAGTTATTAAGAACTTACCGTAACAGCAGATCTTCAAGAGAAGCTCTTGCAGCAGGTACTACAACTAGGACTGGCGCCACCTGGCAGCAGCTTCCGGCAATTCTTTTCTCTAGCAGTACCGACGTAGGAACACCCCCCGCCAACATCGGCTCCACCCATGACGCCACCCTATATAAGACAGGAGTTCCCCACATGCTCCAGTTCCTGCAAGCCCCCCCCCCACACCGTCAGGCAGAGAGATGGAAAAAGGCAATAGTCAGACATATGAATTAACACTTCCTCCCTCCGAATGGAAGAAAGGGCAGCCTAAAAAATGCCCGATTCCTGGGGGAAGGAGGACGGGAAATACACCTGCTGCAAGAGCTTCTCTCGAAGTTCCACTGTTAAGGTAAGTTCTTACGTAACTGTACCATCTTACTTCGAGAGGAGGCTCTTGCAGCAGGTACTACAATTAGGACAGATTCCCAAGCAGCATAAATTTAAAACAACCCCTGGGAGGGGGAAGGTAAGTAAGGAATAGAGAGGGTCCTCCAATTAAGACGGACAGAAGAGAAACATAGGGAGCGGTGGAGACCATGGGAGAAAGGAGAAATAGGGGAGAACTCAGACACACCAGCCCCCTGCTGACCATGGCTTCCACCTCTGGTTCAGGATGGGTCGAAGTATTGATGAGAGGGTAGGCTGCAAGAACTGAGCAGGGTGTACCAACCAGATTTCAAGCACATCATAGGCGAGACCTGGGGTATTGGTAAAAATGGGGGCAATGAGAATCAGACTGGTCCACTCCCGTCCCCTCCCCTTCTCTAAATCTCCATATGATTCAGCGTTTACATTGGCCGATTGAGTCTCCCCATATAGATATAGTTTTATTTATTTTTTTATTTTATTGAAATCTAGGATTACAAATACCTTTGAGCAGGAACTGCTCGTTTACAAAGGTTCCACGTCGAAGGAATGGGGGGTATATATACATACAAAGGTCAATATAATAATACATAGTTACACAATAACAAGAAGTAAGAGACTGGGGCTTAGGAAATTCCAGTAATTCAAAATGTGCCAAATGTTAGGTAGCATGACATACCAGCCTAGTTATAGTTGTAGGACTTAGGCTGAGTCTTCAGTTGATAGGGGCTCTGCCCCTTATGTCTAGAATATAATTTCTTCTTTCTTATACCTTTTTCTGAACATATATACAAAGATACAGTGATCCCCAATCATTACTATTGAGAGGCGGGCCGCCACGCAATCCTAAGCACCCGCCTCTCATATTGTGCAGCCGCCACTCTTTGCCTTTAAATTCGTGCACTCGCACGATCAGGCAAGACGAAGAGGGGAGCCGATTACGACCTAACGTGGTCGGGATTTCTGGCGCAGCTGCAGTAAAGCTCTGTAGGTTTGGGGATCACAGGGTAAACTCTTGAAAGTCAGCAGACCAGGCTAAGGCGCCAAACCGTGGAGCCAATAGAGAGGAAGCCTCTGGGAGTGACAGTCCAGCAGCCTATAATGGAGCTGCTACGAACTGCTGGGTAACTCCCATTAGTCTGCTGCCACTTTAGGGATTTCTCAGATCGTTCAGTTGACTCCAGAAGTGTTAGTTGTATTGTACTACTGAGTGCAGCTTCCTTTGCCTAATTATTGATTAAAAAAATAAAAAAAAACTTTTATTTTGTTTTTAGAAACTAAGACTCCTGAAGTATCAGAACTAAGTGTATATGAAGTGTTACTGAGTGTGTGTGTGTGTGGGGGGGGGGATCATTGCATGGTCTCCAGCATTTCAGACCTGCAAATTCTGCCTTTCACTGAAAAGGCAGCTGCAGCAAAAAAAAAAAATACTGGCAGTAAAAGAAAAAAACACCAGTCTGCACTGGAATCACTAATTTATTTTCTATGGAGAGTCAGAACTCGTCCGATTCACTGAACTGAATTTAGCTGCTGGTTTCTTGCATGCCTGATGCACACTTGATTAGGATTAATGGTCAGACCTGCATTTTTAGGTAACTGCTTGTAGGTGGTTCTGGATTGTAAACCACAACATTAGACCTGTAAGCAGTGCAAGGGGCTAGAATATCTGTCCTGAAAAAATTGAAGTGGGTTGTTGAGAGAAGGAGAAAGGGGGAAGAGAGAGAGCTCATTGTGTGGTCTCCCACAGTGGGTGTTTGATGAGCTGCACTGCATAAAAAAAGGAAAAAATAGATACTGGCAGTAAAGAAATAAAATAATTCATCACTGCTCTGCACAGCAGTCAGATTACTACCACCTAGTGTACAGCACCACAGCCAGCTGTGTTTGTGAGGAGACACTGGGGACAGACGCCCTGACTTGACCCTCCCCCTCCAAGGGGGTCTGCCAGTCATGTCCTCATGCAGTCAGTTGCTTTGTCAGTGTGTGGTCACTTGTTTCTATTTGTGAGAAAAAAAATTCAGGGCTCCTGCCTTAACTGTGCTACCAGGGGTCTAGTCTCTGTCCCAAACCCTGATTCAGGGAGCAAAACAATATTTGTGTGAGAGAAAAAAAAAATTGAGGCTCCTTAACTGTGTCTCTGTCCCAGTCAAGTTGTGCAGTCTTGCTTCGTCAGTGGTCACTTGTTCTAAACCCTGATTCAGGGAGCAGAAAAATATTTGTGTGAGAAAACATTTGGGGCTCAGCCAGCATTAGCAAACTCTCGTTCTGTATTGACAAATAAACACACGACAAGTGTGTGTGTGTGGGGGGCTTTATTGTACGCAATGCAGAAACTAACTAACTTTGGTTTCAAATTAACTCAAAAACGGAAACATTCTGATCAAGATCATGACAGTCGTGAGTCGATGATTGGGACAATGCCAGTTGGTCCAGTTGATCAGGATGTCCAAGAGACTCCCTGCACCTACTCCTATAATACAGAAAAAAACCTCTAAGCATAGAGCAACAGGCTTTTATACTGGCTGGCTTAACAAATACTGTTGGTTAGAGTACAAAGAAAATGATGGCATGTTTTGTGCATTTTGCATAAAACATAAACAGATGCCCAAATCAGGAACGGTTTGGGTACTCAGTGGGTGTAAGACATTCAGAGAAGATGCTATGAAAAAAGGCATCAGAACAGTTCAGTTCATGTTGTTGCTTCTGAACTGGAAGCAAACTGCAGAATTTCAGCTTCAAAAGGTGGAATAGAGCAGGCAATGCAGCAGGCCCTGACCCTGGAACAAGAAGCTTTTGTGGCATCCCTTCGTTGCATGTACTGGCTAATAAAAAATGAGCTGCCTCACACAACGAAATATAGCTCACTGCTGGATCTCGCCAAATCATTGGGATGCAAATACCTAGACAATATACATATTGCTGATGCTGTTAAATATTGTTCTGATCGAACTGTCAGAGAAATGGTTCTCTGTCTGGGTGAGGTGGTCAGGAGATCAGTTCTTACAGATTTGAAGGCTGCCAAATTTTTTCATATTTGGTGGACGAAACAACTGATATTGCTGTTATGAAGCAGCTCATTTTGTATGGTATGTACTGCAAAGAAGGGAAACCCAGAGTTTCTTTCCTGGGACTTGAGGAACTAATTGATGGAAAGGCAGACACAATTGTTAAAAAAATGCTGGAGTTCTCTGATAACAATCAAATCTTGGTTGATCACCTTGCAGGGTTAGGCAGTGATGGAGCAGCCGTTATGCTGGGCAGGCAAAACGGGGTGGCTAAAAAGCTGAAAGAAGTCAGCCCAATTCTTGTTGAAAATCACTGTATGGCTCACCGGGAGGCCTTGGCTGTAAAGGCAGCAGCAAATGAAGTGACGCATTAAAAGTTTAATCAAACACTAGATCACCTATACAGATATTATGTAAACTCTGCTGTTCGCATGGCTGCCCTGAAAGAAATTCAGCAGGCAATGGAAAACCCTGTTTTAAAGCCTAAACAGGCAAAAGCAGTTAGGTGGGTGTCCCATGATGCAGCATGTGACACACTAAGGAAAAGATTTTCCCATCCGTTGTTACGTCCTTGCATAGAGAGGCCTCCAAAGGCATGATCCCAAGCTGTGGGCCTAGTAAAATGGTGGAAAACTGGGAGTTTTCTCTATTTTATGCATGATGTGTGACATACTTCCACACCTTAGCATCTTATCTAAATGCTTTCAAACATCAGCTCTGAATTTTACTGATATAAAGAGACATTTACATTCCACTTCAGAGATTCTTAGGGCACGCCTACTGGTACCTGGTCAGTACTTCTCCTCCGTTTCACCTGAACTAGTACTCCTGAATGATAATGGCCTGAACTTGCCATTTAGCGAACCACAGTTAAATAATTTTAGAACCTCTGTGCATGACAAGTTTATTAGGGCCCTAATTGCTCAAATTGAGCAAAGGTTTCCAAGCACAGAACTTTTGGATGCGTTCAGTATCTTTGACCCCAGCATGATACAGGAAGTTGATACTGAAGAGTTGGAAGGGTATGGTAGTGATAGCCTTGAGATTATTCTTGGTTAGTATGCTACTATTGTGTATGTAGATGCTTCTGCACTGGAATGGGCTTTTCTACGTAGTCTCATGTTCACGGAAAAGATGGCATTTAAGACTATTTCTGATATGCTGCATGCTCTAACTACTAAGTATGTAGACCTGTATCCAAACATATCTACTTTGGCAGAACTGGCAATGATAATACCCATATCAACTGCAGATTGTGAGAGGGGGTTTTCTGCACTGAATTGAATAAAAACGCAGGAACGAAATAGATTAAGTGCCAGTATGCTAAATGCACTTCTGCTTATCTCAATTGAGGGCCTTGATGTTGACAGTTTCCCTCATTTGGAAGCTGCAGCTCACTGGGCAGGACTGCGAAACCGAAGATTAGATCTTGGCCTTGCAGGCACTAGTAAAGAGCTGTAGTATGGCCTCACCAAAATGTCAAGACTCTCACAAACTGTTGCCTGGCCTGCAACTAGAATGCAGAGGTTTACCAGTATGTTTTATCACACTTTTCTTTTGCTACTGCATACTACAGAGGCCTCCAGATCATCATATTACTCTTATTTCTTGTTTCTTATGCATTTTATTGCATCCCGACTGACTCTGCCCACCGGTAGCTCCGCCCCTGGTGACCCCGGCCCCTGTGGCTCCTCCCCTTACTACTACTCTATATTTTCATGCAATGTGGAACACTGAGATATGACAGTAATACTCTATATGAAACTAAGTTCTGTGTACAGATGGTAACACCACTGTTAAAGCATTCTACTTGCCCTAGTAACTGAGGCATGCAGATCTGTATACTCCTTGAAGACATCTTGGTTACCTGAAAGTGAGGTCTAGCTCATAACTAACAGATTAGTATCTAAAAAGTAAAATAATGCTTCAGACTGATATTTCATTAATTGCAAAAAACATGTAATTAACCAATAGAAACTGACGTACTTCTCTTGATAACATGTACATGTGAGCTATACACCTGAATTTGGAAATAAACTTTGAGTTTCAAAAAAGAGAGAGGGTTCCCCAGGAAACCAGGCCCTCAAAACTGTGAGGCTAAAGCCTGCTCTGCGTATGGAAATTATGCTGAGGCTGTAATGCCTGATGAAGGTATGAACAGAACTCCAGGTGGCAGCAGCACAAATATCTGCAGCAAGGACCTGCTTCATCACCGCGAAGGAAGCAGCGACAGTCATGGTACAGTGAGCTTCAACCGGTCCTGGGATAGACTTGTTTTGCTTCTGGCAACAAAAGGAAATACAATGGACCAACCAGCGTGACAGCGTCTGTTTGGTGACCGGTCAACCTAAGGACCGTTGAGCAAAGGATAAAAAGAGTTGATCAGATTTCCTGTCCTGTTTAGTCCTGGCCAAATAACATCTGAGAGCCCTGTGGATGTCCAAGGAATGAAGCAGGGTCTCTCCCATTAGAATGCTCCGGGTAGTACACCAGAAGCTGTACGGATTGGTTGAGAGGGAGCTCCAAGACCACCTTCGGCAGAAACTTCAGGTTAGTGCAAAGGTCAACCCTTTCCTTATGAAAAATTATGTAGGGCTCCTTACATGTGAGGGTTTGAAGTTCTGAAATGCGCCTCGCCGAAGTAATGGCTACCAAAAGCAATGTTTTCCAGGAAAGTAAACAAAGCTTGGCCTCCATAGCCGGTTCGGGGGCGTAAGCTTCTTCAATACGAACAGGAAATCCCAAGGGGGCACAGGATCCCGGATGGGAGGTCTGATATGTAGAATACCTTGCAGGAAGGCTTTAGAAACCTCAGTCTGAACCACCGTCTTATTCAACACTGGTAAGTGATAATCAGAGATGGCGGCCAGGTATACCTTGATGGAGGAGTTGGACAGACCAATGGGTCCACCCTCTTGGCTATGGCCCAGATACAGAAACGTTTCCACTTCATAGCGTAAATGGCCCTGGTGGCAGGCTTACGCACCTCAACCAAAACTTGCGCTATCTGATCAGACACACCAAATCTGGCTTTAGCTAGGTCCTGAGGAGCCAGGCATGCAGGTGAAGTGAGTGCAGATTCGGATGGATCAGGGACCCCCTGTCCTGGGGGAGAAGATGAGAGGAGAGTGGAAGAGGAAGCGGAGGCTCTGCCGCTAGATGCTGAAGTAAAGGGAAACAAATCTGTCGGGGCCATAGCAGTGCAATCAAAATGAGGGTGGAAGGTTCTAATTGCACCTTGAGGAGGACCTTCTGCAGAAGCGGACAGGAGGGGGAAGCGGAGAGAAACCTCTCCTTCCAGGAGACGGCCAACATGTCGTGCCAAAAATCTCCAGGCTCTGGACCTAGCGAGCAGAAACTGGGTAGTTTTGTGTTGAATTGAGATATGAAGAGATCCAGATCTGGCATCCCCCACTGACAGAAGATATGATCTGCGACTTCTTGCAGTATCTCCCACTTGTAAGCCTGCGACCTTGTCCTGCTGAGCGCATCGGCTAACACGTTTGTTCCCTTGGGACGTGTACTGCTGTTAACATGAGCTGGTGTTCCAAAGCCCAATGCCACACCTACATGGCTTCCAGACAAAAGGATACAAGTGTGTACCGCCCTGTTTGTTGATGCAGAATATCATAAAAGTGTTGTCTGTCTGAACCAACAAGTGGCCCGGCACTAGGACCGAGACCAGGGCTTGAAGGGCATAAAGAACCGCTCTGAGCTCCAGAACATTAATATGCAGATTTTACTCTATTGGGGACCAGGAGCCCTAAGTGTGATATGTCCCCAAGTGGGCACCCCATACCAAGGATGACGCATCCGCGGTCAGAATCTGGACGGTGCCCCTGTGTGAAAGGGGATACCTGCCAGTAAATTTTGTGATGACATCCACCAGCATAACTCCCGGAGGATTGGCTCTGAGATCCGATCGAGGCATCCAAGCTGTCTAGCATTAGATCCCACTGAACTCTGAGAGACCACTGGATGGTTCTCATGCCTAGTCATGCCAGAGGGACAAAAACTATTGCAGCAGCCATATGCCCCATCAGCCTCAGAAGCAGTCTTGCAGGGACTTTTGAGGCTGAAGAGATCTGGTACACCAAGACCTGAATCCAACCTGCTTTGTCGGAGGGAAGAAACACTTTCTCCCAGAGTTGCATCCAGAAGAGCTCCAAAGAACTGGACGTCCTGGGAGGGGAAAAGGTGCAACCTGTCCCTGTTGACAGTGATTCCCAAGTGCTGAAACAGCGAAATGGAGTCCCTGATGGTTTCCAACAGTTGGAACCTGGAGGGAGCCAGGAGGAACCAGTCGTCCAGATAAGGGAACACGAAGTGGCCTCGTCGCCGTAGTAACAACTGCTAGGCACTTGCTGAAGATTCTGGGGGCTGAAGAGAGACCGAAGGGAAGGATTTGGGAATTGATAGTCCTTGTCTTCAAACCTGAACCTCAGAAATTTACGATGGCCCCTGGAGATAGGGATATGCAAGTAAGTGTCCTGCATGTCCAGGGACACCAGCCAGTCTCCTGTTAAAACTAGGGGCAGGAGAGTGGGGAAGGAGACCATCCTTAATCTCTGGTAGGAGACACACTGGTTCAGATCGCTGAGGGCCAGAATGGGTCGGAGGTCTCCCAACTTCTTTGGGACCAGGAAGAAGTGGGAGAAAAACCCTTTCTCTCACTCAGCTAGAGGTATAATCTCGATGGCATTTTTGTCCAAAAGGGATAACATCTCCCTTCCGTCCAGCGCTTGATGTTCCCTGGGATACTGGAGATGGGGGCAGTGGTCTGTTCGGTGGAACAGAGTCGAACTCTATGCAGTGCCCGAACTCCACAAGCTCGAGGCCCCACTGGTCGGAGGTCACTTGTCTCCATGCATCTGCGTAGTAGAGGGAAAAGCGGCCTCCGACCGGCTCCCCCAATGGGAAGTCCAAGGAAGGAGGGTGGTCTGGATACTCAGGCGGTGGGTAGGAGGGGGAGGGCAGCAGTGGCTGCCTTGGCCTGTCTAGAGAAGGAGGCAGAGGATCCTCTGGCTCCGCCCCTTCGACTGAAGCCGCCTCGCTGCGAGTGGGGCTGGAAGTGAGGTTGCTGAGACTCATGTCCCCCACGGCCACAAAAACGAGGCTTACGAGCACGCCCCTGTTTTGGGCGGTACATGGATTGTACAGTTCGGATGGCCTTGCCAGAGTCTTGCAGCCTGGTGATGATCTTCTCCATGTCTTCGCAAAAGAGCACGAAGCCCTTGAAGGGGAGCATCCAGAATGTTCATCTGGACATCTGGATCAAACCCAGAAACCCAAAGCCAAGCATGGCGACGGAGGCAAATGCCAGTGGCAGCCACCTTGGAAAAGGTGTCTGCAGAGTCACAGGCCAATCGCAGAACGTGGATACCCACGTCTGAGCCGGACTGATGCAATTTTGCAAGCTCTGCCCGCTGAGGGCAATCAGGCATGCTCTGCACAATGTCCAATCTCTGTTCCCAGAGGGCATTCTGAAATTAGACCATGTGTACCAGGAAGTTGAGACTCCTGATACTGCAGGTGGCAGCAGAGTACACCTTGCGTCCCATGGAATCCGGCTGCTTAGACTCCCTGTCAGGTGGGTGGGTGTTTAGGTGTTTGAGCCTCTGCGAACAATCGTGAGCTGCCGAAATCACCACCGAGTCCGCTGCGAGTGGTTCGGCCAAGAAAGGGTGGTCATTATGGGCCCGGTAGAGCCAATGAGCCTTCTTGGGCACGGCAGAGGAGGAGTGAGGATGATTCCAGGTCACGAACGTGACGTCTTCAAATGTGTCAACCATTGGAGGGATGACCACCGGCTTAGGGTCTTTTTGGCGGAGGTATTTAGCCAGTGTCCCAACCAATGTTGGCCTGGATGTGCCTCATCACCTTCATGAAGCTGGCGTCATCCAGAGGGGACTCTGGATGTTCCTCCATGCCCCCTAAATCTTGGTCAGTGTCGGAGTCCACATATGAATCAGAGGGCGAAGAGGATGGGGACTCATGCCATCTCCTCTCAAACCATGCATCCAGAGAGGGAGAATGGGAGGAACCGCTGGACCTGGTCCTCCTGCATCTCTTTGTCCTTGTACTTTTTCCGTGCTGGCTCCTTCCCCACCTCTAAGTTAGATGGCTCTGAGGCATCCGGCACGAGCATCGGAGTGGGCGTGGGTGCCCTCGCTGGGAGATCATGTTTAACCATGTCCCACCAATGGGAGAAAAGTTCCTTCACCTGCGAAAGGTTCAATTTAGGAGACCCTGGCGCAGGGGGCGGAGGAACACCATAACCCATACCGACGTCGGCCCCTTAGTCAGGAGGGCACTGGTGTTGGATCTAAGCCCTTATCACTGGTGTCAGCAGGCACCAGCATAGGTCTGATGGATGGCGTCAGAGGGGCATCTGCTCCTCCGTCGACAGGTGAACCGGCGACGGTGGTGACGGGGTCCCACAGCTGACATCAGGGGGTACCAGCGTGGTCGGCGTCGGGAGGACCTTGACCGGTGGCAGAATAGCTTTCACCGTAGTGGCTGGAGGTGCTGCGGGTGGACGACAGTCGGCGTCTACTTGTCTTTGGAGTCAGACAGGCGTTCCTTCAAGGCAGGGGCTTTGGGACAGTCCAACTTATATTTGGAGGATTCCTCGGCCGAGTGTCAGTCAGCAGCCAGAGGCGAGCGCTAGTTGGAGTCCTTAGATTCCGGCCGCAAGGACAAGGCCCCACCGCCAGAAGACCCAGAGGCCTTACTCAACTCCCAGGAGCCGGCCTTGGAGGAGGAGGCCGAGCGTGAAGAGTGCTTACCTACGCCCGGCGAGAGAGCCTTCTCGGCAGGCGAATGCGCCTTCAGTGGTTGTAGGGTGGTCCCTGAAGACTTGGCCGCAAAGGAAGCTTCGGAAGGCTAAAGGGTTGTGAGGCAGCAATCATGCCCCAATGACCCGGACTGAAAGCCCGAGGACCTGGGCCTAGAATGGGACCTCTCCTTGTCATGATGTTCCCAGTGCTTGTGGGTGGAGTGGCATCAGAACTTCAGGAAGAAGCCTATTCCATGGCGGCCACTTTAGATTCCACTAAAAGGCGAAGAGAGACTTCTGACGCCTGATACACGTTCTTGAATTGAAGGCCTGGCAATGAGGGCAGGCGTCCGTGTCATGGTCGGCCCCAAGGCAGAAAAGGCAAGCGGAAAGCCGTCCTTTGAGAGTATCTGATGCCCACAGGAGCAGTTGTTGACATGCCCCTTGGAGGAAGATGACCGATGCTAAACGAAGAAATGTTTCGGTGGAGAAGGAATGAGAGTGATCGGTACTGCGAGCAGTAACCGACAGCGAACTAACCCTGATCGTGCAGAACGAGCATGTGGGGAACCCCTCCCTTATATAGGGTGACGTTGGGGGTGGAGCAGACGTCAGCGGCGGGCGTTCCCACGTCAGTACTGCTAGAGAAAATTACTGCTGGAAGCTGCCACCAGGCAGCGTCAGTCCTAATTATAGTACCTGCTGCAAGAGCTTCCTCTCGAAGTAGGATCAATCTTTATTGAATGTATGCATAGAAAATGGACTAACCCAGATGGTCGATAGACCTACCAGACATAATCTATAGGACTTGGTTCTTACAAATACTGATGATTGTATAAATGATCTACAAGTCCAAGAAAGACTACTCCTCAGTGATCATAACACAATCACATTCAATTACAAGACAGCACCAATAATATTATCAGGAAAAACAATGTTTAGAAATTACTCTAAAGCTGACTTTTGTTATATCACACAGGAACTTAAAAACTGGGAATGGGAAAATCAAAATGATACTACTGAAAGTGTGTGGTTAAAAATTAAAAATAAACTACTACAACTAGAGGAGCAAATTGTCCCATTAAAACATATCTATAATAAAAAGGGAAAAGTACCAGTTTGGTATACCAACAGAGTTCATAGGCAACTTGCCAAAAGGAAACAAGCATATCGAGCACTGAAAAGGAATAATAGCCACTATAATATTCATAAGTACAGGCAGCAAGTAAACAAAGCAAAAACACATCTAGATGACAATGGAAAGACTTTCTATACATACATTAACAATAAATCTGTCAGTAGGATGGTAGACCCAGTTCAAGAAGGCAACGATGAATATTCGGACCCACTAAATATGTCTAGGGCATTTTAATGATCACTTCCGTTCTGTATATAATAAAGCAACTGCTATAATGAATATATACAAACGGAGGTGAGAAAGAATAAGTGTCTCAGCTGGGATTTGAACCCAGTCCACACGCGGGAATACTGTACCGACTGCACTAACCAGCTGCATCACTGAGACAACTGGAACCTGGGCCATCCCCAAGCACATTACTCTCTCAAATGCACAACCCAATGGCAACACAAATATTTACTTCTAACAATCTCACAGGAGTGTGGCATGCATATTTTATGGAACACATACAAACAGAGGTGAGAAAGAATACTTAGACCCTGAGGCTTTCTTCCCCTGTTGAAACTGCCGCCTGGGATCCTCCGAACTCCGGTTTGTTGCAGAGCCCAGAAATCTATAGAAACAGCCAAAAGCCGTATATCCCCTCAGGTACGTTGGTATTTGGCACCTTTGGACATTCTGAATTTTCAGCGCCAACACTCTGGAGGATCTCAGCCTCACTGACTTCTTCCTGCTGGTCTCCATTTTACCTTGCTTCATTAGAGATGTTTATCAGCGTTGCTGACCCTGGGAAACTATCATTTTTTGTAAAGCAAGAATTTCGTTATTTTTTTTTGTAAAGCTAGAATGGCTCTCTATCAAGAGGTGCAAACGCAACTTTGTTTTGTTTGCTTACATCCACGACTTGAAACATTCACTGCAATGGCAGGAATTCTTCCTAGTCAAAAAAGTTAACAGGGCATATACTATTTTTTTACGATATTTTAAGTGAGGCTTTAAATAAGCATGCACCCTTGGTTAAGGTGCGGGTCAGGAGCAGCACCTGCCATTGGTTCTCGCCTGACCTCAAAGCTTCCCTGTTAGAAAGGGATACTTCATGGAAAAAAGCCAGAAGAAGCAAGAACGACTCGGATTGGTGTCTTTTTAAGGGAGCACGTAACAAGTGCACCAAGTTGGTCAGAGCAGCCAAGGCCGCCTATCATCGTTCAGAGCTAGCCTCTGCCTCAAGAAATCCTTGAAAGCTCTGGGAAACATTAAAAAGACATATCTGGACACGCACCTCGTAATTCCATTCCAGCAAAAATTAAGTCCGGTGGCAGCGTTATCGCTAACCGATCTGAGATATTGGAAGCTCTCAATAACCATTTTGCAATGGCAGGGCTAGCGTTTGATACTTCTCCTGCCAATGACCTCCGCACAGTTCAGGGCCCACCAACCCACGAGTCCCCCTCTACTGAGAAGGCCTTCTCCCTCCTGCCTGTCTCTCTAAAAGAGGTGGAAGACCTACTGCTGCAACTGGACACCAGAAAGGGAGCAGGCTCAGACTTCATAGAGTCATACTATCTGAAATGTGCCTACCATGTGCTTGCGGTGCAAATCACCCACCTATTCAACATGTCACTCTCCCAGGGTAGCCTCCCCCCTCAATGGAAAACAGCCCATGTCATCCCTCTATCCGTGACCTCTGCGATCTAAATAATTACAGACCAATCTCCCTCCTCCCCATCCAGTCTAAATTACTAGAAAAAATAGTGTGTGGCCAGTTAGGTGTATACTTAGAATCCAGAAGCCTATTAAACCCGGTTCAGTCTGGATTCAGAGCAAAGCACAGCACCATAACAGCCCTAGCTAAGGTGACCAATGACTGGCTCCTAGACCTTGACAACAAGAAGCATGTCTGTGCTGTTTTTTTGGATCTTAGTAAGGCATTCGACACAGTCGATCACAGCCTGCTTCTTTCCTCCCTAAGCACCTTAGGCCTGGACCATAAATCTATGTGCTGGTTTGCAGACTCCCTCGGAGTACGGAAACAGCAGGTTAAAGCTGAAGGTAAGCTTTCTCTATTAAAACCTGTGCTGAGGGGCGTGCCCCAGGGCTCTATCCTTGGTCCCCTCCTCTTAGCAGTCTACATTAACAACATCAATGATCCCATCAAAAAAGCCAACATCCACTTATTCGCGGACGACACTGTACTGTACTTGTGTCGTCACACACCAGAAGCAGCCTGGGAAGACCTCCAAGCTGAATTTAACCTTCTACAATACCAGCTCATAAACAAAAAACCTTTCCTCAATGCGAAAAAGACAAAAGCCATGCTCTTCTCCCCCTCCTTGCATGCGGCAATTCCTGCTGGGGGGGCTATCCCCCAAATTACCACTGTTCTTGGAGAAACACTAGAGTATGTAGCTAAATTCAAATATCTAGGAGTTTGGCTTGATCATAAACTTTCCTTCGCCGACCATCTCGAAGAACTACAGAAGAAACTAAGGCAAAGATTAGGACTATTCTACAGAATTAACCACCTGCTCACAAAGGAAGCCAAGATTCTACTCGTTCAAGCTACCTTCCTATCTTTAATAGATTAGGTGGACCTGCTCTACAGCCACTGCACTGCCTATGCACTGGCTAAGCTGGACACCCTCTACCACAGAGCTATCAGGTTCATTACTGGCCTTCCACTTTCCACACACCACTGCTCCCTGTACTCATCGTTAGGCTGGACTTCCCTTCACTATAGAAGGAACAGAAACGACACCCTATGGGCCTTCAGAGCAGTGACCAACAAACCCCCCCTCATATATCTCAGATTATATTCCCTGGAGTATGTTAGGCACCTATGCTCTAAGGAGCTATTCCCCAATTGTCCTCCAAGTTCCAAGGGTCAAATCTCGTTTCAGCAAAGCTACTCTAAGCTTCTCTTTACCCACATTGTGGAACGGTTCACAAAGGAACTTGAAGCTGAGCTGCCCTGTTAGCCTGAATATCTTCAAGGAGCTCTACGATCGCTACATGAAAGCACCTTGCAAATGTTTTCCTCACTGCTAGCCCACTAATTCCGCAACTCCCCCTTTCCATCCTGACACTTGCCATGTTTCTACCCCTGGCTCTCACTCTTTCCCTATTAACTCTTCCTGCTGCACCCACCCTTTCCTGTCCACTCCAGCCTGGCTGAAGTCCCACCCCATCCACAGTAGTGTCCCAATTATCTACCCCTCCTCCGTCATTATCATAATAAACAAGTACATGACGGCCATCGTTACTTTCTGTGGTTTTAGCTCAATTTTTCCCTGTCGTCGGTAACATATCCCTCCTCTTCTTTACCTCTCTAACCTGCCACACCATACATGGCCTCTTTCCCCTATATGTGTAGTTGCCAGCTGTCTCACTCAAAAGATTTCTGCTTATAACCCCTGGATGCCTACGGTTGATTGTACATCTGCTTACTTCTTCAATTGTAAAATAATGCTGTTTTTTATTTCAACCTTGTACTGTACTGTATACACTGTATATACTTTTTCTTCCTTGTGCATTATTGCTTTTTGTATACATGCTTCTGTATTGTACTTTGATGTATTAATGACCAGGTCCACTTTGCAAATGAGCCTTGCTCAATGGTGCCCGACTGGATAAATAAAGATTTTGATTGATTTAGAAGACATTGTAATGAAACAGTAAATAAGAGAAACAGAATTATTGGAATGATAAGGAGATCATTTGTAACAAGACACAGAGCCTGTATCCTCCCTTCATATAAAACAATGGTTAGGCCCCGTTTTGATTACTGTAGCCCCCTGTGGAGTCCCTACCTTAGGAGAGACTGTAATACACTGGAAAGACTGCAATGAAGAGCAACAAAAATAATTACTGGACTAGTAAATGATACCTATGAGACCAGATAAGCAAAACTGAAACTCTATCCATTAGAACTAAGACGTACCGGGGTGATCAGTTGGAAATGTATAAAATCTCTAGAGATCAATTTCAAATGCAAAATCTTGGGATTCATTTTGCTGTTCATAACATTAATCTCAGAAGCCACAAGAAAAAATTACTCACCATAGTAATGTTGTTTCTTCTAATGGAGTCTTCCTGTATTCAGACATAACGCAGTTAGCCCCAGCACTTGAACTTCCCCGGAGAGGAAAGTTTTAACTCTATGCAGAAGCATAGAACGTTGAGCTCGAGCTCGGTTTTCAAACATCTGTCTGTGGTACTTCCCAGAGTAACCATCAGATTCTTACGAGCTAACTAACTAGTAACTAAAGTATGGAAATTGTTCAAATGCAGCCAAAGGGCAAAATATATCTTCTTGGGCCCCAAAAGACTCAAGTCGAGAACCCAAGAAGAAAAGGCAGTGACAATATTTAGTAAAACACCAGAAAAAATAATAATAATAATATCTACCCCACCCAAGAGGGAGGGTACAAGGTACACCCCTGACGTGCAACATTTTACCTGCCAGCCCACTTCCCAAAATCAGGTTCTGAGAGGGGAGAGGTTTGAATACAGCAAGACTCCATTAGAAGACACAACATTACTATGGTGAGTAATTTTTTCTTCAAACAACATGAAGTCTTGCTGTATTCAGACATAATGCAGACTACCAAGCAGTTCCTATGGAGGAGGGAATGCAGAACCTACTTTGGGAAGAGGCTCTGCAGTACTGCTGTACCAAACCTAGCATCACTCCTAGCCTGGAGTCCAAGGAGTAATGCTTGGTGAAAGTATGTACTGTTTTCCAGGTGACTGCTTAACAGATCTCTAACAAAGGTACATCTCTGGCTGCAGCTAGAGAAGCAGCTGTACCCCTGGTCGAGTGAGCCCTCAGGCCTGAAGGGGGCATCCTACCCAACTTGTCATAACAAAATTGTATACAAGAAACAATCCACCTGCAAATAGTTCTCTTAGTGGTAGGCTTACCCTTTCCCACTTCACCATAAGTGAGAAACAATTGAAGACCATCATTTCTATGTGCCTTAGTATGCTCAATATAGTAGCTAAGGGCCCTCTTAACGTCCAGACTGTGTAACCTTCTTTCACCTGAAGAAGAATGGTCAGTGAAAAACACAGGGAGAGATACAGACTGGTTCAGATGAAAATCTGAAACCACTTTGGGCAAGAACCTCCTATTGGTTCTGAGGACTACTTTGTCCCTATGGAAGGAGATGAAGTCAGGTTCCACTGACAGAGCCTGTAACTCACTAATGCGCTTGGCAGAAGTAATAGCTACCAGGAACACAGTTTTCCAGGTCAAGTACTTCAATTCGGCAAAAGCCAGAGGTTTAAAGGGTGGCTGCATTAGCTGAGCAATGCAGACATTAAGATCCCAAGGCAGAGTGGGCTCCCTAAAGGGAGGGTTAATGTGAACCAGACCTTTGAAAAACTTTCTGAAAACAGGATGAGATGCCAGGGAAGAGCCCTTCCCTGCTGAGAGGAATGCAAAGATAGCTGCTAGATGAACCTTCAGAGTGGCAGACCTAAGGCCTAAACCATTGAGATGAACTAGATAGTCTAAGGTTGTGGAAATGTCTGCAGAATCAGGCAGGATGCCTTTCTGAGAGCACCAAATACTGAACCTTTTCCATTTGGAGTTGTAAGTTTTTCTAGTGGAAGGTTTTCTATAGACCTTCAGAATATCCAGAACTCCCTGAGAAAGATGTAGAGCTGCATATTCTAACTCTTCAAGAGCCAGGCCTTGAGATGGAGAGACTGGAGATTGGGGTACCAGATCCACCCCTGGGAGGAGGACAGGAGATTGTATGTCCTGGACAGAGAAAGGGGACGTGACACTGACAAGAACAGCAGTAGAGGATGCCAAGGCTGTCTGGCCCAATCTGGAGCTACCAGTATCACTGTGCAGGATTGAGTCCTGATCTTGATCAGAACTCTGAACAGCAGAGGGAAGGCACAGAGAAACCTGCCCTTCCAGTCCAAAAAGAGAGCATCCTGGGGAACCGTCCCCAGGACTGGAGGTCTGCAACAAACCAAAGGAAGTTGATTGTCTGGTGTTGCAAAGAGATCTATCTCTGGAGTGCCCAACCTGGAGAAGATGACCTTCAGTATGTGAGGATCCAGAGACCATTCGTGGTGTCCCTGTGAAATTCTGCTCAGAGCATCTGTTAGTATGTTGTCCTTCCCTGGAAGGTGAACTGCTACCAGAGAAGTCTGAAGAGAATAGGCCAGAGACCACAGCTTCTTGGCTTCTGTGCACAAGGCTGAGCACCGAGTGCCTCCCTGCTTGTTGATGTACTACATTGTGGTGGTGGTGGTGTTGTCCGTTCTGACTTGAACCACCTTGCTCTTGACTGAATCCAAGAAGCTCTGCAGGGCTAGGAAAACTGCTGAGTTCCAGGAGATTGATATGAAGGACGGACTCCTGTGGAGACCAGAGCCCTTGAGCTGTCAGGGCTCCCAGGTGGGCTCCCCACCCTAGGAGAGAAGCATCCATAATTAAAACTACTGATGGGACTTGACAGAGAAATGGAACCCCTTGTCTGAGGTTGTCCTGGTCCAGCCACCACTGGAGAGCTTGGACCAGAGTCTGAGTCACTGGAATCAGTTTGGTAAGTGAATCCTTCTTTTGAAACCAAAAAGACCTCAGATGAAACTGAATGTCCCTCATCTGGAACCTTGCTCCCTGCACCACTGCCGCGGAAGCTGCCACGTGGCCCAGGAGCTGGAGGAACCGTCTTGCTGGGCGGGAGACCTGAGGTCGAAAGGAGGAAGCGAGATCCACTAGGGCCTTTACCCTGCCAGGGGAAGGAAGGATTTTGCTTGTACAGTGTCCAACTCTATGCCTATAAAGGTGAGAAGTTGAACTGGTTTGAGTACAGACTGTGGAAGATCGAGAAGAAAACCCAAGGAGCTGAGTAGGTCCTGGGTAGTTTGAAGAGCTGACTTGACCTGTAAATGAGACTGACCCAGTAACAGCCAGTCATCCAGATATGGAAAGATGGTGATACCTTGTCTTCTGAGGTAAGCCACCACTACTGCAAGGAACTTTGTGAACACCCTTGGAGCTGATGTTAGACCGAATGGCATGGCTCTGAATTGGTAATGGCCTGAAGGCAAGTCGAACCTGAGGTATTTTCTGTGGGAGCACCAGATAGGAATATGGAAGTAGACATCCTTGAGGTCCAGAGATGCTAGCCAATCCCCTGGCCTTAGAGAGGGAAGAATTATTCCCAGAGTTACCATTTTGAATTTGGGCTTTGAAATGTGTTTGTTCAGATACCTTAGGTCTAGGATGGGTCACCACTCCCCTGTTTCCTTTGGGGTAAGGAAGTACCTGGAATACAGTCCATTTCCCTTCTGCTGAGTAGGAACCTTCTCTATAGCTCTGAGAGCTAGAAGAGAGGAAACCTCTGCCTCTCGGGCAAGGGTTTCTGAAACTGATGCAGGTGGAAAAGACTTGTCCCTTGTTTTTGGAAATTTTTTGAAGTTGAGGGCCAGTCCCTGGCTTACCACTTCTAGTAAGCCAGCCTGCCTCCTATTGGAAATGGGGAGTCGACCCGGGCTGACACATCAGGGTGTCTGCTTGGCAGGAGCCTTAGACTGAGCGGAGAAGGGAGCAGCCCTGCTCATCCCCCTCCTACCCTCCCTCTGAAGAACCCCCTCTGTGGGAAGGGAGAGGAGTTCTGGGCTTGGTAAAAAGGTCTTCGAAAGGGCCTGCCCCTGCCCCTAGACTGCTGCTTGTGTGGAGTGGCCTGCCTTTTCTTGGTCTCTGCACTCCTGTACGTGGTCCTATATTCATCCACTTTCTTCATGTAAGCCTCTGTCTGCTCCCCAAACAGAGTGTTACCTACTACAGAAAAATCCATGGCCTTAGTCTGGGTATCCTGTAAAAGGCTAGTACATCTGAGCCAAGCATGTCTTCTGAGACACACAGATGTAGCCATGACTCTAGATGCCACATCATTTGAGTCAACAGCAGCAGTATGAAATTGCATTTTGGATGCCTCAATTCCATCAGCAGCCACCACCTCCAGCTCCTTGGCTAGTTGGGGAGAGGCCTGTTTAGCCAGTTCCACAACCGTGTCCCATCTGGATTTCTGGTACCTGGCTGTGTAGGCCATATAAGTAGCCTGCCTGAGTCCCAAAGAGGATGCCAAATGCTGTTTTTTGGCCATGGCATCCACTTTCCTGGAGTCCTTATACGGGGGTGTGAAGCCAAAGGAATGTTAGACCTGTCACAGGCTGCAGCCTGCACTACCCCAACACGGCTGCAATGACTATAAAGGAACTCCGCAGTTGAGCCTGATAACGAATACCTCCTGTCCATTCTCTTATCCACAGGAAGTATTGAATTAGGGGTTTGTAAAAATTTTTGTGTCTCTGTTTCCCCAAAAATTTATGAAGAGGGATAGACAGCTTTTTGGACTCTGGGATGTCCATCATTTCCACAAAATCAGGCTCTTCACCCTCCTCTGCTGCTTCAACCAAGGGAAGCTGCAGGGTTTGTGCCACCTTTTTGTAGAACAAAAAAGTGTGAAGGGGACTCAGAGAGCCTGGGAGGAGAGACACCTGAGGGCCTGTCTGGGGAGATGTACTGTTCAATGGGCACATCCAGACCCCCTTCATCGTCATCATCACCAGGACAGTCTTCATCTCCCTCCAACTCCTCATAATAAGCATCTGGGTCATAATCCGGAGGAGACGGATCCGACCGAACCGGCGGTATCAGTTCAGACAGAACCGGTCTAAGCAATTGGACAATACTAATCGCTTTGGCTATTTTGTCCACGGTTGGAGAGTGGGATACAGGATCCGAACCGGCAGACTTGCACTTTTTCTTTGACAGAAACGGCCCTTCAGGGTCGGCTCAACTTTTGCCCGAGGAGGTATCGCCTAGGACAGTAGGCACTTCCTCAGGTTCGGTCGCAACTGAACCGGGCTGGCCATCCTGATCGACGGACTTCTCGGCCTCCCTTTCCTTCAGTCTACTCAGTCTTCTATCTAGAGTGGTTTTAGGAAATTTCTTACAGATTTGGCAGTCTGACTTGAGGTGGTCAAACCCCAGACAATAAACACAGATGAGTTGGGGGTCGGCCTTAGCAAAGGCCTCCCCACACTCAGTACAGTGTTGAAACCCAGTGGGACCAGTTTTCTTCTTGGGTTTCTCAGATATGGCCAACCTAACAAATTACCCTATAGAAGCTTTCAAGCCAGGTAATAAAGCAACCGATCGGTTACAAACCGTGTCACAGGCTTTTTAAAAGAACCAGCAAAAGTCTGGTTCTTTTGAAACCGATCGGTACTGGAACACCACACTAATCCCAGAAAGAGAGAAAAATTTTTACAAAGTCGGTTCCAAACCGGACCGACCGTAAAGAAACCGAAAAAAGAATTTCCACTCTTTTTAGCAAAATAAAACACAGTCACTACCTATCTACACTACCTGTACTGTAGACAGAGGCTGGAAATCCGAAAACAAAAATATGCAGTTTAAACCGAACGCTTTATTTTTCTTTTACCGAACCTAGCAGAGGAAATCTCCGGAGCGACTTCACTGTTAGGCGGAGTAAAGAATCTGACGGTTACACTGGGAAGTACCACAGACAGAGGTTTGAAAACCAAGCTCGAGCTCAACGTTCTATGCTTCTACATATAGTTAACTCTTTCCTCTCTGAGGCAGTTCAAGTGCTGGGGCTAACTGCATTATGTCTGAATACAGCAAGACTTCATGTTGTTTGAATAAACACCTTATGTCGACACACTAACAGGGACAAGAGAAGAAATGTTTTTACCCAAAGCATAATTCATACTTGGAATGCACAGCCTCCTGAGGTCGTGGATGTAACCACCTTTGATGCATTTAAAAGAAAGTTAGGTAAACATCTATTTGAGACTAGTGGACCTTAAACCCCCATGTTATGGGGAGACAGACATTATAGGCTCATAGTCTTCGGTCTGCCTTATCTTCAGAGTATAGTTCTTCTGAGGGTATCTCTTAATTCGAAGTTTGTCTCTCTCTCTTTCTTGCAAAACATTGTTGCTTTTTTTATAACAAGTCTTTGCACGGAGCTTGTTACGGAGACGTTTTTTTTCACAGAATGTTCTTGCAGGTGCAGCAAAAAACAATGACCCAGAACAGACCTCTTGTTTACATTTCTGCAAAAGGCTTAAAAACTGCATCTCAGGATAACCACCCGAGTTCCAAACAGCTTTTTGTAATCATTTCAATAGTATAACTATACACAGTTTTAAACAAAAGGATCCCACTATCAGTTACAGTTCCACATAAGGATTCACATATATTTTTATAACTGCAGATGTGCAAGAGGGAGAGAAGAAAAGACAGAAACAGCAAGTGAAGGCAGAGAGATAGTGAGAGGTAGAGAACTGCGAAACCAGAGTGATCAATCCCTAGGTCTCACATGAAAATTTGGTTGCACAACCACAGACAAGAGACCGAAAATGAGGGGATAGAACAGATCCTTGTGTATAAACTCTTTCTGCATAACAAATGGAACAGGGCCTTATTCAACCCTGTCACATACTTCCCTCTTTAAGAGGGAACCTGTTTTACAAAAACAGGCTTCCAAAATGCAACATTAGCTTATAACCTTTACAGTTCAGCGCATAAGTGACATAGCAAACAGAGAAGTTTCGAATCACATTTTTTCAACCACTGGAATTCTGAATTCCTGATCCGTATCTTGACAGAAAATCAGCACTGACATTCCCTTTCCCAGATTTGTGCATCACTTTAAATGTAAATGGCTGTAGCGTCAGGTACCACCACAGAATTCAAGAATTGTTACCCTTTATTTGGTTAAGTCAACAGAGAGGATTGTGATCTGTTACAAGTACAAAGTCGGCTCCTACTAAGTAAAACTTGAGGGACTCCATGGTCCACATTGCTGCAAGGCATTCCTTTTCAATGGCGGAGTACCTTTTCTCTCAGTCGTACAATTTCCTACTTATGTGTAGAATAGGATTTTCCTTCCCATCTATGTGCTGACTCAAGACTGCACCTAGGCCTACCTCTGATGCATCAGTCTAAGAAAAAACTGTTTCTGAAAGTCTGAGCTTCTTAAAACAAGGGCTGAACATAATGCAGCCTTAAGGGCCCGAAAAGCGTCATCACATTCTGGGGTCCATTTCACATTATTCGGGCACTGTCTCTCTGTGAGTTCAGTAAGGGGAGTAGCTAACTCAGCAAAGTTGGGAACAAATCTCCAATAATAACCAGCCAGCCCTAAAAATTTCCTGACGTGTTTCTTGGTTTTGGGGACAGGGCTGTTGACTACAGCTTCTATCTTGGAAACCTCTGGCTTGACTTTTCCATTTCCCAAAACATAGCCCAAATATCTTGTTTCCTGCATGCCCAATGCACACTGGCTAGGACTGTCAGACCTGCCTTTCTGATCAACTGGATAACTGCTCGTAGGTGATCCAGCTGGCTTTTCCAGTCTGGACTGTACACCACATCATCCAGGTAAGCAGCACAATAACCAGTGTGAGGAGATAAAATTACATCCATGACCCACTGGAATGTAGCGGGTGCACCATGTAAACCAAAAGGAGTGGCAAATGCAGTTTTGTCTCTGGATTTTTTAGCTAGGGGGATTTGCCAATAACCCTTGGTGAGATTGAGGGTACCGATATACCTGGCACTCCGCAGTATGTCCACCAAATCATCTATTCTAGGTATAGGATAACTCAAATTCTGACGCTTGATTAAGTTTCCTAAAATCAAGGCAGATTCTTAAACCCCTTTTCTTTTTTGTTTACAATCACCACGGCTGATGACCAAGCACTTTCCGATTCTTCTATGATACCCAGTTCTTTTATTTTTTGTATTTCTTTAACCATGCCTGCTCTTAACTGCTCTGGTAATCTGTATGTCTTTTGTTTAACACGGTGAGCATTCCTTGTCACTATTGCGTACTTGATCCCTTTTGCTCAAACTGTCATTGTGGTAAAAGTACTGCTAAATGTCTTTACCAAGTTACAAATTTCAGTTCAGATGTTAAGGAAACATTCACCTTTACAGCATCAGCAGTTACAGTTTGTTCCAGTCTGTCATAAGCTGCATCAGTATCTTCTTTTTCATTTTTTGGTAAAACCAGCAAAACAGCTTTTGGTGTTTTTTCAACCCATTTCTTCAGTAGGTTAGCATGGTACATTTTAGTAGAATTTTTCCTAACGGGGGTCTCAATCTCAAAGTTAACTGTGCCAGTACATCTAAGAACCTTATAAGGCCCTTGCCACTTCATTAACAGTTTATTTTCTGTAGCGGATAACAGTAATAAGACCTTTTCACCTGTCTCAAAAATGTTTTCTTTTACCTCATGGTCATAATACACCTTCTGCTGGTTTTGGGCCTCTTCCTGATCACTATGGGCAATGTCAACATATTCTGCCAGCACACATATAAGGCGTAACAGATCGTTTCTGATGGGGGTTATCTTCCCATGTAATTACATCTAGTGGCCTTCTAGGTTGTCTACCATACAGCATTTCAAATGGTGGAAAAACCTGCTGATGCCTGTGGCACTTCTCTGTAAGCAAAAAGCAGGTAAGGTAAGTATTGGTTCCAGTCTTTCCTGTCCCTTTTTATAAACCTTTTAAACATGCGTTTTAGGGTTTGATTAAAACACTCAACAAGACCGTATGTCTGAGGGTGATAAGGGGAGATTCTTATGGCAGTGATACCTTGTAGTCGGTATAGCTCCTTCAGTAATGCAGCACCAAAATTACTACCCTGATCAGTAATCTCTTTTGGTATGTCTACCCTACTCAAAATTTTGGTAAGCTTTGCTGCCACTTTTGGGGTTATGACAATACACATTGGAAATGCCTCTGGGTACCAAATAGCATAGTCACAAACTACCAAAATGAATTGATTACCCTTTTTACTTTTGTCTAAGGGGCCAACCACATCCACTGCAATTCCCTCACAAAAGCACATCTACTTATCAAGGGTAGGGGCACAAGGGGCACCTTGTCTTTTTTCGTCATTGGGGCTACTTTCTGACACTCGGCACAGGAAATGCAATAGGTAGCAACATCTTCATGAATTCCAGGCCAGTAAAATATGTACATCAATCTGGCAAGGGTGCGACTCTCCTCGAATGACCAGCCATAGGACTATCATGTGCTATCTGTAACAATTCAGATCTATACTTTTGTGGTATAACCAATTGCTCTAGCTGGTCCTGTGTCTGAGGTTTAACCCAAACTCTGTACAGTACCCCACTACATTTTTTTAAACATAGGTTCACCCTGTTTTGGTTTTATCCCCAGCTGCTGAATATAACCCTGAAGGGAAACATCGTTTGCTTGTTCTGAAAGAAAATCACAATCACTTATCAGTTTAGTTTCAGCATTTTCATATGTTAACTCCTTATGTCCAACAGTCTTTTGTTGCCACTGTTTCTTCAGGCATCGTCTTTCTTTCCTGGATTTACAGATCTTGGAGCTGTGCTCAAACAAGTACAATCAAAATCAGTGAAAGGAAAAGTCCCCACCATCTGAGATTTTCTTTGCCTGAGCTCCTGTCTCCACAGCTGCTGAAACATCAGAATTTACTCCCTCTGATTAACTTAGTAAATCCCGGAAAGTCATTTCCAATAATCACAGGTACAGGTAATTTCGGTACTACCCCCACTCTCATTTGGTGCAGCACTCCATTAATAGAGTCACTTGGGTGGTGGGATAGTATAGAGTATCCCCGTGGATGCAGATGACACCAGTATCTGGTCCTTTTGTGCAGTGTTTTCCCAGCACTTCAACATGCACTAGGTTCTGTCTGTTTTCCGAATCAATAAGTCCTTTCACAGTCTCATCTCCCACCTTGACATTTGTTAAGTACTTGCCCCAATATGCTAAGGACAAATCTGCTCCAGTGTCACTTTTCTTACTACAGCAAATTTCTTGCAATATGACCTGGCTTATACAGTTATTGCAAATAAAGTCTCTGGGTGCAGATTTGTTACCACCACAGTTCTTATCAGACTTGGAGTTTAAAATGGGAAAAAGGGTGTCTTATTGGTGCTTGGCTATTACCTCGCAGCTGTGGCATGTGTCTGGCCATTTGGTAGTCTTCAGCCAAAGAAACGTCCTTTTCCCACGTTTAGGTCGGTGCATTTACCCTAAGCTGTACATCTATAGGCAGGGTGTTGATGAATTGCTCCATTGCAAATCTGTCGATCTGTGGGACTGTTTTGCCCTCTATTTGGAGCCATTTCATCAGGAGTTCTCAGAGTCGGGTGAAGTCTTCGAGGATTGTTGACCGAGTTGTACTTCAGGGACCGAAATCTCTACCTGTAGGTCCCTCCTGAGATGTCATATCTTTTAAGGATCTCTCTTTTCACCAGGTCATAGTCTACTGACTGTGCAGTGTCCATATTGCTGTAAGCAAATTGGGTGTTACTTGTCAGGTAAGGTACCAGTCTGATTGTCCATTGCTGCTTTGGCCACTGGCAAGATGTAGCAACCCTTTCAAAAGTTGTCAGGTATGCTTTGCTATCATCAGAGAGACACAACTTTTTAAGTTTAATGTATTTTAAGCTGTTTGCATCTTGTTGCTGTGCTGGACCAGTGCCACATCCTCCAGCTTTGACAACTTGCAAGGCATCCATCCTTCGCTGCATCTATTCACTACTCTGCTTCTTGAGTTGTTGCATTTCTTTTTTTCTCTGCGTCTCTAAGCATTGATTCTCTGTTTCTCTCTGCTGCATCTCCTCTCTGTTTCTTCATCTGTTTGTTATATAGCCCACCATTTGAAAAAGGCAGTCAGGCTTTCAGGTTCTGTCATTGCCTGTTTTTTTTTTTGTTTTCCATCTCTGGTGCTGGCTGTACAGTCTCAGCCTGGACTTTTATTTCTGCTTCTAGTCTGGCTGCCTTTCGTCTGGTAATCACTCCTGGCTAGAGTATGCATGGCAAAAATCCCACTTAAAATGCCATCTGTTATCGGGGCACAGGTCAGGAAGCATAGGAAAACCAGGAGCAGTTTCACACTTCACAAATAGCATTTTATTTCTCTCAATAACAGCAAAATAGAAAACAAAAACATATTCTGTATAACTATTTACAAATTCAGTACAAACACAGAAACCCAAGTCCTTCTTCTGAGGGTATCTCTTAATACCAAGTTTCAGTCTCTCTCTCTTTCTCAAAACACTCCTGCTCTTTTTATAACAAGTCTTTGCAGGGAGCTCATTAAGAAGATAGTGTTTTTTCAAAGAATGTTCTTGTCAGCTTCCAATGTTCTTGCAGGTGCAGCAAAAAGAACATAATGACCCAGAACAGACCTCTTGTTTACAGTTCTGCAAAAGGCTTAAAAACTGCATCTCAGGTTAACCCCTTGAGTTCCAAATAGCTTTTTGCAATCACTTCAACATTATCACTATATACAGTTTTAAACAAAGTAATCCCACCATCAGTTACATTTTCACATAAGGATTCACATATATTTTTATTACCGCAGATATGTAAGGGGGAGAGAAGACAAACAGCACGTGAAGGCAGAGAGGTAGCTAGAGGTGGAGAATTGCAAAACCATTAAGAGTGATCACTTCCTAGGTCTCACACGAAAATTTGATTGTGCAACCACAGACAAGAGACAGAAAAGGACAGGACAGAACAGACCAAAGCGTTTAAACTTTCTGCATAACAAATGGGACAGGGCCTTATTCAACCCTGTCACAAAGCCCACCTTGAAGGTAATTCTCCATCTCACTGGCAGCCAGTGCAGCTCTCGTAGCACTGGGGTCACATAAAGCCTGGAAAGGCCTGTCAGCAACCTGGCTACTGCATTCTTCACCAGCTGCCAGTGAATGAGAACCCCTCCACTGAGCCTGAGGTAAAGAGCATTGCAGTAGCCAGCCCAGTGGCGTGGAGGGCTGAGGCATCCATGCCTTACCTCCTGCCATGCCGGTGACCCGTGTTCGTGGTGTGAACTGGTGGCTAGGGAGGGACAGGACTGAGCATCCAAAGGACTGCTCTCCTCTCCTGGTGGGGGAGGACTGGCGCTCCTGCTGAATGACTGCCCCCAGGTGGAAGCCCAAGGGTAGTGCGGGTCTGTTGGGCATGAAGAGAGGGTGGTGCAGGACTTCCATGGACGTGAGCGCAACTCCACGTACGCACATCTGGCATGTGCGCCCCAGCAACGGGGAAGGGAGAAAATGGAGGAAAAGTCCCTTGCTGCGGATGACGACCGACCCTCCGCAGACTATTCACATTGTAACAAGGCAGAACTCTGGAAGGTACGACCCGGCGATACCAGGGTGACGAGGCTGGGGTGGTCAGTCAGAAGGGGCAGTGAGGAGTGATGGAGTTAAAAACCTATATGGAGGGGAAGAGTATTGCAGTAGTCATGTCTAGATGTCACAAAGACGTGTACCAGTGAGAGCAGGTCATCAGGCAGAATTAAAGCTTTAATCTGGATGACATTCTTAAGGTGGTTAAAAACCACTCCGGACAACGGACAACACCTGAGCCTCAAGGGTCAATACTTCATCCAGTATGACGCCCAGATTTTTCACCTTAGCAGATGCAGCCAAAGGGCTAGGGCCAAGGTATAACCCTGTTCCCATCCTGAAAGCACCCATATCCTGCCAGCGACCAGGCTTACTCATTAGTACCTCCATCTTGTTGGGATTGAGTCTCAGCCAGCTAGAGAACATCCAGTCCTGGATCTTTGGCCAGACATTTATTTAACACCTCCACAACGCCACTCATCCCAGGTGCAGATGACATATACAGCTGGGTGCCATCTGTTTAACAGTGAAAACCCAAACTGTACTGTCTAATGATCTCACCCAGGAGAAGCATATATACTGCGAACACCACAGAGGACACGATCGAGCCCTGGGGAACTCCACATGGCAGGGACCTTCAGGCAGGAGGAGACACTCCCCATCACTACCTTCTGCATCCTGCCTGTATGAAAAGGACTCAAACCAGCTGAAGACAGTATCTGTGAGTCCACAGAGCTCCCTTAGGTGATCTAGCAGCACTCTGTGGTCCACAGAGTCAAATGCTGAGGAGAGATCGAGGAGAAGAAAAAATTACCACAGTAATATTGTTTCTTCCAGGGGATCCCTCAGTATGCTTAACTACAGCAGTAAGCCCGCTAGTTTTTTTTTTTTTTTTTAATTATATCTTTTTGGCCCTACTACTCCTGGCAGTATTATCTGCTCTGGTCACGGACCCCCGTTGCCCAGCCCCCAGCCTTAGCCGCATCCCCTCAGTCATCCCTGGCTTTCCCCCCAGAGAGCGGGGCTGCGGCACCGACCCCCTGTATCAGAGCCGCGGAAAATATATCTAATCGGGGGATCGGTTTTCCGGAGGCTAATCAGGCACCCGGGGGCAGAGCGTCATGAAAGCGGCGAGGTTCGGGATTTTAAACCCCCTCCCCATTTTAGCAGGATGGGGACATGCAATCACGACTTGCATCCGCCCCATCCTAGCGTACTGCCAGCGTCGATGTGTTGCGGTGACCCAGCCTCCGCTCGCATGCGAGTGCTAGCCCTGCCATCCCCGGAGAAGGAGAGTTGTTCAAGGGATGCTCAATCCTTCTCCTCCCGGCCCTCCAGCGACCTGGGTCCGTTCGGCTTGGGTCACGCCAGTCTGGCAATCCAACCACTGCGCCAACGGGCCGGCAAGCCCGCTAGGTTTGACAGCCCTGGAGCCAGTGGAATGTATGTAAATCATGGGACACAAAATGGAATGTGGAATGCATTTCAAATTCCTGCCTCTAGGTGCTGCTGTGTTCTACAGTTAACAGCTCAGATTTATTTAGGAGTCCAAGGGCAACAAAGACCTATCTCGACTGACCTATCCTACCCTATGATGAGATTAAAAATGTACTAATAGAATAGGAAAAAAAGGACTGGCAAACAACTTTTTTTTCTTGAAAAAGTGAAAACAGCAACAAAGTCCAAACAACTAGAAAATGGCTAGCACAAGGCTTGTAGAATCTTTACAGGAAGGGAGGGTGGGAGGAGGTTTAAGCATACTAAGGGATCCCCTGGAAGAAACAATATTACTATGGTAAGTAATTTTTTATTCAAACCCCAGGAGTCCCTAAGTATGCCTTATCTTGGGAGGCTGGCCACAGAACCTACTTAGGAAAACTGTTCTGCAATACAGCAGTGCCAAACTTGGCATCACTTCTGGACCGACTGTCCAGGCAGTAGTACTTTGTAAAGGTGTGTATAGTCTTCCAGGTAGCTGCATTACAGATTTACAGCAAGTGGATATCTCTTGTGGCTGCCACAGAGGCCACAGTCCCATGAGTGGAGTGTGCCCTGAAGCCTTGTTGTGGCTGTTTGCCAGCCTTGGCTTAGCTGAAATGTATGCAAGAGACCATCCAGCGTGCAATGGTCCTCTTTGAAGCCGGCCTGCCTTTATCCACTTCACCATATGTCAGGAGCAGCTGTGAGGTCTTTAGTCTGGGTCAGGCAGTAATTAAATGACCTCTTGACGTCCAGACAATGCAGCTTCTGCTCACCTGAGCTTGATTTAGCTGTGAAAATACACTGGAAGGACAATGGACTGATTCAAGTGAAATTCACAGACCACCTTGTGAAGGAATTTTCTATTGGTCTTATCTCTGTGAAAGATAATATAGTTTGGGTCAGTACAAAGAGCCTGCAGCTCGCAAACCCTTCTGGTAGAGCTAATAGTCACTAACAGTAACAGGACTGTCTTCCAGGTTGCATACTTGAGTTCAGCAGTAGCCATAGGTTCAAAGGGTGGCTCCATGAGTTTGGCTATGCACAGATTTAGATCCCATGAAGGGACTGGCTCTTCGAGGGAGGGGCAAGAGATGCAGAATGCGAGGCTATTGTTCTCTCAGACCCAGCTGAGCTGTAAAGACGAGACAGCTGTCAAATGGACCTTAAGGGTTGCAGGTCTGATGCCCAGAGTCTGCAGGTGAATCAGGTAGTCAAGAAGTACAGGCAGGCCTGCCTGTAGAGGACTGATCTGCCTAGATTCACACCATAGGGAAAATCTTTTCCATTTGGAAGGATAGGTTTTTCTGGTTGCAGGCTGCCTGGACACCCGAAGGACCTTGAGGACCTCCTCTGAGAAGTGGAACTCAGAGAATTCTAACTCTTCAAGCACCAGGCTTTAAGACAAAGGGACTTGAGGCTGGGGATGGTTATCTGCCCCCGAGCCATGGACAGGAGACTGGGACGCTGAGGGAGATGAATGGGCTGTTCAGTGGTCAAGGCTAGCAGCTGTTCATAGTACGGCTACCTGGCACAGTCTGGGACTACCAGGATCATGGTTACAGGCTGACTCCTTAGTTTGAGGAGTATTTTCAGCAGCAGAAGGAGGGAAAGCATGCAGAAACCTCCCCAACCAGTCCAAAACCAGGGTAGCCATAGGCACTGTGCCCACTGCTGGGGGACTGCAGCAAAAGAGAAGAAGCCGGTGATTCTCTTCAGATACAAAGAGATCTATTTCTAGGGAGGCCCACCTCCTGAGGAATGTGGATAACACCTGTTTGTTTAGAGCCTACTTGTGATGATCTTGGCTGATCCTGCTGACACAGTCTAAGACAAGACATTGTCTTTCCCTGGAAGGTGGACTGCAGACAGGTGCACATCCATGGAGTAGGCCAATACCCAAATCTTCATGGCCTCTGAGCACAGCTTTGCCCTTTGTCTACCTGTTTAACATAGAAACACAGACTGACAGCAGATAAGAACCGCCTGGCCCACCTAGTCTGCCCATTTCCCTACCTACTAGATAAGCTGCAGATCCCAGTTAACCAACAGCCTATTTCTTCCTACTCCCCATAAGAATTGCCTTATGTCTGTCCCATGCATTCTTGAATTCTCCCACTGCTTTTGGCCCCACAATCTCCTCAGGAAGGCCATTCCATAGGTCCACCTCCCTCTCTGTGAAAAAATACTTCCTCACACTGCCCCTGAGCTGACCCACTCTATCTTCAAATTGTGTCCCCTTGTCCTTGCACATCTTTTTCGGAAAGATGCTACCCTCTTGGACTTTTTGATTCCTTTGAGGTACTTAAAAGTTTCTATCATGTCCCCCCCCCCCCTTTCCTCAAGGGTATACATATTAAGCTCCTCTAGTCTCTCCTCGTATGGCTTCCGTTGCAGACCCTGCATCATTTTCGTTGCCCTCCTCTGTCCTTGCGGAGATGGGATCTCCAGAACTGGACAGAGTACTCCAGATGGGGTCTCACCAACTGTCTGTACAGGATAACAACTTCCTGTTTTCTACTGGTGATGCCTCTCCCTAAACATCCCAGATCCCCCCAGCCATCCTTACTGCCTTCTCACATAGCTTGCTAACCTTTAGGTCATCTGATACGATTACCCCCAGGTCCCGTTCCATTTTTGTTGTTGTTACTACTTCCCCTCCATTGTGTACTCTTCCCCTGGGTTTTTATTTCCCAGGTGCATTACTTTGCACTTCTTTGCATTGAATCCAAGCTGCCATACTTCAGACATTTCTCCGACCTTGACAAGTCCCTTCTCATCCTTTCCATCAACCCCCGTGTAGCAGCCCTATTGCAGATCTTTGTGTCGTCTGCAAAGAAGCATACTTTTCCTTCCAGTCCCTCTGCAATGTCACTTATGAAGACATTAAAAAGGACCGGACCTAGTACTGAACCTTATAATACCCTACTAATAACTCCCCTTTTTTCAGAGTGGACTCCGTTTACTATTACCTTCTGTGTCCTGTTGTCCAGTCAATGTTTTACCCAGGCTACCACCCTGGGACCCATTCCCATGCTGGCTAATTTGTTTATTAATCTTTTGTGTGGGACTGTATCAAATACCTTGCTAAAGTCTAGGTAGGCCATGTCCACAGCCCCTCCCTGGTCTACTACTTTGGTCACCCAGTCAAAGAAATTGATTAGATTCATCTGACATGACCTTCCCACTGTAAATCCATGCTGCCTTGAGTCCTGTGCCCCACTGGCCTCTAAGTACTCAACAATTCTTTCCTTCAGAAGTGATTCCATCATTTTCCCTACCAGTGAGGTTAAACTGACAGGTCTATAGTTTCCTGCCTCTGTCTTGCTCCCACTTTTGTGAAGGGGAATCACAACCGCCCTCCTCCAGTCCTCGGGTACCATACCATCTTCCCATGATTTCTTAAAAAGGGTAGTCAGTTGTGTCACTAGTTCTCCCCTTAGTTCTTTTAGAATTCTGGGATGAATCCAGTCAGGCCCCATTGCTTTGTCCACCTTCAGTTTTAAGAGTTCTTTCAGAACCCTTTCTTCTGTGAAAGGACTGGGATCGACCCACCCCCCATCCAGAGTGTTTCTATTGATTGGATTAGGTACGTCCCCCTCCTCTTCTTTTGCGAATACTGAGCAGAAGTATTCATTCAGTATCCCTGCTTTTTCACTGTCCCTCTCTGCCCACCCACCGTCCCCTTTATTCAGCCTCACTATCCCTCCCTCTATATTTCTTCGCTCCCTAATGTACCTATAAAAGGTGTTATCTCCCTTCTTAACCGAGTTGGCTGTTATCCTCGGTTTGGGCCTTTGCTATTCTGCCTGCCTTCCCAGATTCCTTCTGCTTTAACTGGTACAGTTCTCTGTCCTGCTGCTTATGTGTTTCCTTATACTTCCTAAATGCTTTTTCTCCCTAACCTTCCCTGTCACCTCTTTTGAGAACCAAAGTGTTTTTTCTTTCATTTTGATTTGTTTATTTGCTTCACACAAAGGCATGTTGCCTCTGTGATGGCAGTTTTGATGTTTCCCCATTGTTGCTCCACTCCTCCTCCTTACCTGTTTGCTAGTGCTTTTCTGAGGCACTCTCCCATTTTGACAAAGTCAGTCCTCCTGAAGTCCACTACCCTCACTTTTGTATGGCATGACTCTGCAGCTCAGTTTATCATGAACCACACTGTTTGGTGGTCACTTGTCCCCAGATGGCTACCCAGTTCTAGATCAGAGATCGTCTCTCCATCCCTGTTTGAGAGTACCAGGTCTACGATTGCTCCCTCCTGAGTGGGTTCCAACACTAGTTGTCTGAGGCATGCCCCCTGTAGGGCATCGGGAATGACTCTGCTCTTGAATGTGGCTGCAGCAAAGGTGCTCCAGTTAACATCTGGTATATTCAGGTCCCCCATCAATAATATCTCCCTTTTCTCTGCCATCCTAAGGATGCTTTCTATCATTTCCTTGTCCATTTCCTCCCAAGACAGGGGTCTGTATACAACCCCTGTGCAGGCTATGGTGACATTTCCAGTCTCCACGGTGACCCACAGTGCCTCCTCCCCTCCCAGTTTACCCTTTTGTTCCATTGTTTTGATCCCTTCCCTTACACAGAGAGTTACTCCTCCTCCTCATCCTCCTCCTCGTCTACCTTCCCTGTCCCTCCTATAGATTGTGTACCCTGGTATGTCGACATCCCAGTCATGGTTCTCTGTGTACCATGTTTCTGTGACTGCCACGATATCCAGGCATTCCTTTTCCATCAAGGACACCAGTTCAGGGAGCTTGTTACCTAGACTATGGGCATTGGTACTCATTACCCTCCATATTTTGATGGCCTTACCCCTTTTTGCCCCATCCTTGTCCTTACTGCCTTTTTCTCCATTTACCCCTGCCCTTCTCCCTACTGACGTCTCTATCTTGGTGTTTACCTCACTAACCTGATTTTTTTCTCGGGGCTAGGATTTCTCTGCTCCTTATCAGTGCTTGTTGATGTAATACATTGTAGTGGTATTGTCTATCCTGATCTGGACTGACTGACCCCTTATCTGAGGAGCAAACGCTTGCAAGGAGAGAAGGACCTCTCTCAGTTCCATAAGGTTGATGTGCTGTCTAGACTCTTGGGGTGACCAGGTGCCATTTACTGTCTGGTTGCCTAAGTGCGTTCCGCAGCCTAGGAGGGAGGCATCTGTTGTCAGGACTGCTGTAGAGGACTGCTGCTGGAAGGGAATAGCCTCTCTGAGGTGGTCTCCTGCTTTCCACCATTCGAGAGCCTACAGCAAAGAGGTTTTGAGACTGGCACCAGTTTGGAGAGAGAGTCTCTTCTCTGGGACCAGTGGAATTTTAAGTGAAACTGGATTCCTCATTCGAAATTTGGCACCTGGAATCAATGCTGTGGTAAAGGCCATATGGCCCAGAAAACTCAGAATAATGCCTTGCTGGTTTGGGCTGGCCCAGGGCAAAGGAATCTGCAAGGGTTTGGAGGTTGTCCATCCTTTCCCAAGGAAGGAATGCCTTGCAAGGCATCCAGCTCTGCCCCATGAACTCCAGAGACTGGACAGGCTCTATTGGGGATTTCTGTGCGTTTATGAGGAACCACAGAGATTCCAGGGTGTCCTGGAGGAGTCTAAGGAAATCCTTCAAATGTTGAAAGGAATCCCCTGCAACCAACCAGTCATCTAGGTACGGGAACACCCTGCTCTCTTGCTTCCAGAGGTGTGCGGCCACAATGGCTAGGCACTTTGTGAAGACCCTGGGAGCAGAGGAAAGACAGAAGGGGAAAGCCTGATTGGGATATGGAAATAGGCATCCTTCAGGTCCAGTAAGCCCAACCAGTTCCGTTGCTGTAGGGACGGGATCACTATGGCAAGGGTGACCCATCCTATACTTGAATTTTGTCAGGTGCCTGCTCAGAAACCTGAGATTCAGGATAGGTCAACCATTTCCTATTTTTCTTTCAAGTGAGTTGGTACCTTGAGTAAAGGCCGTTTCCTCGCTGAGGAGGAAGAACTGGTTCTGCTGCATTTGCCTGCAGTAGTTTTCGGACCTCCAACTCCAGGAGAACCTTTTCTGAAGGAGATGGGGGGGGTGGAAGTCTCTGTGAGACTGTAGTCTTTTGAACTGCAGAGAGAGAGACTCTGGCTCACCACTTCCAAGACCTACTTGTCTGTGGTGATGTTTTTCCAATCCTGGAAGAAGTGAGCCAGCCTGCCTCCCACCGGTAATGGGCTGGAAACCACAGCAGACCCATCAGGGTCTCTGTTTAGATTGAGCCTTGGTAGCAGGCGCCGGATCAGCCAGTCTGGACCATCTTCTCCCCTTGCCCCTAAAGTATCCTCCTGTTTGGGAACAGTCAAGGTGCATAGGAATGTAAGCTCTAGGAAAGTAACCTCTCTCCCTCTACTTCCACTTCCCTGTGACCTGTAGAAAGTGGGGGTCTTTTCCTTGTCAGAGTTACTTCTGAAAGTGGTTTTGTACTCCGCCACCTTCTTCATGTACACCTCAGTTTTGTCACCAAAAAGTGAAAAGTTCATGGCTGTGTCCTGAGTGAGGTTTGTGGCTCTGAGCCAGGCAAATCTCCTCATGGAGATAGCTAGGGCCATAAACCTGAAGGCACTTTATCATCAGCATCAACTGCCATGTGAAACTGGTGCTCAGGGGCGTCCAGTGCTGTCCTGGTAGTGTCTGCCAGGTCATAAGCCACATCCCCTGACTCTGTCAGCCATGACCAGTACCGAAGTCCAGAAGGCATTCTGGTACTAGGCAGCATAGGCCATATAAGTAACCTGTCTCAGAAGAATAAAGTTGCTAAGTACCCCTTCTTCCCCATGCTATCCAGTTTCCTAGAGTCTTTGTCAGGGGGATGAGAGGAAAGTAGGACTCGCCTTGTCACAGGCAGCAGCCTGTACTAACCCTCATGGTCTGGGTGAGAATATAAGTGGTCAGCATTGGACCTGTCCAGCTGGTACTTTTTTCCACTTTCTTGTCGATCCCCGGAGTGGAAGAAGGTGTTTGCAAGATTTTGAGGGTTGCTTCCTTAAGAAACTTATGTACAAGAAGCACCAACCTCTTAGTGGGGATCAGGCCTATCATATCTAAGAATTCGGTCTCTTCCTCATCATCCACGGAGTCCTGGGAAGACAGGCCAAGAGTGTTGACCATCTGTCTCATGAAAGAAAAGTGAGAGGAATAGTCATCCTAACCTCGAGCAGGAGAACCAAACTCCTGCTCAGGGGAAAAGTCAGATTCAATCAGTTTCCTTTCCTCCTCATCCTCTACCTCCTCTTCATCATAAAACTCCGGTCTCTGCTCAGAATCACCCACCTGGAAACCGAGAGACTAGAAAGCCTGCAGCACCTGCAAGGCTTTGGACACGTCCTCTGCAGAGGGTATGCTGGTTCTGTCTGCTGGGAGCTCCTTTGCTTCTTCAGCAGGAGATGCAGCAACACATCTCTCTTTTTGTTTCTTTTTGGCAGGAATCAGTTCTGGAGCCTGCTCAAGAGGTCGTTTATGTTTACCATTACTTGAACTCTCTATGTCAGAAGTTCTAGAATCAGTGGACTCTTTAGGAGCCCTATCTTTGGGTTTATTGTGAGAGGAAAAGGAGGCCTTCTCAGAGGGCTTTGGTGATGCAGAGGCACAGAAGCTACATCTTCCAGCTTTTTAGCCCATTTCTGAATTGTTATAGGACAAAATTTGCTGCAAAGCTAACAGCAAAAAAATGACTGTGACCCAGGTAACTTAAGCATAAACTGTGACTGTCTGCCTTGGCTAAAATTTTGGAACACACTACACAATTTTTAAAACCTGTAGGTCCCATTCTCTTTTTCGGTCTCCCTGACATGCCAGTTTGTCAGGCAGACAAAAACATTCCCAAAAGGGAAAAAAAAATCCCGGTTGGTTCCACAACAACAACAAAAAAAAAAAAAAAAACAGAACCGCGATTAAAATAAAAAGGCTTTTTTTCTTCCAACTATTTTGCCGGTTCCCAAGTAAAGGAATCAATAGAACTACAAACAAGCAAGAAAAACTAAGGTAAAAACCACAGCTTAAATGCAGTTAAGTGAAAAACAAACAAAAAAAAAAAAGAGGCTTCCCCAGAACTACTGAGGAATCGGAGAGAAACGCTAAAACAGCAGAAAGCCACACTAAACTAAAATATACTAGAGGCAGAAATGAGGTAAATAATATGAAAACCAACTTTTAAAAGTAAATAAACAGACTTGTAGAGAAGTTGCTAAGGAGAGCTTCTCTTCAGGGCGTCGTTAGTAAGGCGGAGAAATGAATCTGAGCTGTTAGCTGTAGAACACAGCAGTACCTAGAGATAGGAGTTTGAAATACGTTCCACATTCCATTTTGTGTTCCATGATTTACATACTTTCCACTGGCTCCTGGGCAGTCAAACCTAGCGGGCTTAAGCATACTGAAGGATTCCTGGGGTCTGAACGCATACAGATCATTCCCCTCTATTCCTCGCCCTGAGGAGATCATTTTGAACCCTAATGCAATTTCAGTGCCCTGCTTGGATCTAAACCCAGACTGGAAGTGCTCACAGATGTCATAGGCCACAAGGTGTGCCTCGAGCTGCATAGACACTACTATGGAAGAAACTGCATGTTGCGATGCAAATAGGCACGAATAACCTATCTGGGGAGACAGTGGAGGTAGTAAAGAGGAGATCTGAGGAACTGGGGAAGCTGTGCGGGGAGGAGGGGGAAATCAGTGGCCTTCTCAGAGGTGACTCCAGTACCCTGTGCAAGTACTGCAAGGAAGGGAAGGATAGGGGAGTTCAACACCTAGTTGCGGGAATAGTGTCTGACCAAGGGGTATGGGCTGGTAGGGGGGCTGGGACACAACCTGGGACAATAATGACCTGTATGCAGGGGACAGGCTGTACTTGAGTTGGGAGGGGAAGGGAGTATTGAGGCAGGGGATGGAGGGGTACATAGCAACAAAGGTAGCTTTAAACTAAGAAAGGAGGTGGCAGGTGGAAAGCTGGTAGGCAGGGTTTCCAAAGAGGGGAGCCAGACGAGTCTACCCCCTAAGCTATAGGGGAAGGAATCAGAGTAGGAGCAGCAGCAAATGCAAACAAGATGCTGGGATGCATATCTAGGGGGATCAGTAGTAGGAGACAGGAGGTTATACTGCCCTTGTACAGGTCACTGGTAAAGCAGCATCTAGAGTATGGAGTTCAGTACTGGTGCCCACACCTCGAAAAGGACATTAACCTGCTGGAGAAGGCCCAGGGAAGGGCTACAAAGATGACAGCTGGTCAGTAGGGTAAGGCATATAAGGAGAGGTTGAGGGCAGTGAACATGTGTTTGAACTGTCAAATTGTTCAGCACCTTGATATGCTGAAAGGTGCTATATAAATAAATTATTATTATTTATTATTATGTACTCGCTGGAAGACAGGAGAGAGAGAGAGCGGGGACATGATTGGGACCTTCAAGTACTTGAAAGGGATAAATAAGATTGCTAAGAAGAGTCTCTTTGAGCTGAGTGGCAGCCATAACACAAGGAGGCACAGTCTTAAGCTGGAGGGAGGAGGTCAGGAAGCACTTCTTCACAGAGAGAGTAGTGGACACTTGGAATGTGCTGCCATAAGAGGTAACTGAAAACAGTGGTCAGCTTTAAGAGAGGCTGGGACAGGTACAGGGGGAGGGTCATGGGTAGGGAGGATGGGAGGAGTGGGGAAAGGGGACAGGAACAGTAGCTCAAGCTGTGGACCCTGCAACATGAACAGACTTAATAGACCAAATGGCCTAGTTCTGCTGGCTTCTTTGTATGTTCATATGTAACAGGGGGAAAACACTGGGATGGAGAGGGGATAGGAGTAGGGTGGAGGGTAGTGCCGCTTAACAAGAGAAGCCTGGGAAACAAATCAGCCAAATTGCAGGCTGTCTTGGCAGTGGGGCAGGTGGACATTGCAATCATAACAGAAACCTGAGCCACCCAAGTACCAGGACTGGGATATGATGATCCCTGGATACAGGCTGTTCAGGAAGGACAGGGCAGACAGGAAAGGTGGGGGTGGCAATCTATGTAAGGGAGGGAATAAGGGAAGAGGGGGAGGAAGGCAGGACAGAGGCCATGTGGATACAGTTTCAGGATCCAAAGGGCAGGGTACTGAGGATGGGGGTGGTGTACAGGGCACCAACTCAGGGGGAGGAGCTGGACAGAGAGTTGGCAGATCAAATATGGAGGGTTTGCAGGAAGGGAAACACAGTGGTGGTGGGGGACTTCAACCTACCTGTGGTGGACTGGACCACACCAACCACCACATGTGCTAGGGAGTAGGTAATACTGGGGGCATTCCAGGATAGCTTCCTGGTACAGTTGGTGCACAAGCCAACTAGATTTGGAAGAACCCTGGACCTTGAACTATCAAACGTGGAGGCCGTAAGGTACCTGGAGATGGAGGACCCTCTGGCTGGGAGTGATCACTACTCAGCGTGGTTCACGCTAAGAATGCGGAAGCAAACTGGTGGTTCAAATACCAGGGTGATTAGCTTCAGGGGGCAGACTTCAACAAGATGGGGAAAATTCTGATAGGGCATCTGGGGGGAGTCCAACCCACCATGGATGCCAATTAAAAATGGAGTATTAGGGCAGGGCTGATAGAGGCTACTGGAACATGTACTAGGGTACAGAGCAAGAAGGGATGGGAAGGGCAGAGAAGCCCAGTTGGCTGATCAAGGAGGTAGTGGAGTGTGGGTGAGAGCCAAGAAGAGAGCTTTCCGAAGATTCAAGAGATCGAGGGGAGGGAGAAAGACAGTCGCAGAGGAGTATACAAAGAAGTCCAGGGAGATTACAAAACTACTCAGAGCCGTCAAAGCATCCAGAGAGCAGAGGCTGGCACTGGGAACTAAAGAGAGAGAGAGAAGGACTACTTTAGATACATTGGAGAAAGAACAGAGACCAGCTAGTGAGAATTAAGAAGGACAGAGGGTGGGTAGAGAAGGGGGAGGAGCAGGCAGAGGCACTGAATGAGTACTTCTGCTCTGTATTCACGGTGGGGGGGGTCAGATACATCAAGGAAGTGGTGGAGGGGGGGTGGAGGGGTGACAGATGGGAGAAATTACAGAGGGAAGGATACTGGAGGGACTAAGGACACTGCGGGTGGATAAGGCACCAGGACCCGACGGCATTCACCCTAGGGAACTCAAGGAGCTCCTGTTGAATACCTCTCTGCGCACAGGATGCATACCCACAGGACTGGAAATTGGCACAAGTGGCGTCCATTCACAAAGGTGGACCAAAGGATGCTCCAGGTAACTACAGACCAGTGAGCTTCATGTCAACTGTGGGTAAGCTCATGGAGAAAATCCTTAAAGAGTGACTGTTGACATTTTCGGAGGACAATGGTCTCCAGGACAGGCAGCAACACAGATCTGTTTCTGGCAGGTCCTGCCAGACAAATCTGACTGAGTACTAAGACTAGGTGACCAGGGAGCTGGACAAGGGCCATGCAGTGGATGCCCTGTACCTGGACTTCAGCAAGGCCTTTGAGTCCATGCCACGTGTGAGGCTAGGGGGAAGCTGGAAGATTTAGGGGTGGGTACAAGGATGGTCAGGTGGATCACGAACTGGCTGAAGGGCAGGCAGCAAAGGGTGGTGGTGGAGGGGAAACATCTCCAAGAGCAGTAACAAGTAGGGTGCCACAGGGATCGGTACTGGGGCCAGTGCTGTTTGGGATATTCATAGCAGATATCTGGCACGGGACCCAGAGTAAGATCAGTCTGTTCGCAGACAATATCAAGATGGGAGCTGTAGTAGATAACATTGAGGAGTGGAGGGGACTGCAGGGAGACCTGATCAAACTACAGGAGTGGTTGGAAACATGGCAGTTGGGGTTTAATGCCAAGAAGTGCAAGGTAATGCACTTAGGAGCTAAGAACCAGAGGAGGAGCTATCAGCTGGGTGGGGTACAGTTGGGGAGCACAGAGGAGGAAAACGACCTGGGGGTGATAACAGGGAACATGAACAACTCAGTTCAGTGCAGGAAGGCAGCAGCGAAAGCCAACAGGATGCTGGACTGTATAGCAAGGAGGAGCTCCTCTAGACGTAGTGAGGCGATCCTTCTCTTATACAGGTCACTGGTCAGACCACACCTGGAGCACTGCATGCAGTACTGGTACCCATTTCTGAAGAGAGACATCAGGCTGTTGGTGGGGGTGCAGCGCAGAGCAACAAAGATGATCCAGGGTTTGGAAGGGAATTCATACAAAGACAGGCTGAACATGCTTAACATGTACTCGCTGGAGAAGAGGAGGGACAGGGGAGATATGATTGAGGCCTTTAAATACCTGAAGGGAATAAACAAGGCTAATACAGGAGAGAGATTCCGGATCAGAAGAGGAAGAGATACTAGAGGGCATCAACTGAGATTGGGAGGGGGGGAGTTCAGGAGGGAAATCATGAGACACTTTCACAGAGAGGGTTGTAGACAAATGGAACAAACTACCCGCGGAGATGGTTTCCCGTAGGACGATGGGCAGCTTCAAGAGGGGATGGGATGGGGGGGAGGTCAGTGAGGAGGGAAGGGTGGGGCAGCTGCACAATGGAGCAGACTCTATAGACCATGTGGCCCATCTCTGCTGGCAATTCGTATGTTCATATGTACTTTCTTAATAAGCTTACCCAAAAATGGGAAGTTAGAGATTGGTCTATAATTTGCCAAGATGTCAGGGTCTAGAGGTAGTTTCTTTAGGAGAGACTTCACCAGCACCGCTTTCAGGGCACTGGGAGAAAGTCCCTCTAAAAGTGAACACCAGACAATCTCTGCGAACACTGGACCAACGGACTCAACACATATCATTAAGAGATGGGTTGGGCCTGGGTTCAGTTCCCAGTACATGGGCCACAGTTTCAAAATCTCCTTGAATACCACTGTCACCTCCACTGGCTTAAACTCATTCCAGACATTAAGAGTGACTCTGAAAATGCACAACTATCCACTGCAGGGGTACATCTACCCCGCTGGGGAGATCCCAGCCCTAATGGAAGACATCCTGTCAGAGAATAACAGCGCAAACTCCATGCCACTGAGTGACTGAAACTGCTCTTTCTGGCTGCAGACAGGCAGGCAGAATGGAACAGCATGTCTACAGTCCAAAAAAGCATTGCCAGTCTGTTATTCCCTGCAGCAATCTCCCCAGACAGGATCACTGTCCTCTTATGGTTGACAGTCCTTTGATATTCATCGTAGTGAATTCTCAAAGCCAGTTCATCCTCCTCGGACTGAGACCTCCAGCAACACTGCTCCAACCTCCAACCCCACAGCTTCATCTCCTTGAGAGCCCCATCAAACTATGAGGGTTTGAAGCAAGAAGACCTGGGTCCTATATGGATTGAAGCGACAGAGCCGAGCGCTTTGGAGACAGCACTATAACAGGCTACCACCGCCTCACCCATACCTGTTGCACAGGCATCGCTTACACCAGATAGATCCAGTACTGCCATCAGTCCCTCTGGGGACAACCCCTTAAAAGGGTGGCAATGGACCATCTTAACTGGATAAGGACTAATGAGGGGGAGGTGCGAACAAGAATTCTACTCTGCAGTGATCTGACCAAGCAACCAGATCAATCCTGAGGTCTGTGACCTCAAGCCCCAGTGAAAATACCAGGTCCAAGGCGTGACCATGGCTATGAGTCACAGAGGCAACAGCTTGTGCGAGGCCCAGCGAGGCTGCTGTCTGGAGGAAGTCATGACCAAAATGCGAGAGTTTGTCTTTGATCCAGGCACTGAAGTCACCCAGAGCCAACCATCTGGGTGACTTCAGCACCCTGTCAGCAACGAAGTCTGCGACTTCCTGCAGAAATTCCCACTTGCGCCTGTGGAGGCCAGTGTATGTGAGAAAACCCTCTAAACTGTCTAAATTCTGCTATAACAGGGGTAGACTGCTTGCTACGGTTTCATCCAAGTATCTGGTCCCCATTTTAGCATAAATTACAATATGGGGACTTATTTTTATCTTGAACATACTTAACCCCCACACCTTATGACAAATCACAGAGTAGCATAGGCCACTATGACTGCAGCTAAACAGAAGAGGGGGCATTTGGGGAAATACTAAGAAAAGACTAAGGAATTATTCTAGAGGAGTGTTTCTAAGGAGTTTGCGGGGGTGTCTCATGGCCAAAGAGCGGAAGATGTTCTTTAAAAACAGACATGCAATACTTTCAGTGTTTTTCCCATTCAAAGACTACCCCAAGCAGCTTTCAGCATGTGGACGTTTCCCCATGTTATGTAATTTTAGACGCAGACTCAAAAATGTGACCTGTGTTTGTTTTAAAAATATGAATGAATTGATGAAAAACACAGTTTCTTCTGGGAACATTTCTATGTGATAAAGCATATCATTGCATGATAGAAAGATATTAGCTGTTGCCCAGAAAGAAAAAAATTACTTACCATAGTAATCTTGTTTCTTCCGGAGTATTCTCCAATATCCAGAACTCTTGCAGTCATTCCTTTCAGCAGAAATGCCCAGAGACAGAATGTATGCTAATGATGGAATCATTGGCTCATCCTAATTTTCAAATGCTGCCCTTTATCAACTGCCAGTGTTCTACTGCTTCAGACTTCATGGAGAGCCTCAAGGAAAGGTCCCGCCAATAATCATACCTATCTAATAATAATAATAATAATAACAATAAACTAACCTAACCAAATCCCCCCACCGGGGGGGGGAATGCACACCCCATAATGTCAGAATCACCTGAAGAATGGGAAACCGATGCCCCACAGAGCTGAAAAACAGTCATGCCAGTATGCGGCATCCTTACACATGATTACTCAGCTTGGACTGCAGAGGCCATCTGTTCTAGAAGGGAAGGCAGGCTGGGCGAGTTGTGAATACTGGAGAATATCAGAAGAAACAAGATTAGTATGGTAAGTTATTTTTTCTTCTCACCCCAGGAATTCTCCAATATTCATATCCCTTATAGACTAGAAAGCAGTACCTCTGCAGGTGGGCACAGAACCTACTTTGGGAATAGACTGCAGGACTGCTGTGCCAAACCTGGCATCACTTCTGGACTGTGTGTCCAGGCTGTAATGCTTTGTAAAGGTGAGAACTCTTCTCCAGGTTGCTGCTTTACAGATCTCCACTAATGGGACATCCCTGGCAGCTGATATGGTAGCAGCTGTGCCTCTTGTAGAATGAGCTCTCAGCCCTGCTGGGGTTTCTTTTCCAGCTTTGGAATAGCAAAACTGAATGCACTGAACTATTCAGCAAGAAATTGACCTTTTAGATGCTAGATTTCCATTTCCCCATATCCCCATAAGTCAGGAACAGCTGTTTTCTGTCCTGTCTGGGGTCCTTAGTAACTATCATGTAGTAGTGAAGTGCCTGTTTGACATCAAGACTATGGAGTCTGCGCTCACCTGAACTAGAATGTTCAGTAAAAAAAGACTGGTAGAATAAAGGCCTGGTTTAGGTGGAAACCAGAAACCACCTTGGGTAGAAATTACCTGTTTGTTCGTACAGCTACCTTGTCTCTGTGGAATTAAATATATTTCTGATCAATGCACAGAGCTTGAAGTTCACTGATCCTTCTTGCAGAAGTTACTGCCACCAGGAAAACTGTTTTCCATGTGACAGATTTCAGGTGAGTTGATGCCATGGTCTCAAGTGGGGGACCCATGAGCCTGGCTATACAAACATTCAAGTCCCAAGCTGGCGCCGGTTCCCTATGAGGGGGGTGCAAATGGGCCAAATGGAGGCAGACACTGAAGTTAGGTGGACCTTTAGAGTACTGGGCTGCAGGTCCAAAGAATGTAAATGAATAAGGTAGTCTTATCAGTGCTGGGATCCCTGCCTTAGCTGGTGCCACACTGTTGTTGGAACACAAACAGAAAACCTTTTCCATTTGTTTTTGAAATGTAAAAGACCTTATTGATTTTTTTTACAATTACAGTCAAAAATCAGATACAGCAAGTAGGAAGTATCAAAGCCATATTATGACCCCTTCTTTCCCACCCCCACCCTTCCCCCTTATCCCCCCCCCAGAGTGTGCACTAACAGTGGTGGAAAAAAATCAACAATGCTTTGGGAGCCAAGTATAAATGTAAGGGCAAAAGGGGAAGCCAGAGAGCACCAGGGTAATTAATTCAGGTAAAGGGCATATAACTTGTTCTATTTACGGTTAAAAAGGGGGAGTTTGTTCTGCCCGAAGACAGAAGGAGTGTTTGTGTAGCCACTCCCTGTGGGATATGAGAGACTGATCTGTTCAGAGCTTAAGGACTAGTTTTTTTTAACAGCCATGGAGATGAGTGAGATATGGTACCTTCTCTCATTAACCCCAATTTTGGAGTAGTCTCCTATGATGCAAATCTCAGGTGTGAAAAGCCCATCTAAACCCAATAACAGATCCATATTGGTTTTGAGAGTATAGCATAGAGATGTGAAACTTTCACATGCCCAGAGTACCTATAACAATGTCCCATCCTTTTTGACACATCTTGTACAAGTGGAGGTTGGAAGACGTCCTATCTTGGCCAGCTTAGCAGGAGTATAATACATATTTAAAATTTGATACTGGGTGAGCCTTAGCCAGTCTTGGGTAGTATAATGAAATGGATCCTTCCACATTGATGCCCAACTGAATGAGTAATCTGGAAGAAGAGTTTCCCAGATCTTGGAACCCTCTAAGGGAGTAGGAAAATGTATAGTAGGGCTACTCCATGAGGTTGTTTTGCCAAGTCTTGTATCTGACTGACATGGGCTTACAGGGTGGATGTTCTTGGGACTGGGCCAAAAAGCTGAATTAGGAGACGTCTTAACTGAAATACCCTGAAGGTATGGAGGGAGGGAATATGAAACTTCGTCAGAATCTCGGGAGTAGTAAGTTGGGATTCTGAGGAGTAGAAGTCCATAACTCTGATCCCTTGTAATTGGGGAAGCCAACCCACCGAGAGAGTGCTGTTGCCTATCTTTAGAATGGGGTTGCTAGTACAAGTTGTCTCAGGTCTCTGGAAGGGGATATATGAAGTGAGGGGCAGAACTGAGAGAAAACCTTAAGTGAGGTACCAATCAGTGAACCCCTGATCTTATTAGGTAGCGATTTCCAGGGAACAAAAAGGGTAGCTACTGGGGACACATTCGAGGAGAGAAGAAAGTCAGCTTCAATCTGTAACCAAAGTGGGATGTAATCCTCTGTGGGTTGGGCTAAATGAAGAGAGAGCCATTTCCCACATTTCTGGAGATGACTGGCCCAATAACAGTAAAGAAGATTGGTGAGTCGAAGACCCCTGGCCTCTTTAACAAGTGTTAGTGTAACATACGAGCAACTAGGAGCTTTGTCCAGCCAGATGAAATTAGTGATGGCAGAATGGATACACTGAAAAAAGGTGAGAGGAAGCTGCATATTAAGTGGATAAAAGAGCCTAGGCAGTATGTTCACTTTGATCATATTGATTCTACCCCAGAAGGAAATAGGAAGGGATTTCCATCTCACTAAATACTGTTGGATTACAGAGATTAGATCCTCCAAATTAAGTTTCCTGGTGACTAAAGGATCAGTAGCTAAAAAGATGCCTAGGTATTTGATAGCTTTAGGAGACCAGTGCATGCCAAAACGGGTGAAGTCAATACTATGAGTGAAATGGTTTAACGAAAAAATGTTGGTTGTATTGCAATTAAGTTTATGGTTAGAGAAAAAAAGTACAGTTACGTAAAAACTTACCGTAACAGTAGATCTTTGAGAGAGGCTTTTGCAGTAGGTAATTACATATAGGACTGATTTCAGCAAGCAGCAGGACCCCACGGAAAAATTTCTAGCTAGCAGTCCCTGGCGAGGGACCAACCCCATGTCAGGTGACCAGCATCAGGGGTCCCTGACGCTCACCTTCCAGTTCTTTCCCGTCACAGGCCAGAAAGGCCGGATGAGAGAGGAGCGGATAGTTCCATCACCGGAAAAGGAGCTGAAAAAGTCTAGGGGGATGGAGGGCGGGAAGGTATTACCTACTGCAAGAGCCTCTCTCGAAGATCTACTGTTATGGTAAGTTCTTACATAACTGTACTATCTTACTTCGAGAGGGCTCTTGCAGCAGGTAATTACATATAGGACTGAATCCCAAGCAGTCTGGAACAAAGAGAGGCACCGCGAGGAGGAAAATTACTCCTAGAAGCAGTTCTAGCTGTGCAAGCCTTAAGATAAGAGGTCTTGCAGAACAGCCAGCCCGAAGCCTGCTCTACGGCGAGAGGCAGCATCCAAACTGTAGTGTTTAGTAAAGGTATGGATGGAAGTCCAGGTGGAGGCAGCACAGATGTCTGCCGCAGACACATTTTTGGAACAAGCCGCTGATGCAGCTACTCCTCTGGTGGAGTGGCCACTTACCTGACCCAGGAGGGTCTTATTGTATTTGTCATAACAGAAAGTGATGCAATGAGCCAACCACTTAGATAGGCATTGCCTTCCCTTTTATCACCAAAAGAGATGAACAATTGATCAGTCTTTGTGAGATCCTTCGTCCTGCTAGTGTAGTATCTCAGAATCCGGTGAACATCCATAGTATGGAGTAAATACTCCCCTTGATTAGAGTACTGCGTGAAAAAGGCGGGTAACTCTATGGACTGATTTAGAGTAGACTCTGCAACACCTTTAGGGAGAAACTTAGGATTTGTGTGAACAGCAACACGTTCCTTGTGAAAAATCAAGTATGGAATTTTACACATGAGGGCCTGGAGCTCAGAAATTCTCCGAGCGGAAGTAATGGCCACCAGAAAGAGTCTCTTCCATGAAAGGAATTTCAAATCTGCAGAAGCTGCCGGTTTAAAGGGAGGCAGAGTAAGTTTCTCAAGAACAAAGTTCAAGTCCCAAGGGAGAGCAGGAGTACAGATAGGGGGTCTCAGACGGAGGACCCCTCTGAGAAAGATCTTAGAGACCTCCAATTAAGCGAAAGTTTTGTCTGCAAAGGGGACATGATAGGCCGAGATGGCTGCCATGTGAACCTTCAGAGAAGAATGACTGAGACCCAGGTCAAACAAATGACGCAAATACTCCAGCAGAAGCCCCGCTGAGCAGGAGAAAGGTTCTGCGTTCTTGGAAGCAGCCCAGATAAAGAATCTTTTCCACTTCATGGCGTAAGTGGATGGTGTAGTGGAGGGTTTTCTGTCCTCCACCAAAATCTCCACCACCTGGAGAGACACCCCAAAACGGGACTGAGCTAAGTCTGCAAGAGCCATGCGTGCAGCTGAAGGGATCTGAGGCCTGGATGGACCAGGGTCCCCTGATCCTGGGTCAGTAAACCTCGAGATAGAGGAAGAGGATGATCCTCCGAGTATTGCTGTAGAAGAGAGAACCACACTTGCCTGGGCCAGAAAGGAACAATCAGAATCATTCATGCTCCTTCTGAAGCTAGAGTCTGCAAGACTCGTGGGATAAGTGGAATTGGGGGAAAGGCATAGACGAATCTGTCCTTCCAGTCTAGAAAGAAAGTGACTCGCTCTGGAATGAGCGAGCAGAAGACGGGAAGCTTTGCGTTTAGAGTGGATGCGAACAGGTCAACCTGTGGTGTTCCCCAAAGTCAGAAGATATTGTCTAGGACCCCTTGGTCCAGTTCCCATTCGTGAGTCAGAGCAGAAGAGCGACTGAGTTTGTCTGCCAGGGTGCTGTCGACTCCCGGGACGTGAATTGCCGTGAGGTGAAGGTCGTGTTGTGTTGCCCAATCCCAAACCCTCGTTGCCTCCCTGCAAAGAGGGTAGGATCAAGTCCCTCCCTGTTTGCTGATGTACCAAACCACACACATGTCCGTCTGGACGGCTAGGTGGCTGGGAAGGATGTATTGGTGAAGGGCTTGGAGAGCGTACAATACTGCCCGGAGCTCGAGTACACTGATGTGGAGAGCTTGTTCGAGCTTGGACCAGGAGCCCTGGGTCCGATGAGGGCCTAGATGGGCTCCCCAACCTTCACCCGAGGCGTCTGTAGTTAGAGTCTGGGAGGGAGAGGATGAGAGAAAGGAACTCCCCAAAACAGGTTCTCTCGAACCATCCAGCATTGCAAGTCTCGAAGCATCGGCGAGGAGACCAGAACTGGCTGATCTAGGTCATCCACTAATTGATCCTATTCGGAACGTAGAATCCACTGAGAGACTCATGTGGAGTCAAGCGCAAGGAACTGTCGGGATAGCAGCCTCCATGAGCCCAAGAAGGCGAAGGACCAATCTAGCAGAGACCCGCCTGCGACCGGACAGCAGACTTATCTGAGTCTGGAGGGTGGACGCCCTGTCCGGTGGCAGGAAGACCCCGCCCATAGTCGTATCGAGAATCGCCCTGATAAACTGTAGTCTCTGGGATAGGATCAGGTGAGACTTGGAATGGTTGATGGTAATACCCAGGCAGGCAAAAACCTGCTGAGTAAGGGAGAGGCAGCGCAGGAGTTCCTCCCTGGACGAGGCCGCCAGGAGCCAAGCATCCAGGTACGGGAAAACCTGCACCCCCCTGGTATGCAGGTGGGCCGCCACCACTGCCAGGCATTTGGTAAATACTCGGGGTGCCGAGGATAGGCCAAACGGAAGTGTCTTGAATTGGTAGTGGTCCCCCTGGAATGCAAAACGAAGGTATTTGCGGCAAGACGGGCGAATGGAAATGTGCAGGTAAGCATCCTGCATATCCAGGGCACACAGCCATTGACCTGGCTAGAGAGGGGCAAAAGGCTCTGCAAAGACAGCATCCTGAACCTTTTGTATTCCACAAAGAGATTCAGGGAACTGAGATCTAGAATTGGTCTGAGATCTCCTGTCTTCTTTGGGACCAGGAAGAAATGGGAATAGTAACCCGTCCCTTGCAGATGAAGGGGGACGGGTTCTGTTGCCTGTTTCAGCAGAAGAGCCGAAATTTCCTCCTGGAGCAAGAGAAGATGTTCCCTTGAATATGCCGACTTCAGAGGGGGTGGCAAGGTGGTTTCTGAAGAAACTCTATCGAGTGTCCTTCTGCGATGAGCTGGAGCACCCAAGAATCTGTTGTTATCCTCTCCCAGCCCAGAATGTGGAGGGAAAACCTCCCTTCTACCGGTTCCTCTGGGAAGTCCAGAGGCTGTGGCAGAGGGAAGGAGTCAGGTGGTGTGGGGCAGCACCGCAGCCGAAGCACCCGCTGCTTTTTTGGGTGGGGGGGCTTAGCAGCTATGGGGGCCTGGCGTTTTGTGGCCCGCCTTTCCTGGGGTTTTGCCTTGGGCTGATTCAGTCTGCGCAAGGGACGGCGCTGCTGCTGATGGGGACGGTACATGAAGTCGACAGACTTCTGTGCCATCCCCTTCTTCTGCAAATCAGTGATGATGTCCTTGACATCACCACCGACAAGCACTGACCCCTGGAAGGGCGATTCCTGGATAGCGAATTGCACTTCTGGGACGCCGAGCCAAGCATGACGATGGAGGCCTACGGCGAAAGCTGAGCTCCATCCAGCAGTGTCCACTGCATCGTTTGTCGCACGAAGCATGTGTCGCCTGGCCGAACGTGCAGAGCGGACAAGATCAGCCAACTCCTGCTTGACTTGGGAGTCTGGCAGGGAGTCCAATTTGGCTTCCACCCGAGTTAGAATGGCCTTCTGGTAGTCCCCCATATGGCCGACATAATTCAGGGCCCTAATCCCCAGCGTGGAGGAAGCAAAGATCTTCTTCCCATATTGGTCCAGAAGGCGGGATTCTTTGTCAGGTGGCAATGAGCTGAGGTGTTTTGGGTTGGCCGACCAGCTGTGAGTGGCGCTAATCACAACCGAGTTGGTACGAGTGTAAGAACCTAGGAAATCAATGCCCTCGAGAACCTGATATAGCCTATTCGACTTCCTTGGAAGTGGGGCTAAAGCCAAAGGCTGTTTCCATATGGTGGTGACGAGGTCGGCATGAGGCTCTATCCAGGGTGGCACCAAGGAGGGAGCTGTCACGGGCAGATCCAGATGTTCAGCAAGTTTCAGGCGCTGAGGATCTGGTTCCAAGGGGTGCCACTGTTGAACCTCCTGGATTTTCCTTAGCAACTCCGTAAAAGAAGGATCGTCCGGAGGAGTCCTTGGCCTGGGCTTCGACGGAGAGCGTGGCTCTTCATCCCTTTCCAAGCAACCGTCAGAGGAATCCGAGGAGTCCAAGGGCGAAGAGGAAAAAGACCCCCTTTACCAACCAGGGGGAGGAACGGACCCCTTAGGAAGCCCCCGGGGAAGCATGCCCTGCCCCTCTCTGGACTGAGATGGAAGAGCCCTGGAGTCCGGAGGTGGTGAGGGAGTTTGCCGCCTCGGACGTACGGGAACCTGAGATGGCATCGTCGTCGGAGGGTGGCTCCTTGATCTCCATGGTGAGCTGAGGCCTTGGCCTCAGCCCACCAGGAGGCCAGAGTCTCCTGCAAGTCCACCGGCAGCTGTGGGGGCATTGGAGGAGGTGGGGGATAAGGATACAGGTTGTACCCATATGGAGAGTATCCAAAACCTGGTTGCGGAAAGCCCGGCGTCGGGTACTGCAGCGCCGGATATTGTGGTCCCGGGTACGTCAGCGTCAAGATAGGACAGAGGGTACCCAGGAGCCGGGGGAGCTGCCGGAGAAGACGGCCCAGCCAGTGGCCTCACAGGCGGATCCACGTTGGAGGGCCTGGAGGGCGGTGGGCCCGGCGGTGGGGGGAACATCCGGAAGCGGGATGACGTCCGGAGTCAGTAGAGCTGGTGTCGTGGCCCCGGCGTTGGAGGTACTGGCATCAGAGCCGGCGTCTAGGGAGCCGACGTCAGGTCCGGTGCACCTACAGGGGGACGGTCTGACAGAGGAAGGTCCCCAGCATCACTCGGGGATGGAAGGGAAAAATCCCCGGGGTCAGGCTGGGGGGACTCTGGGTCCCCGGACGGCAGTGAAGGCTGCAGAGAACCGGGAACGACAGACGTAGGGGGGTCCGTCTGTTCCGTTGCTGACCGGGCGTCGGACGAACCGACATGCAGCTTAACGGCACGCTCCCGGCAGGCATCAGAGGAGCCGGCGTCCGGCTTATAGGAGCCTTCACCAGAGGCAGACCGAGGAGAAGGATCGGCCTTGTCCAATGGAAGAGAGGCCACGCGCCGACCTGAAGGGTCATGCGTCTTACCGACTTTCTCTGCGTGGACGGAGGGGCCGACGCCTGACTTACCAGAGTCGCCCACGCCAGTAGGCCGTGAGCCTGTGGCCGAACCGAGGGTGGAGGCCTCCAATTGCCCGGAGGCACCTGAAAGGCCCGTGCGTGAGCCAGACGGGTGGGCAGACACCCCCTCAGAAACCTCCGAGGCGGCCGTCGAGGAGCAGTCCCCCAGAGGGGACGTTACCCGTGTCCCGGCGGCTCCCAAGGGAGACGCGATAGAGGAGCCCTTGTCCCGATGCCTTCCTTATCCTCCTTCTTCAATGGCCTTCGGGGGAAGTGGACGCCTGCCTCAGTTTTTTGAGCTCCTTCTCCATCGAACTCATCTTTTTCTTCAAAATATGGGCTTCCAGGGATTGCTGCCGCCTTTTCCGGGTAGCCGCGATGAAGCTGAGGCAGTGCTGGCACTTCTCAACCGGGTGATCGGGCCTAGGCAGAACAGGCACCAGAAATAGCCGTCCTTGAGCGGTAGTTGGGCACTGCACGAATCGCACTTATTTTTGTGCTCGGAGGGTGTAGGGGACAACATACACCAACGATGGTACCTGACATTAGTCGAAAAAAACAGATTACTTTGGTAAAACCGACGAAAATTGGGCTGACGAAGCACAAACTTTTCCGTGAGGCGCTGCACGAGCTAACGGCAGGAAAGAACTGGAAGGCGGGAGTCAGGGACCGCCCCTTTATACCAACGTCTCTGGATGCCAGTCACCTGACGTGGGGCGGTCCCTCGCCAGGGACTGCTAGCTAGAAATGTTTCCATGGGGTCCTGACACCTGCTGACATCAGTCCTATAAGTAATTACCTACTGCAAGAGCCCTCTCGAAGTAAGATCTGTAGTCCTCTATTTTCAGAGCTGCCTCAAGGGACGAGGAAGGGTGCGATAGATGCATGAGAATATCATCCACATAAACTGAGGTGGCTGGAGTCAGGTTTCCTAATGGTATACCATGTATGTGAGGTGAAGACTTTAGTTGTCCGCTCAAGATAAAGACTGAAAAGGACAGGAGATAAGGAGCAGCCCTGCTGGGTATCAGAATAAAGGGAACGGTACAAGGAGAATCCTCACTGCAGTAGATCCTTTCTGTGTGGAGAAGAATAGATTACTTTGAGCCAGTTAAGGAATAAAGGAAGGAAACCCGTTTTCCCCCAAGAGTACACCAAAGGAAATTTGAGTCCACCCTGTCAAATGCCTTCTTGGCATCAAGAAAGACCAGGACCATAGGAGAGAGAGCAGACTTAGTCTGATGGAAAATGTGGTCCAACTTGCGAAGATGATCAGCTGACTATCTGCCGGGGACGAAACCTACTTGTTCTGGGCTAAGAAGTGATGACCGGACTTTTCTAATTCTTGTTGCAAAATTTTTGGTGAGAATTTTGAGATCACAATTTAATAGGAAGATTGGTTGGTAACTCGATGGTTGGGTGGGGGGTTTGTCTGGTTTAAGGAGCAGAATAATAGTCGCCACCAGGAGAGAGGGATCCAGAGAGTCAGCTGATAGGATACATTGAAAAATTTGGAGTAAAAGAGGGGATAGTTCTTCGGGAAAACATTTATAGAAATTGGATGGGAGCCCATCTGGGACTGGGGACATGTGCAAGGCTAAACTCCAGATGGCTTGTTCAACTTCAAGCAGCGTGATAGGAGAGGACAGAAGAACTTGATATTGGTCTGGTAACCTAGGAAGACGCACCCTCATTATATAGTCCTTTATCTCTTGCGAGCTCTGTGGGGAAGGTTTTAGACCATAAAGGGTCGTGTAAAAATGCTCAAACACCCTGGCTATATCTCTTGACAGCTCTGTTCAGATCTGAGATGGCCTGGATTACCCTGGAGCTTTCCATTTGTCTTAAACGAAGGGCAAGTAGGCGTCCAGCCTTTTCCTCTTGCTCGATATATGTGAATCGAGTTCTTAAGATGGTGCATTCAGCCTTCTCACTAAGTAAATCCGCATATTTGTTCCGTAGAGAGAGTAGAGTGTCCAACGAGTCTGGTGGAGAGGCAGGAGAAAGGGTTAGCTTCAGATATCGTATCCATTCCAAAAGCTCTCTGGCTTTGGTTTCACAGATTCGTTTCTGTCTGGAAGCCAAATGAATGAATTCCCCCCTTAAAAAGCATTTTAAACGGCACCAAACATGGCCCTCTTTGGGAACTGAATCTAAATTAGTATCCATGACATTCTGTATAAGGGACTTGATCTTTGAGACAATTAACTCATCTTTGAGAAGTTGAGTACTGAGTTTCCAGGTGGTATCTCACTGTATATCAAGGCAGGGAGTAAGTTGGAGCCAGACTGCTGCATGGTATGAAAGAATTACAGGTCCCAATCCTCCTCCCAGCATCCTAGGTAATAACGTGGAGCTAATAAGGATATAATCAATTCTGGAAGAGGTGAGGTGTACAGAAGAGTGAAACGAATAAGCTCGGGTAGAGGGATTAAATACCCTCCAGGGATCACACAGTCCCAATATTTCCATGAGGTCTCTTGACAGTCCGTTGGGCCGGTGATAGTGGACAAAAGGGTTGGGCAGAGCAGTCCAGATCTTGAGTTGGAGGGAGATTCCAGTCTCCTCCCAAAATAAGAGGTGCCAGCAAGAGGGGTGCTATCTTATTAGCCAGTTCCACTAGAAAGGCAGAGTCACAAAGTCCCACCAGTTCATAAACACCCCCCAGAATAACTGTGTTCCTGTCCAACAGTCCTTTAAGCAGGACAAACCTACCTTGTGGGCCAGAAATAGTGGCCTCAGGTTTATAGGAAATACCTTTCATGCTTAAAATTGCTACTCCTTTGCTTGATGTGGATTCGCCTACAGAGAACACTTGATGAATCCCTTGCCTATGAAACCCATTAGATTATTGGTTAAGAAGGTGGGTTTCCTGAAGAAAAATTATTCTGGCTTGCATTAATGACAGATGTTTGAGAATTTGGTACCTCTTTAGCTGCTCTCTAGCTCCCCTGCCATTCCAGGTAAAGTACAGTTACGTAAGAACTTACCGTAACAGTAGATCTTCGAGAACAGCTCCTGCAGCAGGTTACACCATTAGGACTGAAGCCGACAGGCGTCAGGACCCCACGGAAATCTTCTAGCTAGCAGTCTTCAGCGGGGACCGCCTCCGATGTCAGTCCCGCCCCCGACGTCAGGCATAGTACATAAGGAGGCGGTCCTGGCAGAATCCCCAGTTCTCCCGCCGGAGACTTCCGGCCGCTGGATGACATCAGAAGTGGAGACAGAGGATCCGCCCTCAGAAGGACAAAGGAAAGAAAGCTCCTGCCGAAGCCTGGTTAGGCCTAACCTCCTCCAATGGGGAATGGTGGGCGGGAAGGTACCTGCTGCAAGAGCTGTTCTCGAAGATCTACTGTTACGGTAAGTTCTTATGTAACTGTACTATCTTACTTTCAGATACAGCTCTTGCAGCAGGTTACGCCATTAGGACTGATTCTCAAGCAATAGCGCCTATAGATACTCTGGGAGGAGGCATAACGGCGAGATCTTGAAAATCCTGACTCTAGGACAGGAGACCCTGTAGAACGGCAAGGCCGAAACCTGCTCTCCGCCGGGAGGTGATGTCCAGGCTGTAATGCCTAATGAAAGTGTGCACTGAGCTCCATGTAGCTGCGGCACAAATGGCCGAGGTGGAGACGTTCCGCAGCGCTGCGAAGGATGGGACAGGACAAGGGGGAGGGTTAATGAAGGGGAAGGGTGGAAGGGAGGAGCAGCTGCAGAATAAGGGGTGCTAGCTGCACATTCGAGCAGACTTGATAGACCTCTAGGCCTTTACCTGCTGGCAAATTTCGTATGTTCGTAAGTAGCCACCCCCCTAGTCGAGTGGCCCCGGACTGTGCCCGGAAGGGGCTTCTGTTTGTTGCTGTAGCAAAAAGAAATGCACTGGACAAGTCAGCGAGGAAGGGTCTGTTTTGAGACTGGTTGGCCCAACATCCTCTCAGCAAAGGAAATAAACAGCTGCTTGGATCTGCGATGCTGTTTGGCCCTGGTCAAGTAGTATCTTAAGGAGCGGTGAACATCTAGGGTGTGAAGCACTGCCTCTCCTCTACTGGTGTACCTGGGGAAGTACACCGGCAGATCGATGTCCTGATTAAGGGTAAGGGCTGAGACCACCTTAGGCAGGAATTTTGGATTCGTCCTCAGGGACACTCTGTCCTGGTGGAAAATTAAATAAGGTTCCTTACACATGAGGGCATGTAGCTCAGAGATTCTCCTTGCTGACGTAACAGCAACCAAAAATAACGTTTTCCATGACAGAAAACGCAGCTCGCAATCTGCGGCAGGCTCAAAAGAAAAAATTACTCACCTTAGTAATGTTGTTTCTTCTAATGGAGTCTTGCTATATTATGACATATGCAGTGAGTCCCAACCTTCAAACTGCTCCGGAGGTGAAAGAGTTAACTTTCCATGCCAGGCATGGAACTTCGAGCTCGAGCTTGGTTGAAAACTCTGTCTGTTCTTCAAACTCAAACTGTCAGATCTTTATGAGCAAAACTCACTAAGGTTCTGTGTGGAAGCTGTAAACCTACACTAGCCAACTGGCTATTAAATATAAGAACACATTTTTTGGTCCCAAAATAAAGACTCAAGTCAGGAGACCCAAAGAATGAAAAACACAACACCCAGTCACCCCAAAAGGAGGGTGAAAAACAAGGTGGGCATCTACTAAGTGCCAACACTCGCCCACCCACATCCCAAAAGCAAAGGTTCTGAGAGGGGCAGGCGGGGAGGTCATAATATAGCAAGACTCCATAAGAAGAAACAACATTACTAAGGTGAGTAATTTTTTCTTCAAACAACATGAAGTCTTGCTATATTATGACATATGCAGACTACACAGCAGTACCTCCATGGAGGAGGGACAGAACCTACTTAGGAAATAGGCTCTGAAGCACAGCTGTGCCAAACCAAGCATCGCTCCCAGCCTGTATGTCCAAGGAGTAATGCTTGGTAAAAGTGTGAACTGTTTTCCAAGTAGCTGCTTGACATATCTCTAGGATAGGGATGTCCCTGGCAGCAGCCAGAGACGCAGCTGTACCTCTGGTAGAGTGAGCCCTCAGGCCTGAGGGAGGAACCTTACCCAGTTTTTCATAGCAAAATTGGATACAAGAGACAATCCACCTGGCAATGGATCTTTTTAGTGGCAGGTTTCCCTTTACCAACCTCATCATAAGTGAGGAACAGTTGGAGGGAGTCAAACCTGTGACCCTTGGTACGTTCTATGTAGTAACTAAGGGCTCTTTTGACATCTAAACTGTGCAGTCTCCTCTCGCCAGAGGAGGAATGGTCAGTGAAGTACACAGGGAGAGACACAGATTGATTAAGGTGGAAATCTGAAACCACCTTAGGCAAGAACTTTCTGTTAGTCCTGAGGACCACCTAATCTCTATGAAAGGAGATAAAATCAGGCTCCACTGACAATGCTTGTAATTCACTTATGCGTCTGGCAGAAGTTATGGCTACCAAGAACACAGTTTTCCAAGTTAAGTACTTAAGCTCTGCTGAATGAAGACAAGGGCACAAAAGGGGGGTTGCATAAGCTGGGCAATGCAAATATTAAGATCCCAGGCAGGAGCAGGGTCCCTGAATGGAGGGTTGGTGTGAAGCAGCCCCTTAAAAAACTTGGAGAATACAGGATGAGCTGAAAGAGAAGAGGGTTTACCTGCTGATAAGAAAGCAGACACGGCTGCCAGGTGTACTTTTAGGGTAGCTGGTCTCAGCCCCAAAGTATTTAAATGGACTATATAATCCAGGACTGTGGGTAAGTCGGCAGATTCTGGGGAAATATGCTTTCCAGAGAACCATATGGAAAATCTCTTCTATTTGGAATTATAAGTAGCCCTGGTGGAAGGCTTCCTAGAAGCCTTCAGGATATCCAATACACCTTGGGAGAGGTGTAGGTCAGCAAACTCTAACTCCTCAAGAGCCAGGCCTTGAGATTGAGAAATTTGAGGTTCGGGTACCAAACTCTACCCTGAGCACAGGTTAACAGGTTGTGATTCCTGGGAAGACACAGGGGAAGGTGGACTGCTAAGGACATAAGGAGGGGTACCAGGGCTGTCTGGCCCAATCTGGAGCAATCAGGATTATCTTGCAGGGTTGAGATCTGATTTTGACTAGCACCTTGAAGAGAAGGGGGTATAGAGAAACTTCCCTTCCCAACTGAGAAGGAAGGCATCCAGAGGGACTGAGCCCAACACTGGGGGCCTGCAGCAAAAAAGGGGAAGTTGGTGATTGTCTGGGGCTGCAAAAAGATCTATCTGCGGGTGCCCCATCTGGCAAATACTACCTCCAGTACTAGGGGATCCAGTGACCATTCGTGATGGCCCTGGGAAATCCTGCTGAGAGCATCTGCCAGGACATTGTCCTTGCCTGGGAGGTGAACTGCCATAAGGGAGGTGTTTAGTGAGTAAGCCAGAGACCACAACTTCATTGCTTCGGTGCACAAGGCCGTAGACAGAGTGCCCCCTTGCTTGTTGATGTACCACATTGAGGTGGTATTGTCTGTTCTGACCTGAATATCTTTGTTCTGAACAGATTTGGAAAAAGCTTGAAGTGCTAGAAAAACTGCTCTGAGTTCCAACAGATTGATGTGGAGCAGAGATTCCTGAGGGGACCACAATCCCTGGGTAGTGAGGTCGCCCATGTGAGCTCCCCAACCCAAGAGGGATGCATCTGTAGTAAGGATTAAGGAGTGAGACTGAGGGGCGAAGGGGACCCCCTGCCTCAGATTGCTCTGGTCCTGCCACCACTGAAGGGCTTGGATCAGGGTTCAAGACACTGGGATCAATTTGGTTAGAGGGTCTCTCCTTTGAGACCAAAAGGCTCTCAAATGGAACTGGATGTCCCTCATCTGAAATCTTGCTCCCTGCACTACTGCTGTAGAAGCAGCCATGTGCCCCAGGAGCTGTAGAAAGTGCCTTGCTGGTTGAGAGACCTGCAGGGTGAAAGAGGAGGCCAGAGAGACCACGGTCCTTGCTCTTTCCAGAGGAAGGAAGGCTCTGGCTTCTTTTGTGTTCAGTTCTGCACCTATGAAGGTGAGAAGCTGGACAGGCTCTAGAACTGACTTTGGAAGATTGAGAAGGAAACCTAGAGAGGTAAGCAGTTGCTGAGTTACCTGAAGATGTAATTTGACTTCGTCTGGAGACTGGCCTACTATGAGCCAGTCGTCCAGGTAAGGAAAGATGGCAATTTTTTGCCTTCTTAAGTAGGCAACTGCTACTGCCAGGCATTTTGTGAATACCCTTGGGGCAGAGGTGAGGCCGAAGGGCATTGCTCTGAACTGGCAATGGCCTGAGGGCAGTTCGAATCTGAGGTACTTTCGATTGGAGCTTCTGATGAGAACATGGAAGTAGGCATCCTTGAGGTCCAGGGACGCTAGCCAGTCCCCTGGCCTTAGAGAGGGTTAAATAATTCCCAGAGTCACCATTTTGAATTTTGGTTTTAAAAGGTGCTTGTTTAGGTATCTGAGAACCAGGATGGGACGCCATTCTCCTGTCTTTTTTGGGGTAAGGAAGTACCTGGAGTACAACCCTTTGCCCTGGTGTAGGGGTGGAACCCTTTCCACAGCTCTGAGAGCCAAGAGGGTAGAAACTTCTGCCTCTAGAGCAAGTGCCTCTGATGGATTTGCAGGTGGAAAGGATCTGGTTCTCATCTTTGGAAATTTTTTGAAGCTGAGAACCAGTCCCTGGCTTACTACTTCCAGGACCCACTAGTCTGATGTTAGAGACTTCCAGTCCTGGACAAAGTAAGCCAGCCTGCCCCCTACAGGTAGTGGAGAATCGACCCTGGCCACCCCATCAGGGTGCCTGTCTGGCAGAGCTTTGGCTGAGGGGTGGAAGCAGGTCTGCTGGTACCCCGTCTGCCTCTCCCTCTGAAGAACCCCCTCTGGGCATAAGCTGAAGAGGAGGCCTGGGCTTGGTAGAAAGGCCTATGAAAAGGCCTGCCCCTGCCCCGGAAGGCTGCCTTTGAGGAGTGGCCTGCCTTTCCTTGGCCTGTGCACTCCTGTAGTTGGTCCTATACTCATTCATTTTCTTCATGTAATTCTCTGTCTGCTCCCCAGAAAGTTACCCACAACAGGAAAATCCATGGCCTTAGTCTGGGTATCCTGCGACAGGCTAGTACATCTGAGCCAAGCCATTCTGCGAAGAGCCACAGATGTAGCCATGACTCTTGATGAAACATCATTAGAGTCCACTGCAGCATGAAATCGCACCTTAGATGCCTCAATACCATCAGCAGCCACCTGCTCCAGTTCCTTGGCAAGCTGGCCAGGGACCTGCTTTGCTAGAGCCATAACAGTGTCCCATCTGGATTTCTGGTATCTAGCAACATAAGCCATATAATTTGCCTGTCTGAGTCCCAAGGATGCAGCCATGTACTGTTTCTTTGCCATGGCATCAATCCTCCTGGAGTCCTTGTCAGGGGGGTGTGAGGTCAAGGGAATATTTGCCTTGTCACAGGCTGCAGCCTGCACTACCCCAACATGGCTGCATTGTTGTGTAAGAAACTCCGTATCAGAGCCTGACAAAGTGTACCTCTTGTCCATTCTTTTATCCACAGGAGGTATAGTGTGAGGAGTTTTTAGAATTTTTACTGTCTGTTTCCCAAAAGATTTATGCAAAGGAATAGACAGTCTCCTAGACTCTGGGATATCCATCATTTCTACATAGTCAGACTCTTCTTGATCATCCACGGCTTCCTCCATAGGGAGCTGGAGGGTTTCAGCCACTTTTTTTATAAAACATAAAATGAGAAGGGGACTCAGAAAGCCTAGGGGGGGAGACACTCCTGAAGGTCTGTCTGGTGAGATGTCCGGTTCAATGGGCACATCCAGACTTTCAAATCCACATTCACTCTCCTCATACTCCTCTTCCCCCTCCTCCGGTTCATAAAATTCCTCTAAATCATACTCTTGAACCGGTGGAACCGACCGAACCGTACGCTTACCTGATGGTGCCGGTTCGGTCGGATCCGGGGAAAGCGACTGGACAATTTTAATCGCTTTGGCTATTTCTTCAGCAGTTGGAGAGTGAAGTTTTGGCTCCACACCAGCTGATTTTCTAGTCCTTTTTGCTGGAACCGACTCCTCCGAGTCGGCTCTCCTTTTACCCGAGGAAGTCTCACCCTGGTCAGAGGGCACTCCCTCCGGTTCGGTTTCAACCGAACCGGGCTGGCCATCCGGTTCAGCGGACTTTTTGGCCTCCCTTTCCCTGAGCCTACCAACTCTTTTTTCCAGGGTAGCTGCAGGAAAATTTTTACAAATCTGGCAGTCTGCATTGAGGTGGTCAAACCCCAGACAAACACAGGTGATGTGGGGGTCAGCCTTAGCAAAGACTTCCCCACAGACACTGCAGTGTTGAAACCCAGTGGGCCCGGTTTTTCTTTTGGGTTTCTCAGACATAGTGCCAGCTTAACCAAAACTTGCCCATTTATGGCAATCCGCCAAGCAAGACTCTCTTATCGGTTCCCAACCGTGTCACGGGTCATAGAAAAAACCGTAATGAAATCTGGTTTTTTTAGAACCGATAAGAACCGGGAACCGCACTCTAAAAGACAGATTAATGTATTTAAAACAACTTGATCGGTTCAAACCGAACCGATAAACCGTTTACAAGTTCCACACAGAAAGTAAATGTAAAACCTATCTAGTACTTACAAATACCACAGACAGAGCTTGAACCGACCGGTTGCGGTTTAAATTCGGCTAAAACAACGAAAAATTAATACTTTAACCGACAAAATGAACCGAGCAGGAGAAATCTCCGGAGCGACTGTTCAGTGAGGCGGAGTAAAGAATCTGACAGTTTGAGTTTGAAGAACAACAGACAGAGTTTTCAACCAAGCTCGAGCTCAAAGTTCCATGCCTGGCATGGAAAGTTAACTCTTTCACTTCCAGAGCAGTTCGAAGGTTGGGACTCGCTGCATATGCCATAATATAGCAAGACTTCATGTTGTTTGAAGGGGGCAGCGTGAGCTGCTCCAGAACAAAGAGTAGGTCCCAGGGAGGGACGGGATCCTTGATGGGTGGTCTAAGGTGTAACACCCCCCTCAGAAAGTCACGAGAGGCATCGAGTTGTGCCACTGTGCGTTGACCTATCGGGTAGTGGTAGGCCGAAATCGCACAGAGGTGAACCTTAATAGAGGAATAGGCAAGGACTGAGTGAAAAAGGGAAAGCAGGTATTCTAGAACTGATTTCTCTGGGCATTCTAAAGGGGAGAGACCGCGTGCCTGAGACCACAGGCAAAACCGGCGCCATTTCATGGTGTACGTCGCCGGCTTTCTGGCAGCAGAAAGGACTTCCGCCACCTCTTGCAAGACCCCGTGTCGCATAATGGCTATGTCTCGAGGAGCCATGCATGCAGGTTCAGAGAGCATAAGTCCGGATGGACTAGCGAACCCTCCTCTTGAGACAGCAGATGGGAGCTGATGGGCAACGGGAGTGGAGGTTCCCGGGACAGTTGCATCAGCATGGGGAACTAGATCTGCCTGGGCCAGAAAGGCACTACCAGGATCATTGTTGCGTGCTCCCTGCGAAGTTTGAGAAGGACTCTCTGGATCAATGGGAAGGGAGGGAAAGCGTAGAGGAATCTGTCCGCCCAGGAGAGGGACAACGCGTCTCGCCAAAAAACACCAGGCCCTGGATCTAGTGAGCAAAAACTGGCCAGTTCTGCGTTGGATGGGGAAGCGAACAAGTCCAATTCTGGAGTGCCCCATCGAAGAAACAGATCCTCTGCTACCTCCTGAAGAAGTTCCCACTTGTGGACTCTGGCCTGGGATCGACTCAGGCCATCTGCGATTGTGTTGTCCACTCCGGGAACATGAACTGTAATCAGGCTTGCGCCATGTCGAATTACCCAGTCCCACACTCTCATAGCTTCCCTGCAAAGGGGGTAAGAGTGTGTGCCTCCTTGTTTGTTGAGGTAATACATCACCGCCGTATTGTCTGTTTGAAGCAGAAGAGTACTCGGTGGGATTTCTGACTGGAAGGCCTGCAGGGTATAAAGGACCACTCTCATCCCCAGAATGTTGATATGGAGGTGAGCTTCCCGAGGGGTCCACGATCCCTGGGACCTCACCCCGTTCAGGTGTGCCCCCCACCCCAGCCCTGAGGCGTCTGTAGAGAGGATTACCTCCGTGGACGGCGCTGCAAACGGGACACCCGCAGAGAGTGTCCCTGGGTCTAGCCACCATTGCCAGTCCCGAATCACGGCCTTCGTGATTCTGACCGGCTGCTGCATGTGGTCTTGCCTTTGATCCCACTGCACTTTCAGCATCCACTGGGTTACCCGCATGTGGAGCCTTGCCATCGGGATGGTTGGAATGGCCGCAGCCACATGTCCGAGCAGGCGAAGGACCAGTCTGGCAGGGACGGTCTTCTTTGCTGAAAGGTCCCTGATGAGGGACCTGATACACTCCGCTCTGTCCTCGGGAAGAAAAGCCTTCCCTTGGACGGTGTCCAGAACTGCACCAATGAACTGCAGCTTCTGGGACGGTATCAGGAGAGATTTCTCAAAGTTGATAAGAATGCCCAGCGACTGAAAAGGAGTCTGGGTGTTCTGGATAGCCAACAACAGCGCCTCTCTGGAGGCGGCCATGAGAAGCCAGTCGTCCAGGTACAGGAACACATAGTGGCCCTGTCTCCTTAGAGACGCTGCCACGACTGCCATGCACTTGGTAAAGACCCTGGGGGCCGATGACAGTCTGAAAGGAAGTGCCCGGAACTGAAAGTGGTGGCCGAGGAACTCGAAGTGCAGGAACCTCCTGTGCGCTTGAGCAATGGGGATGTGCAGGTAGGCGTCCTGCATGTCCAGTGACGCTAAAAATGCGTCCTTCTTCAACATGGGAATAAGCCCTTGGAGGGTCACCATGCGAAACCATTTGTAGGCGACCAACATATTGAGGTCGCTGAGGTCCAATATTGGACGGAGATCCCCCGTTTTCTTTGGAACCTGAAAGAAGTGGGAAAAGTAGCCTGCTCCCCTCTGGTTCTCCGGGACATACTCCACCGCTCCTTTTTGCAGAAGCGAGAGTACTTCTTGCCTGATGAGCGATCTGTGCTGACCCGAGTAGCGGGAGAGCAGAGGAGGCCTTGTGGGTGGCTTGTCCACGAATTCTATAAAGTGGCCTTTTTGACCAACTGGAGTACCCACCTGTCAGTGGTAATAGACTGCCACCCTGGCAGGTGGTCTGCAATACGACCCCCGACCTTGGTGTCCCGTTGATCCTGAGGGGCTGGGGCTGGGAAGGAGTCAAGCTGTGGCGGCTGAGGATCCTGCAGGCTGGGCCGACTTAGCGGGGCATTGGCCTCTGCCTGAGGACGACTTCCCCTGGGCTTTTCGGGAGAAGGAGCCCCTCTGTTGCAGACCAGAACGGGACTGTTGTCTCTGCGTCCGGCCGCGAAAATGGCTCTGGTTTCTACGAAAGGAACTGGGCCTGGGTCTGTACATGGCATGGACAGACCTCACGGCCTTCCCCGGCCTCCTGAAGCTTGGTGAGAACCTTCTCCGAAGACTCACTGAAGAGAACTTCGTCATGGAACGGGGCATCCAGTATGTTTTTCTGGACATCCGGGGTGAATCTGGAGACACAAAGCCATGAGCGTCTCCGGAGGCATACGCCTGAGGCTGCCGCTCTGGCCGAGGAGTCCGCGGAGTCATACACGGTTCGAAGCACCTGGGTTCCCACGTCTGAACCCGTGCAGAGGAGCTGAAGCAGTTCTTCCTTCTGCTCACCTTCCATCATCTTTTCTGCCAGCTCTAGTCCCTGCTCCCACAAGGCATTCTGAAACTGGACCATGTGGGTGAGATAATTGAGGGACCTAATGGCGCAGGTTGCAGCTGCGTACGTGCGCCTGCCCATCCCGTCCAATTGCTTGGACTCCGGGTCCGGTGGCAGGGTGCTCAGATGTTGCGGCCACTAGGACCGGTCATGTGAGGCTGTAATGACCAGGGAATCGGCCAGAGGATGAGATGCCAAGTACTGGTCCTCCCTAGGGGCCTTGTACAGGCGGTCAGCCTTCTTCGGCATCACCGGGAGCGAATGTGGACGTTTCCACGCTGCCTTGGTGACATCCACGAAGGTGTCCACCAAGGGTGGTACCACCACAGGCTTGGGGTCCTTTTGCCGAAGATAGCGTGCGAGGCATAGCCTCTCGGGGTCAAGTTCCTCTGAGTCCCAGCCCATATTCTCTTGGATGTGCCTCACAATCTCAGAGAATGATGGGTCATCCGGAGGAGATCTTGGGAGCTCACGTGGGTCCGGAGAGGGGACGCTGATGGGAGAAGGGGATCTGGATCTGTCTGAGAAGTCCGATCCCGAGTCCGCCATCGAAGGCGAGTGGAGGCATCTTTTGGGTCTCTTGGGGCTGGGTGACCCTGAAGAAGATCTGGACAGAGGTCTCCTCTTTTCTGGTCTGCCCCTAGGAGATTCTGCAGGCTCCTGGGGGGAAGGTACTCGACCTGCTGCCCTAGATGGGGTGGGGGGCGCTGGGGCCGGTGGAGTCACGGGTGGAGGAGGAGGAAGAGGAATAGGTGTGGGAACCACGTCCTTTTTTATGGTGTCACACTAAGAGGTAAACAGCTCCATGACTTCAGACATATTGAGACCCGACGACGGGCCGGGCGCCGGTAGTCTGTCGTTGGGTTCCGGCGTCGGGCCCCCAGGGGTCTCTGGTTCGGGAAAGGGTTCCCTCGGGGGTTCGACAGGACCGGGTTCACCCGCCTGGTCCTCGGGCTGAGTCGACCCCTCCTCCGTAAGCGCCTCCTGGCCTATGTCGGTAGGTGGCGTAGGGGTTCCTCTCTCTGCCAGGGTGGGCATCGGTTCCCCGGCCAGTGTCCACGGTGGAGAAGGCCTGGCCGGCGACGGGCGTCTGGCAGTTGTCGGGTCTCGGGACAGGTGGTGCTTGGCCGACGTCAGGTCCGATGTCCTCTTGAGCGATGTCAGCTCCTTGGTTTTCCGCTGGGGTGGAGGAGGCAAGGAGACCGACCGGACGTAGGGAGCCGAGTGGCGGGAGCGGGACCTGTGGTGATGGCGGTCCCCTGACCTCGGAGAGGCCTTGGACGAAGAGGAAGAAGGCATGGAGGTCGAAACAGGCTGCACAGTGGAGGAACCTGAGGATGACTTGACCGCGACCGGGGGAGGCTGAGAGCGGGCCCGGGAAGGCGAGCGGTCGGACCGGGAGCCGAAGCTACGGGAGTCGGAAGCTCTAGAAGGGGATATAGACCTCACCCTCTCACTGTGCTTTTCGAGGTGTCGGCAGACTTTCTCGGATGATTCCCCCTTGGAGGCAGAATCCATGGCCTTCAATCTCTCTTCTAGAAGGTAAGCTTGGAGGACCTTCTGACGACGGATCCGGGTCCGACTGTTAAATCCTTGACAGAAGGAGCAGGCCCGGGTGTCGTGGTCCGGGCCTAGGCACCGCATGCAGGCCGAATGCGGGTCTTTAAATGGAATTTGTTTCCCACAGGCGCATTTTGATGAATGGCCCTCCGCGGATGTTGGAGAGGACATCAGATGGCAGACGATTCAAGGTAAGATAGAGTTTCCAGTCGAGAAACGGGAAAAGAACTTTTCCAGGCGTCGCGCGCTAGGTACTGACCGGAGGGTCGAGACATGGAAGTCGACGGCGGGAAAGAACTGGGGATTCTGGCGGGACCACCTCCTTATGTACTACGCCTGACGTTGGGGGCGGGACCGAGGTCGGAGGCGGTCCCCACTGAAGACTGCTAGCTAGAAGATTTCCGTGGGGTCCTGACGCCTGCCGGCTTCAGTCCTAATGGTGTAACCTGCTGCAAGAGCTGTATCTCGAAGTAAGATCCATTTTAATAGCTTGATTAGCCACAGTCATTATTAACTGTAAGTAGCAATAGATAAATTCCCAAAAGGTTGCAGACTCTGATCCCTCCCCCCCACCGGCCCCAACATGAATCGTGAGGTTGAAAGAGTCCATAAGAGAGTCAAATTGGAGTTAACACCAGGCCCTGTAGTGCCATGTTTTCCCCCCTCCTATTCCCAGGCACCCAGCCTGCTCGCACCAGACTCCCATTATCAAGGGATTTATAGAAATGAACCTGATTGTTACATGGCAATTGCAAATCAACCAGATCCCCTTCCCCCTTTCTCACTCCCCCTCCTTTCCTCCCTCCCAGTTCCCCATAACTATATACAATGGTTCCCCCAAAGGTTATTGCATCTACAGATCCACAGATTGAGCAGAGATGGAGAAACCAGACCGGTTGTCTCCTTTAACCCCCTCCCCACGCACAAACAAACGAGCGACACAGATCTGGATTTGGAAACCGCTGGTTCTTTACTGTAGTCGCCCTTTACTTTGGGCTTTCTGGGGTTGAAATCCATCACCTTTAGCTGGTGCAGAACACTGCAGCCAGGGTGTTGACTGGGACAAGGAGATCCAGTCATATCACCCCGGTACTGTGCGAACTGCACTGGCTTCCTATACGGTGGCGGATCACCTTTAAAGTCATTTTATTGACTTTTAAAGCCCTTCACGATCAGGGTCCGACCTATCTGAAAGAACTTCTGGTGCCTTACTGCCCCAGCCAATCGCTACGCTCGGCTGACGAGGGGTTGTTAGAGATTCCAAGAGTGAGTTTAAAATCTTCTGGTAGCAGAGCTTTTTCTTATGCAGCTCCACTCTTTGGAATTTCTACCTCGCCAGTTAAGGGAGTGCACCTCCGTGGAGGTATTTAAGAAAAATTTGAAAACCTACCTGTGACGGAGCGCCTTCTTGGATGATTAATTGATATCTTGAGTATTAATATTTTTTGGATAGTATGGATGATTTTATTGTTGGTTTTTAATATGTGATGTTGCTATGTATTTATTGTATTTCTATGTTTTATGTGATATTTTATATTGTGCATTTCAACATGTAAAGCGCTTTGATATTCTGAAAAGCGCTTTAAAAATAAAGTTATTATTATTATTAGTCTGTTTAAGAACCAGAGAAAGACAGACTAGCCGTATGCAAATAAGAGGAGGTAAGGAGCTCAATCCCCCAACAACTAGTATGCGGTGTGGTCTCACCCGCAAACTTTCGAACGCAAGAAACTCCCCCCCTTCTCTTTCTCCCAGCACTCACCAGCTGCCCAGTCCGAAGGGTATTTACCCCCCAATTGTTTGCCCAGTAAGGGGAATAATTTTAAAAGACCCCAGGAAGTGGTGCACTAACGAGGGGAATCCCCCCCCCTTTCTAATGAAATCCTGGGGATGTGCCCCTTCCACCAGGAAGCATATTGGAGGAGTAGTCCCTTCTGTATATCCTGACCGTGATCGGAGTTAGCATGATCTATATTGTGAGCTGCCCAATTTAAAACCTCCTAATTCCCCAAGGGTAGCCGAACAACAAAATTAAAATTAGCAGTAGCCTGGGGAAAAACTGTATCCGAGAGAGAGACTTGCAGGGAAATTTTCCATGCACTCTCCAGAGAAACTCTGGGGAAAGATTAAGCTTAAGGGACTGAGCATCAGCTAAAAAGGATTCCCCCCTATAACTTGAGTCCCAAGAAATTATGGCCCAGTGTCAGTTTCAGAGCCGAACCAGGCCCTTAATGCCAAATGGGTCAGACCCTCCATAAGCAGGATCCGCAGCTGCCAGTTCCTCGAGGCTCTCAGGAACACAAACCACCAACCTCAAGGTAATCCATAAACTTTAACAACAGAACAGACAAACAGGAACACAGTCAAACATAACTGCCCCAAGTTAAGCAAAGTCACTGACAGGCAACAGTTCCACATATCTCCTTAGTGTAATTGAGAAAAAAACAGTGATCTCCTTGAAGTGTTCAGCTTGTTTTGAATAGGTCAGGTAGCTTACTGGAAAGATCTGAGGAAGCTTGTGCAGGTGAATCATAAGAGGACCAAGAGCCCGCTATGGAAATCTGCAGGTGGGAGGGATAAGCCATTTAGAACTGTATCCCTGCAGCAATTTACTCACAATAGGATGGAAGGCCACCCATTTCTGCCTTGTTTCGTAGGGTAGGTTTTGTGTGATCTGAAATTGTTTCCCTTCCCAGAGCACAGACTGGAGTTCTCTTACTTTAGTTAGGACATGCTGCTTCTCCAGGAAACTTAAAAATTTGAGGATAATCAGTCTTGGGGGGGGGGGGCGCTCCAGGTTACGGCCATGGTCTCAGCGAGCGATGAGCCCTCTCTATCTGATAGGAAGAACTGGGTGGCGAGGGGCCCACCACTTTGGCCAGGAATTTCTGCAGGAAAGCGAGGATATTAGGGCCTTCTCCTAGTTCTAAAAACCCAAAAATTTAAATATTGTTTCGCCTACTTCTGCTTTCTAGGTCTTCGGTTTTCAGCTGTAATTTCTGTATCTGTTGTTTCGGGTGAATAACCTGCGGATCTATCTTTTCTTTCCAGCGTTCCAGTGAAGTGGAGCAGGCTTCACAGTTGCTACCTCTATGGCTCAGGTCAGTCAGATCTCCCCTTATCGATTTTAGCACTGCCGAAATATCGGCCAAGGTCTCCCTGAAGGGAAGAAGCTCTTGAAGAAAGCGGTCTTCGGTGAGGGCACTCGCTGCAATTGCTGAGTAGCCAGATTTGCTGGTAGAAGTACCTTGGGCCTTAGGTTTCTTTGGGAGTTTCTCTGGCATGGTCGGTGGAGTGTGGCGGAGCAGAGCCTGCCGCATATCTACCTCCATTGCGGTCTAAGTTACCAATTGCGATCTGGATTTGGTATCAGCGAGTGCTGCAGGCAGGCGCTAGGTGAGAGAAAAAGAATATTTTTTGCTTCGTAGGCTATTTACCTTGTAATTGAAGTATTTAGGAGGTGTAAGGAGAGAGCTCCGCGTTACTGCTGCATTTAGGCTGCCAGCATCACGTGGTCTTAACCTTTTCCATTTTGAAGCACATGTTTTCTTCGTAGATGACTTCCTGTAACCCCTTAAAACATTTAAAACGTTATCTGAGAGATGCAAGCCTGCATATTCTAAGTCCTCAAGAGCCATGCCTTGAGTCAGAGGGATTGGAGGTTCGGATACAGAATCTTCCCTTGACTGGAGGTTAAGAGGTTGCGCCTCCAAGGAAAGAGTATCGGTTTGGCTACAGACATGGAGAGCAGCAGAGATTACCATGGTGGCTGCCTGGGCCAATGTGGTGCTATCAAGATCATTGATGCTGGTTGGGATCTGAGTTTGATAAAAACTCTGAACACCAAAGGAAACAGAGGAAAGGCATACAGGTGCATGCCCGACCAATCCAAGGCCAGAGGATCCAAGGGAATTTTCCCTTGGGCTGGTGGCCTGCAACAGTACTTTGGCAGGTGGTGGTTCTGGTGGGATGCAAAGCGATCTATCTCTGGGGTTCCCCACCTTCTGAACATCACTTCCACCACCTGTCTGTTCAGGGCCCATTCGTGATGGGTCTGGTTGATCAGACTCAGAGCATCTGCTAACATAATGTCCTTGCCTGGCAGATGAATGGCCTGAAGGGAAACTCCTAGAGAATAAGCCAGGCTCCATATCTTCATAGCTTCTGTGCAGAGAGGGTTTGACCTTGTACCTCCCTGCTTGTTTATGTAATACATTGTGATGGTATTCTCTGTTCCGATCTGTACCACCTTTCCCTTTAGAAGTGGAGAAAGGCCTTTATTGTCAACAACACTGCTCTGAACTCTAGAAGGTTGATGTGCTGAAGTAACTGCACTTCACCATATATATTGTGGGTGGTATGATCCCCTAGATGAGCCCCCCACCCTAGCAGTGATGCATCTGTTGTGAGAATCGCTGATGGGGGCTCTCGCTGGAAAGGAACCCTTTCCCTTAGGTTGGCTTCCTCTTTCCACCACTGGAGGGCCTGGAGTAATGTTTTTGTTACTGGAATCAACTTTGAGAGGATCCCTTCTTTGACATCAGTATGCCCAGAGGTGGAAATGAATGTCTTCCATCTGGAATCTGGACCCTAAGACTGTGTTCGTGGCTGCAGCCATGTGTCTCAGCAACTGAAGAAACTGCCTTGCAGTTTTTGGTCTATTCAGACTGAAGGAGCCTGCCAACTGAACAATGTTTCTTACCCTGTCCGAAGGCAGGTAAGCTCTGCCCTCCAGGATATTCAACTCTGCTCTTATGAATTGCAGAACCTGTACAGGTAGAACAGATTTATTTATTTTTTCATGATCTGTTTCTGCCTCCTCTGACACATGCTGTCGTCCTCTCCTTTGGGCAGCCAGTCCTGCCATTACCTCTTTACTGACCGCCGATCTTGTTGCTCCTACGCCCCGCTGTCCCAGATGTATCCCTTCACTGGGGGATGGGGCCGGAATGCACATAGCACTCCTTTACATCTTGGCAGGGCGTGGACATGCAGCCTGGAGGCATCACGGCTGAGAGGTGCGGGGATGCGGGGCTACTGTCATCTGGACGGCATGCATGCCATTTTCACACTTTACTGGTTCCCCTTGCTGCGCTGCTCTTGTAGTTCCACTGGGGGCCGCTACAGAACAATGCTACCCACCCGACCCATCCCAGGAGAGGAAAGCAGTCCTCCAGATGCTTAATCCTCTTCTTCCCCTGCCAGCCCCTGGGGCTCTGAGTCCGTTCCCAAACCCGGGTCGTCGGCGTGGCTTGAGGTAAGGCATCCAGTGCCGCAGCCCTCTGCAAGGACAGATTTTTTGAGGTTTATCAGAAACCCTACGTACTCGAAGAGGCCCTGGGTGAGCTGAATGTATTCCCTTATCTGTTGTGGTGAGTTTCCTATCACCAATCAGTCGTCCAGATATGGGAATACTGCGTCACCTAACCTTTGCAGGTGTGCCACCACTACTGCCAAGCACTTTGTGAACACTCTTGGGGCCGAAGTGAGGCTGAATGGCAGTGTTGAGAACTGGTAGTGACCTGAAGGGAGACAATCTGAAATATTTTCTGTGAGACTCCCTTATGGGGATGTGGAAATAGGCACCTTTTAGGTCCAGTGATGCCAACCAATCTCCTTTCTGGAGTGCTGGCAGAATCATTGCCAATATTACCATTTTGAACTTTGGCTTTGTCAGATGTTTGTTTAGTCTGAGGCCTAGGAAAGGCCACCACTCCCCATTTTTCTTTGTGGTAAGAAAGTACCTTGACTAAAAACCCTTTCCCTTTTATTGTGAAGGACCAGATTCCACTGCTTTTGACAGCTGCAGGTTTTGAACCTCCTTTTCCAATAGTTTCTTTCCTGCTATGGAAGCTGGCTTGAATACTCTGGATCTTAGGTTTGGGAAGGATCTGAAGCTTAGGGACAAATTCTGACTCACTACTTCCAGGACCCACTTGTCTGTGGTGATGTTTTTTCAAGCCTGAAAGTTAGAAGCCAGTCTGCACCCTACTGGTAGTGGGGAGGCAGCCTTGACAATGGAGTCAGGGAGTCTGTTTTGCCTGGGGCCAAGACTGGCCAGCATGGAAACCTCGCCTGGATCCCCTTCTGCCCCTGCCCCGAAGTACCTTGTTTGTTGAGGGTACTGCTGCTACTGTGGCACAGCCTGGGCCTGGTAAAAAGGCCTGCTATAGGGAGATCTACCCCTGCCTCCCCTTCCATAAGGCCCGGTGGAAGGAAATGGCCTTTCTTTAGCTGAATTGCTCTTATAAGTGGCTTAGTATTCATCCACCTTTTTCATATAAGCCTCTGTTTTATCCCCAAAGAACAAATTATTTTATATGGGGAAATCCATAGCTTTATTTTGGGTGTCTTGAGCGAGGTTTCTGGCCCTGAGCCAAGCAAACCTCATCAAACATACAGAATTTGCCATCCATCTGGCAGCAGTGTCATTTGAGTCAGCTACTATCTGGAACTGGTACTTAGCAGCCTCCAACCCACACCTGGCAGTCTCAGCCAAATCCCGAGAAACCAGGCTGGGCTTTTTTGGACATAGCCAGAAGAGACTGCCACAGTGACTTCTGGTACTGTGCTGCATATGCTGGATAGATGCCCTGTCAAATTGCCAGGGAGGCAGACATACTGTATATCCTTCTTTAACCATCCATTTTTCTAGAGTCATTTTCAGGAGGGTGGGAGGCTAAAGGCACTTTTGCTCTGTTACAAGCTGCTGTTTGTACCACTCCCCGATGATCAGGATGGGTGAATAAAAATTCAGCACCATCTCCGCCAAGTTGATATTTCTTCTCCAACCTCTTATTTATAGGGGAGATAGAATAAGGAGTTTGCAACATTTAAAAAAAAACTTTTTTTTTTTAAAAACTTATAGCTAGGGAGCAACAGCGTTTTTGTAGGTATGAGCCCCATCATTTCGAGGTACTCAGCCTCTTCATCTTCTACTGCCTCACTGGTAGTGAGGTCCGCAGCATCTACCATTTTTCTGACAAAAGAAAAATATGATGAAAAATCTTCTGTTGTTCTAGGAGGGGAACCAAACTCCTGTTCAGGGAGACTTCTGGTTCAATACCTTCTTCCTCCTCCTCATAGTCCTCAACCTCTAGGAGTTCATGGGTTGAGGGCTGTGCAGAAGGGGTGGCTTGTTTAAAAAGGGTTTGTCCCTGGATAGGGGGGACAGGGACTGGTGCCAAGCCCTGTAAAGCTTGAATGTAATGCTTCAGGGCCTGAGCAATTTCCTCAAGTGAAGGCATTAGCACAGACTCAGTTGAAGCCCACTTAGGCTAACTGGCAGGGAGTTCAATATGCTTGGTCTTTTTTGATTTTTTCAAAGGAACCGAGGAGTTAGCCAGTTCTTCAGGTCTCTTGCCTTGTGCACTCTTATTAGGGGTGGTACGAACAGTATCTGCAGTTTCACCTGCTTGTTTAGATAGTGTCAGCTGATCAGAGTCACAGGAACCCTTTTGCAGTTTTTTCTGCAACCTCTCCAAACACTTTTCCACTGCTTTAGGGGGAAATGTTTTACAAATATCACATTCTGCAGAAAAATTATCCTGGCCAAGGCAGACAACACATAAGGAGTGTTTGTCAGCTTTAGCAAAGACTTCACCACACTGGGTGCAAAGTCTGATACCAAGTTCACCAGTTCTCTTCCTTGGTTTATCTGACATAATGTAAATCGTTAGAAAAAAGAAACCACAAATAAGATTTTTAAATTTAAAGTGTTTTTTGCAGTTTGCAGTCGGTTCTGGAACCGATAAAAGTTCTGATCAGAACCAAGAACTGTTATCTAGAGAACCGAGGTTATCAGTTACTGTTTTACAACTTTGTGGTAAATTTTTAAAATAATGTATTAAAACTAATTAACTAACAAACCAGAGTTTTACTTTAAAAAAAAAAAAAAACTCCAGCACTGAAGCTAAAGCTCAGTTCCCCCACAGTTATCCCGGACCGGGAGAAAATAATATAAAAAAAAAATTATAAATTAACTTAGCGGTTGACAAATTAGCAAAAGATAAAGGCAGCAAACGAAAAAATATGATAAAGATACTTAAACATAAAAACAGACTGACGGCAGATAAGGACTGCTTGGTCCACCTAGTCTGTCTATTTCCCTACCTATTGGATCAGCTGCAGATCCTAGTTAACCAACAGCCTATTTCTTCCTACCCCCCACAAGAATTGCCTAATGTCTGTCCCATGCATTCTTGAATTAACCCACTGTTTTTGACCCCATGACTGCCTCAGGAAGGTAATTACATGCGTCCACCACCCTCTCTGTGAAAAAAACACTTCCTCACATTGCCTCTAAGCCATCCCCCCTCTATCTTCAAATTATGTCCACTTGTTCTTGCACATCTCTTTTTCGGAAAGATGCTACCCTCTTGGACTTTGTTGATTCCCTTGAGGTACTTAAAAGTTTCTATCACATCCACCCTCTCCCTCCTTTCCTCAAGAGTATACATATTAAACTCCTTTAGTCTCTCTTCATATGGCTTCTGTTGCAGACCATGCACCATTTTAGTTGCCCTCCTCCGGACTGCCTTCATCCTGTGTATGTCCTTGCAGAGATGGGGTCTCCAGAACTGCACGCAGTATTACAGATGGGGTCTCACCAACTGTCTGTAGAGAGAGAGAGAACAACTTCCTGTTTTCTACTGGTGATACCTCTCCCTACACATCCCAGTATCCCTCCAGCCATCCCTACTGCCTTCTCACATTGCTTGCTAACCTTTAGGTCATCTGATATGACAACCCCCAGGTCCCTTTCCATTTTTGTTGTTGTTACTACCCCCCCCCCCACACACACACACACTGTTTGCTCTTCCGCTGGGTTTTTGTTTCCCAGGTGCATTGCTTTGCACTGAATCTACACTGCCATACTTCTGACCATTCCTCCAAGCTTGCCAAGTCCCTTCTCATTTGTCCCCTCCCCCCTTGAGTATCAACCCTGTTGCAGATCCTTGGGGCATCTGCAAAGAGGCATACTTTTCCTTCCAGTCCCTCTGCAGTGTCACTGATAAAGACATTAAAAAGAACCGGACCAAGTACTGAACCCTGCGGTACCCCACTAATAATCCCCCTTTCTTCAGAGTGGACTCGTTTACTATTACCCTCTGTGTCCTGTTGTTCAGCGGAATGTTCCACCCAGGCTACCGCCCTGGGACCCACTCCCAGGCTGGCTAATTTGTTTAATAATCTTTTGCGTGGAACTCTGTCAAATGCCTTGCTAAAGTCTAGGTAGGCCATGTCCACAGCCCCTCCCTGGTCTACTACTTTGGTCACCCAGTCAAAGAAATCAATTACATTAATCTGACATGGCCTACCTGCTGTGAATCCATGCTGCCTTGGGTTCTGTGCCCCACTGGCCTCTAGGTACTCAACAATTTTTTCCTTCAGATGTGATTCCATCATTTTCCCTATCACTGAGGTCAAACTAACAGGTCTATAGTTTCCTGCCTCTGTCTTGCTCCCACTTTTGTGAAAGGGAAGAAAAAATTACTCACCTTAGTAATGTTGTTTCTTCTAATGGAGTCTTGCTATATCATGACAATTGCAGTATGACCCAATCTTGGAACTGCCCCGGAGATGAAATAGTTAACTTTTCCATGAAGCATGGAACTCTGAGCGCGAACTCGGTTAGGAAGCTCTGTCTGTTGTGCTTCAAACATAAACTGTCAGATATTTACGAGCTAAAACTCACTAAGGTTCTGTGTGGAAGCTGTAAACCTACACTAGCCAACTAGCTACTAACCTAAATACACCTTTCCTGGTCTCAAAGAAAGACTCAAGTCAGGAGACCCAGAAAAAGAAAAACACACCACCAATTCACCCCAAAAAGAGGGTGTAAAAACAACAAGGTAGGCATAAAAGAGTGCCAACCCTGTAAGGCCCAGCCACACCCCAAAACGGAGATTCTGAGGGGGCAGGCAGGGAAGGAGGTCATAATATGCAAGACTCCATTAGAAGAAACAACATTACTAAGGTGAGTAATTTTTCTTCAAACAACATGAAGTCTTGCTATATTATGACAATTACCGAGACTACAGCAGTACCTCCATGGAGGAGGACAGAACCTACTTAGGGAATAGGCTCTGAAGAACAGCTGTGCCAAAACGAGCATCACTCCTAGCCTGGATGTCCAGGGAGTAATGCTTAGTAAAAGTGTGAACTGTTTTCCAGGTAGCTGCTTGACATATTTCTAGAATAGGAATGTCTCTGGCAGCAGCCAGCGAAGCAGCTGTACCTCTGGTAGAGTGAGCCCTCAGGCCTGAGGGGGGAAACTTACCCAACTTTTCGTAGCAGAATTGGATACAAGAGACAATCCACCTGGCAATGGATCTTTTAGTGGCTGGCTTCCCTTTACCAACCTCGCCGTAAGTGAGGAACAGTTGGAGGGAGTCAAACCTGTGACCCTTGGTACGCTCTATGTAGTAACTAAGGGCTCTCTTCACTTCTAAGCTGTGCAGCCTCCGCTCACCAGAGGAGGAGTGGTCAGTGAAGTACACTGGAAGAGAAATAGACTGATTAAGGTGGAAATCTGAAACCACCTTAGGAAGGAACTTCCTGTTAGTCCGGAGGACCACCTTATCTCTGTGAAAGGAGATAAAATCCGACTCCACTGACAACGCTTGTAATTCACTTATGCGTCTGGCAGAGGTGATGGCTACCAGAAACACAGTCTTCCAAGTCAAGTACTTAAGCTCAGCTGAAGACAAGGGCTCGAAGGGGGTATAAGCTGAGCAATGCAAACATTAAGATCCCAGGCAGGGCAGGATCCCTGAATGGAGGGTGGTGTGAAGCAACCCCTTAAAAACTTGGAAAATACAGGATGAGCTGAAAAGAAGAGGATTTACCTGCTGAAATAAAAGCAGACACAGCTGCCAAATGCACCTTCAGGGTAGCTGGTCTCAGCCCCAGAGAATTCAGATGGACCATATAATCCAGGACTGTGGGTAGATCTGCAGAGTCTGGGAAATATGCTTTTCCGAGCACCATATGGAAAACCTTTTCCATTTGGAATTGTAAGTAGCCCTGGTGGAAGGCTTCCTTGAGGCCTTCAATATATCCATTACACCTTGGGAAAGGTGTAAATCAGCAACTCTAACTCTTCAAGAACCAAGCCTTGAGATTGAGAGATTTGAGATTCGGATACCAAACCCGTCCCTGGGCACAGGTTAACAGATTGTGATTCCTGGGAAGGCACAGGAGAGGATGGACTGCTAAGGACAGTAGGAGTGGATACCAGGGTTGTCTGGCCCAATCTGGAGCTATCAGAATGACTTTGCAGGATTGGGATCTGATTTTGACTAGCACTTTGAACAGGAGAGGGAAGGCATAGAAGAACTTCCCTTCCCAACTGAGGGATAAGGCATCCAGGGGGAGTGAGCCCAACACTGGGGGCCTGCAGCAAAAAAGGGGAAGTTGGTGATTGTCTGGGGCTGCAAAAAGATCTATCTGCGGGGTGCCCCATCTGGCAAATACTACTCCCAAGACCAGGGGATCCAGTGACCATTCGTGATGGCCCTGAGAAATCCTGCTGAGAGCATCTGCCAGGACATTGTCCTTGCCTGGAAGGTGGACTGCCGTAAGGGAGGTGTTCAGGAGTAAGCCAGAGACCACAACTTTATCGCTCGTGCACAAGGCTGTAGACCAAGTGCCCTTGCTTGCTGATGTACCACATTGTAGTGGTGTTGTCTGTTCTGACCTGTACAATCTTGTTCTGAACAGATTTGGAAAAAACTTGAAGTGCTAGAAAAACTGCTCTGAGCTCCAACAGGTTGATGTAGAGCAGAGATTCTTGGGGAGACCGCAGACCCTGGGTGGTGAGGTCACCCATGTGAGCTCCCCAACCCAAGAGGGATGCATTTGTAGTAAGGATTAGGGAGTGAGACTGAGTGACAAAAGGAACTCCTTGTCTCAGGTTGCTCAGATCCTGCCATCACTGTAGGGCTTGGATCAGGGTTCGAGTTACTGGGATCAGCTTGGTAAGAGGATCCTTTCTTTGAGACCAAAAAGCTCTCAAATGGACCTGGATGTCCCTCATCTGAAATCTTGCTCCCTGCACAACTGCTGTGGAAGCAGCCATGTGCCCTAGGAGCTGCAGAAAATGCCTTGCTGGTCGAGAAACCTGCAGGGTGAATGAGGAGGCCAGGGAGACTAGGGTCTTTGCCCTGTCCAGAGGAAGGAAGGCCCTGGCCTCCTGTGTGTTCAGTTCTGCACCTATGAAGGTAAGAAGCTGGATAGGCTCTAGAACTGACTTCGAGAGATTCAGAAGGAAACCTAGAGAGGTAAGCAGTTGCTGCGTTATCTGAAGATGTAAATTGACCTGTTCTGGGGACTGGCCTACTAAGAGCCAATCGTCCAGGTAAGGAAAGATGGCAATCTTTTGCCTTCTTAGGTAGGCAACTGCTACTGCCAGGCATTTGGCGAATACCCTTGGAGCAGAAGTGAGGCCGAAGGGCATTGCTCTGAACTGGTAATGGCCTGAGGGCAGCTCGAACCTGAGGTACTTTCGATGGGAGCTTCTGATGGGAATATGGAAGTAGGCATCCTTGAGGTCCAGGGAAGCTAGCCAGTCCCCTGGCCTTAGAGAGGGTAAGATAATTCCCAGAGTCACCATTTTGAACTTTGGTTTTAAAAGGTGCTTGTTTAAGTATCTGAGATCCAGGATGGGCTGCCATTCTCCTGTCTTTTGGAGTAAGGAAGTACCTGGAGTACAAACCTTTGCCCTGGTGTAGGGAGGAACCTTTCCACGGCTCTGAGAGCCAGGAGGGTAGAGACCTCTGCCTCTAGGGCGAGTGCCTCTGATGGAGTTGCAGGTGGAAAAGATCTGGTTCTCAGCTTTGGAAATTTTTTGAAGCTGAGAACCAGTCCCTGGCTTACTACTTCCAGGACCCACTTATCTGATGTTAGAGACTTCCAGTCCTGGACAAACTAAGCCAGCCTGCCCCCTACAGGTAGAGAAGAATCGGACCTGGCAACCCCATCAGGGTGCCTGCTTGGCAGGGGCTTTGGGCTGAAGGGTGGGCGCAGGCCTGCTTGTACCCCGTCTGCCTCTCCCTCTAAAGAATCCCCTCTGGGCATAGGCGGAAGAGGAAGCTTGGGTTTGGTAAAAAGGCCTATGAAAAGGCCTGCCCTGCCTTTAGGAAGCTGCTTTTGAGGAGTGGCCTGCCTTTCCTTGGCCTGTGCACTCCTAGGTGGTCCTATATTCATCCATTTTTCATGTAATTCTCTGTTTGCTCCCAAACAGAGAATTGCCCACAACAGGAAAATCCATGGCCTTAGACTGGGTATCCTGAGACAGGGTAGTACATCTGAGCCAGGCCATCCTGCGAAGAGCCACAGATGTAGCCATGACTCTTGATGAAACATCATTAGAGTCCACTGCAGCACGAAATTGCACCTTGGATGCCTCAATACCATCCATAGCCACCTGTTCCAGTTCCCTGGCAAGCTGGTCAGGGACTTGTTTCGCTAGAGCCAGCACAGTATCCCATCTGGATTTCTGGTACCTAGCAGCATAAGCCATATAATTTGCCTGTCTGAGTCCCAAAGATGCTGCCATGTACTGCTTCTTTGCGATAGCATCATTCTTCCTGGAGTCCTTCTCAGGGGGGTGTGAAGATAGGGGAATATTAGCCTCGTCACAGGCTGCAGCCTGCACTACCCCCACATGGCTGCATTGCTGAGTGAGGAAATCAGTGTCGGAACCTGATAAGGTATACCTCTTGTCCATCCTTTTATCCACAGGAGGTATAGTGTGAGGAGTTTTTAAAACTTTTACTGTCTGTTTCCGAAAGGATTGTGTAAAGGAATAGACAGTCTCCTAGACTCTGGAATATCCATCATTTCTACATAGTCAGGCTCCTCTTGGTCATCAACAGCTTCCTCAACAGGGAGCTGCAAAGTTTCAGCAACTTTCTTATAAAAAATGAAATGAGAAGGGGACTCAGAAAGCCTGGGAGGAGAAACCCCTAAGGGTCTATCTGGAGAGATGTCCGGTTCAATGGGCACATCCAGATCTTCAAAACCATATTCACACTCCTCATATTCCCCTTCCTCCGGTTCATATAAATCCTCACAATCATAAACTTGAACCGGTGGAACCGGCCGAACCGAATGCCTACCTGATGGTGTCGGTTCAGTCGGATGGGAAAGAGACTGGACAATTTGAACTGCTTTAGCTATTTCTTCAGCAGTTGGGGAGAGAACTTTTGGCTCTACGCTAGCTGACTTTCTAGTCCTTTTGCTGGAACCGCTCCTCAGAGCCGCTCTTCGCTTGCCCAAGAAGTATCGCCTGGTCGAGGAAAGAATTCCTCCGGTTCGGTTAGTGCCGAACCGGCTGGCCATCCGGTCAGCGGACTTTTGGCCTCCTTTCCTGAGCCTACCAACTCTCTTTTCTATGGTGGCAGCAGGGAAATTCTTACAAATCTGGCAATCTGAATTGAGGTGGTCAAACCCCAGACAATAGACAAGGTGTGTGGGTCAGCCTTAGCAAAAGCTTCCCCACAAACACTACAGTGCTGAAACCCAGTGGGTCCGGTTTTTCCTTTGGGTTTCTCAGACATAATGCCAGCCTAACCAAACCTGCCCGTTTATGGCAATCCACCAAGCAAGACACCCTTATCGGTTCCCGTGTCACGGGTCGTGGAAAAAAACGTAATGAAATCTTTTTTTTTTAGAATCGATAAGAACCGGGAACCGCACTCTAAAAAAGGACTAGCAATTTTACAACCTGATCAGTTCAAACCGAACCGATAAATGTGTACAAGTTCCACACAGAGATTTCAATGTAAAGCCTATCTATTACTTACGTTACCACAGACAGAGCTTGAACCGACCGGTTGCGGTTTAATTTCGGTTAATTTTTACTGAAAACCGATAAAATAACACTTTTTAAACCGACAAATGAACCGAGCAGAAGGAGAAATCTCCGGAGCGACTGTTCAGTGAGGCGGAGTAAAGAATCTGACAGTTTATGTTTGAAGCACAACAGACAGAGCTTCCTAACCGAGCTCGCGCTCAGAGTTCCATGCTTCATGGAAAAGTTAACTATTTCATCTCCGGGGCAGTTCCAAGATTGGGTCATACTGCAATTGTCATAATATAGCAAGACTTCATGTTGTTTGAATCACATCCTCCCTCCTCCTGTCCTCAGGTACCACACCATCTTCCCATGATTTGTTAAAAAGGGTAGTCAGTGGTGTCACTAGTTCTCCCTTTAGTTCTTTTAGAATTCTGGGGTGACTCCCATCACGCCCCACTGTTTTGTCCACCTTCAGTTTTAGGAGTTCTTTCAGAGCCCTTTCTTCTGTGAAAGGACTGATATCGACCCACCCACCCCACCCCCAAATCCAGAGTGCTTCTATTGATTGGATTAAGTACCTCCCTCTCCTCTTCATTTGTGAATACTAAGCAGAAGTATTCGTTCAGTATCCCTGCTTTTTCACTATCCCACTGCCCATCCACCCTCCCCTTTATTAAGCCTTACTATCCCTCCCTTTGTCTTTCTTCGATCCCTAATGTACCTATAAAAGGTTCATCCCCCTTCTTAACCAAGTTGGCTATCTTTTCCTTGGTTTGGGCCTTTGCTATTCTGACTGCCTTCCCCGCTTCCTTTTGCTTTAACTGGTACAGTTCTCTGTCCTGCTCCTTCTGTGTTTCCTTATACTTCCTAAATGTTATCTTTTTCTCCCTGACCTTCCTCGCCACCTTGAGAACCACAGTTTTTTTTTTATTTCATTTTGATTTGTTTGCGTCACACAAAGGCTTGTTGCTTCTGTGATGGCAGTTCTGATGTTTCCCCATTGTTGCTCCACCCCTCATCCTCCTTGTTTGCTAGTGCTTTTCTGAGGCACTCTCCCATTTTGACAAAGTCAGCCCTCCTGAAGTCCAGTACCCTCACTTTTGTACAACTTGACTCCGCAGCTGAGTTCATCATGAACCACACTGTTTGGTGGTCACTTGTTCCCAGATGGCTACCCACTTCTAGATCCAAGATCCTCTTTCCATCCAGATTTGAGAGTACCAGGTCTAAGATTGCTTCCTCCCGAGTGGGTTCCAACACTAGTTGTCTGAGGCATGCCCCTTGTAGGGCATAGAGAATGGCCCTGCTCTTTGATGTGGCTGCAGCAAAGGTGCTCCAGTTAACATCTGACATATCCAGGTCCCCCATCAACAACATCTCCCCTTTCCCTGCCATCCTAAGGATGCCTTCCATCATTTCTTTGTCCATTTCCTCCCCAAGACAGGGGTTTGTGTACAACCCGTGTGAATTGTGGTGATATGTCCAGTCTCCAGGTTGACCCACAGTGCCAACTCTCCTCCCAGTTTACCCTTTTGTTCCATCGTTTTGATCCCTTCCCTTACACAGAGAACTGCTATTCCTCCTCTTCTACCCTCCCTGTCACTCCTGTAGATTTTGTACCCTGGTATGCTGACATCCCAGTCATGGTTCTCTGTATACCATGTTTCTGTGACTGCCACGATATCCGGGCATCCCTCTTCCATCAAGGCCACCAGTTCAGGGAGCTTGTTACCTAGACTACTGACATTGCTACGCATTACCCTCCATTTTTTGATGGCCTTACCCCTTTTTGCCATATCCCTGTCCTTACTGCCTTTCTCCATTTAGCCCTGCTCTTCTCCCTAGCGACGTCTCTATCTTGGTGTTTACCTCACTATTACCCTGATTTTTTTGGGGGTTGGGATTTCCTGCTCCTTTTCAGTGCCTCCCCTCTTGGCTAGTTTAAATGCTTGCCAGTGAAGCATTTAAACCTTTCACCTAGGATCCTAGTTCCACTCCTGGACAGATGCAGACCATCACGCCAGTATAGGCCTGCATCCCTCCAGGTGGACCCCCAGTCCCCAATGAAGCCCAACACCTGGGCTGCGCACCAGTGTTTCAACCATTTATTGAATTCCATGGTGCGGAGCACCTTAACCTCACCCATGCCATAGACAGGCAGCACCTCCGAGAAGGGTACCGTGCGTGCTACTTGTCTAAGGCCTCTTCCCAACTCCAAACACTCCTCCTGCACTGCTTTGATCCCTTTCTCAGCCAGGTCGTTTGTCCCTAGGTGGACAATGACATCCAGCTCCCTCCCCCATGTAGCTGCTCCCGCAATCCTGAGGATTCACTCCCTGTTACTCCAAGCCATGGTGCCAGGCAGGCACCTTACCTCCCTCCCCCCCAGTTCTACCCTAACAATGGAGTCCCCCACCAGGAGTTATTTTCATCCCCGTGGGGTCCCATGCCACCCTCCTGTGGGTCTTCTTTGTGGAGGTTTCCCAGCATCCTCCTTGGTCTCCACTGCAGATGCCTCCATAGAGGAACCACACTCTGCCAGAACGTCATATGAATTTTGGAGAGGCACAACTGGAGGGATGCGCCTCTGTTCCACCACCCTCACCCTCCCTGAACCTACTGTGTTCTAACTGCTCCTCTTTCCTGGCAACTGCTGAGGCAGCGGCGGTGGCCCTGGTGGTCCCTGGGTGGGAAAGGAGATCCCCAGAATCCTGGCCAACTCAGCCTGGAGATGAGTAACCTCCTCCCTCTGCCGAGAGAGAGGGGTGCCTGCAGATGGGACAACACTCCATCCTCCAGAACATCTCTCAGAACACTGCTGCTTCACAGCCATTGCACTGCACCATTCCCATCACGTCTTATTTGTGGCCCCTTAACTGTTGTTTTGTCTACTTACTCTTTCCACTATATATATATATATATATATATATAGTTGTTTTCTCCTACTTTCCTACTGCCTCTGTGTCCTAAAGCTCCTGATCTTCCTGTGCTGGGACAGGAAGTTCTTATAATATTCCTCAGCAGTCTCCTCCTTACTTGCTCAGAGTCAGACCTCCAGCAGCGGGGGGGGGGGGCTACTTTTCCTTCTAGGATGGGAAGTCTTTTGTGCTTCTGATTACTCCCTTCCTGCTCCCAAACAGGAAGTTCCTGTTGTCAGTCAAATCACAGGCCTATAAAAGTAGAACCGGCTAAGGGTGGAGGGGAGGGCAATATAGTCCCAGTAGAGTAGTAAAGTTCCAAGAGCACCTCCTTTCTCTTGCTGTTTTCTGCCAAAAGCTATCTAGTGCAGATTTAAATGTAAACACCTTGCTTCCTGTTGCCTAAGCACATACCCCTAATTCAGTTTCCTTCTTCACCTAGCTAACTGCACAGATAATGTACTTCACCCAACTCAGACAAACACATTCTCTTTTTTTTTTGTTTTTACCCTAAATTGAAGGTCCCATAGTAGAGTTATAGTTCTTTAGTCCCAGTAGAGTAGTAAAGTTCTAACAGCACCTCCTTCCTCTTGCTGTTCTTTAAAATTCAGCACAACAGGAATGACTGATAAGGAGAGCACTCCGAGGTGTCTGTACTTGTCAGGCATAGAATGAAATCTGAAGCAATAGAACACCAGTAGTCGAGAAGGCAGCATTTGAAAATTAGCATGAGCCAATGATGATTCATTCCATCATTAGCATACATTCGATCTCCGAGCAGTTCTACTTAAAGGGATGACTGCAAAAGTTATGAATATTGGAGAATTCCTGGGGTGAGAAACCCTCACTGCCGTTCTTCTTGAAAAGCGCCAATCTTGCCTTACTTCAGATGAGACACAAGTAGTTTTAACTATGACCCAGCCTTTGAAATCTGTATAAGCTTTCATTAGAGCACTTTAAGGAGGGAAAGTAAAATATTTTGTCTCTGTACAACCTGCAGCCCAATCCCTTCAATCTGCAGATTTATAGCACCACCCCATGTACCAATGTTTTTTTACCAAAACTGTTCTCTATCGTTCTTGCAAAAAAAAAAATTAAAAAAAAAATTTTTGGAATATCTTTTAATATACTTTTTTTTTTTTTTACTTTAGAGAGCCATTTGTTTTAAATCAAAGCCTCCACTTAAACATAGTTAAGGGCTGGCTTTGATTTAAAACAAATGCTACTTAAAAAAAAAAAAGTTAAAAAAATTTCCCAATTTATGTTAATGAGAATTTCATCAAACATCAACACATGGGGTGGAGCTCAACATCAGAAAGAGGAAGGGATTGAGCAGATCGCTCTATGGAGCCAAAATGCAATCCCTTCCCTTCCTAAAGTACTCAAAAAAAAAAACTTTAAATTACTGATTAACATGGATGTAAGGCTACTTGTGCCTAATTTTTGGCTTTTGAGCATGACTGGTACTCTACGCATGCAGGCAAACTGGGTATTAATATCATATCTACACCACTAAAGACTACAATTGTGTAACATGCTTAGCATTTTAGTACTAAAATAACCTCCTTGTACCACTGGCTGTACTTCAGTACACTGCATTACTAAGAGGCAATGTTGTAGCCTACTGGTCACAGCGTAGAACTGTGAACATGGAGACACATGTTTGAAAGCCACCAGATACTGTGTGATCTTGAGCTGCTCACTTTAATCTACTGTGCTTAACCAAATAATCGTTCTTTGACCTCCCTCAGTCTCACGTCTTTGTTTTAAAAGCATAATAGTTGATAAAACTTCTCATGGCTTGCAAAGCACAGTGTGATACAAATCTTGTCCTGTCACTCTCATCCCACTTTTAATTTTGTATAATATATAAATGGCCTCAAAACACAACATCAATCTTAAAAGAAGTCACAATCGACAGATGTGATGTCATCAGGACTTACTTCTGAATTGGACTAGATGCAAATTTTTTTTTATATGCTTAACAACTGAAATGATTCTCCTGGAATGAGCCGCCCTGGAGCTTAGAATTTTATGCTAATTAGAGAATCTTAGAATGAAATTCTAAACTCTGTTGTGTGGTCATGCTCACCATGAAGTATTGTTCATACTATGGATGGTAAGGAGCTGGAAGGCAAAAAGCCCAGAACTGCTCCTATCCAGACTTACTGCAAATAATCAGGGTGGCTTCTGGTGTCCCTGGCTGAGTTTTTAAAAACAACTCCTAATTTTGTTAGGAGATACGGATCTCCTCTCAGCTGCCTCGTCTCTAGTAACATAAGGTTTAAAACCTGTAATCAGTCCTCATATATTTGATCCCTTATATCAGATATACATTTAGTAAATTTTCTTTGTACTTTTTGAGGTTATTACTACCTCCCTTTCTTTTTTTTGAGACACCCCGTATCCCAGCTGAGGGCGTGCATAAACTCTAAATAGGGGCATTAGTACATTGTTATCTCTAGAAGTAATATTTCTCTTGATGGTCACAGTACTTCTCATGAGAAATATTGATTTTCAGGTCCCTTTCATCGTCTAACACATAAGGTGGTACTGCAAAGTGAACAAGTGTGCACTTTGTTTACCTTGATGTAGTATTTTGCACCTCTCCATACTAAATTGCATTCCCCAGGTCTCCACCCATGTTAAGGTGTAGTCTAGGTCACTCTGTAGACCTTCTACTTGGGTTGATGTTTCGCATGGACCACTGAGTTTAGAATCATCAGTGTACTTACAGTAGCTGACCAGCATACTGTGTGTTCTGTTAAATCAAAAATAAATACCTGAAATAGAGTGGGACCCCACTCATGACCCTTCCCACATCTAACTTATGCCAGTTTATGATCACCCTCTGTGACCTACTGTTCAACCATTTGATGATCCAGTTTATGATGTGTTTATTAACGTTTGCATTTTTAATTTTTTTTTCCGAAGGATTGCCCAATGTGGAGTTAAATCAAGCGCTTTGCTAAAGTCTAGATATATTATGTCATGTTATATTTTTATCTTATGTCTCTCAATTTTTTTTCACAGAAGCAGATTAAATTAGTAGTACTTCTCCTACCCTTTCGAAAACGATGCTGGTCCTGGTCTTGGTCATCTATCGAGCAGATTATATTGTCTTTTAAATTACACTTTTCAGTATTTAGCAGACAATGGGAATAAGACTGACTGGTCTATAGTTATTAGGCGCTTGTTTTGTGCCCTTTCTGTATATGGAAACTACATTTGCAGTTCTCCGGTCCATGGGTACAATTCCTATGTTGATGGACTCCTCAAATAAAATTTTTCAAGGCGTATAATAAAAATTCAGACACGATTTGCAGCATATGACCAGAGATGTTATCAGGCCCGTGCAATGAGTCACTTTTTAGTTTACTTATCTTGCTTTTAATATCTACTGTCAATACAACTATCTTCTCACAGTTCATAGCACCCAGATGACTAATGCGTTTATTTTCGGGAGTAAAAATTCCACAAAAGTAATTAAAAAAGTCTTCAATTGTTTTAGAAGTACTTTCAGCAAAAGTGGGAATGCATACAGAAACTTCCCTGACCAGCTGAGGACTAGAACGTCCCCGGAGACTGTACCCACCGATAGGCGTCTGCAACAAAACAGTGGGAGCTGGTTGTTTTCCCAAGATGCCAACAGGTCTGTCTCTGCTGTACCCCACCTTCTCAACACTGTTGTCAGCACCTGCTGGTTCAGTGTCCATTTGTGATTTCATTGACGGATTCTGCCCAGAAAATCTGGCAGCACACTGTCCTTCTCTAGCAAGTGTACTGCCGAAAGCTGGACCTCCAAGGAGTATGCCAAGGTCCAGATCTTCATTACCTCTGTGCACAGTTTTGTAGATCTCGTTCCTACCTGATTATGTAATACATAGTTCTGACGCGGGAGGAGGAGGCATGCATTGCTAAGTATACTACCCTGAGCTCAGGAGATTCATGTGTTCTTGAGTCTTCCATGTACTCCACGTGCCACTTACAGTGACATACTCCAGAATGGGCACCCCAGCCCAGGAGGTAGGCATCTGTTGTGAGTATGACCATAGGTAACTGCTGAAGGAAGTGAACCCCCTCTCTGAGGTTGCATTCCTCCTCCCACCGTACCAGTGCTTGTAGCAGGGATTTTGTGAGTGGAACTATTTTTAAAAGAGGTTCCCCACCTTTGGGACTAACATTTCCCCAGGTGGTTCTGGACAGCTCTCATCTGGAATCTGGCATCTGACATCACTGCAGTGGGTGATGCCATGTGACCTAGCAAGCACATGAAATCCCTTATAGGGCTGGGCTGATCTGCCTTGAAGGATTTTACAGTTGTAATCAGATTTGCAACTCTTGCTTAGGGAAGGAATGCTTCTGCCTACAGTCTATACAGTTCTACGCCTATAAAGTCCATAATCTGAACAAGGTCCAGTTGTGACTTTTATGCATTTATGAGAAATCCCAAGTCCTCCAGGGTGCCTAGTATCTGAAGAAGGGACGACTTGGCCTCCTGGTAAGATTTTCCTGAAACTAACCAATTATCCAGGTAGGGAAAAACTACCACCCCATGCCTCTGTAAATGTGCTGCCATTAGGGGTAGGCACTTTGTGAACACCCTTAGTACTGAGGATATGCTGACGGGAAGGGCTGTGAACTGGCCATGGCAATCACCTAACCTGAATTTGAAGTACTTTCTGTGACTGAACTGGACTGCTATGTGAAAGTAAGCCTCTTTCAGATCCAGTGACCCCAGCCAGTCTCATTTTTGTGGTGATGAAAATCACTTAGTTAAGTGTTACCATCTTGAACTTTTCTTTCTTTAAATGTTTGTTGAGCTGTCTCAGGTTTAAAAGGGTTGCCACTCCACATTTCTTCTGCTGATCATGAAGTATCTTTATTAAAGTCCCTTTCCCCATTGTGAGGGAGGTACCTTCTGCACTGCATTTGCTTGCAGCAGTTTTTTTTTTTTTTTTACCTCCATCTCCAACATGTGTTTCTGCTGGAATGCAAGGGTGAAAACCTTTGTAATTCTGCAGTCTTGGGGATTTTCTGAACTGCAGGGATAAACCCTGACTATTTCCACACACCATTTGTCTGTGGTAATTTCTGAAAACAGTGAGTCAACCCCCCCCAACACCCCGTAATGGACTGGGCAAACCAATGCAGACTTGTCAGTGGCTGTGCTTAGCCTGAGCCTTCAGGGTCAATCATGTAACTGCACACCCAGTGGCCCTTCTACCCCTACCTCTGAAGAAACTCCTCTGTGGAGGGAAGTCATAGGTAATGTAGGGAAAGTATCCCTACCTCTACCTCCCCTTACAGAAGGCCTGTAGAAAATGGAGTAGTTTTCCTTCCCAACACTGATCTGGTAAGTGGTTCTGTATCCATCCACCTTTTCATGTAAACCTCTGTCTTGTCACCAAATTATGAATTTCCCTCACAGGAGAAATCCATTGCTTTTGTCTGAGTATTACATACTATTTGCCAGCAGATTAGGCCTTACGGTCTATCGAGTCTGCTTGAACTTTAGATCCTTAGTTGAGTGCCGAGACCCTCCCATCCCTTGTGCTCCAGAAACCCGTATCATCCATCCCCACCCCCCTGGGACAGGACATCATCTGATACATCCACTTTCTGTGTCTGTCCCATCCTCTCTTGAAGCCCTCCACTGTGGATCTCTGAACTAGCTCACCAGGCAGTGCATTCCAAGGGTATTCTTGGATAGGTTAGAATATAGTTTTAAGCCAGGCAAACCTTGAACCACATCACCTGTAGCCTTCTTGCTCATTACCAATACTGAGCTCCAGGTGGCTTTTTGATATTGAGCTGCGTACGCCAAGTATGCTGCCAGCCTTATTAGCAAGGAAGCTGAAGTATAAGCTTTTTTACCCATACTGTCCAGTTTCCTGGAATCTTTCTCTGGAGGCCAAGATGAAAGAAGCACCTTGGCCTTGTCACAGGCAGCAGCCTAGACCACTTCCTCATGAATAGGGTGAGTATACAAGTTTTCAGAAACCTGTTTATTCACCTGGTACTTTTTCTCAATTTTCTTATCTATGCCAGCAGCTGAAGTGGGTGCTGACATGATTCTACAAGTGGCCTTCTTAGGGGACTTGTAAATGGGCAATAACAGCCTTTTTGTGGGAGGTAAACCCATCATATCCAAAAAATTCTACACCATCCTCATTCTACAGCTTACTAAGGTGACGTTGAGCATATTCATCATATGCCTCACAAAAGTACTTAGTCAGAGGGTTTAGGAGGGGAGCCAAACTCTTATTCTGAAGAACCACCTGGTTCTGTGGGTTCTCCATCCTCCTCCTCAAGATACAGTTCAGCCACCTCAAGAGGCACTGGGAAGGAAACCGAAGCCTGGGGTGAGATGCCTGGAGAAATTGCTATGCTCTAGTCATGTCCTCTATTGAGGACATTTTATTTGTGTCTGCTAACAGCTCCTTTCCTTCTTGAGAAGGACAGACAGCAACATGCTTTTCTTTTGTTTTTTCTTGGCCGGCACTGTCTCTGGTATCTGCTCAGAGGCTCTTATTGTTATTCGATTCAGATTTCCTCCATTCAGGCACCCTGATTTCTAAACCATCCTTTGCCACCTTTTCTTTATCTGTACCCTTTGCTAGAGACTGCTGCTTACTTTGAGGGGCTGAACCCTCCCCAGAGTCTTTAGGGGACATAGAGGCAGACTGAGAAGCCATAATGTCTGCCAATTTTTTAGTCCTTTTCTTTTGCATTATGGGGTAAAACTTAATACAAAGCTCACAACTGACAATCATGACCTGGACCCAGGCATCTTAAACACAACTTGTGGCAGTCTGCCTTTGCCAGGAGCTGGAAACAAACTTTATAATCTTTAAAGCCTGTGAGTCACATTTTCTTTTTGGGCCTGTCAGTCAAGCCAAATACTGACAATCTTTTGAAAACATTCTGGTTCCCCCAAAAAAATGGTAATTTACCAAGGAAATAAACCCCTATTAGGAGAAAGGTTTTAAAATCACAAATGCGGTTTGGTTCTTTTTTCCCCTTCAGAATCACGATAGAAAATGAACTCCCAATCAAAACTTTAGCCTAATATGGTCTCAGTTCCTGAAAAAAGGAACCAAGAACAGTCGCACAGAATTACTGCAAAGCAGTAATTCAAACAGCAAGAAACTTTTTTTTTTTTTTTCTTAAACAGAAAACAGCAGTTGCCTAAAGGTGGGAATCACACAGCAAAACAGCCTCCTCCAGTTCCTGGGAACTGATATGGAACCAGAGAATCAGCAACAATTAAGCTAAACTACACCCTAACTAACATAGCGCATCGAAGGACAACTAAACAGATAAGTTAATAAAACAATAATCTGCAATTGGCTCTGAAGTGAAGTCTTTGGGGTGACTACCTTCTTCAGGCAGAGAAATAAATCTGCAGTTAGAATGTGAGGGTGAGTGTGACCACACAGCACAGTTTTGAATTCCATTCTAAGATTCTCTAATCAGCATAAAATTCTAAGCTCCAGGCAGCTCATTCCAGGGGAATGACTACAGTTATTACAGGTGACAGGAAATAAAAAATTACTCACTGTAGTAATATTGTTTCTTCCAAAGTGTCCTTCAGTATATGCTTGACTATAGCAGTATGCCAGCTGGGTTCAGCTGCCCTGGAGGTGGAATTAATGCTAATGAAGTTAGGAATTAGCCAATCAGGTTGCAGGAGAGGATGTGCTGTCTGTAACTTGTGCCGGAGGGCACTCAGACTTATTTCATAGCTGTAAGAAGGGACAAAAGTGCCCCAATCATCTAATGTATCAGAAAAATAAACATTAATCAAGAACAACCAAGAAAAAAACAGTATAACACACAACTGTGAAAAAAAACCTTTGCACCTATCCAATCCTGTTAGAAAAAAAATGGCAAAAGGTAAGGACTGCATGGCCATACTCAGTCAGGTTATATAAGGAGGAGGATGGGTGGGAGGTCAAGCATACTGAAGGACACCTTGGAAGAAACAATATTACTACAGTGAGTAATTTTTTTCTTATCGCCACAGGGGTCCTTCAGTATGCTTGACTACAGCAGCCTACAAAGCAGTGCAGTTGGAAGGAGGGCACAGAACCTACTTGGTAAACAAAATCTGCAGGACTGCTGTGCCAAATTTTGAATCTGATCTGGACTCTACATCCAGGCAATAATGCTTTGTGAAGGTGTGTACAGTCCTCCAAGTACCTCCATGCCCCTGGTAGAGTGGGCCCCGAGGGCTTGAGGTGGCTGCTCGCCAGCCTTACTGTAACAGAACTGGATACAAGAGACTATCCATCGAAAGATAGTTCTCTAGTTGGCTGGCCTTCCCCTGCCAACTTCACTGTAGGTGAGGAAAAGCTGGGTGTGGGAGGATCTGAGCTGCTTGGTATGTTCCAGGTAGTAGGTCAGAGCTCTTTTCACATCCAAACTATGGAGTTTATGCTCCCCAGGAGTGGATTTGTCTGTAAAAAAAGACAGGGAGAGTGTTATAAACTGATTGAGATGAAATGCAGAGACTACCTTAGGTAGGAATTTCCTGTTGGTTCTGAGAACTACTTCATGTTTCTGGGAGATAATGTCATTAGGTTCAGTACAAAGAGCTTGCAGCTTTGAAATCCTTCTGGCTGAAGTGATAGCTACTAAGAAAACAGTTTTCCAGGTAAGTCTGCAATAGCCATAGGCTCAAAGAAAAGTTCTATAAGCTTAGCTATGCAGAGGTTCAAATCCCAGGGAGGGACAGGCCCCCCCTAAGTAGGGGTTGAAGGCGCAGTAGACCTTTGGAAAACTTTTTAAAGATGGAATGGGAAATTATAAGCCTTGTTCACACTGCAGTGGTTGAAACGGAACAAGGTGACAGAGCCATTTCACAAGCATGCTATCATGATTAGCGTTCGCACCTATCATGCTTTGTAACACACTTTCAAGAACCGTGTTCAAACCCTGATCTGACCTAGATCTAAACACGGTTCTTGAAGACATTTGCCTACTTAAAACAACTGTACTTATAGTGCGAACGCTCCTCATTCTCCATCCATGCTCCTGAACCACACTTCACTGAACATGGATCTCAGCCACAATGCAGACTAAGGAAAACTTTTTTGGTAAAATGAAACCTGACACAGATTACACAGTGCGAACACTATAGATCTGGAAAACTGAGTTCGTTTTCAATAACGTTTCCAGAAACCGTGCTATAGTGTGAACACAGCCTTAGATTTCTCCTTGCCCACTGAAAGGTAAGCAGAGATGGCTGCTAGGTGAACTTTGAGGGATGAGGCTCTAAGGCCTGAGACCTGCAAGTGCACCGGGGTAATCCAGAATAGAAGGCAGCGTAGCCCCCAAAGGGTTGATCTGCCCATCTCTGCACAATAGAGAGAATCTTTTCCACTCAGAGGCATAGGTTCTCTTAGTGCTGGGTTTCTTGGTCATTCAAAGGATTTTCAGGACGTGTTCCAAGTATTGAGTATCTAGGAAGTCTAATTCTTCAAGTACCAAGCTTTGAGGTGAAGAGACTCTATGCTGGGGTATGTCATCCCTGTCTGAGACAGAGTCAGGAGACTGTGGCTCGGGGGTAGGCAAATAGGCCTCTTGACTGACAGGGCAAAGAGCAGGGAGTACCAGGGTTTCCTTGCCCAGTCTGGCGCCACCAGGATGATGGTGGCTAGCTGATCCCTTAGCTTTAAAAGAACTCTAAGGATTAGAGGGAATGGAGGGAAGGCATATAGGAACTTCCCTGTCCAATACAAAACAAAAGCATCCACTGGCACTGTGCCCAGTACTAGAGGCCAGTAACAGTAAAGTGGGAGCTGGTGATTGAGGCTGAGGCAAGATATCCATCTCTGGGGTGCCCCACCTCCTGAAGACTGTGTGTAGCACTTGTTTGTTCAGGGTCCACTCGTGGTGACCCTGATATGGCTGGGGGCATCCGCCAGCACACTGTCCTTGCCTGGGAGATGTATGGCAGACAGCTGTATGTCCAGGGAATAAGCCAGAGACCAACTCCTCATGACCTCTGTGCAAGTTTGATGGACCTGGTGCCCCCTTGTTTATGTGGAACATGGCAGTGGTATTGTCTTTTCTGATCTGTTACGACTGGTACTGGGTCACTATGTCGTATGCTTTACAGCGTATGTCCATACCGCGCAACAGGAATAGCGTGGTAGGGAAGAGCAAGTAGGTGCAAAACCGTGAAAGGATGTATGCGCGGTAGTGCACACTCTCCCTCTTCCCAGGTAGAGGATAAGAATCCTGCTGGGACGAGGGACCGGTGAGCAGCTGCCGTGGCTCGATGGGATGAGCCACAGGCAGCAAGGGAGGCAGTGCATCTGTGGACCAGGTTTCGATTCTCGGTCCCAGACGCATGGAATTTTTTTATTTTTCACACTTTGTGCGAATAAGCGTTAACTCCCTTCGGAGTTGGTTATTTTAGTTGGGGGAGTTCGGGCGCAGAGCCCCTCGCAAAACACAGACTTATGCCACTGGCAATATATCGTGCTGTACTGCCAGCGCGGTATATTGCTGTGGCACAATGTTGAGACATTATGACCCCGTGCCATACTGACTGAGTTCCAGAAGGTTTATGTGGTACCTGGATTCCCTGGGAGACCAAATGCCGCTTATGAACTGGTCTGCCAGATGTGCACTGCAACCCAGGAGAGAGGCATCTGTGGTAATAATCTTGAATGGCTGCCTTTGTTGAAAAGGTACTCCTTCCTTGAAGTTTTCCTTTTCCTTCCACCACTCCAGGGCTTGAAGCAAGGTCCTTGTGACTGGTATGAGTTTTGACACTCTCCCTTTTCTGGGGCCAGTGAGCCCTAGTGATACTGAATGTCCCTCATCTGGAATCTGGCACCTCGAACAACAGCTGTAGTAGAGGCCATGTGGCCCAGGAGCCTGAGGAAGGATCTGGCAGGCCTTGGCTGTCCCAGAACAAAGGAGTTTGCCAGGTCTAGGAGGCTGTGCACCCTGTCCCAAGGGAGCAGGTTTTTTCCTGGCTGGATGTCCAACTCTGCCCCAATGAACTTCAGTAACCGAACAGGTTTGAAGTGGGACTTTACCCTGTTAATAATGAAACCCAGTGATTGCAGGGTACTCTATATGAGACTGAGCGAGTCTCTGACCTCCTGTGGTGACTTGCCTACTATTAGCCAGTCGTCCAAATAAGGAAAAACAGACACCTGTTGTCTTCGGAGGTGAGCTGCCACTACTGCCATGCACTTCATTAAACCCTGAGGGCTGAAGTAAGGCCGAATGGCAGAGCTGCAAACTGGTAATGCCCAGAGAGAAGCCTGACTGAGTACTTTCTGTGGGAAGGCCTGACTGGTATGTGAAATAGGCGTCCTTGAGGTCTAGGGAGGCTAGTCAGTCTCCCTGTTGCTAGGATGGGATCACCACTGACAGGGTGACCATTCTGAATTTGGGTTTCAGCAAATGTTTGTTCAGGTACCTTAGGTCCAGGATGGGCTGCTAATCCCCATTTTTGTTCTGTGTAAGGAAGTATCTGGAATAGAGGCCTTTTCCCCACTGGGGGAAGGGCACTCTTTCCACTGCTTCTGCAGACAACAGAGCCTTCATCTCCAACTCCAACAACAGTTTTTCTGTTGGGGTTAGAGGTTTCAAATGTTTGTCTCTCTGCAAGGAAGAAAACTTTCTGAACTGCAGAGGAAGTTCCTGACCCACCACCTCTAGCACCCATTTGTCTGTGGTGATTAAGTGCATATGGTGGAGGTAGTGGGTCAGCCTTCCTCCTACTGAGGGAGGGGAGGCGACCTGGACGTTGCATTCAGGTTTGTTTGGTCTGAGCCTTTGGGGAAGGTGAGGGGTCAGTTCTTCTCTGTGCTCTCTTTCCTCTTCCCGTGAAGTAACCTCGCATCTGAGAGTAGTCCAGGGGCATAGGCATAGGGTAAAAGGTTCTTGGATAGTAACCTCTGCCTCTGTTACCCTTACTCTGGGGTCTCCAAGAGGTACAGGCTTTTTCTTTAGTTGCACTGCCTTGATTAGATGGTTTTGTATTCCTACACCATTTTCATGTAAGCTTCTGTTTTATCCAAAAGAAAGTTATTCTCACAAGGGAAATCCACAGCTTTAGTCTGAGTGTCCTGGGAGAGGTTAGTTGTCCTCAGCCAGGCATAGCGTTTGACAGATATGGCCTGGGTCAGTTGCTCTGGAGGCAGTGTCATTGGTATCCACAGCCATATGAAATTGGTATTTCGTGGCTTTTAAGGCAGTCTTAACAGTTTCTGCCAAATCTTGAGCGATTCTGTCTGGGGCTTGCTGACTAATACTGTAGCTAGTACAGCGTTCCAGAGAGCCTTTTGGTATTGTGCAGCATAGGCCATGTATAAGAGAGGCGAAGCAGTAAGGAACCTGTGGTGTACGATTTCTGGCCCATAGAATCCAATTTCCTAGAATCTCTTTCAGGAGGCTGGGAAGACAGAGGCACTTTGGCTTCTTTGTCACAAGATACAGCCTGAAACACTCCCTCATGGTCTGGATGCATGTAAAGAAATTCAGTGTTCGTTCTTTCTAGCTGGTATTTCTTTTCAATTTTCTTGTCTATCCCAGGATTAGAAGTGGGGTTTTCGAGCAATTTAAAAGTTGCCCCGTGAAGGGACTTATGGATAGGCAAAAGCAACTTTTTGGGCAGAGGGAGATAAAGGATATCTAAAAAATCTGCCTCCTCTTCATGGTCAGTGGTCTCCTGGATGGCAAGGTCCAGGGTATCCACCATATACTTAACAAAAGTAAATTGAGAGGAAAAATCCTCCCAGCCATTAGAGGGTGTTCCAAACTCCAGGTCAGGGGGATACATCCAATTCTAAATTGCAAAAGACTGCGCTCTCAGAATATAGTGGGTGCTGGAAAAATGTAAAGTATTACAATGTAAGTAAACCAGCAGTCCAGACTTCAAATATTCAGTGAGAGTAATTTTATTAATAATAGACTGTAATACTTACAAAATAATAAAAACGCCTAACACACAATGTGAATTTCAGCTCCCACACTCCTACTCCAGCCTCAGCGCTTCGGGGTTATGTCACCCCTTCGTCAAGAGGTGTGGCCTGTTACATCCCAGTGTTTTAAATATGGTTTCAAACAGGTGCACATAATACATTAATTCAAACATAATTGATAACTCTTAAAGTGACACACTTAATCGTGTGTGTAACAGCCTGTGGAAAACCAGCACTCCAGCTCCAGTTAGTGCTGATGCATGACAACACAGGTTTACAGGGAAGATTTCCTAATCACCTGCACACAACACTGCTACGGTGTTAGAAAACCAAAAGTGTCAAACAAGTGATTAAAAACCTGTGTCATTAAAAAATCATAACACATACTAGATGTACTATGGCGCCATAGTCCTGGATTATTTTTTTTTTAGCACTGACAAAACTAAATAGATCTTGTGTACAATATGTAAATGTTTTTAAATCACAGTGCAAAAAAGATATTTCTCATAAACTTTGTATAGATATTTCAGTCCCAATACGTTTAAGGAATACATCAAATCGGCATCCAGCAAACCATTTCAGCAGTGAATATGCGACTGCCACTCCTTTTGATCATTAAAGCCATGTGGCTTCAATGTTTTTAGTCTGAAAATCCACAGACTTTTTCCTGTCCAATGTTAAAGATACGTCTCCTCCGCCCCCCCCCCCCCCAACGGTTTTAAAAGGTGCATGATCTATTCTTGCATAGTAGATACAACGATGTGTTATATCTCCTAATTCTGCACGGTGTTTACCAATGAGGTGTGACAGATCTCGCTTTTGTATTGCCCTGTAGTGCTCCTGGATCCTTTCTTTTAAACTCCTAGTGGTTTGTACCACACACGTTTTGCCACAGGAGCACCACAGTGCATTAACTACAAATTTGGTGGTGCATGTTATAAATTGATTAATTTTAATTTCTTTAACCCCCAAAGTCCCTGGACTTATGAAAATATTGCATTGCACTGCCGATTTACAAGTCTTGCATCTTTTGCATGAAAAGAAGCCAAGAGCCTCAAACTAAAAACACTGAAGCCACATGACTTTAATGATCAAAAGGAGTGGCAGTCACATATTAACTGCTGAAATGGTTTGCTGGATGCTGATTTGATGTATACCTTAAATGTACTGGGATTTAAATATTTATACAAAGTTTATGAGAAATATTATATTTTATAAAATGGCTAAAGAAAATGCTTCACTTTCATTGGCTGGAAGGACCTTCCACCCGTGTCCTTATCAGCGAGTATTTGTGCCAACCGGCACTTTTCTCGCTGTGGCAACCTCACAACCCAAAAAAAATCTGTAACCTATTGAACCAGGAATCTGTTTCTCAGAAGCAGGCACAGGACCCACAGTAGCAGCACGAAACACCACACAATTTTAGCAGCAAACAAACTCATACAGACTAACCTGCAACGCAAAAGGGGTCCTTAATATTACGGTATCGTCCTTTCTCTGCATGTCCCCAAAATTTCAATACATTTTATCATTGAAAAATCGAGCGTAACTACTGAGACCGCTGAAACGGAACACGCTCGTGCCGGTTTCCATCTCTCATCATGTTGCCTGTAGTGTCGATCCCTCAGCCCCATGCAGTCCTTTTCTATATTTATGTACTGTTGGACACACTTTTAAATCAAGGAAATGTTTTAAAAAAAGACGGCACCAATCCAGAAACAGCTCTCTACGGCGGCCAGCATGGACACGCTCGCTGCCATTAACAGCAGTTGGCAACGGCAATGCATATAAACACTGAATATGGTACCTCTAATGATATCTCGAGAAGGACAGCAAAATGGAAATTAAAAGTAAAACACAGACACAACAACCTGACCAACATCCCTGTGTCTGTGTGTGTCTGTGTGGGGCGAGGGGGGGAGCACCTACTCAATGTCACACAATAGAAAAACAGCCTAAATAAAGGGACTATTTTACTACATCTATGAAAAAACACCTCTAAAACTATAAAAAAATGTTCTCCCTCTTTTTTTTTTCTTCTTCTTACACATTTACTTTGAAACCCATTTTATAAGCAATTAAGACACTCCGGTGTGGGTTGTCTCCTGATAAGAGCATGCCCAGCATATGCGTACTTGGCTTAAGCGCCTCCATGCCTAACTAACGCACTCCGTGCGTTTTATCAGGAGATAACCTACACCGTGTCTTACTGCTTGCTTTATGTACTGTGATTCAAAAACATTTACATATTGTACACAAGATCTACAGTATTTAGTTTTGTCAGTGCTAAAAAAAAAAATCCAGGACTGTGACACCATAGTACATCCAGTATGTGTTATGATTTTTAAATAACAGGTTTTTAATCACTTGTTTGACACTTTTGGTTTTCCAACACCGCAGTAGTGTTGTGTGCAGGTAATTAGGAAATCTTCCCTGTAAACTGTGTTGCCATTCATCAGCACTAACTAGAGCTGGAGTGTTGGTCCACAGGCTGTTATAAGATTAAGTGCGTCACTTTAAGGTTTATCAATTATGTTTGAAATAATTATGTGCACCCGTTTGAAACCATATTTAAAACACTGTTGGAATGTTACAAGCCACGCCTCTTGAAGGGGTGGCATAACCCTGAAGCACTGAGGCAGAGTGTGGGAGCTGAAATTCACATTGTATGTTTTTAGGCATTTTTATTATTTTGTAAGTACTGCAATCTATTTTTGGTTTGTATAATCTGTTTATTAAGAAAAAAAATTTTCCAACATCACAGGACATACACATACACACAAACAAGGTGCAAATACAGTTGTACATTTTCTGGGTTGACTAGTGAAAATACTTCATACTGCCAATCAATTACAGTTTTCCACTATTAACAATTAATATTTTGTCACTACTTCTTCAATATTTGATTCACCTCTTTCCGTCACTTATTCTCATTAAGTGTTAAACCAGAAAATTTAAGTCTGAAGCCTGCTCTTCTCTTATACCCCTCATCAGGCGGGCAGGTTACCTCCTGTCTACTCCACTCACCCTATATCACTCTAATAGTCCCTTTCTTAGGATATCCCCCTCTGCTAAATTTAAGGTAGCAAGGAAGGGGGCCGAGCCACTAGCGAACGCCTCGTCCCTATCCCTCAAAATCTGGGTTAATCTCTCCAAGGCTAGTGTCTGAAGTGTTAGGGTTCTCCATTGATGAAGTGTGGGTCTAGTATTGGACACCCATGTATTTTCTATGCAATGTCTCGATAGCACATACAAAATCCTAATCCATCTCGGGACTGGAACCCACTCTTCTCTTTCATTTACTTCTACCCCAAAAAGACAGGCAAAAGGGTCCATAATAAGTGTCATCCCTGCCATTCCCAAGACTTCTTTGACAACCCTCCTTCCAAAATTGTTGCAATATGCTACAATTCCAAAAGCAGTGTATATATGTGCCATGCTCTTGACTGCATCTTCCACACATAGGAGATATCCCAGGACACACTTTATTGACTAACACAGGCGGGTAGTATAACCTATGTAAAAGTTTAAAAAAGGCTTCCTTAAATTTATGACATGCCATGAGTCCAGCGTGCATGGGTAATACTACCATCCAGTTTTCTACTGAAATCTCTATTCCCAAGTCCCTCTACCATAGGAGCCTTGTTTCATATGTCATGTACGGGATATTCCGCTTCCCCTGCTTGGCTGCCTTACCAATAAAACCCTTAGGATCCTTTTTCGCTTGCTATATATGATCCTCAATAGGATTTGGTATATATTTCAACAATTCCTCTCTATCCATACTTCTGACAAAAGCTCTAACCTGTAAAAATCTAAATAAGTGATCCCCCATCCCCACCCGAGTCCCAGATTCTTCTGCATAGTTTCAAATGTGCTAAGCCCACCTCCCACCATAAGATTCCCCACACTCATAATTCCTTTTTCTGCCCATTCCTTAAATCCCTGATCCTCCATCTCTGGCAGGAAATAGGGGTTTTCAACTACCAGGAGCAGCAACGTCTCCCCTTTTTGATCTGGTTGTTGTTTCTTAAGCTGCGCCCAGGCTTCCAATACTGCCCCTATCACTGGGTTGCCATCTCCCCGTGCTCTATAGGCCATCATTCCCTTACTATGTAAGTAATCCGTTAGCCTCCCTGGGGTGCCCTCCTGTTCTAACCTCACCCAGCTGGCCACTTCTGGCCGATGGACCCAATCCGCAATATATCTCTGTTGAATTGAAAGAGAGAATATTTTCATATCTGGAAAGTTAAGGCCCCCCCTATCTTTCTCGGCTTTTAATCTTTGCAGGTTAATCCAGGGTCTAACTCCCCCACCATATAAATCTGGAAAATGCCATTTCTAATTTTTAAATGTCCCCTTTTATCAATCCCATATACAGCATTTGCATCGGGTATGACACCCTGGGGAGGATATTCATTTTAATTAGGTTAATACCGACCAGCCAGGATATCGGAAGTTGTGCCCACCTTCTTAAATCATTCTCTATTATTTTGATTGGGGGGGGGGTAATAATTTAGATTATATAGGGATTTCAATGTTCTACCCACCCATATACCCAGATATGTAAAACATTTCTGAACTATATTTATACCCCAGTGTCCATTCTCTCTCTCCGTAGCTGGGAAGCAGAACTTCTCGGACTTTCCCAGACTGATTTCGTACCCTGAAAAACTCGCAAACTCTTGAATCAGGGCTAGCAAGAGTGGCATGGATACTTTTGGATTTTTGACGAAAACCAGCATATCGTCCACATACAGCGCCAGTTTGTGTGGTGGCCCATGGCTGCCCCCATGCCTTCTATCCTGTTATGCTGGCGAATCGCCACAGCCAACGGCTCTATAGCCAGGGTGAAGAGCAGCGGGGACAGGGGGCAGCCCTGTCTCATCCCTCTTTCCAGATGAAACTCCTCTGTCAGTACCCCATTAACTAGGACTCGTGCTCTAGGGGTCTGGTGTAGCTCCTGCACCCTCTTAACATATGAGTCACCCAGACCAAACTGGGCCATTATCTCAAAGAGATATTCCCACTCTACCCTGTCAAATGCTTTTTCAGCATCCATCAAGGCTATTCCCACCTCCTCCTCCTCCCCCTCCCCCTGGCTAGCCTTCCATACCACGTTTAGTAAATGTTGCATATTGTGATAGGACATGCGCCCCTTAATGATCCCGGTTTGGTCTGGGTGAATCAATGTGAGCAACATATCCTCCAATCTTGTTGCTAAAACCTTTGCATCACAATTTATCAATGAAATGGGTCGGTATGAAGCACATTCTGTGACACTTTTTCCTGGTTTTGGAAGTAAACATATTGTGTCTTCATAACATGTTTTAGGTAACATCCTCCTCTCCCCTTCTGACCTATCCCCAAAAACCTCGCACATGACTGTAGCTACGTCTCCACCCAGAAGTTTATAGAATTTGATGGGTAGTCCATCAGGACTACTTGCTTTACCAACTTGCAACTTCTGTACAGCCCCTAATATTTCTTTCTGGGTAATGGGTTGTCCAAGTTGCCGCCTCTGCTCACTTGTGGCTCTGGGTAGAGTTAAGTTTCCAAGAAAACACTATTGCCTCTCCCCCACCCCGGAATTCTGCTTTATGTAGCTGTTGATAAAAATCTTTAAACAGGTGTTGAATTTGTTTTGGGTCTCTCTGCAGTTTACCCTGCTTATCTCTTACCTCCACTATTCTGGTCGGGCTTTTCCCTCCCTTCATTAGTCTCACCAGTAGGGGGCTAGGCTTGTTTCCTATTCATATATCTGCCTTCTATAGTAAAGCATGTCTTTCCTCACCTCATCACTCAGCAGGGCATTTAATGCTTCTCGGGTGGTTGTGAGTAGCTGTAGAACGTCCCTCTGCTACTCTCTTTTCGAGGTCCTTTAACTGCACTTCCATCTCCTTCCTCTTCTGCTTTTTTGTCTCTGGAGTCTAGCCATGAATTCAGTAATGGCCCCTCACATATAAGCCTTTCTGGCATCCCAAAAAGTCTCCCTGGAAACATCATCCCCCTTATTAGTTTCTATGTAGTATTTCCATTGCTCCTCCAGATGTTCCTGGAACCCTTTATGTTTAGTCATATATGTGGGGAACCTCCATTGTGGTGGACCCTCTCTCTTTTCCCTGGAAGTCAAGGTAAGCACCACCACTGCGTGATCTGACACAAGAATAGGACTATGTGCTGCGTCCCTAATCCTACCCACCCAGGCCCAAGGTAAATAGATATAATCTATAAGAATCCAAATTCGATGGGGGTTAGAAAAAAAGGTATATTCCCTGGCACCCGGGTTAGCCATCCTCCATTCATCTATCATGTCTAAGTCTGACATTCCTATTTGCCATTGCTTCATGATTCCTGACTTTCTCCCTTTACCCTCTGAGTGGTCCAATTGAGGATTCATTGCCCAGTTCAAGTCCCCACCCAGTATTAGTCCTGGAAACTGCTCCCTTGTTATCAAATCCAACAGAGACATAAAACTGAGGTTCATGTACCGCTGGTGCATAGACACTCCCGTAGGTTACCTCTTCCCCATAGATCTCACCTGTCACAAATATATATCTGCCCTCACCAGCATCTTTTACCACCTTTTTGACTTCCAGGGGAAAATTTTTATTAATCAGAACAGCTACTCCATGCTTATGCGAGATATATGAGGAGGCAAAACACTTCCCCACCCAACTCCTCACCAACTTGGTGTGTTCTTTATCCATTAAATGTGTTTCTTGGATCGTGGCCACTTGAGCCCCAGTTCTTTTAAGGGACGTGAGCAGAGCTGACCTCTTGATAGGGTTTGCTATTAGCCGAACATTCCACGTGACTACCATTATGTTCTTTGTATTAGCCATGGATAAATCGTAATACTCCCTCCACAATATTCTTCCCATTTCTGCATTCCTGAACGTAGCCCATCTTTTCCCTGATCAGCAGGTTTATCCCCTCCAGACCCTTTTACTGTGTAATAGAAAATACTTGCAAACTGGTATTCATTTGCACCTTCAAACAAAAACTATAAACAAGCAAACAGCAACTAGCTTAACTAACTGATTTCTATCTCTCCTCACCCTCGCTTTTCCTCTCCATCCTTGTGTATATTCCTCTTGGCATTCTCTTTCTTTCCCTGCCCCCCCATTATCATCATACCTTTACGTAACCCTATATCCTTAATTATGTTATATCCAATTAGTATTAACCATACCTACCCCCAAGCGACACTAACTGCCTTCATTTAGCTTGAGTGTTGTAAATAAACAATCCCTCTTGATGTCCAAGTCTTCCCGCCCTTCCTTTTGCCTCCAAACTACTATGGGAGAATCTCCCATTCCCTGCCCCACGTTCCCCTTCCATAAGTGCGCTCTCCCTTCCTCTGCACTGCATAACTTTATTTGAGGTGCATCAGGCACCCTACACAGAGCCACTCATTTCTTCGGTTTTTCGCCCTCTCATACCCCTGCACATTCCTTTTAACATATAATCAAATGTTGAATAAGCTTCATTAAAATGTTTTAACACATCTGTCATCTTCAAAACTGAGATTATGTAAAATATTAAACTACTGAACTACATGTCCCAGATAAGCCCCCATCCCCCCCGATCCATCATCATTCCAATACTTCCAGCCAGTGTCCCAGTTAATTTTCCAACAGCAATGCATACAGCGATCATGTCCCAGTCTAAGTATAAAATGGAATTAAACTCCTGAGCTCCCTTGCAGCAGGAAGGCCAGGCCGCCAAAATGTGCAAAGCCCCCGACAGCCTAAAACATCTCCCAATTTCTCTCCTGAAATGCAAAAGGCCATGTTTTGCAATGAGCAATTACTAGTAATAACATTATATCCCCAGTGTCCTATCTGGGTCTACACAGAATGGGTCACTCACTGCGCAAGTCATTCCACCGCCCAGTACACCCAGCACAGAGGACAACAGTTCACTCACATTCGCAAGGAGAAGGGGGCTAGGACACGCGATATTACACAGGCCAAGCCCCCCCCCCCTATTCCAAACTGGTCTGATTTCAAAGATTAGCGTCCCCAATGATACAGTGTGTTCCTTTACCAGACATTAGTGGGTTTTGAGTCCAGTTTTAACATTCATCAGCACATATTCTGCCAGACCTCTTCTTTTAGTATAGTTCCCATGCAATAATCATAGTGACCCTGGGATTGCCTTTTATCTCCCATTGCTCTCCACAATGCTCCTTATGACCTTCAGTACTTCTGGTTATTACTACATGGAGTCCCAATTCCATTCCCCTTTTCACCCAATTGCCTCTGCATTGTTCTACCCCTTAAAATCTGGCCACAGAAGTATGCTTTTTGTTCCCTTTGTAGGATTAGCAGAGGGGGTCTCCAAAAGGAACCCATCCAGGACAGTCCCAACAGAAACAACAAATAGAACAGCAAACTCACTGCAAAAGAGTCAGTAGTATATATCAGTCTCTCAGTCTTCACCTGCTTTTTTTCTGGAGATCTTTCACAAATTGCTCTGCTTTTTCATTCTCCCAGAAGGAGTAAGTGGCTCCTTCATGGTGAATTTTGAGTGTCGCTGGATACACCAAGAAATTTTCCACTTTCATGGCTTGGAGCTGCGCCATTGTGGCATTGAACAATTTGCTCTTTTTTAATAACCTGGCTGAGTAGTCTTGCGATAGGTACAGGTGGCTCCCCTCGTAGATCAGTGTGCCTTTTTCTCTATATGCTCTTAATACAGCTTCACGGTCTTGAAAATTGTGAAAACGCATTATAAGCTGTCTCGGTGGTTGGTCTGCTGGGGGCCGGGGCATCACCACATGGTGAGCTCGTTCCATTTTGAACCTCCCTCCCTTCACCTCCATACCAAGAATCTCTGGCAATTTCTGGGCACAAAAGTCCAGGGCTCCTCCTCCCTCCTTCCCTTCAGGCAAGCCTCTCAGTCGCAAGTTTAATCGCCTACTGTAATTTTCTTGGTAATCATACGCCTCTTTGAACTCTTCTAATTCCTTCTGCAATGCAGCCACCTGACCCGGTACTGCCGCCATCTCGTCCTCCATCCTGGAAATTCTGTCCTCCGCCTCCACTATACAGTTAGTGTGTACAGTATGCTGCTCTAAGAGTTCTTGAAGTTTTAAGTCTATTTTGCTCTCCAGTTTTATTAATCGGGGCTCCAGCGCGGCGATGACTTGGCCTATAAGTTTGTGGCCTAACGAACTAATCTCTGCAGCCGACAATGATACCAATCACACATTTTCATTCCCAGTGCCAGTTGGTTGTTTACTACTGCCTTTATTAGCGCTCCACTGACTTTTGCCAGGATTTGAGGTGAGATATTCATCCATAGTGCTATTAGCTCCATGCAGATGTATTTTTGCTACCTTCAGTTGCAGAATTGCACGTTTTATTTTTAATTATTGTAGTTCGTGGCTCGGAGCAGTTTTAAGACCCGACTATCCTCGTCGGCTGCTCATTAGTGCCCCCCGCAATCTAGTATTAATAAAATTACTCTCACTGAATATTTGAAGTCTGGAGTGCTGGTTTACTTAAGCTGTGACACATCTGGTTGTAAAGGATCATCCTCTTCTTCCTCATAATAAAAACTTTGGCTGAGCCCAGGGTCTGAAGGATGAAGGGGTACTAGGATCAGGCGGGGCATTAAATAAGTTGTCCATAGCCTGAAAGGTTTGATATCATTGCCAAGCCTTGGCCATTTCTTCAGGAGTGGGTGTATCTTTTTGTGTCACTGGTGTCTCCCTTTGCTTCTCAGCGGGAGGGGCAGTCATATACTTTTTTTTAATTTTAACTTTCCTTTATTTAAACAATTTTTTCAACAAACAAGAAAAAACAACCATGATAGTACTGATGCTATTTACAGCAGATATGTATCAATCAACAATGAGCAACAGATCCCAAAGTATACAGTAAACAAATCCTTAAAATAACCCCAGCTCCCCTTGGTCCTCCCTCCCACTCTTTTCGAAACCCCAAATAGATCAAGTTGAGTATTTATTTTATAACATGGGCCTATAAGGCAAAAAAAGGTTAAAAATACAGAACTAAAGTTAATTGGCCTAGCTAATCTCTATCAGCTGTTACTGGTTTTAAAATACTTACCAGATTCGAAAATTTCTTCCTTTTGGTACAAGGAAACAAAATTCTCCACAAAATAAGTCTGTTTTATGGAGTAATATTTATAAATATACCCCTCTGGATAATTTGAGACTGATTCAATTTAAAATTTTACAGATTGCATATTTAACTCCACAAAAATTATATGAATTTGGGTTATCAGAATCAAATATGTGCATTAAGTGTGATTCAGATGAAGGAACAATCGGTCACATTCTTTGGTTCTGCCCGAAAGCACAACATACTTGGAATCTGATTAAAAGTGATATGCTTTTCTTTTTGTTTCTTTTTTGCAGGCACTGATTCAGGGACCTGCTCACTTTGTCTTTTCTTGGCTTGGTCATTAATATTTTTTTATCAGATTTATTCTCTGTAGGGTCCTTGGAGGACCTGTTTGCTGGGAAGAAGACCCCTCTTAAGTATTTTTAACAGATGTGAAGGCAGACCGAGATGACACTATTTCCAATCTCTTAGCCTGTTTTCTACCTGTCTTGGAGCAGAATTTGGAGCAAAGGTCACAGTTATGGTCTGGACCTAAACAATTAAAGCAAATATCGTGGGCGTCTGCTTTGGCAACTAATCTAAAGCACTTAATGAAATTTTTAAAACCAGTTGGTCCAGTTCTCTTTTTAGGTCTGACAGGCCACTGCGTGAGAAAAAAAAATGTAAATTTAGAGTTCCCAATAGAGAAAGAGAAAAAAATGGTCAGGTACCACTCAGTATGAAACCATGAATTAACAGTCCCCAGAAACAGAAAAGTAAAAGTTTTATAGGAAAAAATGCAGTTCCCAGTTGAAAAAGGGAACTGCTAAATGTTTAAAGTATATTAGGTAAAAAGTGTGACTTTCATCACAAGCATTAAAAAATGTTACCTCAGAAAAAGAGCGGGAACTGCAGAAGGAACCACTGTATAAAGCAGTACTTGCAGTTCCCAGGAACTGAAGGGAACCACAAGAAAAACAATAAAATATATAAAAAAATACCTCCAAACATTAAAGACTGGACACAAAAAAAAAAGAAAGAAATACAAATGGCTTTGAAGAAAATTAACTTCTTCAAGCGAAGTCTGAAGAGAGAGCTCCAGGGCAGTGTTGCCCCCAGTCAGCGGAGAAATTAATCTGAGTACACTCTGGCACAAGCTACAGACCGCACAACCTCCACTGCAACCTGGTTGGCTAATTCTTAAGTTCATTAGCATTAACTCCACCTCCAGGGCAGCTGAACCCAGCTAATATACTGCTATAGTCAAGCATACTGAAGGACCCCTGGGATGAGAATAGTTTTTTTTTTTTATACCTCTAGTTGTACTTTTAATGTCTATCCAATATGCTGATAGGTTTCTGACCTTTTTTTTTTTTTTAAAATAATTTAATTCTTTTTCCCTTTATAACTCCCTGAATCTTTCTCTCCTCAGCAGTTGCTCATCTCACTTTTCATACTGCCTGAACATTCTATGACATCAATAATACCATTCTAGGCCATTTAGATGAATAGCATGTGATGGTGTTATTTTTTGTCATAGAATATCTTAGAAATATGAAAAGAAAGAACAGCAACTGGTGAGGAGAGTGGATCTTTATGCAGATCGGAGGACACCTCAAAGCTAATTTATGTAAAAGCAATAATACCCAACTGGGAGGGGTGGTAACTGGGGAATACCGGACTGCCCAGGTGCATTATGAGGCCCGACGTCGCAGACTTGGGGAAAAGAAAGGATTTGAGGCCCGAGTGCACCAGACTGCCCTGCTCCTGTGTGATAAGGTCATGAAGGAGAGGTAGCGGTACTGGAGGTTCCAACTCTAGCTGCTGCCGCAGAGGGAACCAGATCTGCCCAGGCCAGAGAGGAGCGAGGATCATGTGTGCTTCCTCCGCTTGAAGCTTCCGCATGACCTTCTGCAGAACTGGAAAGGGAGGGAAGGCATACAGAAACCTCCCTGTCCAACAAAGTGACAGCGCATCTCACCAAAAACACCACGCCTGCAAACAAGCAAGCAAAAATTGGTAGTTCTACATTGGATGGGGAGGCAAAGCTGTTCCAGCTGTGGTCGACCCCACTGGTCGAACAGGTTTTCTACCACCCCATGTTTTAGTTCCCACTCGTGAGCCCACGTGGTGGTGTGGCTGAGACAGTCTGCCAGGACGTCGTGAACACCCGGGACATGGACTGCTGTCAAGTACAGATCATGCTGGACTGCCCAGTACCTGCATCACCTTCCTGCAAAGGGGGCACGATCAGGTGCCTCCCTGTTTATGTACCAAGCCATGGCCGGATTGTCAGTCTAGACAAGTAGAGTTCCCGGGCATAAGAGGGTCTGAAATGCCTGGACAGAGTAGAGCACAGCTCTCATCCCCAAGACATTGATGTGCAGATGTACTTCCTGTGGCGAACACTTCCCCTGGGATCAGTGGTCTCCCCAACCCTGACCCGAATGGTATCCCCAACCCTGACCCGAAGCATCCGTGGTGAAGGTCATGGAGGGAGGAGGGGGGTGAAAAAGGGTTCCCGAGGAGAGGTTGGAGAACTCCTGCCACCAAAGAAGATCCCTCTTCATGCCATTGGAGACCATGACTCTGTGGTCCAGGTCATCCAAACGCTGATCCCACTGGACCCTGAGTGTTCACTGGGTTACCCTCATGTGCAGTCTGGCCATCAGTATGGTGGAGATGGTAGCCACCATTAGACCCAACAGCTGAATAACAGAGCGAGCTGTGGTCCAGCCAGAGTTGGCTAGAGCAAAGGCTTGCTGCTTCAGGGTATCTGCTCTGTCCAGGGGAAGAAAGGCACAGCCCTGGACCGTATCCAGCACCGCTCCAATGAATTGGAGGCACTGGGAGGGCAAAAGATGGGACTTGTGGTAATTCACCATGATGTCAAGATGGGGAAAAATGGTCCAGGGTGCAGGAGAGACACTCCTGCAGACTGCCCTGAGATGGGAACACATAAATCCCCCTGTGACATAAGGCCACCACCGCTAGGCACTTGGTGAAAACCCGAGGTGCTGAGGAAAGGCCAAAGGGGAGAGCCTTGAACTGGAAATGGTTCCCCTGGAAAGTGAACCTGAGATAGTGATGGTGGGCTGAGAGGAGAGGGATGTGCAGGTAAGGCATCCTGCATGTCCAGCGAACAAAGCCACTGATCCTTGAGGAGCAGGGGTAAGAGTCCCTGGAGAGTCAGCATGCTGATTCTCTTGTATTCAACAAAGAGGTTCAGCAAGCTGAGATCCAAGATTGGTCTCAGAGCTCCCGTCCTTTTGGGCACCAGGAAAAAGTGGGAGTAATACCCCCTTCTCTCTTGTGTGGGAGGAACCGGCTCTATGGCTGACTTCGAAGAGCCTGGATTTTCTCTTTTACTAGAGGAAGATGACTTGACGAGTAGTGGGAACTGCCTGGAGGACTGTCCGGAGCTCTGTCCTGGAACTCTATTGAGTGTCCTCCTGGAATTATCTGTAATACCCAAGCGTCTGTGGTGATCTCCTCCCACTCTCTGAGGTGGAAGGTACACCTTGCCCCCCCCACTGGTTCTACCGGAAGATCTGGAGGAGGTGGAGGGGTCCCGCACGACTGAGCAGGCAGAGGGGAGGGCTGCTTGATGACCTCCAGCGGCTCTTTGGTATTTGGCTTGGGGGGGGGGGAGAGAGACAGAATTCCCCAAAACATAATGTTGGGTTAAGAATTCCCCAAAACATAATGTTGGGTTAAGGCCTTGGCCTTCAAGTGCCTTAGAAAAGTTCTGTTAGGAATGTCACGTCTTTTCTGCCATATGCAACATCATCATTGCTGTCAGGATGCTCTGCTGGCCAGTTTATTGGACTGAAAATTTGACACGCTTGTACAAAATTAAGCTGTTCATCACAGTCTTCCCCTGGTGATGGACTTATGTTACTGAAACGCTGTTCCACGGATTTAACAAGTTAGTCTCTGAAATGGGTCACCTCCTTTGTAACAGTACGTATAGTGCCAGTAAAGTGTTGCCCCTGTTCTAACATGAGTACCTCATCTTTGAATTCCATTATGTCAGCAGAAATGTTGTTGACAGCAAGGAAGTGCTCACAGATTTGCTGTATGTCATAATGTTCTAATGAAAGAAGAGCAGCCTCAACTCTTTCTGCAATTTGGAAAATTAGCAACTTTTCTTGTTGAAATGCCAAAGATACAGACAATCATCTGTAAAAGTTTGTGAATTAGATGTATTGTAATGAGGTATTTAAGTGAGACAAGACTTTTTCTCAGCTTAGCAGCTTTCATTCGGGTGTCCACATGGCCACTAGTACTGACCTGACCATCACTAACCTGTGTCACATGCACAACAATGCTTTTCCACATTTTAATGAGCACGTTTAATGCTCGAACTCTGTGGGCTAGCCATCTGGTTCCCAACACATTCACAGACACAAGGTACTGGAGACCCAGAACAGAAGATGTTTGTTTTAGTCCAGCACGATCACTGCTGATGAACGTAGTACTGAAAATCAGTTGCAATAGGTCATCAATTTGCTGTACTAAAGAGCAAGGCTTGGCTGCATCTCGCAATGCCAGTTCAAAGCGATGGGCTGAGCAGTGGACCGAGACAGCGTGAGGAACCTGATTCTGAACTTTTCTGGCAACCTCATTATTAAGCCCAAAATTTACTGCTGCACCATCAGCGCAGAATCCTACCATGCAGGACTCGTAATCCTTGACTTTTGCATTTTCTTTCATGCTGTTCATAACTGCATGGAAAATATTATCAGAAGTAGGCCTGCCTATGTCTATGATGGTGAGAAATTGTCACAGGTTCACCATCCTTCACAGAGCATATATAAATTAGCGCTTCCTCTATTACAGCTGAGTCGGTACTACCATCACACAACACTGAAAAATATTTTGACTGCCTGACCTCCTCTGTAAGTCGTGCATTAATATCCTTACTGATGAATTTAATAAAACTGGCACAGGCCTTGTCACTGGTGTACCTCAACCTTTTCCTGTTTCCCTATCTGTAACAGTAGTTCCATGTTTTGTACAAAATTTGTGAATGGTTGCCCTACTTTAGCGACCTTAAAAGTGGTCAGGAACCTATGGGTCATGATTTCTGTTGTCTCTTTATCCATTGACAGCAACCCCCAGTCAACTGGGCTTTTGCTAGGGTGCCACTGAGCAGCAATGCGGCTGCTTGACTCGCGATGAATGTGACTAGTTTCATGTGTTCTTATTGTGCTGAGCATCATGGTTTTGCAACCAACCACAAATGAACCTTTGTCATTTGGAAATATATTTCTGCAGTTCTCGCAGTACATCTCAGTTCGGTCATTATTTACTAAAAGCCATTCTTTTTCTTTTTTCCATGACTCTTGAAAGTGTCTGGTTCTTTGTTTTACATACACTTTCTTTTTGTGACATTTTCCTTGGTTTGGGCACCCAAGCATTATTTTTTTGGTGGGTGGAGGGGTTTCCACTGTACTTGCCTCCACAAAAGGCATGGAACTTCTGTCAGGGATGCAGTCAGGTTCGGTGGAGGAAGATGGACCTGGCTGTGGTAATTCCTTAGTATTTTTCTTTGTAAAACCAAATCTAAGAAGAGACATGCTTTGATCTGCGAAACAGAACTTGACTTATTAATGAAGAGTTCTTAAACCGACTTATGTGAGTCTCTCTTTTAGTGAGAACAAATCACAAACAGATCAGTCAGATCAGTCACCTCTCACATGGGACTTCCCTTTATTATAGGGTAAATTAACGTGGCAGCACAGAACAATAATTCTTTTTTTTGTTTAAATCCGGACACTAACTACTCCGACAGAGGTTTTCCCAATGATTCCCTTAGTGTGGGCAGGTGGCAGTTTAGAATGCAGGAATTGGAGCTTTATTTATTTTTTTTAAACACACAAAGCCCCAAGATAGTTCCACACAACTAGGATCCCCTAGTGTAGGCCAGGGAGCAGTTTAGAATGCAGGAATTAGAGTCGATTTCTTTTTTTCTTTTTAAAATATAAACAAAGTGCTGGCCCAGTGGCGCTAGATGCCACACCTAGTGCCATGCCGGCGACCCGTGTTCAGGAGCGAGCGCAAGTCACTGGGGGCTGGCAGGGGAGGGGAGGGATTGAGCGTCCGACGGACAGCTATTCTTCTCCGGGGTCACAACGGTCAGCATCCAACTGCCCCCGGTGGAGGCTGGGGGTTGAGACGCATGCTGCCACTGGGGCAGAGTCAGTATTTCGACAGGGACGCGCAGGGCTCACGCCAGATGGTGGTACTGCACGCCTCCCACTCAGGGAACAGAATAGGGAAATGGTGGCACCTACCGTGGCTTGATGGCCGGGCGCTGGCACCCAACTGGATCCATGTGGTGGGGAGTTAGGGAGCTCCCTGCCACCCCGCTGTGGGAGGCAAGCTGCAGAGGTTACTGGGGTGCCAGCGGTCCCGGTCGAGACGGACAGCGGCTGGATCCCCCCAATGGTAGGATGCGAGGCTATGGGGGAGCATTAAAGTGGCCACAGGAGGCTAAATACCATAACTAAAAAAAAAAATACACAAAGCTCTGAGATAAATTTCCACACAACTAGAATACCTAAGGCAGGGAGGCAGTTTCAAGTGCAGGAATTAACTTTTTTTTTTCTGACCCAAATATAAGAAACTGTCAGTTTATTCCGTCTCCCTTTGTAGTGCAATGAGCCAAGCCAGATAAGTGTTTGATATAGGTCAGGCAGAAAAATCCCAATTAAACCAATAAGAATGTTCAGAAACTGCTCTTTTGGTTTATTCTGACAGTCTCCAGCAGGCTACTGTCACATACTGCAGCTAAGGCTCCCAGGAGTTTCCCCAGTAGTATTTTTCTGTCACTAAGAATTCACTTGGATTGCCCTTCAGCAGCCCTTGGGCCTTCCCGAGGACTTCGTCTGACAAAACTACAGTCAGAAGTTTCCTAGTAGTGCAGCTAACACAATAGGGCAGATCAGTAAAGACTCCACAGAATACCTTAGCCTTTACAGTTCGATGTAGAGGTATGTAATGCCTGACTTATCAAATCTCAGAGGATTCTTTTTTAATTATTTGTCTCCTATACTGATGTTTGAGAAATCTGATCTTTTACATTCAATGCTGCACTGGGCTGCTCCGTTTGTCCCCAACAGACTGTGTGTCGAAACACAGTTCTGGCAAGTAGAAAAGGGAGCTTAGTGCAACAAATACCGTCTGGCTGCACTTTGTAAATTTATTTATTTTTTTTTAATCCGCAACTGATGATGTTATTTTATCAAGCACCACGTTTTGGCCCCACTCACAGCCGTTCCCATGTTTCTTTTGGGAATCCGAAAGTGCAATATACACAGCAGCACTCCTCTCTATCTTTTTTTTTTTTTAACCCTGACCCCCCCCACGTAATGTTTCATCACTCTTCACAGTAAAAAGACTCCTATGATGATAAAGAACAGTAGCCGCCCTGACTCCAAACTGAGCAGAGCTCCGTCATCTCTCACTGCCAACCACTGTATGGGAAAAAACGTGGTTGGCAGTGCGAGATGAGAGCGCGACCAGCCAATCAGTGATAGCCTGCTGTAGGTCATGCTGGTCACTCTCTTGCAGGTTCCAACGTCACGTGGTGATCCGAGGAGAGCTTTCTCCCCCCCCCCCCACGAGAGCTGGCGCAGCCACGGAACATCTTGCGCTCCATGCTGCTCGGTGCACTCTACGAACTCCCCAGCAAGACAACACGCACAACCGCAGGATGACCAGACGATGGACTGACAGCACTCCATCACCAGGCAAGACAAAGATACTGCAGCCAGCATTTCCAAACGGAAATGCTGAGCTGCACTTTCACATTCCCAGTAGCCTTTTCGTATTTCCACAGAAATATGGAAAGGCTATATTTCAAGCCCTGGTTTGTGCCAGTCACTATCAAGAACCTGGGTAAAAAGGTTGGGTTGCTCTGGTGTGTGTGTGGGGTACCACTGGACAACACAGGGAAAGTCTGGGGATAGGGAGAGTAAGTGGCTGCCGCTGGACACCAGGAAGCAAATAAGGTGATGGGGACAGAGAAAGTGCCACTGGAAACCAGAGAGTAACTAGAAAGAGAGAGACAGAGAGACAATGTCCCCCCTTCCCCAAATAAATGAGGGTTATTCACCTGTAACCATAGTTCTAGGAGTGGTATATGGTACATATCCACACTTCTGGCAGTCTTCCGTTAAGAGCTGATTGCCAGACTGTACATCTCTCGGCTCCACCCTGTGACATCAGATCTTGCACGCTGGAAGCAGGGATTCATGTGCTATTTGCCAAGAGAGGTTTGATGGGTTCTGTGGATGTGAACCATATGCCACTCCTAAAAGTTCAGTTATGTAAGAACTTACCGTAACAGTAGATCTTCGAGAGAAGCTCTTGCAGCAGGCCACACTATTAGGACTTAGCCACAAGGCAGCAGGACCACATGGAAAACTTCTAGCCAGCAGTCTACCACGGGGGACTGCCCCCCGCTGTCAATCAACTAACGTCAGCATAGCCTATATAGGAGGGAAGTCCCCCACACCACCTCAGTTCTCCCTCCAGAGACCCCGTACGGGCAGCTGAAGGAGAACCAAGGAGGTTTCCTGAGAGCCAAAAGACAGGCAGAAGGCGGCCAACGGAGAAGGAACGGCAGGGGAAAGGAAAAAAGGGAAAGCAAGGCCTGCTGCAAGAGCTTCTCTCGAAGATCCACTATTATGGTAAATGCTTACGTAACTGTACTATCTTACTTTGAGGAAGGATCTTATGGCAGGCCACACCGGCAGAACTGAATCCCAAGCAGTACCGGCTATCACCAGGATAACTACACTGGGAGGAGGATAAGTCAGCAGTTAAGAGCTCATGAAAAAAGGCCCTGAAGAACTGGCAGGCCAAAACTGGCTCTACGCCTAGAAGTGATGTCCAGACTATAATGCTGGTAAGGGTGTGGACACAACTCCAGGTGGCAGCTGCACAGATGTCCGCAGCAAACACATTCCTGAAGCAAGTCGAAGAAGCCGCTACACCCCTGGTGGAATGGCCCCCCCCGACTACCCCAGGAAGGGACTTGTACTTGCAGTAGCAGTAAGCAATACAATTCGCTAACCACTTAGACAAACACTGTTTGGAAACAGGAGCACCCTCTTTCTTGGGGGCCAACGAAACGAACAACTGATCAGTTTTCCTCAAAGACTTGGTGCAGTTTGTGTAATACCGCAACATTCTGTGAACATCCAAAGTATGGAGTAAAGGCCTCCCCCTGATTAGAATACTCAGGAAAATAAACCAAAAGGCAGATGGATTTATTTAAAGTAAACTCCACCACCTTAAGTAAAAACTTTGGAGTAGTATGGAAAGACACCCTGTCTGTGAAAAACCAAATAAGACTCTTTACACTTCAGAGCCTGGAGCTCGGAAATCCGAACAGAAGTAACAGCAACTAAAAAGAGCACTTTCCATGACAGAAAGCACAGCTCGCAACTTCCGGCCAGTTTGAAGGGAGGGAAAGTGAGTTTCTCCAATATAAAGTTCAGGTCCAATGGAGGCATCAGGTCCCAAATTGGAGGTTTTGATTGCAAAATGCCCCACAGGAATGTGCAGGACATGTCAAGCTGGGCGACAGCTTAGCCCTCAATAGGAGCACAGTATGCACAAATGGTAGAAAGGTGCACCTTAAGGGATGAGTTCCCCAGGCCTGAATCTGAAAAGGAAAGGAGAAGCAACACCTGACTCACTGGGCAGGTGAATGGATCCAAATGGCAAGTGGCAGCCCAAATGGAGAAGCGCTTCCACTTCATAGCACAAGTGGCTCTGATGGACGGCTTTCTGGCCACCACCAGGATGTCAGTGACCCTAGAGGACACCCAAAGTGGGCAATAGCTAAGTCCACAGGAGCCACGCATGGAGATGCAAGAACTTGAGGTCCGGATGGATCAGGGTGCCCTGGTCCTGCGAGAGCAAGCCTGTGCACAGGGGCAAGGGCACCGGAGGTTCCACAGTGAGCTGTTGAAGCAGGGGTAACCAAACCTGGCGTGGACAGAAGGGAGCTATGAGAATCATCTCTGCTCCTTCAAACTGGAGTTTGAGCAGAACCCTCTGCAGGAGCGGGAAGGGAGGGAATACGTACAGAAACCTCCTCTTCCAAGAGATGGACAATGCGTCTCGCCAGAAACTCCAGGCCCAGGATCAAGCGAGCAAAAAAGTGGCAGTTTTATGTTGAGTGGGGATGCAAAGCAGTCCAACTCTGAACGGCCCCGCCTGTCTAACAGGTCCTCAACCACTGAGGTTAGAAGCTCCCACTCGTGAGCCCGTGACCTGCAGCAGCTGAGATTGTCTGCCAATACCTTTTTGGACACCTAAAACGTGAACATCCAAAAGATCCAGACTCTGCTTTATGGCCCAGAAACAGACTCTCATCGCCTCCTGACACATGGAGTAAGAATGCCCCCCCCCCCCGCGCTTGTTGATGTAGTACACCACACTCACGCTGTCAGTTTGCACAAGCAGCAGACTGTGAAAGAGATGAGTCTGAAAAGCTTGCAGGGTGTAAAGGGACCACCCGAATCTCCAGAACACTGATGTGGAGATCCTGCTCCACTGGTGACCAGGTACCCTGGGGCCTGGAGTTCAGTCAGTTGAGTGCCCCAGCCCAGGCTGGACCCATCTGTCGAAAGAACCTGTCAGGGGGGTGGGAGCTGAAAAAAGAATCTTGAAAGGAGGATGGCTGGGTCCAGCCACCACAACAGAGTCCTCCGGACCGAGTCGAACACCATGATCAACTGGTCTAGGTTGTTGGTACGCTGATCACACTGGACCCGTAATGTCCGCTGAGGGGCCTGCATGGAAGCCGGGCTGAGGGGACCTGGAAACTGCCACCACCACGTGGCCCAGAAGGCGAAGGAAGATGCTGACTGGGACCAGCCAACTGGAGGAAACCAGTTGGGCCTGCGCCATCAGTCGCTCCGCTCCGCTCTGTCCTCTGGCAGAAAGGCCTTGCCCTGTCTGGTGACCAGGACTGCCCCAATGTACTGGAGGTGCTGGGGAGGAGAGAGGCAGGACTTCAGCAAGTTTATGGTGACACCCAAGGCCTGGAAAAGACTGAAGGCTGATTCCAGGGTCTGAACCAAACATTCCCTGAAGGGGGCTACAAGCAGCCAGTTGTCCAGGTAGGGGAAGACGTAAAAGCCCTGCCTCCTCAATGCGGCAACCACCACTACCAGGCATTTGGTAAATACCTGGGAGCCAAGGAAAGGCCAAAAGGGAGGGCCGAAACTGATAATGGACTCCCTGAAAGAAAAAGTGGAAGAAGGGAGGTTGGGCATGAAAGACCTGGATAGGCAGGCAAGCATCTTCATGTCCAGAGAACACAGCCAGTCCCCCCTGGTGCAACAGGAATAACAGTCCCTGAAGGGGTGACCATCCTGAAGTGCTTTTGCTCTGTGTACAGATTTAGGTGACTCAGGTCCAGGATTGGCTGAAGATCCCCCGTCTTTTGGGGAACAAGGAAGAAGTGGGAGTAAACCCCCTTCTCCATTGAGCCGAACGAGCTGGCTCTATAGCTACTTTTTGAAGAAGAGCCTGAATTTCCTCCCAAACCAGAGACAGGTGTGCTGGAGGATAAAAAGCGTGCACAGGAGGATTTTCAGGTAGCCACTCTAGGAATTCCAGAGTGTGACCATGAACATACGAAATTTGCCAGCAGATAAAGGCCTAGAGGTCTATCAAGTCTGCTCGAATGTGCAGCTAGCACCCCTTATTCTGCAGCTGCCCCTCCCTTCCACCCTTCCCCTTCATTAACCCTCCCCCTTGTCCTGTCCCATCCTCTTTTGAAGCAGTCCACTGTTCTACAGCAAACCACTTCAGCAGGTAACACATTCCACCCAGCCACCACCCTCTCTGTAAAAAAGTGTCTCCTCATCTCCTCCTGAACCTTCCTCGCTCCAGTCTCATATCATGGCCCCTGGTGGTCCTCCCCTCCCATACTTTGAACAGCCCCTCTGTACCCGTCTTGTTTATTCCTTTCATGTATTTAAAGGTTTCAATCATGTCACCCCTGTCTCTCCTCTCCTCCAGTGAGTACATGTTCAACTCCTTCAACCTCCTCTCGTATGATAAGTCCCCCAGCCCCTTGATCATCTTTGTCACTCTGCGCTGCACCCCCTCCAGTAACTTAATGTCCCTCTTCAGATACGGACACCAATACTGCACGCAGTACTCCAGGTGTGGTCTAACTAATGACCTATACAGTGGCAGAATCACCTCCTCCCTCCTCGAGGATATACCCCTTGCAATACAACCCAGCATTTTGTTGGCCTTTGCAGCTGCCTTCCTACATTGTGCCGAGTTGTTCATTGACCCTGTAATGAGCACACCCAGATCCTTCTCCTCCTCTGTCTGGGCTAGCTGCACTCCCCCTAGCTGGTAACTCCTCCTTGGGTTCTTCATCCCAAAATGCAGCACCTTGCACTTTTTGGCATTAAAGCTCAGTTGCCAGGTGTCTGACCAGGCTTCAAGCTTTGCCACATCATCCTGCAACCCCTGCCATCCCCCTAGGTCATCCACCACCGCGCCTACCTTGGTATCATCAGCAAACAGACTGATCTTGCTCTTGATGTCCCATGATATGTCTGCAATGAATATCCCAAACAACACTGGTCCCAACACTGAGCCCTGTGGAACACCGCTCGTCACTGCCCTTGGGTGTTATGAGTTATTATGATCTAGAGCACCCAACTGTCTGCGGTCACTTCCCACCACCTGTCCAGGTGGAGGGAGAACCGATCCCTGACCACCTCCCTTGGATCCTTGGTCGGTGGGGGGGTCGGGCAAGGAGTCAGGAGGTGGGGGGGGGTAGAAAGGCCATAGCAGTTCAAGCTGGTCTGGGCAGCAGTGGCAGGGGCTGCTGTGGCCTTAAACTTCTGCAGACCCTTGGCAGGCTGGCCCAGAGTTTTCTTGTGGGACGGCCAATGAAAGGACTGACGTTAGCCTGCTCTAGGCTGGGTGTGATAGAGCAAATGGACCGACTTGAGGGCCTGCCCAGACTCCTGTAAAGTAGAATTGATGTCTTGGACATCACCTCCAAAAAAGGACTGCCCCACAGAGGGGGGGGGGGGGTGTCCAAAATACTAGCCTGCATGTTCCAGGCAAAACCATACACCGGGAGCCAAGAAAGGTGCTGGAGGCAGACCCCAGCAGTTGCTCCATGCCCGGAAGTAGACAGCGTCATAAGCCATCCAGAGGACATGCTTGCCAACATCTGAGCCAGACTTCAGAAGCTGGGCAAGCTGCGTCTTACTGGCATCTTCAAGCAGCTTCTGGACCAAATCTCTGGCTTGGTCCTAGAGGACATTCTGATATTGGACCATATGGGCAAAATCGTTGATGGCCCTAATAGCCAAAGTACAGTAGAAGAAGCAAAACACGATTGGCAATGTGATCCAGCTGCCTGGATTCCTGGTCTGGAGAGGAAGTACCGAGGTGCTTGGGCTTCTTAGTATGATCATGCACTGCATCAGTCACCACAGAATCTGCCTTAGGGTGGCTGCCCAGAAAGGGCTTGCCTGCTGGGGCATGGTAGATGCAGGGTAGAAGAGAGGAGGGCCCAGGTTGCCTTGGTGAAATCCTCGTATGAGTCAATCATAGGAGGCACCATCAAGGGGAGGGCATCCCGCTGCCAGAGGTAGATGGCCAAGCGGCATCTCTCTGGGTCCTGTTCCTCGGTCTCCCAGCCCATCACAGTCAATCAATCAATCTTCATTTAACCAGGTGAAACACCATTGAGTTAAACTCATTTACAAAGTGGACCTGGTCAGTGAAACAGAGCTGAAACATAGCAACAGAGATGATACAAAAATTTAAGGGTAAACAGTAACAATACAACACCAGTATACACAACTATAACATGATTTATGTGTGCAATACATTCATATATACACAGGGCATAAGTAACCAAGTCCAACTGAGAACATATACATTTCACTATGGTATAAAGTGCATCATCATAAGGAGAAAGGGCCACCCCGGTAGTGCTGAGGGTTGAGGCGCTGGACACCATACCGGCGACCCGGGTTCGGGAATGAGCCTGGGCCGCCGGGGGTCAGCAGGGGACAGGAAGGATCAAGCGTCCGGAGGACAGCTCTCCTTCCTCAGGGGATTCCAGGAACCATGCCCAGCACAGTAGTGACCTTTGGTGGAGACCAGAGGTACTGCGACGCTCAGGGTTTGTCTAAGGGTTGCAGAGCCACAACAGGACGTTCCCTGGCATCACTGCACGTCGGAACTCTGCCTGGGGGGGGCCGGGTGAGGGCAGAACAGAAAAACTGAGAAAATCCCTCTACCTTCTGATAGGTGATGGAGGGTCGAGGGGGTCAGTCCACCACGCCCAATGTCGGGCCCTTCCTCTCGCTCCTGTGTGCTCTCCACTGTCACCAGACTAGGCTGCAAGACAGAGCGCCAGGAGGAGTATATCTGGCGGTCCTACCTCGGGGGACTCAGAGCCGGGGAGCAGCGAGAGCAGCTGGAAGGAACGAGAGGGGGCTTCAGACGGGCGGGATCAGGACCAAGAGCCTGAGTGACCACTCCTGCAAGAGTTCAGGAACGTAGAGTGCAGAAAGTAAGTTTAAAAAAAAAAAGGTAAGGAGAAAGGGAAAGTAGCAGAGGAAAAAGAATATAGGTAGAACCCCAAAAGAGAAAAGGAAGAAGAAAAGAAAAAGAGAAGGAGAATTGAGGGGGTAGATTGAAGGGTCTTTTAAGGTTTATTAGAGAGTGGATGGACAGAGATGGTAAGAGGCATGCTAAGCACATGCAGCTAGAGAACTAGTAGAAAGCTAGGAGTCGCAGTTGCAGGAGTCCCTGACATGCTGTCCAAGTAATGTTTCGAAGGTTGCCAATTTAACAAAAGTGAAAAGACTTCAGGGGTTTTTGAAGGTTGTTCTATAAGGCTAGTAGGGCATGGCTTATGGATGATAACCCAAACTGCATTCTAAATCTAGGAATGTCGAGTGAGATGTAGTAGCGTCTCCTGAGAGAATAACTTCCAAGGGGTACTGGTTAAGAGGCTAGATGTGTATTGCGGGAGCTTCATAATTAGGGACCTATAAATACAAATTGGCACATTTTTAAATCTCCTGGTTTTTAAGGAAGGCCAGCCAAAAAAAAAAGCATGAAGGGATCAGTGGTGAGTCCTGCACAGAGCACCAGTAATGAATTTTAGCACCCTATTGAACAAGGTGTCAAGCTTGGCCAATGCTATGCTTGGGCCATGATTATACAGGAAGTCGGCATAGTCCAGGAAGGGGAGGAATGTGGATTGCGCTAATCTCAGTTTAGCTTCCTGGGATAAAAGGTGTTTGATTCTGAAGAACAGTCCGAATCATTGCTTTCACTTTTTAGCCAGTTCCTCTATGTGAACTGTATAGAGGAGTTTGTGATCAATCCAGAATCCTAAATACCTGAATTTGTCTACTATCTCAATTGGCTCCCCCAGGAGGGACGTTATTTGCTGCTGGGCTCCTGAAGAGGGAGAAGTGACCAAATTAAGTTTAGGGGAAAATATCATAGTTTTCATTTTCTTGGCATTCAGCAGGAGTTTGAGATTCAAGAGATTTTGCTGCAATAAAACGAATTCTTCCTGCAGTGCACTGCAGGCGAGTTCAAGGGAGGGTCTGGCAACACAGGGAACAGTATTATCAGCGAATAAGTGAACACTTGCTCGGTTGATACCCGCATTAATGTTGTTAATATATATTGCGAATAGTAACAGTCCTAGTATTGAACCCTGTGGTACAACTAAAAGAAGTGTTTTCAGTGGTGACAAGTCCCCTTGTTCCTTGATTTGCTATTGCCTACCTGTAAGGTAACATGTAAACCATTTGACAGCAGTGACATCTAGGCCAATACCTTGCAGTATGGTCAGCAGTAGGTCGTGGTCTAATGTGTCAAACACCTTACTTAGGTAGAGGAATAAGGCGCTCACATAAAGTTGAGAGTCAAGTGCCAAGTGCCAGTTGTTTGTTACCTTGGCTAAGGCAGATGTCGTTCTGTGTTTTTTTTTTTCTGAAACCAGAATGAATGGGGTTAAGCAAATCAAGAGAGTCTAAATAGTTTCTGATCTGCACATATACTAGTTTTTCGAGGAGTTTGGATAGGATGGGTAGGAGGGATATGGGTCTGTAATTATGGAGGTCACTGGGGTTGCAGGACTACATGCGCTATTTTCCACACGGTATGAAGTTCACTGTGTGCTAGGGACATGTTAAAAAGATGAGTAATGGGTGCAGACAACAAATAGTAACCCACTTTTAGGAACTATGGTTCTAATTTATTCGCTCCTGCACTTTTTCTCATGTCCAGACCCAGAAGGAGGTCTTTAACTTGCTTGAAAGTGACAGGGCTTAAGAAGAATTTTGCCTTGCAGGCAGGAGCCTTTATAGGGGAACATACAGAGATGAGGTTATTGATCTGGGAGAGAAGACTGCGAGCAGCGGATGTATCAAAGGCAAGTCCAACTGTAGTGAAGTGGTTATTTAGTAAGTCTAGTATGCGTTGTCTGTTTGAGGTACTAGTGTCACCAGCGCAAATCTTGGAAGGGAGACAGTTAGCCAGACGATGCCCTTCTACTTCACTCAATGTTTTCCAAAACGTATTGTAGTCGTTAATGGAGGAGGCTAGCTGTGATTGGAAATAATTGGCTTTTGCTGCCCTAATTAGTTTTGTACACAGATTCCTCAACATTCTAAATGCAACCCAGTCTGTTGGGTTCTTAGCTTTCGTGCCCTTTTCCAGAGGGCATCCCTGCTGAATGGATGTGACTCACTAACATCCATAAAGGATGGAGTTATCGGGGAGGACTTGAGACCTTCTTACCCTGGTCCTCCCCTCTGAAGACCTGCCCGGAGAGGAAGAAGACCCCGAAGATTCGGAGTCATCCTCTGTACCATTGCTGTCTGGGACTGGAGTTAGAGGCTGGTGATCGCCACTTCTAGAGCCTGAACCGACATCAGGTCATGCACCCAAAGATCCCAACGTCTGGGGTTCACTGGGACCAGCCCGGTCAGAATTCCTAGGCTGTGGGTCTTGTGGTGGGGGATGCCAGAGGCAGGTCCTGAGGAGCGGAGGTCTACTTTTGCATGAATGATCATCATGCTGTAAAGAGGGCATTGTAATCCAACTGGGGTGCTATGTTATCCAACGGTAGGACTGGAAGAGACGGTGGGTTGGGGAACATCGACTGAGGATCCGGCAACGGGTACCCAGGCGTTGCCCCACTTGGCACCGTGTAGCTATCCAGCAATGGGCCAACGGATGTCAGCTGCAGCACAGGCTGCGGCAATGGTGACGATGGTGCTGGGCCCAAAGATTGGGGTGGCGGCAGCCCAACAGACGTCCGCCTAGCACGGCCTAACAAAGGGTCTGCCGGCACTAGCCCCACAGTGGAAGGCGGCGCCTGGGGAGAAGACGACCCCAGGAAAGAGGCAGAGGCGACACCGGTGAGGAGACAGCAGTGGCCTGCCGCAGGAGTTGCCTGACTAGACTGGTAGTGCCCCAGGATGGGAGCCAATGAAGGCAGTGCCGGGGCTATTGGGTGACGGTACAAGAGCCACTGCTCTAATTACCAAGACCGGCCAAGCCACCTGGCTGAGAGCCCATGGAGGATAAGGGCCTGAGTGTCAGGGACTTGAGGGTGGGAGACCAAGTCCCATGCCCTGAAGAGCCACCACCCAAGACTGAGATGAGGGTGGGCGGCTGAGCGACTGGGAGCATGGAGGAAGAGAGGGCTGGTGAGGCAGGAGGAGCAGACTCCCCACAGGAAGATTGCCCTGTCACGGTCGATATGTGGGGTGACTGTGACTGAAAAGCTGATTGGGCCCGTTCCTGGCGTTTGTCCAGGTGTTTGTGCTTCCCGGACTTCTCTTTATGAGAAGAGGGCCCAGAGGACTGGGCCAGCAAGGACAAGGAGCTCCTGGCCTGCAGCTCCTTTTTCATGGTAACCAACTTCTGCTTTAAAAGATGGCGCTCCTGAGTATTTAAACGATGTCTCCGAGTGGCTTGGTTGAATTTCTGGCAGGCTTCGGTGTGTGACTGGGGCCTAGTAAGATCAGTTACACAAAGTGACAATCCTTTTCAGGAATCTGTTTGCCACAGGCAGACTTCATGCAGCGGTCGGAAGACTAGGCTGGTGGAGAAGACAAACTCATCAAAAAAAACAGAAAATTCAATGTTTTACAGATAGAAGAAACAAAAATAAAAAGCACGGTAAGCGCATAAAATGGCGATCGACTGTAGCTGCAAAGTCTGCCAAGCACAGAACTCAAAAGAAAAGACTAGAATGGCAATGTCCCCCTTGTGAGGTACGTAAAACGCACCACCATCTTTTGGAGGGCAAAAAGCGCTGACTCGGAGGGATCGCGGCTAGTTAATGCTAGGCACAAGCTAGTTACTGAGATCACCGGAGGAAAGTTGTAGTAGCCTAAAAGCCTCTTTCGTTGGAATAGTTTCTCTCCTGGCCCTCTTGACTGTAGATCTTGGCCGGGGAGTACTTAAAGAACATTTGGGTTGTTTTTTTTTTTTTTGTAACAGGTGGTTGATTGTTGCAGACTGGAGAACCAGTAGTAAATGCAGCACTATGGAGCAGATTTTCTCTGCTTTATTTTATTTTTGATCTTTCACTGATTATCAAAAAAAATAAAGTTTACTCTTTAAATAAGGAAAGCACACCACTAGTGAAATAAAACCCAAAACAGCTCACATGGTAGTGTTATCAATGTTCTTATTCAGTGTACAAATACAGCTTGAATGAATATGGAGGTGCCTACAAAACAGGGAAGTACAGGGCAATAGGCGGCTCAGTCTATAATAACTGTATACGACTGTCTCTCTTTTGCCACTTTGCACCTCTGTATTATGTCGCTACCTCAAATATTGTATTATTTTGTTCTTTTTATCCTGATGTACTCCCCCTTTCCCCAGGACACACCTGGAAACAAGAAATTATAGCTCAGTGTGCCTTTCCTGGTGAAACTTTTCAAATAAAAAAACAACAACCATGAGTGTCGTACAGCTCAAAACTGCCTGTGTACATTGTGACTCCCAGCGCTCTCCAAAATTTCAGATCAGCCGCGTGTCTCCAGCTGCGGGGGGGGCAAAGCAAAGCTAGTCAAAAATGTTGTCATTCAGACGAGGGACAGAGACTCAAAATGTGGGATACAGCATCAGACTGTAAAACATGGGCTAGTCCAAGGGATATGGAGTGTTGCAGCTGCAGGGCAGTGAGGAGGCTGAAGAGCTGTTGATAGAGTGGGGGGGTCTAGCCAGCTGCAGGGTGGGTTATCAGCTGTGGACAGGCTTGTTGGGGGGTGATCCTGGTGCAGCTCAGGGGTACAGACTGGTTTGGAGGTCTTACTAGTAGTCAACTATGGTTCAGAGGTTGGTCTAGTCGGGGTATTCTGACTGAGGGAGTGTTGTGGATGGTCTTTTGTGGAGGAAAGGTGGGTCTGGGAGCTTTAAGGGTGATCTACCAATCCGAAGAGTTGTTGACTGGTGAGAGAGTGAATAATCCAAGGACTGAAAGGGAGGTCCAGCTGCAGGGAGCGTGGGGGGTAGGGGCTAGCAGGGCTTCTTTGAGGATGGTCCAGTGAGGTTAGGTGGGGTGCTTGGATGTGCAGGTGATGGTCCAGAGATGGGTGTACAAGCTTCAGAGACAGTGTTCTGCTGAGGTAGGCTCATTTGAGGGCTTGATGGAGTGATTCAGCTGCAGGGTGTGAAATAGGGTTAGAAGCTGGTCCAGATGCAGGGAGGCTGGTTGGAGAGGGTTGGTATGTGGGTGTGACAGATTATCCTAGGGGTGTATCACCTGAAGGACAGGACTACAACAGTGCACCAGACAGTGTGTTGCAGGCGACAGGTGGGTGGTTGGTGGTTAAGCTGTTCCGTGAGCTGGATGGGTGTTATAAGTGCAGAGATGGTGGCTGACTGGAGTTCGGAGGGTGGTCCAGTTACACAGAGGTGGGGTGTTCTGGCTGCAGGAGTGTTGTCATGGGTGGACTTCTGTAGAGGAAAGGGAGGTCTGGGAGATTGAGGGGTTATCCAGCAATGGGGAGATGGACAGTCCAAGGGCTGAAAGGTCCAGCTGTGGGAGGAGGGGGGTTGGCAGGGCAGGGGGTCTAGTCTAGGGATTCTGTGAAGATGGTCCACTGGCTGGTAGGTAGGTAAGGCGGTTGGCTGTGGTGGTGGTGATGATGATCCAGGGCTGAGGGAATCGGCTACAGAGACAGTGGTCTGCTGATGGAGGCTTGTTTGGGGGAATGATCCAGCAGTAGGGTATTTTCTTGGCATAGGGTTGGAAGCTGGTCCTGATGCAGGGAGGCTGGTCGGGGAGCCGAGGGGAGGTATTGTTTCGCTTTAAGTAAGGGTGGTGGACTAGGTTCTTCTCTGTAAAGAGTGGCTGGCGGAAGGGGAGATGCAGATTTTGGATGGCAAAAAACACATCGCCTTCGGAGGTTGGCACCGCTAGGGCTATGGTACTGGTGGGTGTGACAGTGTGCATGTGAAGTTGGTGTGACAGAGTGTATGTGGTCAGGTGTGAGAGTGCATGGGGTTATGTGGTTGGTGGGTATGATACAGTGCATCTTGTAGGTGAGTGTGATAGTGTGCATGGGGGGAATGGGGTCAGTCAGTGGTTGAGGCAGCATGTATGGGTATGTGGGCATCGGTGTGTGTCACAGCATGCACGGAATAAGGTGTGACTGTAAGCGTGCATGTGTGTATGGGGTCATGAGGTGTGACAGCATGCTTTGAGGATACTGGGAGTATGATGCTGTGAGGTGCGACACACTGCAAACAGTATCGGGTCAGCAGGTGTTAGAGTGCATGTGTGTAGTGTTTGAATTCGTGACATAGTACAGGGAGGTAAGTAGGTGTGACAGCATACATGGGATCAGTGGCTATAACAGCGTGCATGGTGGTATGGCATCTGTTGGTGTGACATGCATAGGATATTGGATTTTCAGTGTGACAGTGCATAGGGCCATGGAGTCGTGAGATTTGACTGCTTGCATGGTGGTATTCGGTGACTGTGACATGGCATATAGAGATAATGGGTGTGACAGATTGTATGTGGTGGATGGTCCTGACAGTCTGAATGGGAGCATGAAGACAGTTAATGGACTTGGTAGTGTGCATTGGGATATGATTTAATAAGGTGTGCCAGAGAATATGGGGTCAGTGTGTGTCAGCATGCACAGGGGTATAAGGTTGTGAGAGCTTACATGAGTTACAGAAACACAGACATTGACAGCAGATAAGGACTGCGTGGCCCACCCAGTCTGTCAGTTTCTATACCTATCGGATAAGCTTCAGATCCTAGTTAACCAACAGCCTACATCTTCCTGCCACCCACCAGAATTGCCTTATGTCTGTTCCACGCATTCCTGAATTCCCCCACTGTTTTTCACCCCACGACCTCCTCAGGAAGGTCGTTCCATGCATCCACCTCTGTGAAAAAATACTTCCTCACACTGCCCTTGAGCCGTTCCCCCCGCCCCCCCATCTTCAGATTGTGCCCCCTTGTTCTTGCGCATCTCTTTTTCTGACAGATACTACCCTCCTGGACTTTGTTGATTCCCTTGAGGTACATGAAAGTTTCTATCATGTTCCCATCTCTCCCCTCGCCGAGGGGTTATTAAGTCTCTTTTAGTCTCTCTTCAGATGGCTTCTTGCAAGACCCTGCACCATTTTAGTTGCCCTCCTCTGCACTGCCTCCATCCTATCTATGTCCTTGCGGAGATGGGGTCTCCAGAACTGCACGCAGTACTCCAGATGAGGTCTCATCAACTGTCTGTAAAGAGAGATAACAACTTTGTTTTCTACTGCTGATGCCTCCCCCTATACATCCCAGTATCCCCTGAGCCATCCTTACTGCCTTCTCACATTGCTTGCTTACCGTTAGGTCATCTGATATGACTACCCCAGGTCCCTTTCCATTTTTTCGTGTAGTTAGTACCTACCCCCCATTGCGTATTGTTCCACTGGGATTTTGTTTCCCAGGTGCTTTACTTTGCACTTCTTTGCATTGAATCTAAGCTACCATACTTTTGACCATTGCTCCAACCTTGCCAAGTCCCTTCTCATCCTTTCCACCCCCCGGTGTATCAACTCTCTTGCAGATTTTTGTATAGTCTGCAAAGAGGCATACTCATAGTTATGAGGACTGTTGGGCCACCACAACACTTGCAGCAGGATACTGATCCACATTATCCAAGGCATTCAGGCATCCTGACCCTCCGCTCCACCTGCAGCTTTAGGGAAGCACCCTCCACTTATTACAGCATGCCCCCTTCAATGACATTGGAGGCATACTGAGGAGCACCACACACACACACCCCTCGAGGTCTAATTAGAGGACAGTCACCCTTCCCTGTGTCATTACTGAGTATAATCAGGACAGACTAGATTGATCTTTGGTCCCCATCTGCCGTCACTTTCTATGTTTCTATAATATAAAAATCAATATGGATACTAAACTATATACAAGTATAGGATTTGTCATTTATTATCTGTCATTCCACTGCTAATAAAACACATCTGCCTTGATCACGCATCTGAAAACTGATAATCACACACAACAGCAGCTCACTTAATGCAAAGCATAATGTTTTTATTACATCAAAAAAAGCTTAAGTCCAGCTTGCCATGGTAATGTTCTTTGCAATCAATTTTAGCCCTATTCTATAAAATGCATGAAAGCATTTTTTCCTAAAATAAAACAAGCATTTTATTACTCGCAACCCACTAAAAATGCATTGGCATGACAGCAATGAGCACAGCGCCACTGCATGTTTTGCCATACATAATGTAAGCCCGCAGCTCAAGCGTGCTTGCTCTAAGCATCACACTGGGGGCGTTGCCATTCTAGTCTTTTTTTCAAGTTCTGTGGATACAGAACTCAAAAGAAAGACCAGAATGGCAACACCCCCTTCAGAGGTACGTAAAGCGTGCTGCCATCTTTTGAGGGCAAAATCACATTGCTTCCGGGGGCTGCAGCTGCATAACACTGGGTACGAGCAATGCCGGGGAACGCTGTCTTGCTCTTTAAGCATATTTCATCCACATACTTGCTCTCCTGGCCCTCTTGAATTTCACACCAGGGTCAGGGAGCACTTACAGAACCAAAGCTAGAGTTCAGTGCAGCTCAAAGCCGCATGTAAATTCTACTTCCCAGTCCTCACCCATAGAATTAGATTTTTTTTTTTTTATGGCAGATAAGGACTGCTTGGCCCACCTAGTCTGCCCAGTTCCCCTACCTCATGGATAAGCTGCAGATCCTAGTTAACCAATAGCATACTTCCTCCTACCCCCCCACAAGAATTGCCTTATGTCTGTCCCATGCATTCTTGAATCCCCCGTTTTTGACCCCACGACCTCCTCAGGAAGGCCGTTCCATGCGTCCACCACCCTCTCTGTGAAAAAATACTTCCCCATGTTGCCCCTGAGCCATCCCTGAGAGATTTGGCTTGTGGGAGGACTATATAAGCTGGGTCCATCTATTGAATGCAGAACAATAAGCCAGACTCTTGGTGAATGAGGGCCTGTTGGAGGAATTCCACTTACACAAAGGCACGTGGCAGGGGTGTCCCCTATCCCCTCTCCTATCTGCCCTAGCAACTGTGCCACTGGCAATTAAGATTAGTAACATAGTGGAGATACAAGGGGTTGGGATTCACCAGGATAAGCAGCTTAAGATAACTATATGCTGATTTATTATTGTTCATCACTAACCCCAATACCTTGATGCCAGCCCTACTGCAAGTAATTGCTCTGTTTGCAGGCTATAAACTTAATCTGCATGTCAGAATTCATGACACTAGAATTAGTTGCAAGGGGGGGATGTAACGCAGATTACTTGGGGTCTTTGACCAGTAAAAGCCTCCCTCACATATCTAGGTATTAAAGTGGGGCGGTATACAGGGGGTTATACGCCCTGAATTATAGGCCCCTATTTGATACCATTCTGGCTGAATTACAGCGATGGCAGTCTCTACCAATCTCCTGGGTGGAGCGCATAAATTTATTAAAAATGAATGTCCTTCTCCAGATTGTTGTATGTGATGCAAATTTCACCCGACCCATGGGTCGCAAATGTTTACCCATGGGTCCCACTAAGAGGGATAGTAAAAAAACTGGAGAGAGGTTTCTCCACCTTTATTTGGCAGAGCAAAACATCCAGGAGGAGTTTGCAGTGGCTGAAGAGTGTGGTGGAACAGGGAGGAATGGGGTTCTCCAACTTAAAAGGATACTATGTGACTGTACAACAACAGTATGTACTGTATAAAACTGGGTTAACAGGGGCGAGGCAGCCAGATGGTTGAATTTGGAGGAGGAGGGATCACAGTACAGGCTGGCAGTATACCTGATGCTCGACAGGAAACAGGGCTATGGGGCACTGGGGGGCAGTGATCCTATGGTTACACATACTTTAGATGAATGGAGGAAATCAAGCAAAGATGGAAGGCAAAATTAGACAGCCCCTTCCTTATGCCTATGGCAGAGAATCCAGACTTCCTTCCTGGGCTGGAGGACAGAGGTTTTAAGACATGGGAGGAAAAGGGGGTGAAATGCCTCGGGGACCTCCACACGAGAGATAGTATTCAACCGTTTGTAAAATTACGGAGTACGTTCGAGATCCCATCCACACATTACTACAGATACCTGCAAGAGCAGGCCTTTAGTAGAAGTTTGGAGCATGGCCCGGTGGAGGCCTCACCCTTATATGTACTAAAACAATCTACTTTTCAGGCTCTATTATCGTCCAAGGGAGTCATTGCTAAGGTCACAAGACATGACAGAATTAAGCAGATGGACCCTTCTCCTAAGGTTAAAGGGCAGGGAAAACAGCTCTGGGTAGGGCTATCTCGGACAAGACATGGTGGGACATTTTGTACCTACATATGAGATTACTCCTTGTATTAAATCTAAAGAGTCCCAATATAAATTCATACATCGCCTATTTTGCCTACCAAACATAGTTAAGTTTAACCCAGCAGTCTCGCATATGTGTGGGAGACGTAATGTAGCAATCGACACATATATGCACTACTTCTGGGAATGTACACAGCTGCAGTCATACTGGGCAGCAGTGATGTGGGGGCTCACCAAAATACTAGAAAGCCAGTTTCCTGCACACCGATGTCCATGCTATTTAGAATGGAAGACAGGGGGGAGGAGGGTTGGGTACCTCACCCTTGATAGTTGCAAGCGATGCCGACTTGGGCCCAACAGTGCATCAAAATACTTGGGTGTCACATGTGACCCCCACAGTGGCATAATGGCAGACCCTAACCCTACAGGGGCATGGGGTCATAATAGCATAAGACAAAACCGCACATAGCAAGACTGTGCTGCTACAAACAACATGCAGCAAGACCCGTAAATACTTTATTTTAAGGCAGGGCTTTGCCCCCCACACACCCCAAAACTATAATAACCAATTCCAAGGGGGTGTGGACAGGAGGGAAGAACTAAATAGTATTAAAAAAGCCACCACAGGGTCGTGGTGTCTAGCCACTCCACCATGGAAGCGGCTCAATCAAGATCCCAACCAGCAGTGGTCACATACACTTCCTTCTTCCGAGTGAGCGACAGGGTAATGATACTTTCTTATCGCTATAATTCCCATGTAGCTATAAAGCCATTCGTGCTCTTCACAGCGTGGTCTTGCTGTGCATGGTATTGTCCATGCTATTCTCACCAGGTACCTCCTATCAGCACTAGCTTTGGAAAGGTTGACCTATACCATAAGCAGCAAGAAGAACTTTTTGCTAAGTGTTGGGGCACATTCATTGGCTCCCTCCCAGCTGCAGAAGCACTAATCTCACAGGAAGGTTAGGTATGAAACATTCAGAACGCAGTTCACAGCTTCACTTGATGAAACAATAAGGACTAAAACAATGTAGTTTAACTAAGTCTCTTTATTATGAATCTTTGGAATGGTGGGAATGCACTGCAAATCTGTAATCCACTTATTGTCATTTTTTTCTTTGTTTACATTAAATGTCTTAATTCCTTGGCTAGAAATATTTTTTTTTCTCTAGTGCATTGCCAATCATGAAATACTAATGGATATGCAATTAATATAAGGTAATGTGCAGTCATCATTTGTTAGGTTTTTTTTTTTGTTTTTTTTTAGGTTTTGTTATAGTGTGTGCATTACGGTTTTCACATCGTCTGACAACCTAATTTTATATCCTATGTATTAATCTGTCATGTAATGTGGTTAGGTGAAACTTTAATAAAAATATTATACAGATAAAAAAAAAAAAAAAAAAACAGTTGCTCAAACCAAATAAACATACCACGGACCCTGCTTCATATCGCCCAATTTCAATTTTAAATGTTGATTATAAACTCTATATGGGTATTTGGGCCTCAAGATTATAAACTCTCCTTCCCACAATTATTCACCCAGATCAGGCCGGATTTATTAAACAACGAAGCACATCTGAGAATATACGACGAACCCTGCTACTAATGGAAAATATCCATACCAGGCAGATACCTACAGCTTTCTTAAGTTTAGATGCCAAAAAGGCTATTGACAGAGTGTCATGGGAGTTTCTCTGGCACACTCTTAAAAACTTTGCCTTCCCTGATTCCTCCTTATCCTGGCTCAACACAATATACTCACAACCCAAAGCGTATATTCACCTAAATGGAGCTACAATACCCCATATATCTTTACAACAGGGCACAAGACAGGGTTGCCCACTTTCTCATTACTTATTTGCCCTTTACATGGAACTCTTGGCCTTGGCCATAAGACAAGACCCTGGGATAGAAGGAATCCCTGTAGGCCAAGAGATCTACACCATTTCCTTATTTGCAGATGACATCTTATCATCAGTCCTTTCCCCCGAATTGTCAATACCCAGAATCTGGGAAATTAGAAAAATATGAACGAATAGCTAATTTTAAACTAAATACATCAAAAACGGAGGCCATGCTGTTGTACTTTATCCCATCACAAACCCTTAAAAGATCTTTACCCTTTAAGTGGAGATCCACTAAGTTTAAGTATCTAGGTATTAATATACCTTCCAAACTGGAACATCTAGAACTAGTAAATTACAAATCAATCTCTCTTCAAATTTAAGATATATATATATTCAGTATAGCGTAGTGGTTTAAGGCTCTGAACTATAAATCTGGTGATATCCAGCAGACCAGACCTGGGTTTGAATCCCACAGCTTCCACTTGCATACTGTGCGACTCTGAGCAAGTCACTTAACTTTCCTCTGCTCCCAGGTTGCTCCTGTAAAAAAGCTTTCAGCTTAGTGTGCTACTCCTGGTTAAACAACTAAAAAAAAAAGATGATCTAATAAGATGGGGCAATCTAAAATTAACCTTCTTCCAAAGAATAGAAACCATCTGGATGAATATTTTACCTCGCCTATTATATTTATTTCAAAACATCCCAGTCTTTCCAGCTGACTTTTATTTTAAATCCTGGAACAAATTAATTTCAACATTTACCTGGAGAGGTCAAAGGCCAAGACTACCTCAAACTTTATTGTTTTATCCCCGAGTCAGGAGGGAGCTAATCTCCCTGATTTAAAAAAATATGCAACTGCAGCCTTCCTAAAAAAACATTTTCTATGACTTACTCTTGGTTATTCTTCTAGGTGGAAGGAAACAGAGTTTGCAATAAATGACCTCTACAATAGAGAAAAAAAATTGCCTTTTCCTCTCCTGACTACTCCCCATCCTTGACTTATTTTTCAAAATTCTCAGCAAAGATCTTAAGAATTTGGAGAAATCTTACAAATAAGAAACCCTTTAAACAATGTTTTTTCTTTTTCACCCTAATTTAGAGAGATCAGGAGTTCTATCCGTCCCGGCTAGATACTACATTTAAGATCTGGCATAGATTAGGCCTGAGTTACTACCACCAAATGATTAATACTTCAGGAGTCTCCCCTTTCTCAGATTTACAAAGTAAATATTCTCTTCCAAATGCTGACCAATACCGCTACAGTGCCTTCAGAAAGTATTCACCCCCCGTGGATTTTGTCACATTTTGTTGTGTTACTACCAGAATTTTTAATGCATTGAAATTATTTTTTCCCCCTTGATTCACACAGCATACTCAATAATTTAAAGGAGCAAAAATATTTTTTATTGTGTAACACAAATTTATGAAACATTAAAAACTAAAATATCTTGTTTACTTAAATATTCAACCCCCGAGTCAATACTTTGTAGGAGCACCTTTGGCAGCAATTACAGCTTTGAGTCTTCTTGGGTATGTCTATCAGCTTTTCACATCTGGATTTGGGGATTTTCGCCCATTCTTCCTTGCAGATTAGCTCAAGCTCTGTCAAGTTGGATGGGGAGCATTGGCGAACCGCAATCTTTAAGGCTTTCCACAGATTCTCAATGGGATTCAAGTCTAGGCTTTGGCTGGGCCACTCAAGGACATTCACCTTCTTGTTCTGAAGCCACTCCAGTGTTGCTTTGACTGTATGTTTGGGGTCGTTGTCCTGTTGGAAAGTAAATCTTTGCCCCGGTCCAAGGTCTACTGCAGACTGATGCAGGTTCTTCTCAAGGATGTGCCTGTATTTGGCTCCATTCATTGTTCCCTCTATCCTCACAAGTGCCCCAGTCCCTGCCGCTAAAAAAAGCATCCCCATAACATGATGCTGCCACCACCATGCTTCATGGTAGGGATGGTGTTACACGGGTGACGAGCTGTGTTCGGTTTGCACTTTCCATTCAGGCGTAAGAGTTCAATTTTTGTTTCATCAGACCAGAGAATCTTTTGCCACATGGTCTCAGAGTCTGCCTTCTTGCAAACTCCAGGCATGCTATTATGTGGCCTTTTCTCAGGAGTGGCTTCCATCTAGCCACTCTCCCATAGAGGCTACATCTGTGAAGTGCTGCAGAGATTGTTGTCCTCTGGACAGGTTCTCCCATCTCAGCCATGGAACTCAGTAGTTCTTCAGGGTGGTCATTGGGTTCTTGGTCACTTCCCTGACCAAGGTCCTTCTTGCCCGGTTGCTCAGTTTGGGAGGACGGCCTGCTCTAGGAAGAGTCTGGGTGGTTCCGTAATTTTCCATTTCCTAATGATGGACTTGACTGTGTTCCTGGGTACTTTCAACACCCTAAAAATGTTTTTATACCCCTCCCCAGATCTATGCTTCCTCACAATTCTATCACAGAGTTCTACTGACAGCTCCTTGGTCTTCATGGTAGAGTTTCTGCTCTGACATGCACTGTCAACAGTGGGACCTTATATAGACAGGTGCATTTCCTCTGAAATCATGTCAACCATTTGAACTGACCACAGGTGGACTCCATTCAAGTTTTAGAGTGATCTCACAAGGAAATTGGATGCACCCAAGCTCAATTTGGAGTATCATAGCAAAGGGGGTGAATACTTACCAAATCAAGACATTTCAGGTTTTTATTTTAAATTACATGCACAAAAAATTCCAGAAGTTTCATTCCACTTTGACATTAGAGAGTAATTTGCGTAGCTACATGACAAAAAAATTCCATATAAATGTATTTTAATTTGAGTTTGCAACATCACAAAATGTGACAAAATCCAAGGGGGGTGGCCGGCCCGGTGGCGCTGAGTGCTGAGGCGCTAGACGCCACACCTCGCGCTGCGCCGGCGACCCGGGTTCGGGAACGGACTCGGGTGGCCGGGGTCGGCAGGGGAGGAGGATCGAGCGTCCCAATGGATGTCTCCTCAGGGTGGGAACCAAGAACGCCTGCTGCTTCATCACCCTCGTGCTGGTGGAAGCACCGACAATAGGGGATGGAGGCGTGCTCCATCTAACGGAGTCGAGGGGGACGCCGCCGACGCATGAGTGCTCTGGCGCAAGGCCAGCAACGCCATCACTCGGGACGTCACGCCTGCCGCTCGCGCCCCAGAGGGTAGGGGACGAAGGGGAGAAAACGGAAAATCCCTCCAGCAGCCCTAGATGAAGGCCGCCCTAAGTCCACCCGGACCACCTACAGGACAGACCCCACTGTGCAAGGAGAGGAGGTTGGGCACTCTAGGGGCAGATCCCTAAGGTGGGCAAGGGAGACATGAGCGAACGGAAGGAGGGGGCCCCGGAGATAGGAAGGAGGATAAAGAAAGAAAGTAAAAAAAAAAAAATCCAAGGGGGGTGAATACTTTCAGAAGGCACTGTATATACAAGTAAGGAACTATATACTACGACAGAGGGACTTTCCCACTTGCTCTTCCAGTCCCCTGCCTGTCTTGTGAATTTTGCTTACGGATACTCTAGCAGGTAACCCTTGGGGAACCTCATAGGTCACATACACAGAATATTGCAAGATAACTTGGGAGATTCAACTGTCTCGATATTAGAGGCCTGAAATAAAGATTTACAACTCGAAATCCCTCTCTTACTGTGGCAAGAATCAACCTTAAAAGCAATTAAAATATCATCGGGTATATGAAGGGAATTCGTTTGGAAGTTTCAGACCCAATATTTCCGCTTCCTGGCAATACTGGCAAAATACCTTCCAGCCTTATATTGCAGATGCTGGAGAAACTGTCATTGTCCACTAGCCGACCTGGGTCATATTTTTTGGTATTGCCCAGCCTTAATGCCTTTTTGGATCACACTTCAAGAAGAACTGGAGCATTGTCTTGGGGAAACAATTAAACTGACAATTGAAATAGTAATGCTATCTATTTTCCCTCCCCACAGACCGAATTGGGCTAATACCCTGCTCCTTCTCTTCCTTTTGGCAGCAAAAAAACCCATTACCTGTAAATGGATGACTCCACATATACCCACAATTTTGGATTGGCATAACCTAGTTAAAGACGTCTATAGATTAAAATATAGGACAGCCAAAATCCACAATAAACAAGAGACCCTACTTAGGAAATGGCAGAGATGGATATTATATTCTTCTCAAAAGGATCCGTCCTTTGTTCCTTAGATCCTATAGGACAGATTAGGCTCAACTAGTATAGAAATGACCATAGCCTCCCCCTATGATCTCAAAGATATTTTGCTCTTCTATCAAGGGCTGGGGAGCTAGGGAGGGTTTCTTCCCCCCTCGGACCCACCCACTTTAGATGAGCACTGGATGGAGGGAGGTCCACCACTTGCCAATAATGAGGTTAGATAAAAAAGAAGCTTCTGAGGCCTGCTGAACAACAAGAGTGTGTGTATTAATAAGAACTTATTTACAGTAATGTATAGCTGATATGTCTAAATATCTTTTGAGTATTATATACTAAGAATATACAATGACTAATGTCCAAATGTACTTAAGTGTATAAATGCTGCCTCAACTAATAAAAAAGGAAAAAAAAACAGTTATAACTGCAGTGCTGACAGGCAAGCACAGTTGTGTGTGTTGGAATTTATAGGAAATGGTTACATAACAGGTTTAACACCAGCAGTGTACACTAAAGCGTTATAAAGTTAATGCATAGTATGGATGCACTGAACGGGTTTAATTCACTAAATTGGTTTGAAAAACTGTTCTAGACAGTTCTATAGCGTGAACAGTGCCATGCAATATTCTTCATACAGGATGTCACATACCTAGTGGCGTTGTCGACAATCAGCTGAGATTCTGCTCTGTGGTTTGTTTTCAGTTCCACAGCCCATCTGGTATCCTTAAGACTAGCAAATAAATCAGCCAATGTGTTACCAGGCTCAATGCTAGGCAGTTGTCTCACATCACCTGGAGAAGACAGTTTACACGTTATCTCAATCAAAATACTTTATGAAGAGTGCATATTCTTTGGACAATGAGATTGAAAAAAAAATGGGTCTAAAGCTAAAAACAGACAGCCCGTGAATGTGATGCATTTCATCCCAAAGCAGAAATCTGCCTTTGTCTAGGAAACTGGAAAGATAAATAGATTGGCAACGGGCTAACAAAGCCTTCACCTCTAGCTCATGACTTCTTGCAAAACCAAGTCAGTCACTCATGACCAAAACAATTATCAACTACAACTGCCATGCAGTGACGTATGTGAAAGGAGCTATGGTGTCCTCAGTCCAGTTTCTAGACGACAGGCATTCATATCACAAACCACAATCACAACTAGCACTACAGTAACTGGTAAACATAGTGGCAGTTTCACATGAGAGGCAGAGGACTGAAAGGATATGGCCTGCCCTTTCACCCACAAATGAAGGTCCCTCTATGACAGGTGGGCACACTGGCAGAATAGTGTTGGTGAAAAGTAGTTACGTAGGAACTTACCGTAACAGCAAATCTTCGAGGGAATCTCTTTCAGCAGGTCACACCTATAGAACTTAGCTGTCAGGTGCTAGGATCCCATGGAAGCCTTTTTCTGTAGCTATCTACTAGGGTTCACCCACACTAACGTCACACACCATATAAAGCTGTAGGCTGCCCTGTTTCCTCCTCAGTTTGTTCCCACCGGAGACCGTTCATGTCCAGCCTACATTAGGGGAACCCAGGAGAGAGAAAGGGTGCCTACACCTCTATAAGACAGAAGCACCAAAGAAAAATAACCAGTCTGGAACAGAATGAATCCCCAAAGGGGGATGGCAGGTGGGACGGCATGACCTGCTGAAAGAAATTCCTTAGAAGATCTACTGTTACAGTAAGTTGTTACGTAATTGTACTATCTTCATCGGGGATAGCACTTTCAGCAGGTCACACCTACTGAAAAAGCCCCAGGTAGTGACATCAGAAAAGACCAAACAGGAGGCAGGATAAAAGAACCTCAAGAGAGGAGACCCCGAAGCACTACTGGGCCAAAACATGCCCACCTGTGAGAAGCAATTTCCATACTGTAATGCTTAGTAAAAGTGTGGACAGCACTTCCAGTGGTGGCAGCACACATGTCAGCAGCAGAGACATTCCTGAAACACGCAGCTGAACAGACCTCTGGTGGAATGGCCCTTGACAGCCCTAGGAAGCTCCTTAACATATTTCCTATAACAAAAAAGTAATACAGTTGGCCAACCATTTGAACAAGCACTGTTTAGAAACTGGGGAACTCACTTTCCCTGGAGTAAAAGAAACAAACAGTAGTTTGGATTTTCTGCAGTCCTTGGTGCGATGTGTGTAGTAACGCAACATTCTATGCTATAATGGGAAAGGGTGCTGACTTCCAGGTGGCAACCATGCAGATCTACTGGACAGGCATGTCCTTGGAAGCAGCCACTGAGGCAGCAACATGTCTGGTGGAATGAGCCCTAAGCCCTACAGGAGTCTCCCTACCAGCCATCCTATAGCAGAGGACTGATGAAGAATGTTATCCGCCTACCAACTGCACCCTTTGCTGCCGGTTTGCCGAGTGCGGATTCACGGTATGTTACAAACAGCTGACACGCATCACCCAAAACTTCAGCCATGTGCTCTAATAAGACAGCCCTCTCTACAGGTCCAGACAATGAAGCCTGCGGTTTGCTTCGGAAGGTGGGTTGCTAAAATATACCAGAAGTTTTTAATTTTATTTATTTGTCTTGGATAACAACTTTTGAGCCAACAGCTTGTTTACAAAGGTTCCACATCAATAGAGAGAGTCATACAAAGTTTCAGATAAAACAGAAGTGCATGGTTACAGAAGAAAATCCATAAATTGGCTAGAATATTAGTTACATAATAACACAGTTAATTACTGGAGGTAAACAAAAGCAGTCCAGGGTAAACAGTATGGTGAGATTCAAGTAGGAGGTAGAGGTGGAGGGGAAGGACTATAAGCAGCCAAGTGCGGCTTTGTAAGTGGGAAGAGGTGAAGAGCAGAGAGACATCAGGGTGGAGTGTATTGGAAAGCACAGACAAGGATTGGTAGTGTGCAGCCAGAATATGGCTTTGTTAGGAGGAGTTTGTAAGGGACAGGGAGACAGTAGGAGGGACTTGGAGGTGGGGGGAGGGAGGAAGAAAATAGTTTTATACGGGATACTTCCGATCGGCGCAATGCATCGGCCCGACCATCAATATCAACCCTGGTAGCCCGACATCAGGATTTTGCCCCATAGAGTGAGACTTTAAGTATGGGGGCAGAGGTGGGGGGTGCTGGGGCAAGACCCCCGAATCACTCCCTGGAGGCAAAATCCCGACGTCGGTTAACCGTGTTTCAGGCGCCCGGGCTGATGCATTTCGGCCGACCATACTATATCCTTTTATACATAGAGGTATGGCCAAAGGGAAGGCAGGGGAGACTGATATGAGAGGATTTGGCTTCTCAGAACTTCGGGTGGGGGTGCAGGACGAACTTGTCCCTGTGGAAGACCAGATGAGGACACTCCACCAAGAGTGCACGGAGTTCACGGATCCTTCTAGCTAATGTAATAGCCACCATGTAGGCCATCTTCCTTGACTGGTGTCGCATCTCACACCTGTGAACAGGCTCATATGGCTTGCACATCAGCACTGCCAGCACCAGCACCAGGTCCCGTGGTGGTGGTGGTGGTTCACGCACAGGAAGGGACAGGTGGTCAAGGCCTTTGAAAAAGTGCCTGACCACCTTCTCCTGGGCCACCTTTGGAATACCAGCCAGCATCCAGTATGCTGAGATGGCTGCCAGGTGCACCTTAGGGTTGTCCCTCACGGTCCCAAATAAGAGGGATCAAAGGTACTCAAGGATACTAGCTACAGGGCAGGCAAGGGGATCAAGCTCCTTGCCCTGACAACAAATGGAAAATCTATTCCATTTAAAGGTGTAGCATCGGGGAGACAACTCTTTTCAGGAGGCCTCTTCAATGTGGAGAAAGGGTGCCAAAGGACCCAAAGCCTGAAATTCTAGCCACTAACAAGACTGTGAGGCGCAGAAACTGAATGTCTAGGTGTAGGTCCATCCCGTTGTCTGTTCAGCAGATCTATATGGAGAGGTAACTGCCACAGAACACTGCTGCGGAGGCTGAGAAGATCTGGGTACTAGAATGCTGTGGCCACTCTGAAGTAATCAGGATTATCTGCACCATGCCCTTCAGGGCCCTTGACCACGACCCTGTGGATTAAGGGGAAGGGAGCAAAGGCATACATGAGGCCTGGGGCACAGGGCATCATGAAAACATCCCCCAGTAGTGTCCCTGACTGTGTAGGGCAGGCACAAAACAGTCTCAGTTTGGCATTCTCCCAGGAGGCAAAACAGATTTACCAGAGGGGTTCCCTACTAGAACAGGTGGTTTACCACCTTCTGATGTAGGGTCCACTTGTGCAACATCTCTCCCAGCTGGCTGATCCAATTGGCCTAGGCACTGGGACCACTAATGGCCAAACTCCCACTGCAGGTGGTGCATCTGCCAGGGGGCCCAACAGACCATGCTGGTGAAGGATGCCACTTACCTCACAGCTGGAGGAAATCCTGTGCCGGGCATAAGAGAAAAACCTGAAGTGATTGAGTAAAGGAGGCAAGATCCAGAGCCCAGTCCACAGGGAAGCTAACCTTAGCCAGCAGGGAGTCTAGTTCTACCCTGATGAATGGGATCAACTGTGAGGGGATCAGTTTGGACTTTGCTGAGTTAGCCAGCAGGCCCAAGTCTATGCAGGCATGGAAGACCAGAGCCCTGGACCGCTAAACGGCCTTCTTAGACGGCACGGCTATGAACCAGTCATACTGGCAGGGATATGACGAGACACCCCTGCACTGCAGGAAGGCTGCAATCACTGCAATGCATTTCATGAAGACCCTGGGTGCAAATGAGGCTAAAGACCATGACCTGGAACTGACAGAGAACCCTTTCTGCATGGAACCGAAGGTACTAGCAGTGGGATGAATGGACTGGGATGTGGAAGAATGTATCCTGGAGATCCAGGGAGTAGAACCACATGCCCTGTTTCAGGGTTGGAATTATCAGATACAGGATATCCATCCTGAACTTGTGCTTCCACATAAACTAGATGAGATCGTGCAGATTCAGTAAGGGGCACCAGCCACCTGTCCATTTCTGGACACGTGTAATAGTCTTTTGCTTAGAGTTGAGCAATGTCCTCATTCAGGATACAGAGGACTCCCGAGGAATGTGGGGATGGTAAAGCGGAAGAGCCTCGAAATGAAAAGGCAGCCTCTGCCTACAACCTCTAGCACCCACTTGTCTGTGGTAATGATGGGCCAACGTGGTTTGAAGTGGTGATGCCGAAACCCCACAGGAAACTGGGTCAGGGACTGGACAGGGCAGGAGGAGGACACCCCTTCAACCCATTACTTGGCAGCTTTGGATAGGACACTGGAAGCAGGGGCTGGAGGGGTCATTTCCCTGACACCCACCCATTTTTGGTTCCTGTTTGGAACTTAGCCTTGGGATGCCAGGCTTGGTATTGCTCCTGCTAGGGCTGCTGCTGAGGTTGTTGTGGCTGAAAGAAAAAAATATTCACCTTAGTAATTATGTTTCTTCTATTGGAGTCTTGCTGTATTCTGACAAGTGCAGTTAGCCCCAGCCTTTAAACTGCCCCGGAGAACAAAGGGTTAAACTTTCTATGCAGAGCATAGAATGCTGAGCTCGAGCTCGGTTGATGTCTCTGTCTGTTTCCCTTTGAAATCTAACCGTCAGATTCTTACAAGCAAAACCCTAATAGCTATTCTATTTGGAAATTGTAAACGTTTTTAATAGCCAACTGGCAACAAAAGGTTTTGGATCCCCAAAAGAAGACTCAAGTCAGGAAACCCAAAACTCAAAACCCAAACCAAACAAGAATAGTAATAAAACAACACCCAAACAAAAGAAGAGGTTGTAAAAGGAGCACCCCTGAGGTGCAACACTGTATCTGCCCACCCACTTCCCAAAACCAGGTTCTGAGAGGGGAGGCTGGGAGGGAGGTCAGAATACAGCAAGACTTCAATGGAAGAAACATAATTACTAAGGTGAGTAATTTTTTCTTCAAATAACTTGAAGTCTTGCTGTATTCTGACAAGTGTAGACTACCAAGCAGTACCTCCATGGAGGAGGGACAGAACCTACATTGGGAATAGGCTCTGAAGTACTGTTGTGCCAAACCGAGCATCACTCCTAGCCTGGATATCCAGAGTAATGCTTGGTAAAGGTATGGATGTTTTCCAGGTGGTTGCTTAGCAAATTTCTAAGAGAGGGATATCCCTGGCAGCAGCCAGGATAGCAGCTGTACCTCTTGTAGAGTGAGCCCTCAGGCCTGAGGGAGGAATCTTTCCCAGTTTTTCATAGCAGAATTGTATACAAGACACAATCCACCTGGCAATAGTTCTCTTGGTGGCAGGTTTGCCCTTTCCCACTTCTCCATAAGTGAGGAACAACTGGAGGAAGTCAAACCTGTGACCCTTGGTACGCTCTATGTAGTAGCTAAGCACTCAACATCTAAACTGTGTAGCCTCCTCTCTCCTGAGAAAGAATGGTTAGTGAAGAAAACATGGACAGACACAGACTGATTCAAATGGAAGTCTGAAACCACTTTGGGCAAGAACCTTCTATTTGTTCTAAGGACCACTTTATCCCTGTGAAAGGAGATAAAATCACGTTCCACTGACAGGGTCTGCAATCCACTGATACGCCTGGCAGAGGTAATGGCTACCAAGAACACAGTTTTCCAAGTCAAGTACTTAAGCTCTGCTGAGGACATAGGCTCAAAAGGAGGTTGCATAAGCTAAGCTATGCAGACATTCAAATCCCAGGCAGGAGCAGGGTCTCTAAAAGGAGGATTGGTGTGAAGCAATCCTTTAAAAAATTTACAGAACACAGGATGAGATGATAGTGAGGAAGACTTTCCCACTGACAAAAAAGCAGAAACAGCTGACAAGTGTACCTTGAGAGTAGCTGGTCTGAGGCCTAGGCCATTAAGATGGACCATATAATCCAGAACCGCAAGCAATTCAGCAGTATCTGGGGAAATATGCTTCTTGGAACACCAAATGCAGAATCTCTTCCATTTGGAGTTATAAGTCTTTCTGGTGGAGGGCTTTCGAGCAGCTTTGAGAATATCCAGAACCCCCTGAGAAAGATGCAAATCTGCAAACTCTAACTCTTCAAGAGCCATGCCTTGAGATTAAAAGACTGAAGACTGGGGTACCAAATCCTCCCCTGAGAGGATGTTAACAGGTTGTAATTCCTGGGGAGAGACAGGGGAAGATGGACTGCTAGGGACAACAACAGGGGGTACCACGGCTGTCTGGCCCAATCTGGAGCAATCAGAATAAGGTTGAGACCTTATCTTGACAAAAACTTTGAACAGGAGTGGGAAGGGAGGGAAGGCATACAGAAATTTCCTTTCCCAATTCAGAATCAGAGCATCCAGGGGGACTGAGCCCAAGACTGGGGGTATGCAACAAAAGAGAGGAAGTTGGTGGTTGTCTGGGGCTGCAAAGAGTTCTATCTCTGGAGTGCCCCACCTCAAAAAAATTACAACACCTGAGGGTCCAGAGACCATTTGTGATGGTCCTGAGAGATCCTGCTCAGTGCATCTGAAGCACATTGTCCTTCCCTGGAAGGTGAACTGCTATCAGAGAGGTTTTCAGGGAATAAGCCAGGGACCACAATTTCATGGCTTCCGTGCACAAGGCCGTGGACAGAGTGTCTCCCTGCTTGTTGATGTACCACATGGTGGTGGTGGTGTCTGTTCTGACCTGAACCATCTCGTTCTGCACTGACTGAGTGAAAACCTTCGGGGCCAGAAAAACTGCCCTGAGTTCTAGGAGATTGATATGGAGAAGGGATTGGGGACCACAGTCCCTGGGCAGTGAGGGCCCCCCAAATGGGCTCCCCAGCCCAGAAGAGAAGCATCTGTGGTAAGGACCACTGAATGAGACTGGGTGGCAAATGGGACCCCTTGTCTTACTGTAAATTGTCCTGATCCTGCCACCATTGAAGGGCCTGGATCAAGGTCAAAGTCACTGAGATCAGTTTGGTAAGGGGATCCTTCCTCTGAGACCAAAAAGCCCTCAGACGGAACTGAATATCCCTCATCTGTAATCTTGTCCCTTGGACCACTGCTGTTGAAGCTGCCATGTGTCCCAAGAGCTGGAGGAAATGCCTTGCTGGTCGAGATACCTGAAGGGTGAAGGAAGAGGCTAGTTCTATAAGAATCCTTGCCCTTTCCAGGGGAAGAAAGGCTCTTTCTCGGACTGTGTCCAGTTCTGCCCCTATAAAGGTAAGAAGCTGGACTGGTTCGAGAACTGACTTGGGAAGGTTGAGAAGAAATCCTAGAGAAGTGAGCACTTGCTGGGTCACTTGCAGGTGAGACTTGACTTGGTCTGGAGACTAGCCCACTATTAGTCAATCATCCAGATATGGAAAAATGGAAATCTTTTGCCTTCCTAGAAAGGCAACTACTACTGCCAGGCAGTTTGTGAAAACCCTTGGGGCTGAGGTTAGGCCAAAGGGCACTACTCTGAACTGATAGTGGCCTGAGGGCAACTCGAACCTGAGGTACTTTCTGTGGGAGCACCTGATGGGAATGTGAAAGTAGGCATCTTTGAGGTCTACCAGGCAGGCTAGTCAGTCCCCTGGCCTTAGAGAGGGAAGGATTATTCCCAGAGTTACCATCTTGAACTTTGGTTTTAGAAGATGTTTGTTCAGGTATCTTAGGTCTAGGATAAGTCTCCACTCCCCTGTCTTTTTTGGGATAAGGAAGTACCTGGAGTACAGTCCTTTGCCCCAGTGTAGGGTGAGTACTCTCTCTATGGCTCTTAAGGCCAGCAGAGATGAAACCTCTGCCTCTAGGGCAAGGGTTTCCGAGAGATCTGCAGGTGGAAAAGACCTGGCTCTCATCTATGGAAATTTTCTGAAGCTGAGAACCAGTCCCTGGCTTACTACTTCCAGGACCCACTTGTCTGATGTAATAGACATCCAGTCCTGGACAAAGTAAGCCAGCCTGCCCCCTACTGGAATAGGAGAGTCGACCAGGGCAGGCCCATCAGGGTGTCTGCTTGGCAGGGGCCTTAGGCGAGGAGTAGATGCAGCCCTGCTCATCCCCCTTCTGCCTCTCCCTCTAAAGAACCCCCTCTATAAAAGGGAGAAGAGGCCTGTGCTTGGTAAAAAGGCCTATGAAAAGGCCTGCCCCTGCCCCTAGACTGCTGCCTCTGAGGAGCTGCCTGCCTCTCCTTGGCCTGAGCACTCCTGTAGGTGGTCCTGTATTCATCCCTTTTCTTCATGTAATTCTCTGTCTGCTCCCCAAACACAGAATTACCCACTACAGAAAAATCCACAGCCTTAGCCTGGGTATCCTGTGAGAGGCTAGTACATCTGAGCCAAGCCATTCTCTGAAGAGCCACAGATGTAGCCATGACTCTTGAAACATCATTGGAGTCCACAGCAGCATGAAACTGAACTTTAGATGTCTTAAATCCATCTGCAGCCACCGCCTCCAGCTCCTTGGCTAGCTGGAGGGGAGGCGTGTTTAGCCAGTGCCTGTAAAATGTCCCACCTGGACTTCTGGTACCTGGCTGTATAGGCCATATAATTCGCCTGTCTGAGTCCCAAGGAAGATGCCATGTACAACTTTTTTGCCATGGCATCAATCTTCCTGGAGTCTTTGTCTGGGGGGTGTGAAGCCAAGGGAATGCTTGCCTTATCACAGGCAGCAGCCTGCACAACCCCTACATGGCTGCATTGCTGATATAAAAACTCCGTATCTGAGCCTGAGAGTGTATACCTCTTGTCCATTCTTCTGTTCACAGGAAGTATAGAATTAGGAGACTTCAGAATTTTTTTGTGTCTGTTCCCCAAAAGATTTGTGTAGGAATAGACAGTCTCCTGGACTCTGGGATGTCCATCATTTCTACAAAATCAGGCTCCTCCTGATCCTCCATTGCCTCTTCCATAGGAAGCTGGAGGGTCTCAACCACCTTTCTGTAGAACATGAAGTGGGAAGGGGACTCAGAAAGACTAGGAGGGGATACACCTGAAGGTCTGTCTGGGGAGATGTCTGGTTCCACAGGCACATCTAAACTTCCACCATCATCATCTTCAAAACGCCCCTTCCTCCTCAAACTCCGGTTCATAAAATTCTTCAGGGTTATAGTCGTGAACCGGAGGAACCGACCAAACCAAGCCCCTGCCAAAAGGTGCCGAATCGGTCGGAACAGGGGGAAGCGATTCCACAATCCGAATCGCTCTGGTTATTTCTTCGACGGTCGGAACATGGACTTCTGGATTCGAACCGGACGATTTTTCTTCGCGCTTTCTTTTAGTTGGAACCAACCCCTCAGGATCGGCTCTCCCTTTGCCTGAAGAAGCACTGCCCTGGTCAGAGGGCACTCCTTCTGGTTTGGTCGGAACCGAACCGGGCTGGCAATCCGGGTCAGCGGACTTCACTGCCTCCTTTTCCCTCAGTCTACCCAATCACTTTTGAAGGGTAGATTTGGGAAAATGTTTGCAAATTTGGCAGTCTGAATCGAGGTGTTCAAACCCCAGACAATAAACACAGGTGGTGTGGGGATCAGGCTTGACAAAGACCTCCCCACACTCACTGCAGTGTTGAAACCCAGTGGGCCCGTTTTTTTCCTTGGGTTTCTCAGACATGGCCAACCTAACCAAACTTACTTTTTTTTTGGCAACCGCCAGGCAAGACTCCTTTATCGGTTCCTGACCATGTCACGGGTCTTGGAAAAAAGGGGATAAACACATTTTTTTTTTTTTAGAACCGATAAGGACCGGTAACCACACACTAAAGTTAACACAAGAATTTAAACAAATGATCGGTTCAGCTGAACCGATCGATGCTGTTTACAAGTTCCACACAGGATATACAGTACAAAACCTATCTAGTACTCACGGTACCACAAACAGAGACTGAACCGACTATGCGGAATAATTTTTCGGTTAGAAACAGATGAAAAACTGACACTTCAACCGACTTTCGAACCAAGCTGCAGGAGAAATCTCCGGAGCGACTGTTCAGTGAGGCGGAGTAAAGAATCTGATGGTTAGGTTTCAAAGGGAAACAGAGACATCAACCTAGCTCGAGCTCAGCACTCTATACTCTGCATAGAAAGTTTAACCCTTTGTTCTCCGGGGCAGTTTAAAGGCTGGGGCTAACTGCACTTGTCAGAATACAGCAAGACTTCAAGTTGTTTGAAGCGCCGGAATGGAAAGGCTTCTTTTTAGGTTTCTGGGCATTAGGTCCCTTTAGGATGAAGCCACTGAGTACTGGGTGGTGCTGGACTTCTTAATCCTGGAGAGATGTCTTACCACCCCCATGGTTAAAGAGGTCAGTGCTCAAGAAGGGAACTTGGCCAGGTTGTGCTGACCGTCCACTACGAAGGTGAACAGTCTCACCCAGGACCTGCAACACATCATGACAGCTGCTACGATGGCACAGGCACAATAATCACCCATGTCTAAGACTGTCTTGAAGCAGATGTTTAGCCAGTGTGTGGCCTTGCTCCTTCACCAACATCACCAACAGATGCTTGTCAGCAGGAAGGTGAGGGAGGACTTCAACACTCCTGTGACAGAGTAGAATAGGACCCTGTCCCAGTTGTTATGGAGAAATTGTTTAAATGCAAGGATCATTCCTTTTCTGTCTCTTCTCTGTCTGGTTGCGCAACCACAATTTCCTGTGAAGACTTTGGACTTGATCAACCCAACAGTCTCGCAATTCTTTGCCTCCCTCTCTGTCTCTCAGTCCTCTCTTGCTGTCTACTTTTCCCTCCCTTGCATATCCGCTAATATAAAAATATATGCAAATCAATGTGTGCAAATGTAACTGATGTTGGGATCTCTTTTGTTTAGAAAATAAACTGTGTTACTGTTGAAATGTATATATTTATAATTTGAGCATTTTGCAAAAGCTGTGCAAAAGGGGCCTCAGCAAGCACACTGTGTTCCAGCAGCTCCTGCCTAATATTTACAAAAACAGGATGATTGCTAAGAGTGGGGGTTGAAAGGACTTACAAAGGAGCTAAGCTGCAACTGCTGAAGAAGAAAAAGGGACACAGAGACTCAGGTAAAACTGTTTTTTTCTCCTTTGTACATAGTTTTACTGAACAAGTTTATTTTTTATGTTACTACTACTGTAAATTAATTCTACAACTGCTCCTGGTTTTCCTATGCTTCCCGACCTGTGCCTCGATGATGACTCCCATCAGGGAGTGACCAAAGCTGGCCATTACTACGGTGCAACTCACCTGGCAGAGACCAAGGGAAGCAGCAGCATAAACCTTTGTGGCTGTGTAGTCCAGCTTTTTAGACTCCTTGTTGGGGGGGGGGGGGCTTATCCACATTCCCTTGTTCCCCAAACTTCCAGAAGGTCAAGTCCAAAACCAGTCCCTCGGCTGAGGGATGGTCACAGAACCCCAAAAGAGACCCCATACTTGCGTGCAGAAGGTGCTGGGCAAGCTGCTGGATGTTGCCAAAGCTCCAGGGCCAGTCCAAAAATGGCTCAACCTTGGAAAAGGCAACCCCAGGGAGTCATCTTTTTCCAAAATGTCAATGGAGAAGTTATTTAGTCCTGCTTTAGACTGACTCCAATGACTCATGGATGCCCTCTGAGATCAGAGGACAGCTCCAAATAACACCGGCCCATGGTCAATGGAGAGGTCCTCGACTGAAGCACGGTCAAAGGTGTGAGTCCTTGAGAACAACATGAATGACTCATCAGAGTTGTCTGAGGACTCTTCAAAAATAGCCTGCAGCTGTTTGACACCTCCGACCATCATGGAGTTTTCTAACTGGGCGATTTCCATCGAAAAGCCAACCTGCCAAGCTGGCAGCAGCACAGGAGACCTTGGTTGGGGCTCCAATTAAAGACTGCAATGGAGGCCACTCCAACCGGAAGAGTGGAGAGGAAGATGCCGGGGACATATGCTAAGGTGGGCTGGTGCAGGCATCATTGGAGGCCAGCTTAAGTCCAGGGGTAGAGCCCTATCCTGCTGCGCAATGGTCCATTTCTGCCAGAGAAGTACCTTATAGCGTCGCCACATCCTGTGGTGCCTCTCCACACCTGAGGAGGTCGAGGAATGTCGACAGTGGCATCTCCCAAATAAGCAAGTTCAAGAACACAAGCAGAGCCTCAATCAAGACCTCAACCTCAACCCGAAGGCCAACATCAAGGAGAAGTCACCAGAGTGTTGCAGTAAACCACATGCCGAGGTGCAATGAGAAACACCAGCTTCTGCTGCACAAACACCAGTGGAGGCAGGTCTTGAGTGGAGCCAGTCGGAGACACCAACTGGTCCATGTCTTCCTAGGAGAGGACTGGGGGAACTGAGGTCTTGGAGATTGTCTCCTCAATGTCCTCCGACAAACTGGTCAACATAGTCCAGAAAGATCTCAACAGCCTGATCGGCCAGTGTCAAGGTCAACAAGCCCAACGGCAGCATCATGACGCTGTCAACCAATTCCTTGACCAGGTGAAGCGTGACCGGAGCTGAATACTCAACATGCGTCAGGCAGTTGGGGGAGTCGAGGGAACAGGAAGACTGCAGTCTCTCCCAATGCAACACACAAACGCAAGCAGTGCTTGTGTGTTTTACCGTTTTGGACAGGGCACTCCCATTACACCTGAAGGCATGACAACTCACAAAAGTCTTCCAAGAAAGACACTCTGATGCTAGCCCCAGCCAGGAGCATGTCCAAGGCCAATGATATGCTGCTGTGGCTGCTGCCGACACTTCTTTCATGGCTGTAAGCTGAGCAGCGGAGACCAACTTGTGACCCTTTGGCTGGAGCTTCAGATCCCTGTTGGCTGGCTGGCCAGCCAAGAAAAAGCCTGGTCATGCAATCTTCCAACCATGAGGAAAGCATCACCTGACATAGGCCACAGTCAGAGACATCATCTGCAGCCCTAAGCAGTTGAGGCAAGATGTGTGAAGTCAGAGCTTGGCTATCGCATATCTTCTCAATTTTCTTGTCCATAGCGATACATTTTGAAGACACAGCAAGAATCTTTTTATGGCATTTTGTAACAACAGACATTTCTTTGACCTCCCCTCCTACTAAGACCACTCTCCTTCCCTCCTCATGATTTTGGCTCCTACCTGCAAACTGAAACTGCTTGTGTTGCTCGCTTGGGAGGCCACTGCACTGTCACATTTTTTTCAAGCACCATGGACTGAATCTAGCTTTTGTGTTTTGTGTACATTGCCCAGTGAGCTTACTTTATGGTCCCATTTATTGTAGCACTGTATACATGCTTTTTCATTTTTCTGTTTATTTTCACTTTTTAATTTATTACTGCAAACTTTTTTTTATGGCAGATGTAATTTTATATTCTGTACTACCCTTTCCTCTCTCCTGGGTCATGCCTGGAAATGAGCTTCGGCATTGCCAATTCTTTTAAAATATAAACACCATAAGTAAAAACCTTATGATGGGTATGGACACACTTTTTGTCAAGGCCAGACCCAGCATATTCATGAATTTTGCCTCCTCTATGTTCACTTCTGATTCAGTGGTGCAGTAGAACCAACTGAGCACTACTGGCCTATCTCTTTCCTCTGCTCCCTGGCTAAAGTATAGGAATGTCTGTTCTATAACCAGGTCCTTGACTACCTGGAGCAGAGGCACCTGCTGACTGATAGGAACATGGTTTCAGGCAGCAACATGGTACTGATACTGCCCTTGTCAAACTGGCCACTGAGAGCCTGGGTGCCATGGATAAAGGCCTACTCGCTGGTGCAGTCTTCACTAACCTAACTAAAGTTTTTGATCTGGTCAGTCATAGCCTCCTGCTATCGAAATTAAAGAACCCTGGTCTTGATGCGCTTTCTCTCTACTGGTTTTCCAATGACCTCACTGACAGATCTCAGCTGGTGAGATGAAAGGGCCATCTCTCCATGAATAAACTGACCACTGATGGTGTCCCTCAGGGTTCTATCTTAGGGCCCCTACTATTTTTGTTGATTGTAAATTATATGCCAGGGAACTGTGGGGATGTGAACATGTTACTATATGTGGATGATGCAGTGCTTTGTAGGAGTTCCAGGGACCTCAGCTGCCTTAATGCCCAGATTCAATCGGACGTCCTTAAGTAAGATTACTGGTTTAAGATTTAATAAGCTGATCCTTGATGCAAAAAAAAAAAAAAGGCTATGTTGTTTGGGCCCAGGAACTTGGGTCTGGCTAGGCAACACCTGCTTGCTCTCACTACCTCTACAGGAACACCTACTGAAGTAGCTGAATCCACCAAGTACCTAGGGGTCTACTTGGAAAAGGAAGAGAGAGCACACGGAATATGCAACACTTACCCACTACAAGAAAATTGGTTTGCTCTACCAACTTGGCAATTTTATTACAAAAGAATCAAGGTCTAAAATTGCCACTGATGCTACTTCCCCTCCTGCAATATGGTGTCCCTGTCTTGCAGTCCCTTCGGTGCTCTGATCTCTATAAACTCAAAGTTCTGTACAACAAAATTGGGCACTATGCCACAGGTGCTCCAACCAGAAAACATCATTGTAATGTACTTCGTTCACTGTAGTGGCCAACACTTGAGGGTTGGCTTGAGTACAATCTGCTCTGTCTGACCTACAGACTTGTAAAGGGTTACTCCCTGCCCCCTAGCCTGCGAGACACTCTAAATCTCAAGACCCCGAGTAGGGTCTTGCGATCCACCAGCAATCCTCTACTGGAAACACCTAAAATCAGAACCCGTTTGGGAAAGAAGTCCTTCGCCTTTGCAGCCCCAACCATTTGGAATTCACTACCCACTGTCGTACTGAACTCTCCAACCTTTGGGGGTTTAAAAAGGGGCTTAAAGATATATTACAAGAACAGAGCCTCTGTGTCTGAAACTGGTGACCTTCACATTGTATGATTCTGCTCCCTTATTTAGGAATCTCATTTGCACCTTGCGCTTGCACTTTTGTGTGATCCAAGATTGTTATCAACTCTTGTCACATGTTGAATGTATGTATCTGACCAACTGTGTAATCTTACATCTATTGTATAGCAACCCTGTTTTATCCGATTTGTCATGACTATGTATTCTGTCCATTTATTATTTCACCCAGTTTGCACATCTGTAATTAATTCTGGGTCACCCCCCTGAAAAAGGGACAGCTTTGTCTAAGTGGGTCTACCCAGTTTACAAAATTAGTAAAAAATAAAATAATAAGCATATCAGCCATTTGCCTAAACAAATGCACCATACTGGCCTACGTGAAATGAGTTGTGATGGTCTGCGTCCAGTTTCCAGTGGGTAGGTGTCCACGTGGCAAAACCACCAACACAAATCTGGCACAAACTAGCACCCTTGTTGGCAGTTTCATATGAGAGGCTAAAAAACGAATAGGCATGGAGTCTGAACTATGCTCTCATCTACATGGTGGTCCCTCCATGGTGGGGGCTGAGGCACACTGGTAGGGCAGTGTGTGGGAAGCTTGTATTGTGATCGCCCATGCTGCATCTGTCATGTGGATAAATAGAGGAATTCAGGTTCCAGTGCTGTTAACTCGGCACCTTTCGTGAGCACTGAATTTACATACAGAAAGAAAAGGAAAAGGGCAGCACACGATAACAGTTCTCGTTCACCCTGGGTGAGAAACCAAGGTCTTTTGAAGACTTCAGCTCCTCCTCTATCTCATCAAATATCTCTGACAGGGGACTAAGAGGAAGACTGGAATCAAGTTTTTCAAAACTCTGCACAGTTTTGAAAAACTGCCACGTTTGTTTACTGTCCTCCAAGGAGGGCATGTTTTTCTCTGTACCAGTTTGTCTATTTGCTTTTCATGCAGAGGAACATCAAAGTATTTTTTCATTTGTTTCCTTTCCAACTGCAAATGTCTGACAGAGTGTTCCCAGCTGGGAGCCCTGTGCTCATTACTGGAAGATGGCTTAGCAGTTTCTTGTCTCCTTGAGTGCCACAGAACAATGTTCTTTTACAGAGTGCCTTGCAGCTTTTAAGCCACCTTGGGTGTTAAGAGGCCACTGCAGAGAAAAACAGCCATCTGAAGCAGCATACTTCTACTGTCAGAGGCATTTTTCTCCATATTTTTATATATAGTCTATTTTGCAGGAAAGCACTCTTGAAATCTGTTGTGGAAGCAGGTGCAAACAAAGAGTGACATTTAGTTACCCTTTTGTTCTTTGTTTCAGGGCAGAAAACTTTCAAAATTGTGATCAGGGCCCAAACCATCAAAGCAAAAGTTGTGTCCCTCTGCTTCATGTTTAGATCTTGTAAAAACAGTTTTCTTTTTAGGCCTTCCAGTCCTGCCAATTTGACAGGAAGCAAAAAAGAATAGGTTACTTACCTGTAACTGTAGATCTTACTTCAAGAGTCAGATCTTGCAGCAGGTAACACATACATGACTGTCGGCAAATGGCAGGATCCCATGCAAAATTTCTAGCTAGCAATCTGTAGCGGGGACCGCCCCTGATGTCACGTATGGTATGAAGGGTGGGCAGTCCCCAGCATGTCCTAGTTCTTTCCCGCCGTTGACCGACGCTAGCTGCTCCAATGACTGCCTCTCGCGTTAGTTCGAATCGCCATCTTTGTCGTATGACTTTGTTGAGATTTCTTTATTTTTTCGTTTACAGTTTCGCTTTTCAGTGACAAGATTCTGAATGTTGTCTTCCCCCGACACCTTCTTCTAAGGGGCACCTATCCAAGTGTGTCTGTGGGAAACAGATCCTGTCCAAAGACGGTCATTCAGCCTGTCTGCTGTGCCTGTGCCCAGACCACGACACCCAGAATTGCCTGCACTGCCAGAAATCTAACAGCTGGACACGGATCCAACACCAGAAGACACTTCAGGCCTATCTCACAGAGCAACACTTGACCGCCATGGAGCAGGACTCCTCTTCCGAAAAAGGCTCTTCCCACCATAAAAAATCCACAGGAAAGCATAAAGAGAAGAGGAAAAAGAGGTAAAAGAGGTCCCCTTCGAGATCGAGATCCTCAGGCTCCCACTCTGCCTCCAGCAGTAGTTCATACTCTGCTTCACAGACAGCCCGTTCTCTTTCCAGGCTCATTGTGGTCAAGCCCCCTGTCCTGGTTCAGGCATCAGGGCAGAGGATCCGGGTCTGCAGGCCCTACTCTCCAGCCTTTAAAAATCAGGTCGCTGGACCTTCCATCAGTCCACACTGACACCAGTAAGCATTCGTCAGTACCTTCCTGGTTGGCCTCTGTCTCTGGTGCAGACTCCCGGGATAGGCGTAAGACCTCAGGGCACTCCAGTAGATCGGCTTCTCAGCCACCCAAGCATTCCAAACTATCCACAGATAAACACAAACCGTTGTCCAACAAAGGTAAGTCGTCTAAGCACGCATCAAATCAGCACAGAGAGCAACCTACCGATGACCAGCACCGACGTCAGCCTACAGACGTCGCAACCATGCCTGTCCAAAACACCAGCACCGCCAATACAGGCACCCTCGTCCATGGTTTCACCCCCCGCCACCGGTGGACAACAGGTCAGGCCCTACAGATGGACGTCAGACCCCCAAGCAGATGCCAGATACCAGCGCTGGGTCACCTAACGCTGCCCCGATGTCACATCCAATTTGCCCACCATCACCAGGCTATGGCACTACGCTAGACAAAGGCGCCAACTACGCTCACGCATTCAATGGATTCAGATCCCAAACTGAACATGTCACAGGTTAAGGATCTCTTCGGCTTCCTGCGAGAGACCATTTGTTCTGATCTTCTCCCACCCAAGCCGCAAACAGTGGTAACTACCAACCCGAATGCTGGGGCTCCCTCTGAGGCTCCTACCCCACCTCCGGTTCCTGCCAAAGTCCCTATCCACCCTCCAGATAAGAACACTGGCAAAGAGCCCTTCCATCTGATGAAGATAAGGCGAAGGCTCCTCGCAAAAATCGTCAGAGGTCATGATCATGGAGCTCCAGTTTATCCAGTTCTCCTGATCATCACAGACACAAACACCACCACTGATCCCATTCCTCCTCTTCCACTGACTCTTATGAGTCTTCAGAAACTTCATACTCAGATTCATCTATCAAAGACTCATCTCCTCTGGATCAGAGGGACACACCAACATCCCAGCCTGATGACCCCTCTTTCATGGAGGTCATGTGGCACATTCAAACAAACACAGGGAGGGAAACAGAGGACTTGGACCCAGAGAAGCTTTGACTGGCAAAGTATTTATGCCAGAAGGACCCTAAGCTGGTGGTTATACCACCATTAGTGGACACCTTCACGGATGTCACTAAGGCAGCCTGGAAGTGTCCTTGCACGTCTGCTGGCAACCCTAAGAAGGCAGCCTGCCTCTATAGGGCCCCCAAGGAGCAGACCTTCTTGGCATAACATCCACTAGCTGACTCAGTGGTGATTTCGGCAGCTCATGACAGATCTCAGAGGCCAAAACACCTTAGCACACAACCACCAGACAAGCAATCCAAATAATTAGACTCCATGGGGTGTAAAATATATTCGACAGCCACTTGCAGCATTTAAAGCTTGAACTTCTTAACACACATGGTTCAGTTCCGGAACTCCCTCTGGGAACAAGTGATGGACACAGTTAAAGACATTCCTGAGTGTCCGCGGAAGGCAGAATTAGTTAAACTTCTGCAGACTGGTTCAGCCGTGGGGACTCATGTCTCCAGTCAGTATACAACTCAGCGGACACTGCTGCAAAGGCGGCTGCAACAGGTGTATGCTTGCGCAGATACTCCCGGCTCTGGGTCCACGCAGGATGTGCAATCCTACCTGCTAGATGCACCCTTTCAAGGTTCGGTCCTCTTTGAGGATGACTCAGAGAGGATCATAACCAGACTACAGGACTCTGGTAAAGCAGTTTGGACAGCACAATCTATGTACCGTCCGAAACAACGGCCACTTCATAAACCTCATTTTCAAGGCCATGGGGGACAACAGCCACAGTCTCGCTTTCAGCATCAGCAAGGAGAATGTAGCTGCAGAGGCCCCCACAGAGGTTCTGCAGGGCCCAGCTCCCGCTCAGCAAAGTCAGCCCAAGCCACTCTCCCTCTCCCATCTACAGCCTGACTTCCTGTTGGACCCACTTCCTCCTGTAACCCTGGTAGGGAAGGTAGTCGGAGGCCACTTTTCACTTTATGCCAAAGCTTGACAAGAGGATAACCTCCTATTAGTGGGTCCATCAACTCGCAGACAACGGACACTCAACAGAGTTTATCCAGCTTCCACCGGACAGGTCACCCCCCCCCCCCATCTAGTTACTCACCGGTGCATGCGGGCCTGATTCGAACAGAAACTCAAGCCCTACTTCTAAAAAACACCATAAAACCAGTTCCCCTAGCTCAGCGGGGCACAGGCTTCTACTTGCACTTCTTTCTAGTGCCAGAAAAGACGGGTGACCTGAAACCTATTCTGGACCTCAGCGAACTCAATCAATTTGTAGAGTACAAGAGGCTTCAGATGGTCACACTACGGGAGCCTTCTCCCCATGATAAACTGAGGGGACTGGCTAACATCACTGGACATGCAGGATGCCTACCTCCACATTCTAGCGGCAAAGCCTCACAGGAGGTTTCTCAGATTCCTCTTCCTAGGAAGGCATTATCAATTCTGTGCGCTACCTTCTGGCCTGTCATCGGCCCCAAGGGTTCTCACCAAGTGCCTTACAGTGGTAGCAGTGGCCCTCCGAAGAAGAGGTCACTATATGTCTTCCCTTATTTGGGCGACTGGCTCCTAACTGTATCATCCAAATGACATCTTCAAAGGTCTATTCAGGACACCTGTTCTCTCTTCGGAGAACTAGGTATCATGATCAACGTCCCAAAATCCAGCCTGACACCAAACCAAAACCTACAGTTCATTGGGGTTGTTCTAGATACTACTTGAGGGAGGACCTTTTTGCCTCAGGACAGAGCTCTTCTGCTCCAAGCCTTAGCTTGTCACGTCTCTTCTGCCTCAGCAGTACCAGCCAGGACCCTGTTATGACTGCTAGGTCATTTGGCAACATCCATTATCACATTTCCCCTAGCGAGGTTGCACATAAGGATGATTCAGTGGACATTATGTGTCCAATGGGACCAGAGATGGGATGACTTGGACCAACCAGTTTCCATTACAAATCCAGTTCATCAGGCACTCCAGTGGTGGATGTGGTGGATGACATCCCCTTCCCTGCAGGAGGGGATGCCCTTTCAAAATGCAGTGCCGGACCAAGTCCTGACATCTGATGCTTCAGGCACATGATGGGAGCACACCTCAGTGTTCACAGAACTCAGGGTTCCTGGTCTGCGAACAAGGAGACACTCCACATAAACATCCTGGAGATTAGGGCAGTTCTCTATGCCCTGCAGGCCTCAAGCTCCCTACTACATCCAGGACATCTTGTACAAACAGACAATATGTCGGTGGTGTTCTACCTCAACAAACAGGGAGGTAAACACTCCTACCCCCTTTGCTGGGAAGCAATGAGGGTGTGGAATTGGGCCATTTTCCACCAAATAGAGGTCTCTGCAGTCCACGTCCCAGGGATCTAGAATACTCTGGCTGACGCTCTCAGTCACACTCAGTCCAGAGCACACAAATGGAGTCTCCTTCACTCAGTCATAGACGATCTGTTCGACAGATGGGGCAAGTCAGAACTGGATATCTTTTTGCCTTCCCTATCAATGCAAAACTGCTCAGTTTTTACTCCCTAGATCCAGGGTCTTGTGTTTTCTGGCAAGACATGTCCCTCTCCTGGAAGAGGAGATTCCTCTACACCTTCCCACCCTTTCTGCTCCTTCAAAAGGTCCTTCTCAAGTTGCAAGCGGCGGGTGCAGCAGTGATCCTAGTAGCACTATGTCAAAACAGATCTGGTTCCCATTGCTACAACAGTTGTCTGTGGAAACCCCAATTCCCTTGCCATTGAGCACTCGTCTGCTCTCCCAGGATAACAGGACCTTAGTTGATCAGAACCTCCAGTCCCTGCACCTACAAGCATGGCTCCTGAGGACCTAGACAAACTCCGTTTTGGAGTCTCTGACAGGGTCACTGATGTTCTTGTGGCTGCCAGGAAGCCCTCCACCAGAGCGACTTATGCTATGAAGTGAAAACGCTTTTGTCTCTGGGCTATGGCTCGACACCTGGACCCCTTGACCTGGCCAGTGAAATCGTTCCTTGAATACCTGTCATCACTTTCAGACTAAGGACTGGGTTATTCCTCCATCAGAGTACATTTAGCAGCCATTTCTGCCTACCATCTTCCTGTCCAAGACAGAACTATGGCACAGATGGAAGTAACCTGCAACTTTCTCAGAGGAATACTGCACATAAAACCTCCCATAAGGGACCGCGTCCCTCCTTGGGAGTTATTTGTTTTGGAGAAGCTGACCTTACCCCCATATCAGCCAGCCATGGATTGCGAGCTTCGCTTCCTCTCTTGGAAAGCGTTATTTTTAGTTGCTGTCACTTCAGCTCGAAGGATTTCCAAGCTTCAGGCCCTGATGTGCAAGGAGCCTTATTTAGTGTTTCACAAGGACCGGATGGCCTTGAGAACCAATCCCAAATTCTTGCCAAAGGTGCTGTCCGAGATGACCATCAATCAGGACATCCATCTTCCTGTATATTATCCAAATCACTCAAACCAGGGGGAGGCTCTTCTCCATACTCTTTGATGTTTACCGCATCTTGCGGTTTTATTTGTCCAGAACAAAGAAAGTAAAGTTATATAAGAACTTACCGTAACAGTAGATCTTCGAGAGAGGCTCTTGCAGTAGGTAAATACATATAGGACTGATGTCGGCAGGACCCCACGGAAAAATTTCTAGCTAGCAGTCCCTGCGGAGACCGGCTCCCACGACTCAGGTGACTGGCATCCGGAGGCAGCGGTATAAAGGCGAGTCCCCAACGCCCGCCTTTTCCAGTTCTTTCCCGCCACAGGCCAGAAAAGGCCGGACGAGAGAGGAGCGGATATTTCCATCACTGGAAAAGGAGCTGAAAAAGTCTAGGGGGATGGAGGGCGGGAAGATATTACCTACTGCAAGACCCTCTCTCGAAGTGCTACTGTTATGGTAAGTTCTTATGTAACTGTACTATCTTACTTTGAGAGGGCTCTTGCAGTAGGTAATTACATATAGGATTGAATCCCAAGCAGTCTGGACCAGAGAGAGGTACCGGGAGGAGGAAAACTACTCCAAGAAGCGGTTCTAGCAGTGCAAGCCCCAAAATAAGAGGCCTTGCAGGACAGACAGCCCAAAGCCTGCTCTACAGCGAGAGGCAATATCCAAATTTTAGTGTTTAGTAAAGGTCTGGACGGAAGTCCAGGTAGCGGCAGCGCAGATGTCTGCGGCAGACACATTTTTGACACAAACCGCTGAGGCAGCTACTCCTCTGGTGGAGCGGCCTCTTACCTGACCCAGGAGGGTCTTGTTGTATTTGTCATAACAGAAAGTGATACAGTGAGCCAACCACTTAGATAGGCATTGCTTAGAAACAGCATTGCCTTCCCTTTTATGAGCAAAAGAGACAAACAATTGATCAGTCTTTCTGAGCTTCGTCTTGTTGGTGTAGTATCTCAGAATCCAGTGAATATCCCTAGTATGGAGTAAATACTCCCCATGATTAGAGTACTGCATGAAAAAAGACGGGTAACTCTATGGACTGATTTAGAGTGGACTCCGCTACTACCTTAGGGAGAAACTTAGGGTTCGTGCGAAGAGCAACACGTTCCTTGTGAAAAATCAAGTATGTAATTTTACACATCAGGGTCTGGAGCTTGGAAATTCTCCAAGCAGAGGTAACGGCCACCAGGAAGAGAGTCTTCCACGAAAGGAATTTCAATTCCACAGAAGCTGCCGGTTCGAAGGGAGGCAGAGTAAGTTTCTCAAGGACAAAGTTCAAGTCCTAAGGGGGAGCAGGAGTATGGATAGGAGGTCTCAGATGGAGAACCCCTCTGAGAAAGGCCTTAGAGACCTCCAAATTGAGCAAAGGTTTTATCTGCAAAGGGCACAAGATAGGCAGAGATGGCCACCATGTGTACGTTCAGAGAAGAACGACTGAGACCCAGGTCAAACAGATGACGTAGATACTCCAGCAGAAGCCCCGCTGAACAGGAGAAAGGTTCCACGTTCTTGGAAGCGGCCCAGATAGTGAAGCTTTTCCACTTCATGGCGTAAGTGGATCTAGTGGAGGGTTTTCTAGCCTCCACCAGAATCTCTGCCACTTGGGAAGACACCCCAAAACGGGACTGAGCTAAGTCTGGAGGAGCCATGCATGCAGCTGAAGAGATTTGAGGCCTGGATGGACCAGGGTCCTCTGATCCTGGGTCAATAAACCTCGAGATAGAGCAAGAAGAAGGGGATGATCCTCTGAGTACTGGTGTAGAAGAAAGAACCAAACTTGCCTGGGCCAGAAAGGAGCAATCAGAATCATTCGTGCTCCTTCTGAAGCTAGTTTCTGCAAGACTCGTGGGATAAGTGGAATTGGGGGAAAGGCACAGATGAATCTGTCCTTCCAGTCTAGAAACAAAGCGTCTCTCCAGAAAGCGCCTCACTCTGGAACAAGTGAGCAGAAGATGGACAGCTTTGCATTTAGAGGGGATGCAAACAGGTCAACCTGTGGTGTTCCCCAAAGTTGGAAGATATGTCTAGGACCTCTTGGTCCAGTTCCCACTCATGAGTCAGAGCAGAAGAGCAACTTAGCTTGTCTGCCAGGGTGCTGTCGACTCCCTGAACATAAATTGCCGTGAGGTGAAGGTCGTGTTGTGTTGCCCAATCCCAAACCCTCATTGCCTCCCTGCAAAGAGGGTAGGACTGAGTCCCCCCTTGTTTGTTGATGTACCAAACCACACACATGTTGTCCATCTGTACAGCTATGTGGCCGGGAAGGATGTATTGGTGAAGGGCTAGGAGAGCGTACAACACTGCCCAAGAGGGGAGGATGAAAGAAAGGAACTCCCTGAAATAGGTTCTCTCGAAGCATCGGCGAGGAGACGAGAACTGGGTGATCTAGGTCATCCACTAACAGATCCCACTGGGAGCGTAGCGTCCACTGAGAAACTCTAATGTGGAGTCGAGCACGAGGAACTGTCGGGATAGCAGCAGCCATGAGCCCGAGAAGGCGAAGGACTGACCTTGCACAGACCTGCCTGCAGCCGGACAGCAGACTTATCCGAGTCTGGAGGGTGGATGCCCTGTCCGGTGGCAGGAAGGCCCTGCCCGTGGTCGTGTCTAGAATCGCCCTGATAAACTGTAGTCTCTGGATGGGATCAGGTGAGACTTGGAATGGTTGATGGCAATACCCAGGCAGGCAAAAACCTGATGGGTAAGGATGAGGCAGCGCAGATGTTCTTCCCTGGAGAATGCTGCCAGGAGCCAATCGTCCAGGTACGGGAAAACCTGCACCCCCCTGGTATGCAGATGGGCCACCACCACTGCCAGGCATTTGGTAAACACTCGGCGCGCCGAGGACAAGCCAAACAGAAGTGCCTTGAATTGGCAGTGGTCCCCCTGGAACGCGAAACGAAGGTATTTGCGGTGAGACGGGCAAATGGAAATGTGCAGGTAAGCATCCTACATATCCAGGGCACACAGCGATTGACCCGGCCGGAGGAGGGGCAAAAGGCTCTGCAACGAGAGCATCCTGAACCTTTTGTATTCCACAGAGAGATTCAGAGAACTGAGATCCAGAATTGGTCTGAGATCTGTCTTCTTTGGAACCAGGAAGAAATGGGAATAGTAACCCGTCCCTTGCAGATGAAGGGGAACGGGTTCTGTTGCTTGTTTCAGCAGAAGAGATCAAATTTCCTCCAGGACCAAGAGATGGTGTTCCCTTGAATACGACGACTTTAGAGGAGGGTGGCAAGGCGGTTTCTGAAGAAACTCTATTGAGTCTCCTTCTGCGATGAGCTGGAGCACCTAAGAATCTGATGGTATCCTCTCCCAGCCTGGAAGGTGGAGGGAAAATCTCCTTCCTACTGGTTCCTCCGGGGAGTCCGGAGGCTGTGGGAGAGGGAAGGAGTCAGGAGGTGTGGGGCAGCGCCGCAGCTGAAGCACCCGCTGCTTTTTTGGGCGGGGGGGGGCTTAGCAGATGTGGGGGCCCGGCGTTTTGTGGCCCGCCTTTCCTGGGGATTCGCCTTGGGCCAATTACGTCTGCGAAAGGGACGGCGCTGCTGCTGATGGGGGCGGTACATGGAGTTGACAGACTTCAGTGCCATCCCCTTCTCCTGAAAATCGGTGATCATGTCCTTGACATCACCACCGAAAAGCACTGACCCCCAGAAGGGCGCTTCCTGGATAGCGGACTGCACTTCCGGGACCAACCCTGACATGCAGAGCCAAGCATGACGATGTAGGCCTACGGCCAAAGCTGAGCTCCGTCCAGCAGTGTCCACTGCATCGTAAGTTGCATGACGCATGTGTCAACTGGCCGAACGTGCAGAGCGGACAAGATCAGCCAACTCCTGCTTGACTTGGGAGTCTGGCAAGAAGTCCAATTTGGCTTCCACCCGAGTCAGAATGGCCTTCTGGTAGTCCCACATATGGCCAACATAATTCAGGGCCCTAATCCCCAGCATGGTGGAAGCAAAGATCTTCTTTCCATACTGGTCCAGATTCTTTGTCAGGTGGCGATGAGCTGAAGTGTTTTGGGTTGGCAACCAGCTGTCAGTGGCGCTAATCACAACCGAGTCGACACGAGGCTGAGAATCTAGGAAATCAACGCCCTCGGGAGCCTGATATAGCCTGTTCGACTTCCTCGGAAGTAGGGCTAGAGCCGACGGCTGTTTCCATATGGTGGTGACGAGGTCGGCATGAGGCTCTATCCAGAGTGGCACCAAGCCAGGAGCTGTCACAGGCAGATCCAGATGCTCAGCGAGTTTCAGACGCTGAGGATCTGGTTCCAAAGAGTGCCACTGATGAACCTCCTGGATTTTCCTTAGCAACTCAGTAAAAGAAGGATCTTCCGGAGGAGACTTCGGAGAGTCCTTGGCCTGGGCTTCAACGGAGAGCGTGGCTCGTCGTCCCTTTCGGAGCAACAATCGGAGGAGTCCGAGGGTAAAGAGGAGGATGAAGAGGAAAAAGACTCCCTTTCCCGACCAAGGGGAGGAACGGGCCCCTTGGGAAGCATGTCCTGCCCCTCTCTGGAACCAGACAGAAGAGCCCTGGAGTCCAGAGGTGGTGAAGGAGTGTGCCGCCCAGGACGTATGGGAACCTGAGATGGCACCGTCGTAGGTAGGCGGCTCTTGACCTCCCTGGTGAGCTGAGCCTTGGCCTCAGCCCACCAAGAGGCCAGAGTCTCCTGCAAGTCCACTGGCGGCTGTGAGGGCGGTGGAGGAGGAGGCGGGGATAAGAATACGGGTTGTACCCATATGGAGAGTATCCAAAACCCAGCTGCGGATAACCCGGCGTCGGAAAGACCGGCGCCGGATACTGTGGTCCCAGGTACATCGGCGTCTGATAGGACGGAGGCTACTCGGGAGCCGTGGGAGCTGCCGGAGCAGACGGCCCGGCCGGCAGCCTCACGGGCGGATCCAAGTTGGAGGGCCTGGTGGTGGGGGGACATCCGGAAGCAGGATGTCAGCCGGAGCGGTAGAACCGGCATCGGGGGGGGCCCCAGCGTTGGAGTTACCAGCGTTGGGGCCAGCGTCCAGGGAGCCAACATCAGATCCAGCGCACCCACAGGAGGATGGTCCGACAGAGGAAGGTCAACAGCGTCGCCTGGGGATGGAGAGGAAAAATCCCTGGGGTCAGGCTGGGGGGATTCTGGGTCCCCGGACGGCAACGAAGGCTGCGGAGAACCGGGAACGACTTATGTAGGGAGGTCCATCCGTCACTTCAGTCGCCGGCTGGGCATCGGGCGAACCGACATGCGGTTTTACAGCGAGCTCCCGGCGGGCACCAGAGAAGTCAGCGTCCAGCTTATGGAAGCCTTCACTGGAGGCAGACCGAGGAGAATGATCGGCCTGGTCTGATGGGAGAGAGGCCTTCTCCGCGCAGACATAGGAGGAGCCGACGCCCAGCTTACTGAAGTCGCCCATGCCAGTAGGCTGCGAGCTTGTGGCCGAACCAGGGGTGGAGGCCTCCAATTGCCTGGAGGCGCCCGAAAGGCCTGAGCCAGACGGGCGGGCCGACGCCCCCTCAGAAACCTCCGAGGCGGCCATCGAGGAGCGATCCCCCAGAGGGGATGTTACCTGTGACCCGGCAGCTCCCGAGGGAGATGCGGTAGAGGAGCCCTTGTTCCGGTACCTCTCCTTATCCTTCTTCTTCTGATGGCCTTCGGGGGAAGCAGATGCCTGCCTCAGTTTTTTGAGCTCCTTCTCCATCAAACTCATCTTTTTCTTCAAAATATGGGCTTCCAGAGATTGCTGCCACCTTTTCTGGGTAGCCGCATTGAAGCCGAGGCAGTGCTGGCACTTCTCGACCAGGTGATCGGGGCCTAGGCAGAACAGGCATAGGGAATGGCCGTCCTTGTGAGGTAGTTGGGCGCCGCACAAGTCACACTTTTTTGTGCTCAGAGGGTGTAGGAGATGACACACACAGACGATGACCTGACGTTAATCGAAAAAAACAAATTATTTCGTAAAAACTACCTAAGGGTAGGCTGAAGCAACAAACTTCTGGAGGTAACTGCTACAAGCTAACGGGCGGAAAGAACTGCAAAGCGGGCATCAGGGACCACCCCTTTATACCGACGTCTCCTGACGCTGGTCACCTGACGTGGGGGTGGTCCCTCGCCAGGGACTGCTAGCTAGAAATTTTTCCGTGGGGTCCTGCCACCTGCTGACGTCAGTCCTATATGTAGTCACCTACTGCAAGAGCCCTCTCGAAGTAAGATCTTTAGATGTCCTGACCAGTTGTATGTTTCCTTTGCTTCTAGGACCCAAGGGATGCCTGTAGCCAAACAGACCCTCTCAAAGTGGCTTGTAAATTGCATCTCCTTTCGTTACCAAAAATTCAACAAACCCTTATCGGGCTCGGTAAATGGTCATTCCACGAGGGGAGCAGCAGCCTCCTCTGTCACCTTAAGGAATGTGTCTGCATCAGACATACGTGCAGCAGCCATATGGCACATGGTCCAAACCTTCATCAGACACTACAGTCTGGACATTGCCTCTCGACGCAGAGCAGATTTTGGCTTTGCAGTTTTGCAGAGACTCCTTTCAAAAGGAATCTTCCCCTTTCTCTCTTCCTTACCTCCTCCTCAGACTAGTGTGGTCTCCTATACTGCTTGGGACTCAGTCCTATGTGTTACGTGCTGCAAGAGCTGACTCTTGAGGTAAGATAGTACAGTTACGTAAGAACTTACCGTAACAGATCTTCAAGAGAAGCCCTTGCAGCAGGTATGCTTCCTGCCCTCCTTCCCCCTAGAGGTTCTCTCTCCTGCAATTGGATTTGCTGCTTATATCCTGATTGCTCTGTGAGGTACTGGCCTTGGTTCTCTGGTGCCGTTCACCTTCCACCCTGATGCCAGAGACTCTAGCAGAAGAACTGGGACATGCTGGGGACCGCCCACCCTTTATACCATACGTGACGTCCGGAGTCGGCCGACGTTGGGGGGCAGTCCCCACTATAGACTGCCAGCTAGAAATTTTCCGTGGGGTCCTGCTGCCTACCAACGAATGTGTTACCTGCTGCAATAGCTTCTCTGGAAGAGTTACTGTTACAGTAAGTTCTTATGTAACTGTACTTTCTAGGAGTGGTATATGGTTCACAAGACAAAGAACCTCTGTGCGCAAGCACTGTGGCAATGGTTACCCCAAAGGGCATTTGGCCAGGAAGCCAAGTTTCAAAGAAATACAAAATCACACATGCCCCCACAATGCAAAGCATCATGGGCTACATATGCAAATCACCACAGAATATTATGCTGGTTCAACTTTAAGCAGAAATGCATGGTGCCAAAAGGCCTCTCACACAGTTTGCAAAGGGTGCCAACAGAAGACAGACATGTGTTTTGTCCTACCAGGACTCATCAGTATGCCTCATCTGTTTGACACCCCAGTGGAATGAACCAGTTACCCATAGATGGTCTATCTGGGTTATGTTGTGGTGAACCCAATTAAAACAAAAAACAATTTAAAAGACAAAGAACCTCTGTGCACAAGCACTGAGGCAATGGTTACCCCAAAGGGCATTTGGCCGGGAAGCCAAGTTTCAAACTGGTTCACAGCCACACTCCAGCAGTTCCACTGGAATGCGATGGTTGGCTGGACGTCTAAGCTAAGCTCTTCCCAACACCACGGTGGATATATCCCACCTCCACACCATGACATCAGATCTCGCATGCTGGAAGCAGGATCAGGTGTCATTTGCCTGGGGAGGTGGCGTGGGTTGTGTGGATGTGAATCATATACCACTCCAAGAACTATGGCTAAAAGTGAGCAACCTGCTCTTCTAGGGGTGTAGATATGGTTCACTTATCCACACTTTGGCAGATTCCTAGAAGTTATACGAGAGGAGGAGGCAAGGCACGCACCCTTACTTGGTGAACAAAGACCGGAGAACCGAAGTCCCAAAATAACATCCTGACCTTACTCGAGGCCGATGCAGCAGTGGGAAATGAAGGTGAATGCTGACCTCCAGGTAGCAGCCCTACAGATTTCAGGTATGGTATATCCCTGGAGGCAGTCACCCAAGCAGTGGTATGCCTAGGGGAATGAGCACTACTCTCAACAGGAAGCTCCTGACCAGCCAACTTATAGCAGAGGTTGATGAGGGATGTAGTCCACCTTGCAATCGTCCACTTTGCTGCCAGTCTGCCACGCATGGCTTCAGCATAGGTGACAAACACCTGTCCCCGAATTCCACACATACGCTCAACGTAACAGGACAGCATCTCCACGGGTCCAAGGTATGGAGCCTGGGGTCAGTCACCGAAAGGAGAGTTGGTAAAGTACACCAGTATGTTAATCACCTGGTTAAGGTGCAACTCTGACACCAACTTTAAGAGGAACTGCAGGTTAAGGTGAAGGATGACTCTGTCCCTGTGGAAGATTAAACAGGGAGAGTCCACTAGAGTGCATAGACCTCCCCAGTCCTTCTGGCAGATGTCATGGCCACCTGGAAAGCTGTCTTCCACGACAAGTGTGATGCTCCCTCTGTATAACTGCTTGGTGAGGCCACACCTTGAGTACTGTGTGCAGTTTTGGAGGCCACACTTAAAGAGGGACATTAAACTCCTGGAAAGGGTCCAGAGGAAGGCAACCAAAATGATTTGGGGCTTGGGGGACAGGACCTATGAGGAGAGGCTCGAAGAGCTAAATATGTACACATTGGAAGAGAGAAGGGACCGGGGGGACATGATAGAGGTCTTCAAGTACATGAAGAGGGTAAATAGGGGAGGAAACAGTCAGGGTGCTTAAGGAAGGAGGAGGGGCCACTAGAGGGCATGGGTGGAAGCTGGAGGGAAGATTCAGGGAGAAAGGAGGAGGTGCTTCTTCACTGAGAGGGTGGTGGAGCCATGGAATGCACTGCCTAGGGGGCTGGTGGAGGCAGAGACGGTGGAGGGTTCAAGAGGGGCTGGGACAGGTACAGGGGAAGGGTTCTGGAAGCAAAATCCAATGCAGCAAGAATATCCGGAACTGGGAAGGGAGAAGCCAGAGAAGGCGAGGGGGGCAGCAAGGTCAGGCCCCAGGGTGGGGGTTGACCAATCGAGCAAACTCGAAAGACCGTTAGGCCTATTCTGCTGGCATTTTAGTATGTTATAACTCGCACTTGTGTACTGGCTTGAACAACCTGCTCATGAGTACAGCCAGGACCAGCAGTAAGTTCCACGGAGTAAGTGGATCATGACCAGTGAGGACAAGTGGTCAGGGCTCTTAAAAAACACCCACCACCTTCTCATGGGTCATCATCGGCATACCAGCCCACACCTGATAAACAGAGATGGTCGTCAGGTGCACCTTAAGGGTCCTCACTTGCAGTCCCAGCTGGGAAAGGGACCATAGGTAGTCAGTATGCTAGCCACAGGACAGACAAGGGGTCAAGCTCCTTGCACGGACATCAAACGGAAGAATCTATAATTTAAAGGCTCAGCACCTATGAGTCGACTCCTTTCTGTATGCCTCCATGATGTGGAGGATAGCCTCGGAGTGACCCAACACCTGGAACTGTAGTCACTCAGGAACCAGGCCGTGAGGTGCAGGGACTGATAGTCCCATTGCAGGGCTGTCCCCCAAAGTCTGGTCAGCAGGTCTGGGTGGAGAGGCAGTCGCCATGGAGAACAGCTGCTGAAGCGGAGGACATCCAGGTACCAGAGCTGCCTTGGCCAGACCAGAGCTATCAAGACCATCTGTGCCTTGTCCATCTCGACCTTGACCAGTACTCTGTAGATCAAGAGGAAAGGAAGGAAAGGCACACACGAGGCCTGGGGTCCACAGTATTGTGAAGGCATTACTCATCAGTGTCCCGGTCTGTGGGGGGCAGGCACAAAACAGCCTCCGTTTAGCAGTCTCCCTAGAGGTAAACAGGTCTGAGTATGAGCCCCACAAGGAGAACAGGTGGTTCACCATCTCCTGATTCAGAGACCACTCATCCAACACCTCTCCTACCTGGCTGAGAGCATCTGCCAGTTAACTGTTCTCCCCTGCAACATGACTCGCCAGAAGATTGGCACCCAAGCTGTGTATGAGTATCCAGGTGCGGAATGCCTCCCAACACAAGGGAAGGGAGTGTGTGCTGCCCTGTCAACGTAAAATACAGTAGTGGTGTTATCCATCTGTACTTGAACAACTTTTGATCCCTAATTAACGGAACAAATTCCGTTAGAGCCAAGTGCACTACATGGAGCTCCAGCAGGTTGATGTGGTGATGGGACTCCCTGGGTGACCAGAACCCATGCGCCGTGTTGTCGCCCAGGTGTAGTCCCCACCTCAGAGACGTGTCCATCATCAGCGTGCTGGTCAGCTCTGGGTGGACAAATGGGTTTCTTTCCTCCAGATTTTCTGAGACCAGCCACCACTAGATGGCGTCTCACGCTGGCTGGGTCACTGTGACCGGATGGTCCAAGTGTCCAAGGCACTGGGACCACTGATGTCCTAGTGCTCGTCAAAGGTGGCACATCTGTCAGTGGACCATGATGGTGCATGATGCCATGTACCTCAGCAGCCACAGAAGTCCCAGACAGGGCGCAACAGCCCTACCTGAAAATAATCTGGCAAAGGAGGTAAGGTTCTCTGCCTGGTTTGCTAGGAGGCGAGTCTAGGCTCGCAGGGAGTCTAGTTTTGCCCTGATGAACCTGATCACCTGCTCTGGTACCAGTTTGGACTTCTCCAGGTTGACCAAAAGGACCAAGTCTCGGCAGGTCTGGAGAGCCAGGTCTGTGGATCTCACCACAGCCTCTCTGGATGGACCGGCTACCAGCCAAACATCCAGGTATGGGTACATCCTGACCCCTGGACACCACAGGTGAGCCAACACTACTGCCATGCACTTGGTGAAGACTCTGGCAGCTGATGAGAGGCCAAACAGCATGACATGGAACTGGTCAGGACCCCTTTCCACTCAGAACTGGAGGCAATGGTGGTAGGACCTACAGACGGAAATGTGGAAGAACGCATCCTGTTTATTTGCTTTATGGATAAACACACAGGAAAACAAGTTCCCTTTTCAGGTGTGACCCACAGATTCATACACAATACAATAAGACTACTTATAATAATGCATACAATATAGGCATACAAAATTCCATGTCTCATAATACAAATAAAATTAATTCAAACATTGGCATTCAGACAATTGCTTAAAATGCTGATAAAGGGAGGTTGAAAAGGAGCTATATGTAGCTGATTTCCTTATATCAAGTGGAACCTCATTCCGTAATTTAGGTGCTGCACATGTAAAAGACCGCTGACTACAAGTAGTTCTTATTAAAGGCAATTTCAGAGTTTCATTATTTACCCTGGCTCTGGTCAAAAAAACTCTGACCATATCTCTGTAGAAAATCAGACATGTTTTTAGGAACCTGGAGATCCAGGGAGCAAAACTGCTTCAGGGATGGTAAAATCTGGCTTAGAGTGACCATCCGGAACTTGCACTTCCCATGTACTGGTTGAGATGATAAAGATCCAGTTGGATGCTGGCCCTCTCACCCCATCTGTTTTGGGACCAGAAGTACCTGGACACATAAGCCTGATTGGCCAGAGTGTCTGGGACACAGGCTATAGCTCCTCTCCCAAGAAGCTTAGCAATGTCCTCCCCGAGGGAGAACAGTGTGTTCTGAGACACCCTGGAATCACAAGGCACATGGAGGTGGTAAGAGTGTGACAGCCTGGAAACAGAGAGACTTTTCTCTGCCCAATATGTCCAACATCCACTTGTTTGTTATGATAGCAGACTAATGTAGCAAGAAGAGATGTAGCTGGCATCCGATGGGAAGAGCAGTGGGAGAAGGACAGGTGGAAGGATGACACCCCTACCTGCCACGGGGGCAGCTTTTGTGGAGGTACTGGCAGCTGCTGATGAAGGGGCACCACTACCCCTGCAATCCCCCATCCCTTTTGGACCTTGACCCTGGACTTCTTGGGGCACGAGGTTTGAAACTTCCCCTGTTGGGGCTGCTACCGGGGAGGCTGTGACTGGGAGGACTTGTACTGAAAGACTGGCTTCTTAGACTTTTTCTTCTGGTCCTTCTAGGAAGAAGTCACACAAATCAAGGGTGGCACTGGACTTCTCGATTCTCTTGAGATGCCTTTCCACCCCAAGGCCAAAGTTGTCGGTGCCCAGAAAGGGGACAACCGCCAACCTCTGTTGGGTGTAAGTCATGAAGGTAGAAAGGTGATCAAGCCCTGTGACGCATGGAGAAAGTCGCAACGACCACACAGGCGCTTGAGTCGCCCAGGTCCAAGGCTATCTAGACTTGGTGTTTAGCCAGTAATCGACCATGGTCTCTGATGAGCTCCACAGTCACCCGCTGCTTGGAGTGGAAGTGGGGGAGGATGATATCGAACATGCCCATCATGGAATGCCCCTAGTTTGCCATCATTATGGCACAGCTAGCCAGACAGAGATCCAGGGCAGCCACAGAGTACACCTTTTTAGCGGCACTGTAAATCTTACAGATTCCTTGTATTACGAGGTTATGGAGTCAAAAACAGTGGTGGATTTCAAGAATGCATGGGACAGTCATAAAGCAATACTAGTGGGTGGAGGTAGAAGGAAGTAGGCTGTTGGTTAACTAGGATCTGCAGCTTATCCATTAGGTAGGGAAATGGGCAGACTGGGTGGGCCAAGCGGTCCTTATCTGCCGTCAAATTCTAGGTTTCTATGGCTTGTCCACATTTCCCTGGTGTCCTGACTTGCAGAACACAGAATCTGTAACCAGACCTTAGGCCGAAGGGCTGTTGGAAAACCCCAAAAGGGAGCCCATGGGGCCACATACTTGCAAACAGCGTGGACCAAAGGTACCAGGCAGGATGCTGGATCTGCCAAAGCTCAAGGGCCAGTCCCAAGATGGCCTCAGCCACCAGGAAGGCAACCCCTGGGTATTCTTCTCAGTCCAAAATGTCTGAGAGAGGGTGCTTGGCTCTCTTCTGGACTGCCTCCAACAATATGGACATGGACTCCGCAATCAGACAGAGCAGCGCACCAAAAGAGACCGACCCTTGATCGGTGGAAGGCTCCTTGACAGAGCCACGGTATAAGAGCGGAACCCCAAAGGCGGCCATAGACTCTTGATCCAAGTCATCCAATGACTCGTCAAAGACAGCCCTCTGCCGTATTTCACCACAGACCTCCTTGGACTCGTCACTCAGAATAATCCTCACTGACAACCGGCCTGGCAAGCTGGGAGTCGAACAGCTGGCCTCCTTAGTCAGAGCTGGCTGGTGGCTGGCGGCTCCACTGTGACTGGTGGAGAAGCAGGTGTGGGAAGCACCTACGGAACCTGGGCCAGTGGGAAAGCCACTGGTGGCTGCTAAGGGACTGTAGGTCCTTGGGATAGAGCCCTACCCTGCCCCGTGATAGCCCACTGCTGCCAGCGCAACTCCTCACAGTACTGACGCATTTTCTGCCAGTGCCTCTCCTCACCTGAGGATGAACAGGACAAGGAGCATTGACGGCGGCACCTCCTGGCCAAGTGGAATCAACAGTGCAAATGCCTCGACCTCCACTGTAGACTGCCCGGCCAACAACAAGCGGGATCTTCAGGATGTTGGCCATAAATAACATGTTGGCCTACATTCAGCATCAAGGGGCAAAGACCCGACCCAGGGTGAAGACTTGCCCCGAACAGGGTTGACCGAGGTTACCGACTGATCCACGTTCTCATGGGTGAGGAATAGGACTACTGGGGTCCACAAGGCAGATTCCTCAGCCTCATTTGACAAAGGGTTGACTGGGTCAAGAAAAATCTCATCAGGTTGGTCAACTAAAGTCAAGGTCACCTGGCTCAACAGCGGGACCAAGGAGCCTTCCATCTGCCCAGCCAGCCCCTCAGCCGAAGGGCACCTGAGAGCCGCCGAGCGATCAGGCAAATCGAGGGACCAGGAGGACTACAATCTCTCCTCATCTCAAAACCAAAATAACAGCCATAACTAAAAATACCACCAACAGCATAATCTGGTTCAAGGTCAGTTGGCATTCATCTGTATCCCACTCCCTCAGGTCATGCTTGAAAATAGGCAGAATTTGTCTAATGCACTTAACCGGTCAACAAAAACTAAATACAGAAATCACCGGCAACAGTGGTGAGAAGATTTCTTCATTTTGGTCTTGGACTGAGAGCCATGGTGGCAGGGCTGTCCTCCACAGTCTAGAGGGAGCTGCGCATATCACGGAACTGGTCTGTGAAGGTCCCTCTGCTAGCCCCAGGTGGCAACAGTGCCAGGGCCAAGCAGGTGCCCACTGTGGCCACCGCTGCTTCTGCCTCAAGCACTGCAAGCTGTGTCACACACATGGCAGCTGCTGAGGCCTTTTTGCTACCCTTAGGACGATCCTTTGGTTCCCATTCTGAAGGCCAACCTAGCACGAGCCGGAGCTTCCCATCCTTGAGGGTCTCAGGAAGCACAGAAAGGCAAAGGACACACCCGGATACGTCATGTTGTCTGCCCAGGCAGTACACATACATGTGGTGCAGATCAGTGACAGACATCTTCTGGTGGTACCTAATGCAAAATTTGAAACCAGGTTTCTTGGACTTCATCGCTGATCTGGAGATGGAGTTCAGAGAGACACGAAATGAGAACAACTTGGCTTTGAAAACTTTGAAAGCAATGGTTCTCCTATGGCGAAGAGAAAAATCCTAAAATGAGCGCAAAGGAGGTGAACTTTTTTTCTAGTGTAAAGAAAGATCTGTCGTCACGGGGCAGAGTCAAGGGATATATCCGCTCAGGTGGTGGAAAGAGCTTAGCTTCAAGACGTCCAGCCAACCACTGCATTCCAGTGGTACTGCCTGAGTGTGGATAAGAGAACCACAGCCACACCTCTAGAATACATTGTTTCAAGGGCTGTACTGGTGAAAAAAGTAACACCATTGTAAAAACACAGTCCAGTTTAAACAAAATAAATATGTTTTTGTTTTGATTTGGAACAGGTAACAGAGACAGTGAAAACGCAGTTCTCAGAGATCTGGGCACTGCAAAGAAGTCTGTAAAAAGGAAAAGTTAAATGTGAATAAAACTAAGACTAACGCAGAGTATCGAATGAAGTACTGAATAAACTCAAAAATTTTACAAAATAATACTAGTCAAAACTGAGAACACTTCACCACAGAGACTGGAACATGACTCCAAGTGTCTGATTTCTTCAGTGGAGAAATAAATCCACTGTTGGCATGTCGGAGGGAGTATCGCCACACTGCAGAGTTCAAACTTTTAACAATGTAAAGTTCCATCTCTGAGGCAACACCTCTGGATTCTGCCTATCTAGAATAAAGACAGCAATGTCAGGCTGGAAGTAGGTGAGGTAAATTACAATTTTCCACTTACCAAGGATAATCAACTTTGCGAGTTTCGCGTGGTTCAACAGCATGCTTAAAACCGAACTCAGAATCTGTACTGACACCAAGCTCCCCTCGTCTACGACTAGGACCTGCACATCAGAGAATTTCCAGGGTTCGGGCTTCTCATCTTGCTTCTCCTTCTTCGCTTGCCAAAAACTCCAAGTGATCTATGAAAAGACTCAAGCTATTTTACAGGCACACCTGGGAGTAATGAAAACACTCACCCTCCTTCCCCACAGATTTAGCAGCCCAAACTGTACAGAAAATTCTGGTTTCAAAATCCTGCAAACTGTTTAAATACTTCAATGATGTGAGATTTGGAGACTTTGACTAATCTTTTGTACACACTCGACTGTTTTGACTGTAGTAAATATTCCAACTGTACTGGAATTTTAGTGACAAATTTCTAATTAGGGCAGCAGAACTAGACCTCCTTACTCATCTCCCTGGCCTGCTCTTCTGCACCATGAACGTTTACCCAGAAGTGCATGTTTTGGAAGGGTTGCAAGGTTGAGGGTACAAATGTAGGGAGATATGTAAATCTTTAGAGGGGTGCAGAGGTACAAGTTTTAGAAGATGTGAAGAGGAAAGAGTTGGGCAGATTTGGGACATTGACACTCTGAGGAAGGCAACTACGCAATACTGAAATTTCAGTGTGAAATGCACACACGTGCTCTAATGACAAGAAACCGCAGGTGATAACTCAAAGTGTCGCCTCTAAAATGGACTGCTCATTCAGCAAAACCTTTGTGTTCTGAAATTTCTTAATTTCAGCAGCACATCTTTTTTTTGTATAATCTTTTTATTTAGATTTTTTGCTTTACAAAAAAGACGTACATTATAGGTGAACATGGTTATTACATACATTCTACACTCCAATCTTTACAGTTAGGTTCATCCTCCTCTTATGATTTATAACACCACATGTTCAACATCTGACAATAAAAGTAAAATGAACAATAAAAAAAAAATCAAACCTTAAAACAGTTGTGCATATTGATTTCGACTTCATATGGCATTCTTCACTAAGTTAGTAACCTGAACAACTGACAATACTTAGGGTTTCCTCATAACATCTCCCCTTCTACTCAGATTTTCTACCAGCCCAGGACTTCGTCTCACTTGTCACCCTATCCTGCCCCCATCCCTTCATGTAAAGCCGAAGGGGTCCCATGTTCTAAAATAATATCCCCCACCCTTTCACCTTAAGTGACAGCTGCTCCAACACTAATATTTGAATAGTCAGTGCCCACCACTGCCTTACTGTTAACACTTGACACCCACGTATTTTGAATATAATGTCAGGTAAGCAACAAGAGTACCCTCGCCCACCAGGGAAAGAGGGCCCACTTATCCCCTCAGTCGTCCTCAATCCCAAACAGCCCCCAAAGTAGAACCACCGGGAGTGGCCTTCCCAACATCTTCCCCCACCTCCCCCAGCACCTTCATCCAGAACAGCTGTAGTACTGGGCAGGACCAAAAGCAGTGATTGTAGGTCCCTACCTCAGCCTTACATCTACCACACACCAAGGACACTGCTGGGTGGAACTTATTCACAATCTGGGGTGGACAGTACAATCGATGTAAAAACTTAAAAAATGACTCACTGAATCTGTTGCATACCAAAAGCCCCATGTGCAATCTCAGCAATAGCTTTCAGTTATCTTCCCCTATTTGTAAGCCTAGAGTAGCACATCTTAGAAAGAAAAAAAATTACTCACTGTAGTAATACTGTTTCTTCCATGGTATTCTTCAGTATGCTTGTACATATGCCATATGCCAGCTGGGTTGAGCTGCCCCAGAGGTGGAGTCAATGCTAATGATTTTTTGGCATCAGCCAATCAGAGAGCAGGAGAGGAGGTGCTGCCTGTAGCTAGAGTGGGAGGTCAGTCAGATTCATTTCATAGCTAGAGGGCAAAAGGCCCAAACAATATACTTATGAAAAACTATTACACTATAGGAACAAGAACAACACATAAAAACTATAAAACACCCATAACTATAAAGCTCTAGGTATTAAGACCAAACAGTAAAAATCTGGCTCAGTATGTACTAGAGAACTACTATTCAGTCTGGATATATAGACTAGGATGGGTGGGAGGTCAAGTATATTAAAGAATACCTTGGAAGAAACAATATTACTACAATGAGTTATTTTTTCATTCTCACACCAGAAATTCTTCAGAATGCTTGTACATATGCAGACTACAAAGCACTGCAGATTGGAGGCGGGTACAGAACCTACTTTGGAAATCGGTTCTGCAGGACTATAGTGCCAAATGTGGCATCTGACCAGGACTGTACATCCAAACAGTAGTGTTTTGTTAATGTGTGTACAGTCTTCCAGGTAGCTGCTTTGCAGATCTCTAGCAAGGGCGAGGTCTCTTGCAGATGCCATTAAAGCTGTATTGCCCCTAGTGGAGTGGGCTCTGAGGCCAGTGGCAGAGCTGGGGGTAGCCTCCCGGCTACTGGGTAGTATGAGTAGAGCTCACCACCTTCATTATTCAATGTTTAGTGCCCAGTGTGGAGCCCATGATTGACTGAATGGGCCCCCCCCGGCTCCCAAATGCTCCCAAACCTGGCTCCGTTACAGTCTGAGGCCTTGGGATGACTGCTTGCCAGCCTTACTGCAACAGAACTGAATGCAAGAGACTATCCAGCGAGAGACAGTCCTCTTAGAGGCAGGCCCGCACTTTCCTACCTCGCCATAGGTAAGGAAGAACTAAGCATGTGAAGTCCTGAGCTGCTTGGTGTCCTCCAGGTAGTAGGTCAGTGCCCTTTTCACATCCAAATTATGTAGCTTTCACTCAACAGGAGTGGAGTTGTCTGTGAAGAAGACAGGGAGTGTTATGCACTGGTTTAGGTGGAATTTTGACACTACCTTGGGGAGGAATTTCCTATTTGTTCTGAGAACTACCTGATCTTTATGAGAGATAATGTAGTTAGGTTCAGTGCACACTGTCTGCAGCTCTGACATCCTTCTGGCTCAGGTGATAGTCTGCCACCAAAAATACAGTTCATCAAGTAATGCACTTTAGTTCTGCTGTAGCCATTGGCTCAAAAGGTGGCTCCATGAGTTTGAAAATGCAGTGGTTCAAGTCCTAAGGAGGAATAGGTTCCCTAAGTGGGTGTTGAAGGTGTGACAGGCCCTTGAAAAATTTCTTGAAGATGAAATGAGAAATTATAGACTTTTACTCCCCAGCCAAAATGGCTCCTAGGTGAACTTTCAGGGATGAGGCACTAAGGCCTCAGGACTGTAGGTGCACCAAGTAATCAAGCACCAAAGAGAGAGTAGCTTTCAGTGGGTGAAGGTCCCTGTCCTTGCACACAGGGAAAATCTTTTCCATTCAGAAGCATAGGTCTTTTTAGTACTAGGTTTCTTAGCCAGACGATGGATCATTAGGATTTGTCCCGAGTACTGAGAGTCTAGGTACTCTAGCTCTTCAAGTACCAGACTTTGAGGTGAAGAAACTATGTTGGGGTATGCTATTCCCATCTGAGGTAGAGTCAGAAGACTGTGGCTCAAAGACAGTCAAACTGGTTACTTGGCTTACAGGGCAGAAGCAGGGAATATCAAGGCCATCTTTCCCAGTCTGGTGCCACCAGAATCATGGTGGCAGGCTGGGATCTGAGCTTCAGGAGGACCCTGAGAATTAAGGGAAAAGGAGGGAAGGTGTACAGGAACTTCCTTGTCCGGTCCAGGTTTAGGGCATCCACTAGTACTGTGCCCAGCGCTGGAGATCTGCAGCAGTACAGAGATAGCTGGTGATTGAGGCTGGAGGCAAAGAGGTCCATCTCTGGAGTGCCCCGCCTTCTGAAAACTGCAGCCAGTACTTGTCAGTTCAGGCACTACTATATGTGATGACCTATAACTATATGTCAGTGAACCAGCTAGTCTAGATAGTGTCAATTTATTATGACCAATCCATTCATTGGATAGTGCTCCACTACTATATGTTTCCTCTTATCATCAAATTATGTATTTCTTTCCCATATGTTTGTTTACTGTGACATAATGTACTATCATTTTCTTTGTACCTTGACTGTTTTCCCCATGTTGTATTCTCCCAGGTTGTTCCTGAAAATAGGCATAATACTGGTCTAGTGTACTTATCCGGTAAACAAAAGCTAAATAAAATAACTTGTGGTGGCCCTGACTGATGTAGCTCAGATCATCTGCCAGCACACTGTCCTTGCCTGGCATGTGAATGACCAAAAGCTGTATTTCCAGGATGTAGGCCAGAAATCAAAATCTTCATGGCCTCTGAGCAAAGCTTTGTGGACCCTGCTTGTAGATGTAACGCACTGTTGTGGTGTTGTCTGTTCTGATCTGAACAGACTGACCTTTTAGAGGACGGGAGAAGGTTTTCATTGCCAGATAAATAGCTCTGAGTTCAAGGATGTTTATGTAGAAAGTAGACTCCTTGGGAGAACACATCCCACTCATGGACAGGTCTGCCAGGTGTGCCCCCCATCCTAGAAGGGAGGCATCTGCTGCGAGTACTCTGGAAGGTGACTCCTTCCCTGAGATTTTCCAAGTCTTTCCACCAGTCTAGGGCATGCAGCGGAGTCCTTGTGACTGGAATGAGTTTTGACATAGAATCGTTTTTCTGGGACCAGTAAGCTGTGAAGTGATGCTGAATGTCCCTCATCTGAAATCTGGTGCCCAGTACCACAGTTGCGGTAGAAGCAATGTGGCCTAGAAGCCTCAGGAAGTGTCTGGCTAGTCTTGGCTGGCCAAGGACAAAAGAATATGCTAAATTCTGAAGGTTGTGTGCCCTATCGAGAGGGAGCAGGGCCTTTCCCTTTTGTGTGTCCAGTTCTGTCCCAATGAACTCCAATAACTGAACTGGATCCAAGTGGGATTTCTGAGTACTGATTAGGAAGCCTAAGGACTCTAGGGTACTCACTGATTTAGGCTGAGAGTGTGTCTGACCTCTTGTGGAGACTTGCCCAATATTAGCCAATCATCCAGGTAGGAGAAAGATGGATACATGTTGTCTCCTGAGATGGGCTGTCACTACTGCCAGGCACTTTGTGAAGACCCTGGGCACTGAAGAAAGGCCAATGGGCAGTGTTGCAAACTGATAATGGCCGAAGGCAGTTTGAACCCCAGGAATTTTCGATGGGACTGCCAGACTGGAATGTAGAAACGGGCGTCCTTTTAGGTCTAGGGAAGCTAGCCAGACCCCCTTTTGTAGGGATGGAATCACCACAGCCAGGGTGACCATCTTGAATTTGGGAATAAGCAGATGTTTGTTCAGGTACCCGAGGTTCAAAATAGGTTGCAAGTCCCCAGTTTTTTTTCTTGGTTAGGAAATACTTGGAGTAAAGGCTCATTCCCCATTGGGGGAAGGGAACTTCCACTGCTTTTGAAGACAGAGGGACTTTACATCTAACTCCAACAGTCATTTCTCTGTAGAAGTTAGAGATTTTAATGACTTCAGACCCTGTTGAGAGGGAAATTTCTTGAACTGCATGTAAGTCTCTGACTCACTACCTCGAGCACCCACTTGTCTGTGGTGATGAGATTTCAGTGGGGGAGGTAGTGAGTCAGGCTTCTTCCTATTGGGGGAAGGGAGGCAACCTGGCTTTTGCAGTCAGGAGATTTGCTTAGACTGAGTACTTGAGAGAGGCAAGGGATCAGCCCATCTCTGACCTCCCCTTCCTCTTACCCTGGAAGAAAGCTCTCATCTGGGAGTAATCCAGGAGCATGAGCATTGGCATAGGGTAGAAGGCCCTGGGGTAGTAACCTCTGCCTCTGTTCCCCCTGCTCTGAGATTTCTGAGAAGTACAGCCTTTTTCTTTTGCCCCATCACTTAGGTAGGTGGTTTTGTATTCCTCCGCCTTTTTAATGTAAACTTCTGTTTTGTCACCAAACAGTGATTTATTCTCATAGGGGAAGTACATAGCTTTTTTTATTTTTATTTATTTTATTTTTTTATTTATTTTAGTCTTTGGTAACCGGGTAAGGACCACTAGGCACAAGTGCCTGTTTTCAAGGGCAACCTGGGAGCACAGGGTGGTTAAGTGACTTGCTCAGATTCACACAGGATGCAAGTGGTGGTTGTGAGAATCAAACCCAGGTCTGGTCTGTTGGATGTACCAAGCTCGTTCACAGCTCATTACTCTACCCTCTAGGCTATACTATAGTCTGACTGTCCTGTGAGAGGTTGGTTGTTCTTAGCCAGGCATAGTGCCCAAGTGAGATGGCCTGGGCCATGGATCTGGAAGCAGTGTCAGTCTCCACTGCCATGTGAAACTGGTACTTTGTAGCCTCTAAAGCAGTTTTTACAGTTTCCGCCAGATCCTGAGCTACCTTGTTTGGGGCCTGTTAGCCAATACCTAGAATAGAGTTCCGGAGAGCTTTTTGATATTAAGCTGCACAGGCCATATAAGTAGATACATGAAGCAGCAGAGACACTGTTGTAGAAAATTTTTCACCCATGAAATCCAGCCTTCTAGATTCATTTTCAGGGACTGTGAAGATCTGAGGTACTTCAGCTTTGTCACAAGCAGCAGCTTGCACCACACCCTCGTGTGGTCAGGGTGCATATAGCAAAATTCAGCATTATTTATCCTGAATTGGTACTTTTTTCAATTTTCTTGTCCATTCCAGAAATGGAAGTGGGATTTTCAAGTATTTTAAAAGTTGCTCTGCAAAGCGATTTATGCATGGGTAAAAGCAACTTTTTTCTGAGAGAGAGAGAGACCCATCACATCTAAGAAGTCTTCCTTCTCCTTCTCCTTCTGGTCAGTGGTCTCTATGTAGTTTGTGCTTTTTTCCCCCCACCCAGGACCCCGGCAGACATGCTCGTGCATGTGTGTGGAAGTGCACATGCACACTGGGTTCCAGGCTCATACCCTTCTGCCCCACCCCTGGTGACTGCCCGTCGCCCCCTCCACCTCGCCACTCCATTCAATCTCCACCCGATGGCAGCGGAACTACTGGGGAGGGCAAGCACACATCCCTTCCCGGGAGAGGAGAGCTGCAGCCAGTGCAGCTCTATCCCACTCCTTACCCTCCCCGCCCTGCTGACCCCAGACAACCCGGGCTCTTTCCCAAACCTGGGTTGCCGGCATGGAGCGAGGTACGGCATCCAGCACCTCAACCCTCAGTGCCACTGGGCCGACTTTTGGTCACTGATCTCTTAAATAGTAAGATCCAGAGTGTCCACCATATGCTGAATGAAGGTAAAGTGAGAGGAAAAATCCTCCTGGACATTAGAGGGACAGCCAAACTCTTGGTCGGGGTTCTCCCTCTGGTTGGTCATCATCACTCTTGTAGTAAAAACCCTGGACAAGCCCAGGGTCTGAGGTGTGAGGGGTAGCAGGTTCAGGAGGGGCATTAAAGAGATTGCCCATAGCATGTATAGTCTGGTATAAATGGCAAGCCTTAGCCATTTCTTCATTATAGGGTGTATCTTTTTGTGTCACTGGCACCTCCCTTTGCTCTTCAGTGGAAGGACCATCTTCTCCTGTGCCACTGTCTGCTGACTGGCCCACACCCATTAAGCAGAGATGGCAGACAGGTGCACCTTAAGGGTCATCGATAGAAGTCACCCTTTGGAGAGAGACCATAGGTAGTAGAGGATGCTAGCCACTGGACAGGCCAAGGGGTCCAATCCCTTACCCTGACAACAAATGGAGAATTTCTTCCATTTGATGGCACAGCATTTCCTGGTCGATTCCTTGTGAGATGCCTCGACTACAGTGAGGACATACTCAGAGAGACCCAAAGTCTGGAACTCTAGCAACTCAGGAACCAGGCTGTCAGCTGCAGGAATTGAAGGTCCGAGTGGAGTATACCTTCCCCTGATTGATGGAGAGCAGATCAGGGCGCGCTGGGAGCCGCCTGGGTAGCCTGATGCTGAGGAGATCGGGGTACCAATACTGGGGTGGCCAATCTGGAGCCACCAGGTTCATTTTCATTTCATTTTTATTTTTTAGACTTGTAAGCAGGATGAGCAAACTGCCCATTTTCACCAGCGACAAGTTACAAATGACAGCATACAAATCAATACATACCAACATGAAAACATTATATAATATACAAAATACAAAACCATAAATAACATTACAAATACTCAGTAAGAACATGTGCAATTATTATCCAATCAATATTTTAGTCTAGATTTAAAAGACCATATAGTCTTACTTTGTACAATATCAACAGGTAATGAGTTAAAAAATAATGGGGCCCTGTACAATATTGATCTTGGTCCAAAGACAGTTCAAAACAGTGGGAGTTCAAAAATAAATTTAGATTGAGACCTAGTTCCATAAAGATTCAGGAACCTCGAAAATAAAAATATAACTGTAAGAGATAGAAGACCATTCATAACCTTGTACAGCAGAATGCCTAATTTATAGGAAATTCTATGTTCTAGGGACAAGCTATTAGAACTCAAACAAAAAACAATGATGGGTTCTATAAGGGGCATCAAGCATAAAATGTAAAATGGAATTATAAAGCACCTTAAGCTTATCTAGGAGTGCAGCAGAAAAGGATGAATAGACAATAATACCATAGTCCATAATACTCATTATGAAACTGTGGGAGAGAAAAAACCTAGAATCTTTTGTCAAAAAATGTTTAACCCTATAAAGTGAACCTAATCTCTGATGGAGTGTTTTCCTTAAATTATTGAGATGGGCTTCAAAGGACAATTTTGGGTTGAACATTATCCCTAAATATTTAAAACTGAAGGACAATTTTGGGTTGAACATTATCCCTAAATATTTAAAACTGTTCACCAGGTTCAATGACCTTACCATCCAGTGTAAGAATCAGAGGAAGATTAATCACTTGAATTAAGTACCAAACAATTTACCAAAAGCCAATTCCGGAAAGAATCAAAATCAGATTGGACTTCTGCCAATGCATCATTAGGATTAAAACTAATGCTGTACATTACAGCGTCGTCAGCGTAAAGAATCAAAGATGTACGAGAACACACTGTAGGAGCAAAGTTCATGTAGAGCGAGAAAATGAACAGGCCAAGAATGGACCCTTGAGGGTACCCCACATTTAATAGTACTAAGAGAGGAAATACAGTCACCAATTCGAGTGCAGTGAGATCTATTCATAAGATAATCAAAAAACCAAAGGGAAACATTTTCAGGAAAGTGTAGATTAGAAAGGATGCCTTTTAATAATCCATGTTCTACCAGATCGAAAGCCTTGGTGAGGTCCACAAAAAGCACCGCTACAGTTTGTCTTTTATCCAAGGCACCCTGTATGGCACAAGTGAACCCCACCAAGGCTGTCTCTGTATTATGTAAAGGCTTACAGCCATGTTGACAATCAGTAAGCAAGTTATTTTTATTTAAATAATCAGAGGTTTGATCCATAATAATTTGTTCCAGAATTTTAGAGAGAGATGATAAAGAAATAGGCCGGTAATTAGTTAATTCCGTAGAATCTCCTGATTTCAGAATGGGAGTTACTGTGGCCTTCTTTCAAAGACTAGGAAAAGCCCCAACAGACATAGAAAAGTTAAACAAAACAGAGAGAGGATAGGAAAAGGAATTTATTCCTAATTTTATTACTCGAAAATCTATTCCATCATGATCATCTGCACCTTGTCCCTCCTGACCTTGAGGAGCACCTTGTGGATGACGAGAAATGAAGGGAAGGCATAAAAGAGGCCTGGAGTCCACAGCCTTGAGAAGGCATCCCCTTGTAACGAACCTTGCTGAAGGGGGCGGGCACAAAACAGCCTCAGCTTTGCCTTCTCCCTGGAGGTGAACAGGTCCACCTGAGGGGTGCCCCACTGGTAAACAGACTGTGTACTACCTCTGGATGGAGACCACTCATGGGACACCTCGCCTACTCAACTGAGGGCATCAGTCAGCTGAATGGAGGCTCCTGCCACATGAATGTCGAGGAGATCCACCTCCAGGTGGCTAATGAGAGTCCATAGTTGAAGAGTTTCCCCTTCACAGAGGCAGGGAGTGCATCCTGCCTTACTTGTTGAGATAGTACATGTCCGTGGGATGTCCACCTGGACTTGAACCACTTGATCCAAAATAAATGGATCAAATGCAGTCCGCACCAGCTGGACTGTGATCCAGCAGGATGATGTCGCATCGGGACTCCTAGGGGGTCCAGAGCCCAGGGACCCTGTGTACCCTCACATGGGTACCCCAGCCCATGAGAGAGAAGTCGGTCATCAGGATGACCATCGGCTCAGGGCAGACAAACAGGATCCCTTCCTGCAGATTCTCTGTGATGGTCCACCATCGGAGAGTGTCCCACATCATCTGGGTCACAGTGACCAGCTGGTCAAAATGATCTAGATGCTGAGACCACTGGCTGGCCAGCTCCCACTGCACGGAGTGCATACGCCACCAGGCCCATCAGACCAGAGAGGTGCAGGCCGCCATGTAGCCCAGAAGGCGCAGGAAGTCCCAAGCAGGGCACAAATGCCCAACCAGAAATGATGGGGCAAAGAAGGACAGAACCTCTGCACTGTCCACCGAGAGCCTGGCTCTGGCTCAGCAAGAGTCGAGCTCTGCCCCAATGAGGCAGATCACCTGCGACGACACGAGTTCCAACTTGGCCTCTTTGACTAGGAGACCAAGATCAATGCAGATCTGGAGGGCCAGGTCCCTGGACCTCTCCATCTCGTGTCTGGTGGGACCAGCTCTAAGCCAATCATCCAGGTAGGGGTACCCTCGGAGCCCCTGATGACGTAGATGGTTGCCACCACTGCAATGCAATTGGTGAAGACCCTGGAGGCCGATGACAGGCTGAGCGGCATAGCATGGAACTTGTAGAGGATTCCCTCAGCTCGGATGCGGAGGAACCTCCAGCAGGACGGACAGATTGGGACAAGAAAGAACATGTCCTGAAGATCCAGGGAGCAAAACCAAATGTCCTGCTTGAGAGATGGTATGATCTGGGACAGAGTTACCATCTTGAAGGTGCGAGACACGAGAAACTTTTTCAGGTCGTACAGCTCTAGAATGGGGCACCAGGCCCACCCCCATCCGTTTCAGGACCAGGAAGTACCTGGAAACAAACCCTGGGTTGACTGGGGGGGGGGCGCAACTCTGACCACCACCTCCTTGCAGAGGAATTGGGTTATGTCATCTTGGCGCTGACTGTCTGCGGATATCTTCTCCTCATGTGGGGCATGGGCTCAGCTTGGTGGGTACTGCTCAAACTCTAGAGGCAGACCCTGGCCGACCACCTCCAGAACCCCACTGTCCACGGTAACGATGAACCAGGAGGAAGGAAGTGGCAGAGCTGGCCCACCATGGGAGGACCCAGGGGAGGTGCGACAGGCATGGGGTGGTCACCCTCATCCCATCACTGAGCAGGCTTGGAGGAGGAGGATCCAGCCGAGGAGCTGCCGGGTCCATTCCCTCCAGGCTTTTGGACCACTGAAGCCACAGACTTGGACAGAGGAGCCAAGACTGAGCCTTCTGCTGATGCCCAGACTGGCACTGAACCAGCTTGGCTGCAGGAGCAGAAGGCTGAAAAGGCTTGAGCTTCTACTGCTCAGAACTTTTTGATTCCTGCTGGGCGGAAGCAATGGAGTCCAAGGTGGCACTGGACTTCTCTATACATTGTAGGTGACAGTCAAGCCTGGGACCAAAAAGATCGGTGCCCAAGAAGGGTACATCCGCCAATTTGTGCTGGGTGTCTGCCGTAAAGGTCGAGACCCTCAGCCAAGCCCTGCGGCACATAACATCTGTGGCCGCCATCGAATGGGCACCAGAGTCCCCGATGTCCAGAGCCATCTGGAGTTGCTATTTGGCTAGCCCAACCCTGATCTCGGACCTGCTTGACCGTGATCTGGAGGTCCATGGGGAGATGAAGAAGCACCTCATCCAAAGAGCCCAAAAGGGCATGGGAGAAGTGTGCCATGATGACAGCCGAGCTTGCCTGGTGAAGACCAAGCGAAGAGGCAGCACAGACCTTTTTGGCACAGTGGTCCAGTTTTTTGAACTCCTTGTCCGGTGGTCTGTCAGAGTCTCCCGTATTGCCCTAGCGCTGAAACACAGAGTCAGTCACCAACCCCTCCAAGGAGGGGTGTTCTGTGAACCCTGAGAGGGAGCCAATGGACATCTCATATTTGCAGGCCATCCAGGCCAATGGCACAGAGCAGGAGGTGGGGTGTTGCCAAAGCTCCAGGGCCGGGCCGACAATGGCTTCGGTCACCTGGAAAGCCTCCGTTGGAGAATCCCCTTTGTCCAGGATACCTGTTAGGGCATATCAAGTCCGCCTTTGAACGGGCTCCAAAGGCATCCCCATGGATTCAGAGATGAGACAGAGGATGCCCGTGAAGGATGTGGGACCCTCCTCCATCGAGACCCCCTAACGACTCCTCGTTGAGTGGACCGGAGTGCAGCGAGGAGTCCTCGCACTCTTAAGAGTCCACATAGATCAGCCGACCACCCGTGTCACCCTCAATTCGCCATGGATGGTCGGGCGTAAGTGTGACCGACAATCTGTGCAGTAGGCCCATGGCAGACCGAGACTTCTTGACTGGAGCTCCCAAGGGAGGCTGTTTGGGTGGCGTCTCCACTACTACTGGTGGAGAGGCCAGTTTCAATCAAGTCAGGAGGACCTCCACTGGCTCCAAAACGAAGGGACAGTTTTGACCATCTCTGGAGGTGTCGTGTCAGCCTAACAGGCGACAGCTATGTGATGGCCTGTGTGGGAGCTGGGGATGGCATCGGACTAGCCAGCACCAACTGTTGCCACATAAGGTCCTCGTAGCGTCGGCACAACTTGCACTGAAGCATCTCCTCTTTCGAGGAGAACGAGGACGAACAGCGATGATGACTCTTCTTAGAACGTCCAGAGTGGCATCGATGGGATTTCTTCAACCTTTCGGACGAAGAAGACTGAGACATTGATTGATGGGGTGCTCGAAGGGAACCCGGCAGATCCACGGCTCATCCAGGACGCAGTCAGGAACTGTAAGGAGGTTCCCAGCAGGTTGGGTCTCATTGGTGGGTCCCGGTAGGACCAGAGTTCTAAACAGAAAACTGTCGGCCTCATCGAATGACAATGGGTCAATGACAATCTCGACTGAGTCATCGTTCCATATCTTTGCTGGTTGACTTGAAGGGGGCACCGTGAAGCCAGTGGCCAAGGCTGCAGTTTTGACTGAAGTCAAAACTGGAGATTCCTGGGACCAAGACTATTCTCAATCCCAAGAACGAAGACAGAGAGTCTTCTTTTCTCTTGACTCCATTTCCATTTTACAGGAACATGAGCTGTGCGCTGCGAATGGGCCCTCCCCCTTAGTCGAGAGAGACTGGTACAGCTCCTAGAAGGAGCCTGTAAAGGTGGAGTCCAATCTCAGCGGAACATAGGCCAATGCTGAAGAGGAATGATCAATGGCCCGCCCCGTCTCATCTTTGAAGGCCTTCATCTGCTCCATCTGCTCAGTGGGTCCCGCAGCTGCAAAGACCACCCAACGGGCTTCCTTGGATTTGAATGGCAGATTCCGTTTTTCTGGACAGCCAAGCTGCAAACGGTCGAGACGACAGAGTACGTTAGGCTAAAACGAGTGACAAGATTCACAGGCCTGGGTAACGTGGTTGGAACCCAGGCAGTAAACGCACATGGAGTGTGGGCTGGCACATGACATCTTCTGCCCACAGGGGCACCGGCGGAACCCGGGTGAGGACTTATCCTCCATCACAGTCGCGATCGAACATTGTTCAGAAAAAATTCTTAAGAGTTTAAGTTTTGGAAGTAAATCCAAAGATTTGAGCGCCAGGGTATACTCAACATGGCAGCAGTAAGGTGAGAACTGGTTTCTTTAAGCGGAAAGGAAGATCTGGCATCATGGGGTGGAGCCGAGGGATATACCACTCGGGTGGGTGGGAGGAGCCAGCTTTAAGACCTTCCAGCAAGAATTAAAAGGGAAAGGACACTGCCATCAAGTCCTGAAAGAACAAATCCACGTCCCGCGAAAGAACAGCTACGTAAGAATTTACCATAACAGTACATCTTCGAGAGAATCTCTCATCAGGTCACACCTGTGGAACTATTCCTGCATTAGCACTAGGACCACATGGAAACATTTCTGTAGCAGACTAGTAGGGGCTGCCCATGCCATACGCGGATGTCCCTGTAGGTAAGTGTGGGCAGCCCTGCTCCCTCCTCAGTTCCCCACCAGAGACCATACTCGCTAGGCCTCCATCTAGGGAATCAAGGCGAGAGATGAGGTGCCCTGCTATAGGAAAAGCTGAAGCAGCAGGACAGCCAGTCTGGACGTAGAGAACATGGGTAACTAGGGTGGGTCAGCATGACCTGATGAAAGATAGTCCCTCAAAGATCTACTGTTACGGTAAGTTCTTACGTAACTGTTCTATCTTCTTCGGGGATATCTCTCATCAGGTCACATCTATTGAATGAGTCCCAAGCAGTACTGACACTAGACAGTCTGGGTGGCAGGAGGCCAGAGGCTTATGAATGAAGGCCTTGAAGTACAGCTAGGCCAAAACCTGCTTTGATCTCACAAATTTGTCCCTCCCCCCCCTCCCAAACTGTTTAACCAGGAGAGGCACACTAAGCAGAAAGCTCGTTTACAGGTGCGACCTGAAAGCACAGGGAAGTTAAGTGACTTGCTCCGGGTCACACAGTATGCAAGTGGGGGCTAAGGGATTCAAACCCAGGTCTCAAGATTTGCAGCTCAGAGCCTTAAACCACTACGTTATACCGACTCAGTTCACAAATTGTAAACAGTATGTGTGGCTTGACAATCTTTTGTCTCCTTCATGTCCAATAAGACATGGTGTTCCACAGGGCTCAATATTAAGACCTCTACTGTTTACAATCTTTGTTAATGATATGCCAAATGTATGTTTAAATTCTAATAACACTGTATGTGGACATAGTAATTTTTACAGCTGATTAAAATATAATATTAAATGAAAAATTATTGCTGGACTTCTTAAAACTGCAGGACTGGTTAGAATTAGATTGCTGGCAAACAAGAAAACAACAAAGGCCATGCTTTATTGAACGCCTCAAAGATATGCAAAGGCTGTTAAACATTTCTGCATAAGAATGTCAGATCAAACTGCAATTAAACAAGTGCAGCATTTCAAATATTACTATGACAGACACATGGCAAATGTTAAGATACTTTACATAGAAAAATAGGTTCTCTATATACAGTACATTAAAAAATGTGCTTACTACGGAAACAAAAACTGCAATTGCTAGAAACTGTTTACTTCCTACTTTAGGATACAGAAGTGTAATTTGAGGGTCAGCCTCTGTTGGAATTATAAATAAACAACAGGTTCTTTATAATACCATCTGTCGCTTTGCCACAGATAGTTCATATACACAGCATCACTGTAAATTATATGAAAAAGTTCAATGGTTACTATTAATACAGAAAGATACTTTTCACTTAATGCAATTTATTAATAAAAAATATAAACGTGGGTGATAGAAATCCATTAGCAGATGTGTGAATTGCTAATAGAGCTAACAGAGGCCTGAGATCAGCTGAACAGGGATGGCTGGTAATGCCTATATGTAAAACAGTTCTGGGTCAAAAAAACTTTTCTTATTATGCAGTAAAAAATGGAATGAGTTGCCAAACAAGATCAGAGTAGCTCCATCTCTCCAAGTTTTTAGACAAACTGTTAGGTCATCTGTTGCTCATATCCCTATGTAAATATTACTAGCTGCTTGTGCAGAAGTATTTATTTTTGTAAGAATGAGTTTCTTTTTTTTTTTTTTCTTTCAAACTATTTTTGCATCCTCTGCCACTGACCTCTTTCAGCGTGGTCACTCGGCTGCTGGCTCTGCCTGTCCCCTGAAACTCCGATCATCCATCTCCTGGTTTAGTGGGCACCTCCTCCTACACAGCTCACCCTAACCCCTCGGCTCTGAGTCCCCAAGGAGGATCACCCACTCCAGCCGGCACTCTATCTACAGTGCTGGCGGGCTTGCCGTGTGGAGGAGGAACCAGAGTGAACATATGGACACTCGACACTGGATGCGAGTCCGAAACCACTTGGCCCGCCATCGCCTATCAGTGGAGAGTTTGTTTTCCTCTTAAATGTTCCTGGTGGCGTGGACTTGCAATGACGTTCAGCGCAGCATAGGCATGCTCCCACACCTACCCACTGGACGTCTGCCACTACCATCTTTCATTGAGGGCCTCAAACAACTGGTACAACAACCCACGAGAGATAGGGCTACCCTAGATCTAGTACTGACTAACAGGGAAGGGATCACAGATCTCCAAGTAGAAGGTCACCTGGGGGCCAGTGACCATCGAATGGTATGGTTCAATTTGGCCACTACAACCAAAAAATTCCATTCCAAGGCAAAAATATGGAACTTCAGAGGAGCTGACTTTGATAAGATGGCCAACAGAGTTAAGTTAGCCCTGCCAAAAAGAAACACAGGTAAGGGGGTACAGGCAAAGTGGGCAAGCATTAAGGATGCAATACTGAAGCAACATCCCATTGTGTTAGACAGAAGAGGAAGTGCATAAAAGAAGGAAACCACTTTGGTTCTCAAATACAGTAGCAGAAAAGGTCAGAGCCAAAAAGCTGGCCTTCAGGAAATATAAGGGAACAAAGCGGGATGAAGACAGGGAGGCATACCAAACTGCCCTAAGGCAGGCAAAGTCCCAAACTGAGGAAACACTAGTACAAACAGTAAAAGAAGGTGACAAGGCTTTCTATAAATACATTAGTGAAAGAAGAAAGTCCAGAGGGGGTATTGCTAAGTTCAAAGGAGAAAAAGGGACTTGTGAGGAGGATGACCCTGTAAAAGCATCTATCCTAAAAAGATACTTTTGCTCAGTATTTATTGAAGAGAAGGCAGGGCAAGGACCACAGCTCAGCACCATGGACACGGGGGGGAAGGAGGTGAGCACTACTCGCTTCACAAAAGAAAGGGTCCTACAAGAGCTTGCTAAGCTCAGGGTGGACAAGGCAATGGGACCTGATGGCATACATCCCAGGGTACTAAAGGAGCTAAGGGTGGAACTAGCAGAGCCATTATCAGAACTATTAAGTGAGTCTTTGAGCACAGGAGAGGTCGCAGAAGACTGGAGAAGGGCTCATGTGATCCCGCTCCACAAGAGTGGTGGCAGGGAACTACAGACCAGTTAGTCTTACCTCAGTAGTGGGCAAGATTATGGAGGCACTCCTTAAGGAAAGGACAGTGCAACACCTGGAATCCATAGGGGCACAGGATCCAAGACATCATGGGTTTACAAAAGGAAGTTCCTGTCAAACTATTCTCAGATTTCTTTGACTGGATAACCAGAGTGGTGGACCATGGAGGAGTAGTTGATGTCGCCTACCCTGACTTCAGCAAAGCTTTCAACACTGTTCCACAAAGAAGATAGATAAACTAGCTGGGTAGACTCGTGGTGGGTCAGAAGTTGGTCAACTGGGTGGCAAACTGGTTGATGGGCAGAAAGAAAAAATTACTCACCTTAGTAATTGCTTTTCTTCTCATGCAGTCTTGCTATAGTAGGACTTATTGCAGTTAGCCACTGCACTTGAACTGCCCCGGAGAGGAAAGAGTTAACTCCAGAGAATCTGGAATTCTAAAGCGCGAGGGCGCTATACCAAAGCTCTATCTGGGCAGTTTCAAATGAAACTGTCAGATCTTTACGAAGCGAACACTAAGCAACAAGTCTGTGTGGAAAGCTCTACACTAGGCAAATGGCTACCTACTAGTAGTAATAACAACAATAGAAACAACAATAACAATAATAAGAATGAATAATGGTATTATTAGTTTTCCCTGACAAGCACTATTAGGAACCCCTTCCCCAAAGACTCAAGTCCAGGAAGGGGCCAACAAATCACTCAACCAGAAAACCCTAGTTCCCTAACCCTAAATAAAAGAGGGTGAAGGAAGAACACAATAGCATGACACAGTGCTTGCACTAATTTGCCACCCCACCCCAGTAGAGTTCTGAGAGGAGCAGGTTAGAGGGTAGTCCTAATATAGCAAGACTCCATGAGAAGAAAAGCAATTACTAAGGTGAGTAATTTTTCTTCAAACACCATGAAGTCTTGCTATATTAGGACTCATTGCAGATTACACAGCAGTACCTCCATGGAGGAGGGTCAGAACCTACTTAGGAAATAGGCTCTGAAGCACAGCTGTGCTAAAACGAGCATTCTCCTGGACTGAAATCCAGGGAAAAATGCTTGGTAAAAGTGTGAACTGTCTTCCAAGTAACAGCTCGACAGATTTCCAGAATGGGAATATCTCTAGCAGCCGCCAGAGATGCAGCTGTACACCTGAGGGAGTGAGCCCTCAGTCCTGAGGGGGCTCTCCTACCTAGTCTTTGATAACAAAATGGATACAAGAGACAATCCACCTTGCAATTGTCCTCTTAGTGGCAGGTTCCCTTTGCCAACCTCGGCCTCTAGGTAAGGAAGAGTTGAGGGATTCAAACCTGTGACCCTTTGTGCTATACATAGTAGCATAAGGCTCTTTGACGTCTAAGCTGTGCAGTCTCCTCTCACCTGAGGAAGAATGCTCAGTGAAAAATCCTGGGAGAGAGATGGATTGGTTCAGGTGGAAACCTGAAACCACTTAGGACAACCCCTGTGTTAGTCCTAGGGACTGTCTTATCCCTGTGGGGAGAGAAAATCTTCTTCCACTGCCAGGGCCTGTAGTTCACTTATGCGCCTGGCAGAAGTGAAACCACCAGAAAAACATTTTCCAAGTGAGAAGCTTGAGCTCTGCTGGGGACAGAGGTCCAAAGGGGTTTGCATTAACTGAGCACGCAAACATTCGGGCTCCATGCAGGAGCTGGTTCCTCAAAAGGAGGGCTGATGTGAAGCAACCCCTAAAAACTTGGAAAACACAGGTTGAGAAGAAAAGGAAGCAGGCTTCCTGCTTGCAGAAAAAACAGAGACAGCTGCCAAAGGAACCCTTAAGGTAGCTGGCCTAAGACCTAAAGAATTTAAAATGGACCAAAAGTCCAGAAAATGGGCAGATAAGCAGACTGTGGTATAATCTGCTTCTCAGCACACCAGACTGAAAACCTGTTCCACTTAGAATTGTAAGTGGCGCCAGTGAAAAGCTTCCTTGAAGCCTTTAAAATATCCGCGACACCTTGAAAAAGGGTAAATCAGCAAATTCTAACCCTCAAGAGCTGCCTTGAGAAGGAGGAATTTGAGGTTCGGATACCACACTCTCTTGTGCAAAGGCCAGTAAGTCGTGGACTCTGGGCAAGCTCAGGGTAGGGTGGACTGTCAAGGACAGAGACAATGGGTACCAGGGCTGTCTGGCCCAGCTTGGAACAATCAGAATCGCTTTGCAGGGCTGAGATCTGATTTTTACTAGTACCCTGAAAGAAAGGGAAAAGGGAGGAAAGGTGAACAGAAACTTCCCTTTCCAATCCAAGTGAAAAGCGTCCAGGGAGCTGATCCCAGTACTGGAGGCCCCAACAAAACAGAGAAAGTTAGTGGTTATCTGGGGCTGCAAAAGATCTATCTGAAAATGAGCCCCATCTGGCAAGGACTGAACCCAGCACCTGAGGATTCAGAGCCCAATCGTGATGGCCCTGAGAATCCTGTTGAGGGCATCTGAAAGGGCATTGTCCTTCCTGGGAGGTGAACTGCTATCAGGGAGGTGTTCAGGGAGTAGCCAGAGACCACCACTTCATTGCTTCGTGCACAAGGCTGATGACCGAGTGCCCCTGCCTGTTGATGTACCACATTATTGTGGTGTTGTCTGTCCTGACTTGAACTACCTTGTTCTGGACAGAAGCTGAAAACTCCTAAGAGCTAGAAGACAGCTCTGAGTTCCAAAATTGATGTGGAGCAGAGATTCCTAGGGAGACCACACTCCCTAGTGGACAGGTCGCCTAAAGCCTCACCCTACACAGAGCATCCGTGGTGAGGAATGAAGAGGACCCTAGTTTTAGATTGCTTTGATCCTGCCACAGTGTAAGGCCAGGATCAGGGATTGGTCACTAGAACCAATTTGGAAAGGGAATCCTCCTTTGGGACCAATAGGCCCTCAGATGGAACTGAATGTCCCTCAACTGGAATCTTGCTCCCTGCACTACAGCTGTGGAAGCAGCCATGTGCCCTAGTAGTTGTAGCAAATGCTTTGCTGGTCAAGAGACTCATGAGAGTAATGGAAGATGCCAGGGCAAGAGACTGCCTACCCTTTTAGAGGGAGAAATGCCCTGGCTAACTTTGTGTTCAACTCTGCACCTATGAAAGTTAGTACCTGAACTGGTTCGAGAACTGACTTTGGTAAATTCAGCAGGAATCCCAGAAAGGTGAGAAGCTGCTGGGTGACTTGCAAGTGGATTTTACTTGATCTGGAGACTGACCCACTAAGAGCCAGTCATCCAGGAAAGGAAACAAAGCAATCCCTTGCTTCTAAAAGAGCCACTACCACAGCTAGAATTTCTTGAATACCCTTTACGAGAGGTAGGGTCAAGGGCATTGCCCTGAACTGGTAGTGGCCTGAGGGTAACCTGAGGTACTTTCGGTGAGAAGGCCTGATCAAGACATGAAAACAGGCATCCTTGAGGTCCAGGAAAGCTAGCCAGTCCCTGGCCTCAGCCAGAGTTAACATTTTTAACTTTGTTTTCAAAAGATGCTTGTTCAGGTACCTTAAATCTGAGATGGGCCGCCAATCTCCTGCCTTCTATAGGTTAAGAAAGTATCATGAGCACAGCCCCTTGCCCGGTGGCAAGGAGGGACCTTTCTACTGCTTTGCAGTTCAGAGAGAAGAAACCTCTGCTCCCAAAGCAAGGGATTCAAGGATTTGCAGGTGGACCTCTGGCTCTCATCTTTGGAAACTGTTTGAAGCTGAGAACCAGACCTATTACTTCCAGAACCCACTTGTCCGAGTTAGGGACACAGTTCTGGCTGAAATAAAACCAACCTGCCCACTGGTATAGGAGAATCGGCCCTGGGCACCCCATCAGGGTGCCTGCTTGGCAACAGTCTTAGGCTAAGGGAGGGGACGGTTTACTTGTACCCGTCTATCTCTGCCTCTGAAGAGACCCCTCTGGCGAAAGCAGAGGAGGCCTGAGCCTCTACCTGGGCACTTTTGTAGGTAATCATCCATGTTTTTCATATAGCTTTCTGTTTGTTCCTCAAACAGAGAATTACCCACAACAAGAAACAAATCCATAGACTTTGACAGAGTATCTTGGGACAGATTAGTGCATCTGAGCCATGCCAACCTACGGAAAGCTACAGAAGTGGTCATGACCCTAGAGAAAACAAGATTAACACCAACAGCAGTATGAACTTGAACTTAGAGGCTTCAGTGCCATTAGCAGCCACCTGTTCCAACCCGCTAGCCAGCTGGCCATGGGCCTGCTTGGCTAACTGCAATACTGCGTCCCACCTAGATTTCCGAAATCTAGCCACATAAGCCATACAACTTGCCTGTCTGAGTCCCACAGAAGCTGCCATATACTGTTTTCTTGCCATGGCATCAATCCTCCTGGAATCCTATTCAGGAGGATGTGAGGCCAGGGAACTAGCCTTGACACAGGCTGCAGCTTGTACCACACCTACATGACTACACTGCTCAGTGAGGAAGTCTGTAACAGAGCCTGATGAAATACACCTTCTGTCCATTTTTTTTATCTTACAGGAGGGACAGAAAGAAGAATCTTATAAAATCTTAGTTGTTTACTTCCTAAATGACTTATGCAAAGGAAAGACAACCTCCTAGCCCATCATTCCTACATAATCAGGCCCCTTTACTTCATCCATAGCCTCCTCTAAAGGAAGCTGGGGGATTCTGCAAGCTTTTTGTAAAACATAAACTGAGAAAGGGACTCAGACAGAATAGGAGGAGATTCTAAAAGTCTGTCTGGAGAAATGTCCGCTTAAGTGGGCACGTCCAGACCCTACCAGCCACACATGTATTGATCAATTTTTCTCCTCCCACTCCTGTGGTTCATAACAATTCCTCAACATCATAAACCTGAACCACTGGAACTGAACGAGCCACCTTTTACCAACTGTAGATGGTTCGACAGGACCTAGAAACAGTGACTGGACAATCTGTATGGCTTAACTACTTCTGCAGCAGTTGGAGACAATCTTGGACTCCAAACCTACTGATTTCTCTGTCATATTCTTTTTTTTTTTTTTTTTTTTTTTATAAACTGGTTCCTCTGAACCATCCTTTTGCCCGAGGAAGTCTAGCCCTGGTCAGAGGGCACTCCCTCTGGTCCAGTGGGTACTGGACCGGGCTGGCCATCCGGTCAGCGGACTTTTGCCAATAGTTCCCTGAGCCGCCCTATCTCTTTTCAGGGTGGCTGCAGAGAAATTTTAAACACCTGGCAGTCTGACAGGAGGTGGTCAGCCCCAGACAATAAACACAAGTGGTGTGTGGGACAGCCTTGGCAAAGGCTTCCCACAGCATCACAGTGTTGAAACCCAGTGGGCCCGGTTTTTTTTGGGTTTCCCAGACATAATGCCAGCCTAACCAAAACCTGTCTTTTTATGGCTGCGGCTAGGACAAGACACCATCGGTTCCTAACTGCTTACGGGTATTTGAAAACCCTATTTAAAATCAAGGTTTTTAGAACCGATAAGAACGGTACCGCACTCTAAAAGCCCAAAACTTTAAAACGTTAAAATAAGCAAACTGATCGGTTCAAAACCGAACCGATAACTAAATTTCCACACAGACTTTACATTTTGTACTTACGGTTTACCAGATAGAGCTTTAGCGAAATGCGGTAAAATAATTATTTTTGCCGGTTCAAATGAACCGAAAATACTCTTGACCGAGAAATGAACCGAGCTGAAGGAGCTGATCTCCTGAGCGACTGTTCAGTGAAGCGGAGTAAAGAATCTGATAGTTTCATTTGAAACTGCCCAGATAGAGTTTTGGTATAGCGCACTCGCGCTTAAGAACTCCAGATTCTCTGGAGTTAACTCTTTCCTCTCCTGGGCAGTTCAAGTGCAGTGGCTAACTGCAATAAGTCCTAATATAGCAAGACTTCATGGTGTTTGAAACAGAGAGTGGTGGTAAATGGTATGCAGTCAGGAGATATGCAAGTCACAAGTGGGGTACCTCAGGGATCAGTCCTTTGTGGACAGGAGAGGAGACAAGAACCCACCGTTCTAGGCAGTCTGAATGTTGGTTCTGCTGGACTCAAGAGTACACTGGATGTTCTCATGTGCAGCCTGGCCAAGAGAACAGTGGTAATGGCTGCCGCCATCAGCAGGCCTAACAGCTACAGGAAAGTCCTGGCAGTAACGTACCAGCTCTGGGTCACCAAATGGGCCTGAGCTATGAGGCACTCCACCTTGTCATGTGGAAGAAAGGCTTTGCCCTGGACTGAATCCAGGACCGACCCTATGTATTGCAGCTGCTAACCTGGGGTCAAGACAGACTTGGGCAGGTTGACTGTAAACTCCAAGAACTGGAAAAGCTGCCTGGTGCATTCTAGAGTCACCAACAGAAGATCCCTGGACGTGGCCTTCAGTAACCAGTCGTCCAGGTAGAGGAAGACAAAGGCCCTCACGGCAGAGGGCTGCTGCCACCGTGCTTAAGCACTTGGTAAAGACCCGTGGTGCAGAGGATAAGCCAAAGGGTAATACTCTGAACTGGTAGTGCTCCCCATGGAACAGGAACCTGGGATCACTCCTCAATGGGGAGCAAACCTTAATGCGCAGGTATGAGTCCTGCATGTCCAGAGAGCATAGCCAGTCCCCTTGCTTCAGCAGTGGGATCAGGCCCTGCAGCGTGACTATCCAGAACTTCTTTTACTGGATAAAGCAACTGAGCTCCTTGAGGTCAAGAACTGGCCTCAAGTCCCCTATTCACTTGGGGATGAGGAAGAAGTGAGAGTAGAACCCCTTGTTTCTTTCCCACTGGTGAACTGGATCTATAGCCCGCTGGCGCAAGGTGAGGATCTCTCCTCTGATCACTGAAATATGATCTGGAGGACAAGGAAAGGGAAGCAGAAACTCTGGGGGCTGTTCCAAAAGTTCCAGAGTAAACCCCTGCTCTATTAGCTGCACAACCCAAGCATCTGTAGTAAGGGCCCTCCACTGATATAAGTGAAGGGAGAAATGACCTCCTACCACCACCTCATGGCTCAAAACAGGAGGGGGGGGGGTCGAGCAAGGAGCTATCCTGAGGTAGAACCAGCGATCGTGGCAGCGGCACCACCTTTGGGATTCTTAGCGGAGACACCACTGGTGCAGGAAGGGGTGAACAGGGCAGATCCGGCCTGACACTTACCCTTGGGCCTGGATCCTGAACCAGCATTTTTGGTGACCCTACGAAAGGAGGAGTTCAGCCTCCTCCATGGCTGAGTGTAGTAAAGGGAATGAACAGACTACAGCCCTGCCAGAGGCCTCCAGGTCATTAATATCCTTCACATCTGGGCCAAAAAGCTTAAAACCACTGAAGGGGCATTTCGCAACATTTCCTGAACATCAGATGCAAACCAAGAGACCTGCAGCCAGGAGAGTCTCCTAAGGCAAACTGAACTTTGGGGCAAGTGGATGTTCGCTTTGGCCACTTTGGCCCTTAGAACTGCTGGTGGAATATGCGAGAACGAAGGTTGCAGCACAAATCTGCAGTCGACAACCCGGGCGAGCCCAAGGTCAACGGCCCTTCACCTGCCAAAAAGACAGGCAGAGGGAACTTGCTGCCAGGGTCGGCCTGGAAGACACTGAGGCTGGGGCGGCAGCAGGGGTCGATATCATAGCTGTCGATGGCAGCAGCTATCAAGGAATGGGAGGAAATGAGGAATGGAAATGGGTTTTTGCCAAGTTCATGGTCTCTGTGATAGTGTCTCCCCCAAGTCTTATCCCAGGCATTGGAAGTCAGAGAGCCTGAAGAATGAGCCAGCAACAGGGAGAGAGTAGTCTCCAAAGGCCCCTGCTCCATTATGGCAACCTGTTGCTCCAGCAGAAAAGCTTTCAGGGCATTCTTGCTGTGCCGCCGGGTAGCAAGGCTTAACTTCCGGCAGAGCTAGCAGGTGAGACCGTTGAGACAGGCACACAGACGCAGTGCTCATCAGTGGCAGATCTCTTCTTCCCACAGCAGTGACGGAAAAGGTTTGACAAATCTTTTTTGACATGCAAAAGAATCACTTTATTTAAAGTGAATCAACACTGTTGTAAGAAAAAAGGGAAAATGGCAGTTGACTGAACAGCAAAGCTTCTGTGGAGTCTGTGCAAATATGGTCGACGACGGGAAAGAACCAAGGAGGAAGAGGGGCCACCCCCACAAATATACAGTGCTGTCGGCATGGACGGCTCCAACCGGACTGCTACAGAAAACTTTGCGTGTGTTCCTAGCGCTGATGAGGGAACAGTTCCATAAGTGTGACATGATGGAAGAGATATCCCTGAAGCAGATCTGCACGATACCTTTGGGAGCTTCCCCTTATACACAGGCTCCATCTGTCTTCATACTTTAGCACAGCAGGGGTCCAGTGACCAGAGTTCTGCTACTTTTGATAAGGACAGAGTATTCTTATGTTTTAAATCTGAGTCTAACTTTACAGCTCTGATTTTGCCACCTTGTTCCTTTAAGTGAGGACCTAATGGCCTGTTGTCTAAGGTGTTGCACACCTAATCTGGGGAGAAGACCCTCTTGTTCCACAGACAGCCCACCTGTGGACTTCCCAAGCTGCTGCTGCAGCCCCAGCACTCTCCAAGCAGGCCGCAGCTAACAGACCGCCTGACTGACCCCCGGACAAATTCAGGTAAGCATCGGACCTCCAAAACTGGTGGTTTTGAATGCTGCTGTTTTGACAGTATGTCCAGTGGAGGAGCCAGGCACTGACTCGCAGTTTCTGCTCCTTGGCAGGTTTTCCAACTCCTGGTGCTTCCTGTTCTCGGGGAAATCTCTTTCTGTGCCGTGTTCCGGACTGAATTTTTGTAAATGTAATTACTTATGTTATGCATCAATCGGTCTTACTTTACCAGCCAGTTTAGCTAGTCTATTACAAACATAGAAACAGAAACAGAGAATTTGATGGCAGATAAGGACCGCTTGGCCCACCCAGTGTGCCCATTTCCCTACCTGATGGATAAGCTGCAGAGTCTAGTTAATCAACAGCTTACTTCCTCCTGACCCCCACTAGAATTGCCTTATGCCTGTCTCATGCATTCTTGAATTCTCCCACTGTTCCTGACTCCACAACCTCCTCAGGAAGGCTGTTCAAAGCATCCACAACTCACTCTGTGAAAAAATACTTTCTAACATTACCTCTGAGCCGTCACCCCTCTATCTTCAAATTGTTCTCCCTTGTTCTTGCACATCTCTTCTTCTGAAAGATACTATCCTCTTGTAACTTGCTAATGCCCGTGAGATACTTGAAAGTTTCTATCATGTCCCCCCTCTCCCTCCTTTCCTCAAGGATATACATATTAAGTTGCTTTAGTCTCTCCTCGTATGTCTTCTGGTGCAAACCTTGCACCACTTTGGTTGTCCTCCTCTGAACAGCCTGCACTCTATGTCTTTGCGGAGATGGGGTCTCCAGAATTGCACGCAGTACTCCAGATGGGGTCTCACTAACTGTCTGTAAGGAGGGATAACAACTTCCTGTTTTCTTCTGTTGATGCCTCTCCCTATGCACCCCAGTATTCCCCCAGCCCTTCTTACTGCCTTCTCACATTGCTTGCCCACCTTTAGGTCACCTGATATAATTACTCCTAGGTCTCTTTCGATTTTTGTTGTTATTAACTCACCCCCCATTGTGTACTCTTCCCCTGGGTGTTTGTTTCCCAGATGCATTACCTTGCACTTCTTTGCACTGAATCTGAGCTGCCACGTATTTGACCATTCCTCCAACCTTGCCAAGTCCCTTTTCATTCTTTCCACCCCACCTTGTGCATCAACCCTGCTGCAGATCTTTGCGTCATCTACAGAGAGGCATACCTTTCCTTCCAGGTGCTCTCCAGTGTCACTTATAAAGATATTAAAGAGGACCGGTCCCAGTACTGAACCACGCGGTAGCCCGCTAATTACCCTCCTTTCTTCACTGTGGATTCAGTTTGCTATTATCTTTTGCATCCTGTTGTCCAGCCAGTTTTTTTTATCCAGGCTACCATCTTGAGACCCACTCCAAGACTGGCTAACTTGTATATTAATCTTTTGTGTGAGACTGTGTCAAATGCCTTGCTAAAATCTAGGTAGGCCATATTCACAGCCCCTCCCTGGTCTACTACTTTGGTCATCCAGTCAAAGAAATATATTAGGTTTCATCTGACATGACCTTCTTGCTGTGAAACCATGCTGCCTTGGTCCTGTGCCCCACTGGCCTCTAGGTACTCAACAATTCTTTCCTTCAGAAGCGATTCTATCATTTTCCCTACCACTGAAGTCAAACTAACTGGTCTGCAGTTTCCTGCCTCTGCCCTGCTCCCACTTTTGTGAAGTGGAATCACATTTGCCTTCCTCCAGTCCTCAGGTACCACTCCATCCTCCCATGATTTGTTAAAGAGAATAGTCAGTGGTGTCACTAGTTATACCCTTAGTTCTTTTGGGATTCTTTGGTGAATCCCATCAGGCCCCATTACTTTATCCACCCTCAGTTTCAAGAGTTCTTTCAAAACCCTTTTTTCTGTAAATGAACCGATATCAACCCCCCTATTCAGAGTTTCTCCCTTGTTTGGTTTAGGGACCTCCCCCTCCTCATCTGTTGTGGATACTGAGCAGAAATATCCGTTCAGTATCCCTGCTTTTTCACTGTCACCCTCTGCCCACCTTCCCTTCCCTTTATTAAGTCCCTGTATCCCTCCCTTGGTCTTTCTTCGCTCCCTAATATACCTATAAAATGTTTTATCCCCCTTCTCCCCTTCTTAACAGAGCTGGCTATCTTTTCCTCAGTTTGTGCCTTTGCTATTCTGACTGCCTTCCCTGCCTCTTTCTGCTTTAACTGATAAAGTTCTCTGCCCTGCTCCTTCTGTGTTTCCTTATATTTCCTGAAAGCTATCCTTTTCTCCTTAACCGTCCCTGCCACCTCTTTTGAGAACCATAGTGTTTTTTTCTTTCATTTTGTTTTATTGATTTGCTTCACACAAAGGCTTGTTGCATCTGTGATGGCTGTTTCGATTATTCCCCGTTGTTCCTCCACCCCTCCTTCTTAATCATTTGCTAGTGCTTTTCTGAGGCACTCTCTCATTTTCCCCAAAGTCAGACTCCCTAAAGTCCAGTACTCTTGTTTTTTGTATGGCTTGACTCTATGGCTGTGTTTATTGTGAACCACACTGTTTTATGGTCACTTGTTCCCAGATGGCTACCCATTTCTAAATCTAAGATCCTTTCTCCTTCCCCATTTGAGAATACCACGTCTAAGATTGCTCCCTCCTGAGTGGGTTCCAACACTAGCCCCATCCCTGTCCTTAACACCTTTTTCTGCATTTATCCCTGTCCTGCTCCCTACTGACTTCTCTGCCTTGGTGTTTACCTCTCTAACTACTGTGCTTTGTTGGGGGAGGCTGGGATTTCCCCTACTCCTTTTCAGTGCCTCCCCCCTTGGCTAGTTTAAATGCTTGCCAATGAAGCATTTAAACCTGTTACCTAGGATCCTGGATCCCCCTGGACAGATGCAGACCATGCGCTAGTATAAGCCTGCATCCTCCAGGTGGCTCCCCAGTCCCCAATAGCCAAAACCCTCAGCTCCACACCAGTTTTTCAACCATTCATTGAATCCTACGGTGCGGAATACCCTAGTATCATCCTTGCCATAGACAGGCAGCACCTCCGAGAAGGTTACCGTATATGCTACTTGTCTAAGGCCCCGCCCCAACTCTACAAACTCCTCTTGCACCACTCTGATCCCATTTACAGCCAGGTCATTTGTCCCTAGGTGGACAATGACATCCAGCTCCCTCCCTCATGCAGCTTCTCCCGCGATACTAAGGATTCGCTTCCTGTCCCTCCAAGCCGTAGCACCAGGCAGGCACCTTACCTCCCTATCCCCCGTCTTTCTCAACGTCTACCCCCCCAATGACTGAGTCTCCCACCAGAAGCTGTTTCCTTCCCCTGTGAGGTCTTGTGCCACCCTCCTGTGGGTGTCCTTTGTGGAGGTTCCCAGCAGCCTCCTTGGTCTCCACTGCAGATGCCTCCATAGAGGAACCACTCTCTGCCAAAAAAGCATATGAATTGCAGAGAGCTACAACTGGAGGGATGCACCTCTGTTCCACCACGCTGTCCCTCCCTGAGCCCACCTTGGTCCAACCGCTCCTCTTTCTTGGCCACCTCTGAGGTAGTGGCATTGGCCCAGGTGGTCCCTGGGTGGGGGATGAGGTTTCACGAATCCTAGCCAGGTCAGCCTGGAGAAGGGCAACCTCCTCCCTCAGACTAGAGAGGTACCTGCAAACAGGGCAGCATCACAGTCTCCAGAATGTCTCCCGGAACACTGCTGCTCCACAGCCATTGCACTACACCACTCCCATCTTGACTTATTTTGTGTCCCCTATTCTGCTGCTTTGTATGCTTATTGTCTCCTCCCTCTATGTATTTTTACACTTACCTTCCTACTGCCTATGTGCCCTTACAGCTCTCACCCTTCCTGTTCTGGGACAGGAACTTCCTGTAGTCTTCAGTAGTCTCCTTCCTCCGTGCTTGGATTCAGACCTCCAGCTGCCGGGCGGGTAGAGGTTTTTTTTTGTTTGTTTTTTTTTAGGTTCCTTCTAGGTTGCTAAAACTAATGTGTCTCAGTGATCCTTCCCTTCCTGCTGCCAAACAGAAGTTTCTGTTGTCAGTCAAATTCAGTGGCTATAAAACTAGAACTGGCTTTGGGTGCAGGGGTGGGAAAGAAAAAATTCCTCACCTTAGTAATGTTGTTTCTTCTAATGGAGTCTTGCTATATTCTGACATATGCAGTGAGTCCCAACCTTTGAACTGCCCCGGAGATGAAAGAGTTAACTTTCCATGCCAGGCATGGAACGCTGAGCTCGAGCTCGGTTGAGACTCTGTCTGTTGTTCTTCAAACTCAAACCATCAGATCTTTACGAGCTAAACTCACTAAGGTCCTGTATGGAAGCTGCAAACCTACACTAGCCAACTGGCTACTAAACATAAAAACAAATTTTTTGGTCCCAACACAAAGACTCAAGTCAGGAGACCCCAAAAATGAAAACACAACACCCACTCACCCCAAAAAAGAAGGGGTGAAACAAAAAGGTGGGCACCTACTAAGTGCCAACACTGCACTGCCCACCCACATCCCAAAAACAGAGGTTCTGAGAGGGGCAGGCGGGGGTCAGAATAGCAAGATTCCATTAGAAGAAACAACATTACTAAGGTGAGTAATTTTTTTCTTCAAACAACATGAAGTCTTGCTATATTATGACGTATGCAGACTACAAAACAGTACCTCCATGGAGGAGGGACAGAACCTACTTAGGAAACAGGCTAAAACCGAGAATCACTCCTAGCCTGGATGTCCAGGGAGTAATGCTTGGTAAAAGTGTGATCTGTTTTCCACGTAGTTGCTTGACATATTTCTAAAATAGGGATGTCCCTGGCAGCAGCCAGGGAAGCAGCAGCACCTCTGGTAGAGTGAGCCCTCAGGCCTGAGGGAGGAACCTTACCCAGTTTTTCCTAGCAAAATTGGATACAGGAGACAATCCACCTGGCAATGGATCTTTTAGTGGCAGGTTTCCCTTTACCAACCTCACCATAAGTGAGGAACAGTTGGAGGGAGTCAAACCTGTGACCCTTGGCACGCTCTATGTAGTAACTAAGGGCTCCTTTCACATCTAAACTGTGCAGTCTCCTCTCGCCAGAGGAGGAATGGTCAGTGAAGTACACTGGAAGAGACATAGATTGATTAAGGTGGAAATCTGAAACCACCTTAGGCAAGAACTTCCTGTTAGTCCTGATAACCACCTTATCTCTATGAAAGGAGATAAAATCAGGCTCCACTGACAAAGCTTGTAATTCACTTATGCGTCTGGCAGAAGTGATGGCTACCAGAAACACAGTCTTCCAAGTCAAGTACTTAAGCTCGGCTGAAGATAAAGGCTCAAAAGGGGGTTGCATAAGATGAGCAATGCAAACATTGAGGTCCCAGGCAGGGGGCAGGGTCCCTGAATGGAGGTTGGTGTTGGTGTGGAGCAATCCCTTGAAAAACTTGGAGAAAACAGGGTGAGCTGAGAGAGAACAGGGCTTACCTGCTGAAATAAAAGCAGACACAGCTGCCAGATGCACTTTCAGTGTAGCTGGTCTCAGCCCCAAGCTATTTAAGTGAACCATATAATCAAGGACTGTGGGCAGATCAGCAGATTCTGGGAAAATATGCTTCCCAGAGCACCATATGGAAAACCTTTCCCATTTAGAATTATAAGTAGCCCTGGTGGAAGGTTTTCTAGAAGCCTTCAGGATATCCATTACACCATGGGAGAGGTGTAAATCAGCAAACTCTAACTCTTCTAGAGCCAGGCCTTGAGATTGAGAGATTTGAGGTTCAGGTACCAAACCCTCCTCTGAGCACAGGTTAACAGGTTGTAATTCCTGGGAAGACATAGGGGAAGATGGCGTGCTAAGGACAGTAGGAGCGGATACCAGGGCTGTCTGGCCCAGTCTGGAGCAATCAGGATCATCTTGCAGGGTTGAGATGCGATTTTGACTAGCACTTTGAACAGGAGAGGGAAGGGGGGAAAAGCACAGAGAAACTTCCCTTCCCAATTGAGAACTAAGGCATCCAGGGGGACTGAGCCCAACACTGGGGGTCTGCAGCAAAAAAGGGGAAGTTGGTGATTGTCTGGGGCTGCAAAAAGATCTATCTGCGGGGTGCCCCATCTGGAAAATATCACTTCCAAGACCAGGGGATCCAGTGACCATTCGTGATGGCCCTGGGAAATCCTGCTGAGAGCATCTGCCAGGACATTGTCCTTTCCTGGTAGGTGAACTGCCATGAGGGAGGTGTTCAGGGAGTAAGCCAGAGACCACAACTTCATTGCTTCAATGCACAAGGCCATAGACCGAGTGCCTCCTTGCTTGTTGATGTACCACATTGTGGTGGTGTTGCCTGTTCTGACCTGTACAACTTTGTTCTGAACAGATTTGGAAAAAGCTTGAAGTGCTAGAAATATTGCTCTGAGTTCCAACAGATTGATATTGAACAGAGATTCCTGAGGGGACCACAACCCCTGGGTGGTGAGAATTAGCCCATGTGAGCGCCCCAACCCAAGAGGGAGGCATCTGTAGTAAGGATTAAAGAGTGAGACTGGGTGACAAAGGGAACCCCTTGTCTCAAATTGTTCTGATCCGGCCATCACTGTAGGGCCTGGATCAGGGTTCGAGTTACTGGGATCAGTTTGGTCAGAGGGTCCCTCCTTTGAGACCAAAAGGCTCTCAAATGGAACTGAATGTCCCTCATCTGAAATCTTGCTCCCTGCACTACTGTTGTAGAAGCAGCCATGTGCCCCAGGAGCTGTAGAAAATGCCTTGCTGGTCGAGACACCTGCAGGGTGAATGAGGCGGCCAGAGAGACCAGGGTCCTTGCCCTGTCCAGCGGAAGGAAGGCTCTGGCCTTCTCTGTGTCTAGCTCTGCGCCTATGAAGGTGACGAGCTGGACAGGCTCTAGAACGGACTTTGAAAGATTTAGGAGGAAACCCAAAGAAGTGAGCAGTTGCTGAGTTATCTGTAAGTGTAACTTGACTTGGTCTGGGGACTGGCCTACTATGAGCCAGTCGTCCAGGTAAGGGAAGATGGCAATTTTCTGCCTTCTTAGAGAAGCAACTACTACTGCCAGGCATTTTGTGAATATCCTTGGAGCAGAGGTGAGGCCAAAGGGCATTGCTCTGAACTGGTAATGGCCTGAGGGCAGCTCGATCCTGAGGTACTTTCAATGGGAGCTTCTGATGAGAATATGGAAGTAGGCATCCTTGAGGTCCAGGGACACTAGCCAGTCCCCTGGCCTTGGAGAGGGTAGAATAATTCCCAGAGTCACCATTTTGAATTTTGGTTTTACAAGGTGCTTGTTTAAGTATCTGAGATCCAGGATGGGCCACCATTCTCCTGTCTTTTTTGGGGTAAGGAAGTACCTGGAATACAATCCTTTGCCCTGGTGTAGGGGTGGAACCCCTTCCACAGCTCTGAGGGCTAGGAGGGAAGAGACCTCTGCCTCTAAGGCAAGTGCCTCTGAAGGATTTGCAGGTGGAAAGGATCTGGTTCTCATCTTTGGAAACTTTTTGAAGCTGAGAACCAGTCCCTGGCTTACTACTTCCAGGACCCATTTGTCTGATGTCAGAGAGTCCCAGTCCTGGACAAAGTAAGCCAGCCTGCCCCCTACAGGTAGCTGAGAATCGGCCCTGGCAACCCTATCAGGGTGCCTGCTTGGCAGGGGCTTTGGGCTGAGGGGTGGAAGCAGGCCTGCTTGTACCCCATCTGCCTCTCCCTCTAAAGAACCTCCTCTGGGCATAAGCAGAAGAGGAGGCCTGGGCTTGGTAAAAAGGCCTATGAAAAGACCTGCCCCTACCCCTGGGAAGCTGCCTTTGAGGAGTGACCTGCCTTTCCTTGGCCTGTGCAGTCCTATAGGCGGTCCTATACTCATCCATTTTCTTCATGTAATTCTGTGTCTGCTCCCCAAACAGAGAATTACCCACAACAGGAAAATCCATGGCCTTAGTCTGGGTATCCTGTGAGAGGCTAGTACATCTGAGCCAAGCCATTCTTCGAAGTGCCACAGATGTAGCCATGACTCTTGATGACACATCACTTGAGTCCACTGCAGCATGGAATTGCACCTTGGATGCCTCAATACCATCAGCAGCCACCTGCTCCAGCTCCTTGGCACGCTGGCCAGGGACCTGTTTTGCTAGAGCCATGACAGTGTCCCATCTGGATTTCTGGTATCTAGCAACATAAGCCATATAATTAGCCTGTCTGAGTCCCAAGGATGCTGCCATGTACTGTTTCTTTGCCATGGCATCAATCCTCCTGGAGTCCTTGTCTGGGGGGTGTGAAGCCAAGGGAATATTTGCCTTGTCACAGGCTGCAGCCTGCACTACCCCAACATGGCTGCATTGTTGTGTGAGGAACTCTGTATCAGAGCCTAACAATGTGTACCTTTTGTCCATTCTCTTATCCACAGGAGGTTTAGTGTGAGGAGTTTTTAGAATTTTAAATGTCTGTTTCCCAAAAGATTTATGCAAGGGAATAGACAGTCTCCTAGACTCTGGGATATCCATCATTTCCACAGTCAGGCTCCTCTTGATCATCCACAGCTTCCTCCATAGGGAGCTGGAGGGTTTCAGCCACTTTTTTTAAAACACAAAATGAGAAGGGACTCAGAAAGCCTAGGAGGAGACACTCCTGAAGGTCTGTCTGGGGAGATGTCCGGGTCAATGGGCACATCCAGACTTTCAAATCCACATTCACCCTCCTCATACTCCTCTTCCCCCTCCTCCGGTTCATAATATTCCTCTAATTCATACTCTTGAACCGGTGGAACCGGCCGAACTGAGCGCCTACCTGACGGTGCGGGTCGGTCAGTACGAGAAGCGACTGGACAATTTTGATCACTTTGGCTATTTCTTCAGCGGTTAGAGAGGAAAGTTTTGGCTCCACACCAGCTGATTTTCTAGTCCTTTTTGCTGGAACCGACTCCTCAGAGTCGGATCTCCTTTTGGCCAAAGAAGTCTCGCCCTGGTCAGAGGGCACTCCTTCTGGTTTGGTTTGAACAGAACCGGGCTGGCCATCTGGTTCAGCAGACTTTTTGGCCTCCCTTTCCCTGAGCCTACCAACTCTCTTTTCCAGGGTAGCTGCAGGAAAATCTTTACAAATCTGGTAGTCTGCATTGAGGTAGTCAAACCCCAGACAGTAAACACAGGTGGTGTGGGGATCAGCCTTGGCAAAGACTTCCCCACACACACTACAGTGTTGAAACCCAGTGGGCCCGTTTTTTCTTTTGGGTTTCTCACACAGTGCCAGTCCTATCCAAACTTACCCGTTTATGGCAATCCGCCAGGTAAGACGTAACCGTGTCACGGGTCGTGGCAAAAACCGCAATAAAATCTGCTTTTTTTAGAACCGATAAGAACCAGTAACCACACTCTAAAAATACAATTTAAGATTTTTTAAACAACTTGATCGGTTCAAACCGAACCGATGAACCGTTTACAAGTTCCACACAGAATAGATAAAATATAACCTATCTAGTACTCACAAATACCACAGACAAAGACTGAACCGACAGGTTACGGTTTAATTTCGGTCGAAAACTGAGAAAACGGCACTTTAACCGACAAAATGAACCGAGCAGATGGAAAAATCTCCGGAGCGACTGTTCAGTGAGGCAGAGTAAAGAATCTGATGGTTTGAGTTTGAAGAACAACAAACAGAGTCTCAACCGAGCTCGAGCTCAGCATTCCATGCCTGGCATGGAAAGTTAACTCTATCATCTCCGGGGCAGTTCGAAGGTTGGGACTCACTGCATATGTGAGAATATAGCAAGACTTCATGTTGTTTGAAGAGGGAAACTAGTGAAAAATCTGTAGTTCTGGAATTCTGTTTCTTGCTCTGCAACCAGTTCTCGTCTGCTAGAAACAGCCGGAAGCTGTAATTGGAGAGAGCTGCTTTTGTACAACTAAGCTGCTAAGCCACACCCTCAATTAGAATCACTCTCTGCTCTAAGCAAATTAAGGTGATACTGCCCCCTTCCTTAGAAAAAATACTTTTTTAACACTTAAATGAGACCCCCTTCTTCTAATAAAGTATCTGTTTGCTTAATCTTAATATTACAAGCCTCTAATCTAGCCTCTCTGTGTTATATGTTGCTGTGAGGCTAGTGCGGGACAAACTGTATTGTTTAGCAGCTGATGTTTGACTGCTTAGTCCTAGCTACTGAGTAAGACTGCTGCATTTTTCCATTTCTTCCTCTACTGCCAAACCCTGTTTCCTGTCCTACACTGGTCACTCTGCTAATTAGTAATTTCTCCTCCCCACTTGCAATGCTGTCTCTCTAAACTGCTTAATTTCTTCTCTGCCTTACCTACAAACCCTTCTCTTACACCCCCTCTGCTGTTGTCCTCCTCAGACATCCCGGCATCAAAGTACAGAACCCCACTCCCTGTTAACTCCTCTTCTAACTCTAAATAACTGCCCTGTATTTGCCACCTCTTAACCTCATGCTTTCTTTCCCCATTGCCTGCCCCCCACTGAGCTTGCTATTGTACTTTAGCTGTATTTAATCCTCTGTCTTTCCCCTCTTGTTCCACAGACAGACCATCTGTGGGCTTCCCAAGCTGCTGCTGCGGAGGCCCAGGCACTCTCCGAGCAGGCTGCAGGTAACAGACCACCAGACTAACCCCCGGACAGATTCAGGTACGCACCACATCTCCGAAATTTGTGGTTTTTGAATGCCACTGTTTTAACTGGACGCCCAGTGGAGAAGCCAGGCACTAATTGGCAGTTTCTGCTCCTCGGCTGATTTTCCAACTTGTGGCACTTCCTGATCTTGGGGAAATCTCTTTCTGTGCTGTGTTCTGAACTGTATTTTTTTTTTCGCGCACCCTCTCTCCCCCACCTTTTCACAGTATTAAATGGACCCTTGCTCCACCCCTTTCCTCAGCCTAGCAACCAACTGGTCACTCCATTGCTGCACATTCCTATGGCTACTGGACTGCCCATCTTCAATACCTGACTTCACCCACTTTCTTACCGCTCCCCATTTTAAAGCAATATCACCCACAGGGTTGCATATTTACTCTCAAGTTTTTCTCCAGCTAGAAGTATGTGACATTATTTGCTACATCTTATGTGGTGTTTCTTTTCAGAGCCCTGCTAACTGCCCCTGTTCACAAATTTTTCCATGATAGCTATGGGTGGAAGAATACTGCCCCTGCTGACACTGAGCCTTGCTCTCTTTTTACGTTCTCTTCTCACTGCTAGACCTTGCTCTCCTGGCAGTGCTAAACTGACTTCCACACTACCTGACTTTGCCTACTTGAACCTACTTGTGTCACAGATCAGGCAGCATGACATGACTCCTCTATTACTCACTAGGCATCTCTTATACTTGGCTGCTGACTTTACCTCTGAACGCCTCTGGCAGAACATGCTACTTGTACCACCTCTTTTCCCATGGAAACTATGGTATCTTGTGCTCCCAGCTTTATTACCTGGGGACATTGAAAAAAATCCTGGCCCCCCAGTTACCCACTGCCTCTATGAATATGGACTGGTTAAATATGAAAGGCCTTCATATAGCATACTTAAACATTAGAAGCCTTCTCTGTAACTTTACTGAACTTGAGGCATGGATATCCATATATGAACCTGACATTCTCTGTCTGACTGAAACTTGGCTAAAGACCTCTACTCCTGACTCTTCCTATTTCCTATTTCAAGGAGACAGACTATCTGAAAAAAGGGGGGGGTGGAGTTGCGCTCTGTTTCAAAAAAAAACACCTGAATATGTCCTTAATGCAATGTTCGGCTGCCTTTAACTGTGAGTTTTTACATACCCTGCTTCTACTTGGAACCAAAAAGATTCACTTAATATGTGCCTACAATCCTCCTAAAGCAGGTCAACTAGGATGCTCCTAACTATTTGAGTACTGTACCTCTGCAGCTGGCCAAAATGAACTTCTTATTCTTGGCGACCTCAACCTAAATTGGCTGGGGAAAAATAAAAGCGCACTGGTATCTCTAGTACATGGATTTAACATGCACCAGGTCTGCTGACACTAGCCCTGGCTGGAGACGTTGAACTTAATCCTGGCCCTACCCCTCAGGCCTCTGCAATTCCTCAGGAATGGTGGCTGGGCAAGGGGTTAAAGGTGGTTCACCTCAACATTCGTAGCCTGCTTCCCAATCTGGATGAGCTTGGCGCATGGGTTGCACTCTACCGGCCTGATATCCTTGGTATTACGGAAACCTGGCTTAAGCCCTCGATTCCTGACTCAGTCTGTGCGTTACCAGGCTATGAGCTCATACGACTGGACAGGTCTTGCAACAAGGGGGTGGAGGCATCCTGATATACTTCAGGAGCCACCTTAACGTATCTCTGGTGACCCACCAGACATCCCTACTGTCCCCGTGTGAGCTGCTTCATATCATGCTTCTACTTGGCAACTCAAAAAAACTACATGTTGTGTGCACCTATAACCCCCCAAAGGGTGGGCTTCAGGGTCTCACCCACCTCCTGGACACTATTGGCCCTAGTATTGGTGACAACGAACTCCTAATCCTGGGCGACTTGAACTTAAACTGGACTGGTGGAAACGTAAAGCAGTTCGAGCCCTTACTTGCCAGCCTAACCCTGACGCAACTTGTGCAGGAGCCCACCCGGTCGGATAATGGAGCCTCTGCCTCCCTTCTGGACTGGATCCTGTCCAACCGCCCCGAGAGGATCTCCTCAGCAGGGACCCTATCTGACTCCATCTGGGATCACTCCCCGGTCTTCTATGTATGGAAAATCCCCACTCTAAAGATTCCTCACAAAATCATCCATATCAGAAACTTCTCCAGGCTCGATCCGGATGCATTCATGGAGGACCTAAGGCTTTCGGACTGGTCAGGGGTATATAGTGCCTCTGACCCCTCTATAGCCCTAACTCAGTTTCTCAATTCCTTTGGGGCCCTGCAAGACAGACATGCCCCAACTGTGAGATGGAGGGTTAGGGGGTCAGCCACAAAATGGCTACATGGGAGCCTCCTTGCCCTTATGCGGGCGAGGGACAAGTGCTGGGCCCACTTCAAACGTTCCCTCAACCAGACCCTCCTACAACAATATAGGAAACTCAGAAATGAGTGTAAAAAAGCTATCAGGGTCGCTAAAAGTGACTTCTGTAAGTCTGCACTACTCAACTCTGCAAAGGACCCAAGAAGGTTCTGGAGAAACATAAAAACACTGGTCAGTGGTTCCTCTAACTCTGGAGTAACTGACATGATAATTGGAGGAGTTTCCTGCAACAACCCATACACGATTGCAAATGCTCTCAACTCCCACTTCACTGACCTATCTGCCCTCTCCTCACATGTCTCAGCTGACATGAGCGCCAACTGCCCCCTGCCTGGCAGGAGCCCGACCCCTCCAGACCTCCCTTCTTCCTAAGGGCGGTGACGAACATCGAGATGCTGGCCCTTCTCTCTGGCCTAGACAACCTCGAGCCTAAGCTCCTGAAACTTGGAGCCCCTCACATTGCCTCCCCGGTGGCTCACATTCTCAACCTGTCCCTTGCATGGGGAAGATTCCTGATATCTGGAAGGTGGCCAGGGTGGTCCCCGTGCTAAAGCAGGGCAACCCTAAAGTCCCTGACAACTACCGGCCGATTGCCATCCTTTCGGCAATCAGCAAGCTACTTGAAAAAGTAGTAGCTGAACAACTCTCTGAATATATTCAAGCCCATGGGTTGCTGTCCCCCGTCCAGCACGGTCTTCGTAAAGGGCACAGTACAACCACGGCCCTGATCTCTGTCTCATCCAGTATCAGAGCAGCCATGGATCAGGGGGAAACTCTCTGGAGCTGTGTTCATTGACTTGTCCAAGGCCTTTGACCTTGTTGACCATGACCTGCTCTGTACTCAGATGAGGTCCCTTGGCTTGTCCCCCTCACCTCTGAAATGGTTAACTGACTACCTGCATGGCAGAGTGCAGCTGACCAAATTCAACAAAGTCCTCTCGGATCCCCTACCTGTGACCTCTGGCGTTCCCCAGGGCTCAGTCTTGGGACCCCTTCTCTTCTCTCTCTTTATTAACCATCTCCCTGCTGTAGTAACCAAATGCAGGGTCACCCTGTATGCGGATGACCTGGTTCTCCTGGTCCACTCCCGGGACACAGCCACCCTCAATTTCCACCTGTCTGAGGACTTTAAGAACATTCAGGCTAGGCTAACCCAACACAAGTTGGTCCTCAATGTGAAAAAAACTCAAGCTATGCTATCTGGTTCATCAGCCAAGATACATGCCTCTCCTGTCCCCCTGCGAATCAATTGTGCAGACGGAACTTCCCTTCACATTGTGACCTCACTCAAATACCTTGGGGTGACACTTGACCCTCAGTTGGACCTAGGGAGCCATATCCTCAATGTCTGCAGAGCTGTGAACTGCAAGCTGGGTCTGGCCTATATGGCCAAATATAACCTAACCCCTGCTGCTCGCCTGGCTCTTGCTAGGGGAGTACTACTCCCTTCCCTTAGCTATGGTCTCCACTTATTTGCACGTACCTCCAAAACCCATCTCACTCAGTGGCACGTGACGTACAACAATATCTGCCATTTCGCTCTGGCCGCCCCTCGCCTCACCCATCATTGTGAACTATATGACAAGCTAGGGTGGCTCTCTCCGATGAATCACCTAAACTTTGGACTAGGGTGCCTCGTGAGCAAAGTGATCAGCACGGGCTCCCCCCCGGGGCTGGCTCAGCTCCTCTCCCCAGTTGACTGATCCTCCTACCCCCTCAGGTCTCAAGGCCCAGGGATGCTAAAGGTACCCCCAACCTGCACCCTTATGGGGGATAGGGACTTCGCTGCATGTGCTCCTATGCTCTGGAACACCCTTCCTGAGCAGGTTCGCACTGCCCCTTCCCATCAGTGTCTCCGGAAATCCCTGTGGGGGCATCTGAATTCGGCCTCAGGCTGCGAGTGCCCAAAGCCCCCTAGCACTATGTCGGTGCCATACCACCATGGTATTTCTCTTACCTGTAACTCAAACTGATAAGATCGGTTGATGTTTTGGCCCAGCTCTTCCTTATGCACTTGTCTATGCTATGTATGTTCAATGCTACTTAATGTTTGCTCACTATGTACTCTACTATTTTCGGTCATACATATGATCCCTATACTGCCTGGTTGTCTTTGTTAACTCAATGTACTAAGTTGCCATAGGTACTTGTCTACCTGCTATGTTGTACTGATGTATCTGTAATACCTGTTGTACTCTCCTGGGTCGTTCCTGAAAATAGGCATACAACTTGTCTAGTGTACCTACCTGGTTAACAAATGCAAAATAAATAAATAATTGAAGATCCACCAGGCAGGGCCAGTCTTAACCATTCTAGGGCCCTATAGAGCCCCCTGCTGGGCCCCACCACTCCATTCACTGTGGCCCCACATCCAACATTTACACCTAACTAACCCTCTTGTCCTGTATTAATAAAGCAGCACCAAGTCTGCTAATTAAACCAGCATCTTTTAGTGCCATTGACTGCAATGAATTAGTTTACTTCACCACTGGAAATGAATCTGACTAAGCCTGGAGCAAGAACTTAAGCAGGGTACTACTAACGTATTCATTTCTGTAAGGACAGCGACATCATCACTGGACACTCACACTTCTGATACTCTGGTTTGTAAACAGGTTAAACAACTTAACTTTTCTGAAGCTGTGAGTGACAGAGAATAGAGAGGATTATCATGGGACACCAGTAAGGTTGCCACCTGTCTTTTTTTTTACCTGGTGATCAGATTTTGATGGTCTCTATCAGGAAATCCAGTTTTGCTCTTTTGCTGATCAGGTTTTTGACCCATTTTGAGTGCTCACATACTTTTGAAACAGATGTTGTTATATCATTCTTTGTTTCGGCTACATGTCCAGATTTCAAACAAGTTGTCTTATCAATATAGCCCTTGTTTGTGAAAGCAGTCAACCTGGGAGGTGTAAAGTATTGCCATTAACACCATTAGCACTTACGAAACCTAATCTTTTCCACTGCAGCAAAGCTGCCCCCACCTTTTGTAACAGTAACAGAGGCAGTTGTTTTCCACTTTCATTTGCTGGTAAACATTTTCATCTCTAACAAAATTTAGGCATAGCGTATGGGCCCCCAAGGTGCAGGGGCACAGTTTGCACCTAGCTAAGGCCGGCCCTGCCACCAGGCTGACTCAGTCACCGGCTGCTGGAACACTTATAGACTGGATATTCACCAATCAACCTGATAGAATTACCACCTCAGGTGTGCTTCCTGATTCTGTAAGTGACCATTCCCATTTCTGCATATGGGGAACATCGGTGATTGCAGCTCGACACGCTACACCACCTTCCGGGATTTTTCCACACTTGATCAAGAAAGCTTTCTACATGATATCTCTTCTGTAAACTGGATCCCAATTATCCAGTCACAAGGCACTGAATCTGCTCTCAGGCTCTTTCTTTCTTTCTATATTCTTATCCCTCCAGGACATACATACACCTAAACGGAATTGATGTGTTAGGGCCAAACAGACTAGGTGGCTGCACAAGGAACTTCTCGCCTCCCTCTGGGCACATGACAAAAGTTGGAACCGCTACAAAACCTTGGGTCAGCAAAGTGAATATGACACTTACAGAAAGCAGCTCAACATGTGCAAAAAACAAATCACGCTTGCCAGAAGCTGATACTGCAACAGTCTATTGCTGGAAGCTGCTGGGGACCCGAAGAAATTCTGGACACATGTAAAATGCTTCCTGGGCTCAAACCAGTCTCAACACACGAATGATATGGTCTTCAATGGTATGCACCGTAATGACCCCACCACCATTGCAAATTCTTTCAACAAATACTTTACTGATCTTACCAAATACACTGCCTCTTTCACAGCAAATCGCATACTGACGCCCGTTACTCACACAAACGTGCCCATACATCCCCCTTCTATTTTAAGGCTATTCCAAATGCTGATGTTCTAAAACTATTAAACTTAATCTCTGACAGTACTAGTGTAGGCTCCAACTACCTAGAGCCTAAACTCCTGAAGCTGGCTTCTCCTTTTATTGCGGCCCCACTGGCTAAAATCTTTAAACTGTCTCTCTGCCGTGGTCATCTTCAGGACATATGGAAATTGGCAAAAGTCACCCCAGTCTTTAAGAAAGGTGACAAGAAGGACATAGCTAATTATAGACCCATAGCCATTCTGTCAGTACTAAACAAAATACTGGAGAAATTAGTGGTTATACAGGTCACCGGGTTCCTCTCTAAATATACTCTCCTATCGCCTACTCAACATGGTTTCTGCAAGGGGCATAACCCCTCTACTGCTCTGATACAATTTACAAATGATGCTCTTACTGCTATGGATCACAGTCCCATGACTGGTGCAGTGTTCACAGACCTCTCAAAGGCGTTTGAGCTGGTAGATCACCCTCTTCTGTTTGATTGCCTTAGCTTCACTGGTTTCTCAGAACAAGCCACAAACTGGTTTTAGAGCTACTTAAGCAATAGAAGACGACAGGTAAAATTTAACTCTGTGATGTCAGACTCTGCACCTATCAATGTTGGTGTTCCTCAAGGCTCTATCTTGGGGTCTCTTCTATTCTCCAGTTTTATAAATGACATATCTTCTAACACCCCTTGGTGCTCAACAACCTTGTATGCAGATGATCTGGTGCACTACACCGCCTCTGCAAACGTAGAAGAAATAAAGAGTCTACTAACATCTGCATTTCTCATAATGCAAGAATGGATCCACAACAAAAAGCTTGTCCTAAACATAAGTAAAACTTAGGGCATGCTCTTCGGATCTGCAAACAAACTTAGAACAAACCGCAACCTTTTCAATGTCTCCTGTGCAAATGGCCCTCCCCTTTACGAAAGTAACCTCATTCAAGTATTTAGGTGTCCTGCTTGATGAAACTCTCAATTTTGAGAAACACATCATCGACACCTGCAAGTCAGCAAACTCCAAGCTCGGAATCGCTTACAGGACTAGTTGGATGTTTACCTCTTCAGCTAGACTGGCTATTTCTAGGGGTATCCTACTTCCATCCCTTGCATATGGTGCTGTCACCTACATAAATGCTTCAAAAACCACCGTAAGTAAGTGGGATACGATGTACAATAGTAGCTGTTATGCCGCAGCTTCCACACGTTTGAAGCACCATTGCTTGCTATATGCAGACCTTAGGTGGCCTTCTCCATCTGCCAATCGACTCCTTGCCCTTGGTACTCTGCTGGACAACATCATTAGAACTAATCTACCTACCTCTCTTGCAGGCATGCTGGTGCCTCTGTCCCCCACCTATGGCCTCCGCTCTACTGGACTCTCACTACTATACACTCCTAGGTGCAGAACCCTAAAAGGAATCTCAGCTTTCTCCTGCCTGGCCCCAAAAGTAAAAATTACTCACCTTAGTAATGTTGTTTCTTCTAATGGAGTCTTGCTATATTATGACAATTGCAGTTTGTCCCACCATTAGAACTGCTCCGGAGGTGAAATAGTTAACTCCATTCCATGAATGGAACTTTGAGCACGAGCTCTAAAATAGAAGCTCTGTCTGTGGAGATTCAAACCAGAACTGTCAGATCTTTACGAGCAAAACTCACTAAGGTCTGTATGGAAGCTGTAACCTACACTAGCCAACTGGCTACCTAAATAATAACACCCATTGCTGGTCCCAACACCCAATACTCAAGTCAGGGGACCAGAATTACTAATACAATTTTAACAAAATGAGAATAAAACAAGAGGATAATAAAACACCACACCCCAAAGCCCAAAAGGGGTGAAGCAGCTTAAAAGGGCATAAAATAGTGCCGCACTAGGTTGCCCACCCTACCCAAGTAGAGGTTCTGAGAGGGGCAGGCTGGGGAGGTCATAATATAGCAAGACTCCATTAGAAGAAACAATATTACTAAGGTGAGTAATTTTTTCTTCAAACAACATGAAGTCTTGCTATATTATGACAATTGCAGACTACACAGCAGTACCTCCACGGAGGAGGGGCAGAACCTACTTAGGGAATAGGCTCTGAAGAACAGCTGTGCCAAACCGAGCATCTCTCCTAGCCTGGACATCCAGGGAGTAATGCTTGGTGAAAGTGTGTACCGCTTTCCAAGTAGCAGCCTGGCATATCTTCAATATAGGGATGTCTCTGGCAGCAGCTAGAGCGGCTGTACCTCTGGTGAAAGAGCCCTCAAGCCAGAGGGGATCTCTGCCCAGTTTCTGATAACAAAATTGGATACAAGAGACAATCCACCTGGCAATTGATCTCTAGTGGCAGTTTCCTTTCCCAACCTCACCAAAAGTGAGGAAAAGCTGGAGGATTCGAACCTGGGACCCTTGTAGTTCTATATAGTAACTAAGAGCCCTCTTAACATCCAGGCTGTGCAATCTCCTCTCAGCAGAAGAGGAGTGTTCAGAGAAAATTACTGGAAGGGAGATAGATTGGTTAAGATGGAAATCTGAAACCACCTTAGGCAAAAACTTCCTGTTAGTCCTGAGGACTACCTTATCCCTGTGGAAAGAAATAAAGTCAGTTTCTACTGACAAGGCTTGCAACTCACCTATGCGTCTAGCAGAAGTGATAGCCACTAGGAAAACAGTTTTCCCAAGTTAGATACTTCAGCTCTGCAGAAAACAGAGGTTCAAAGGAGGTTGCATTAACTGGGCAATGCAAACATTAAGTCCAGGCAGGGGCCCGATCCGAAAAAGTGGATTAGTATGGAGTAATCCCTTAAAAACTTGGAAAACACAGGGTGAGCGGAAGAGGATGACTTTCCTGCTGAAACAAAAGCAGAAACAGCTGCCAAATGAACTCTCAGGGTAGCTGGTCTGAGGCCCAAGGAATTAAGATGGACCATGTAATCTAACACAATGGGCAAATCAGCAGATTCTGGGGAAATATGCTTCCCAGCACACCAAATGGAAAACCTTTTCCATTTAGAATTATAAGTAGCCCTAGTGGAAGGCTTCCTAGAAGCCTTTAGGATTTAAAGGACACCCTGAGAGAGGTGCAAGTCAGCAAACTCTAACTCCTCAAGAGCCAGGCCTTGAGGTTGAGGGATTTGAGGTTCGGATACCAAACTCTCCCCTGGGCACAGGTTAATAGGTTGTGATTCCTGGGGAGGGAAAGGGGAAGATGGACTGTCAGGAACAGAAGGAGTGGGTACCAGGGCTGCCTGGCCCAATCCGGGGCAATCAGAATCACCCTGCAAGGCTGAGATCTGATTTGACTAACACTTTGAATAGGAGAGGGAAGGGGGGAAAAGCATAAAGAAACTTCCCTTCCCAATCCAGGAGAAGGGCGTCCAGGGGGACTGAACCCAACACTGGAGGCCTGCAACAGAACAGTGGAAGTTGGTGATTGTCTGGGGCTGCAAAAAGATCTATCTGAGGGTGCCCCATCTGGCAAAACTATCCCAATACTTGAGGATCCAGGGACCATTAGTGATGGCCCTGGGAAATCCTGCTGAGAGCATCTGCTAGGACATTGTCCTTTCCTGGAAGGTGAACTGCTATGAGGGAAGTGTTCAGGGAATAGGCCAGAGACCATAACTTCATTGCCTCGGTGACCGAGTGCCCCCCGCTTGTTGATGTACCACATTGTTGTGGTGTTGTCTGTTCTGACTTGTACCACTTTGTTCTGAACAGAGGCAGAAAACGCTTGAAGAGCTAAAAAGACAGCTCTAAGCTCCAGCAAATTGATGTGGAGCAGAGATTCCTGGGGGACCACACTCCCTGAGTGGAGAGGTCACCCATGTGGGCTCCCACCCAGGAGGGAGGCATCTGTAGAGAGAGTCAAAGTGTGAGCAGGGGAATGAAGGGACCCCAATCTCAAATTGCTCTGATCCTGCCACCACTGGAGGGCCTGGATCAAGGTTCGAGTCACTGGGACCAACCTGTAAAGGGGGTCTCTTCTCTGAGACCAATAGGCTCTCAAGTGAAACTGAATGTCTCATCTGAAATCTTGCTCCCTGCACAACAGCTGTGGATGTAGCCATGTGCCCCAGGAGCTGCAGAAAGTGTCTTGCTGGTCGAGAGACCTGCAGAGTGAAGGACGAGGAGGAGGCCAGAGCCACTAAATTCCTTACCCCATCTAAGAGAAGAAAAGCTCTGGCTAGGTTTGTGTCCAGTTCTGCCCCTATAAAGGTGAGTACCTGGACTGGTTCCAGAACAGACTTTGGTAGATTTAGCAGAAAACCCAGGGAGGTGAGAAGCTGCTGGGTGACTTGCAGGTGAGATTTTACCTGTTCTGGGGACTGGCCTACAATGAGCCAGTCATCTAGATAGGGAAAAACAGCAATCCTTTGCCTCCTTAAGTGAGCCACTGCTACTGCCAGACATTTTGTGGATACCCTTGGGGCAGAGGTAAGGCCGGAGGGCATTGCTCTGAACTGGTAGTGACCTGAGGGCAGTTGAATCTGAGGTACTTTCGATGGGAGCTTCTGATAGGGACGTGAAAATAGGCATCCTTGAGGTCCAGGAAGCTAACCAGTCCCCTGGCCTTAGAGAGGGTAAAATCATTGCCAGAGTTACCATTTTGAACTTTGGTTTCAAAAGATGCTTGTTCAGATATCTGAGGTCTAAGATGGGCCGCCATTCTCCTGTCTTTTTTGGGGTAAGGAAGTATCTGGAATACAGACCCCTGCCTTGGTGCAGGGGAGGAACCCTTTCTACTGCTCTGAGAGCCAACAGGGTTGAGACCTCTGCTTCTAGAGCAAGGGTCTCTGAAGAACTTGCAGGTAGAAAAAACCTGGTTCTCATCTTGGGAAACTTTTTGAAGCTGAGAACCAGACCCTGGCTTACTACTTCCAGAACCCACTTGTCTGAGGTTAAAGACGCCCAGTTCTGACTGAAGTAAGCCAACCTGCCCCCTACTGGTAAAGGAGAATCGGCCCTGGGCACCCCATCAGGGTGCCTGCTTAGCAGGTACTTTAGGCTGAGGGGTGGGAGCAGGCCTGCCCACACCCCGTCTGCCTCTGCCTCTGAAGAAGCCCCTCTGAGCATAAGCAGAGGAGGCCTGAGTCTGATAAAAAGGCCTGTCCTATATTCATCCATCTTTTTCATGTAATTCTCTGTCTGCTCCCCAAACAGAGAATTTCCCACCACAGGAAAATCCATAGCCTTAGTCTGGGTATCCTGTGACAGGCTAATAAACCTGAGCCAGGCCAACCTCCTAAAAGCTACAGATGTGGCCATGACTCTAGAGGAAACATCATTAACATCCACAGCAGCATGAAACTGCACCTTAGAAACCTCAATGCCATCAGACCACCTGTTCTAGTTACGCTAGCCAGCTGGCCATGGGCTTGTTTGGCTAATTCCATAACAGTATCCCATCTAGATTTCTGATACCTTGCTACATAAGCCATATAATTTGCTTGCCTGAGTCCCAAGGAGGCTGCCATATACTGTTTTTGCCATGGCATCAATCTTCCTGGAATCCTTGTCAGGAGGATGTGAAGCCAGGGGGATATTAGCTTTATCACAGGCTGCAGCCTGAACTACCCCAACATGACTGCATTGCTGTGAAAGGAATTCTGTATCAGGACCCGACAATGTGTACCTTCTGTCCATCTTTTTATCTACAGGAGGCATAGAATTAGGAGTTTTTAAAATTTTTATTGTTTGTTTCCTAAGAGACTTATGCAAAGGAATAGACAATCTCCTAGACTCTGGTATATCCATAATTTCTACAAAATCAGGTTCCTCTTGCTCATCCACAGCTTCCTCCCATGGGAGCTGGAGGGATTCAGTAACCCTTTTTATAAAACAGAAAAAGAGAAGGGGACTCAGAAAGCATAGGGGGAGATTGTAAGGGTCAGTCTGGGGAGATGTCCGGTTCAGTGGGCACACCCAGACTCTCTCAGTCACATTCACACTGATCATCATCATGCCCCCCATGCTCTTGGTTCATAAAAATCTCCAATATCATATTCCTGAACCGGTGGAACCGGCCGAACCAACCTTTTACCAGACAGTGGCGGTTCGGACGGAACCGGAGAAAGTGACTGTACAATCTGTATAGCTTTTGCTAGTTCTGCAGCAGTTGGAGAAGGAATTTTGGACTCCATACCTGCTGATTTTCTCTCTTTTTTTTTTTTATTTACTTTTGCCCGATGAAGTCTCGCCCTGGTCAGAGGGCACTCCCTCCAGTTCGGTTGGCACCGAACCGGGCTGGCCATCCGGGTCAGCGGACTTTTTGGCCTCTCGTTCCCTGAGCCTGCCCACTCTCTTATCCAGGGTGGCTGCAGGGAATTTTTTACAAATCTGGCAGTCTGAAATGAGGTGGTCAACCCCAGACAATAAACACATGTAGTGTGTGGGTCAGCCTTGGCAAAGGCTTCCCCACAGACACTACAGTGTTGAAACCCAGTGGGCCCGGTTTTTTCTTTTGGGTTTCTCAGACATGATGCCAGCCTAACCAAGAAACTTGCCCTTTTAACGGCAGTGCCAGGCAAGACACCCTTATCGGTTCCCAACCGTGTCACGGGTCATGGAAAAAAACGTAATGAAATCAGTTTTTTTAGAACCGATAAGAACCGGGAACCGCACTCTAAAAGCTTTAAAATGCTTACTATTTAAGGTTTTAACCAACCTGATCGGTTCGAACCGAACCGATAAACATTTACAAGTTCCACACAGAATAAAACCTGTCTATTACTTACAATACCACAGACAGAGCTTGAACCGATCGGTTTGTGGTTAAAATAATTATACTCACGGTTTAATTTAACGAGAAAATACTGTTTAAACCGAGAAATGAACAAAGCAGTAGGAGAAATCTCCGGAGCGACTGTTCAGTGAGGCGGAGTAAAGAATCTGACAGTTCAGGTTTGAATCTCCACAGACAGAGCTTCTATTTTAGAGCTCGTGCTCAAAGTTCCATTCATGGAATGGAGTTAACTATTTCACCTCCGGAGCAGTTCTAATGGTGGGACAAACTGCAATTGTCATAATATAGCAAGACTTCATGTTGTTTGAATATTGGAATTCCCTACCTCTTGATGTTTGCTCTGCACCTAGTCATACTGTTTTTAAAAAGATGCATCACACTCTCCTCTTCAAACATGCCCTATGTTCCTGTTTTAAACCCCCATAGGGTACTTGACATCAACTTCCTCAGCTCTCAAAATGTTTCAGTTTTGCTCTGACCCCTTGTTACTGTTATATTTAGCACTTACTGTGGATTATGTGTTAAAACACTACTGCACTATGATTGTATGCTTATTATGTTTTGTACTATTGTTTATTTTTCTGCCACTGTCTCCGTCATATCAGCAATACTGTTTATATCACAGAACATCATGAAGATTTTTCCTTGTATGGTTGATTACCTCTGAACTATACCTGTTATTTGTTTTGTCTGCCAATTTTGTATTGTAACCTCCCGGGTCGTGTTTGAAAATAGTCATATTTTGTCGCTGCAACACCTTACCCGGTAAACAAAAAATAAATAAATAAATAAATATTCCCTGGCTGGATTCCCACTAAATGATATTCTTGACTGTTTGGGTTCGGTAGCAGTTTCTTTCCATTTAATGTGAAGGTTTTTTTTTTTTTTTTTTTAATGTGAATTTTTAGGTGGCTTACAAGTCGTTTATGGTATGCTGCTAACTGTGATAAGTTATAGCAGTGATGGTAGATTACAAAGGTCCCTGGGATATAACTTTATGGCAATCTAATTTGGGAAAAGTGGCTGTATTATGATTTAAAGTATTATTGAAGGATCAGATGAATAATAAATTATGGACAATTCTATAAATGTAGCACCATAGAATATTGAATTTGATTTGCTATTACACAATTTAAAGTATTACTGCTTTTTTTTTATCCCATTGTATTTTAAGAGATCGTAACACTTTCAGCTTCTATAAGGCTTTGTATTTAGCTGTTATAATTATAGATTAACTAGAGTACCTTAAAAGGTGAATTTAGAACATGTCTAAAGGTGAAAAACTAAACTGAAGAACTTTTTTACTGATTGATGCACCAATGTGATGTAATAGAAACATAGAAAATGATGGCAGGAGGAGACCAAAGGTCCATCAAGTCTGCCCTTAGGTTTTCCCAGACCCTAGCACCAACCCGATTCCAATATCCTTAATGCGTAATGTGGGCCCTATCCCACCCCTCTTGAAAGCAGTCACGGTCCTTGATCCCACCACCTTGGAAGGCAGTCTGTTCCATGGCTCAATGATCCTTTCAGTAAAGCAACGCTTCCTTAAATCCCTTTTAAAGCTTCCACCTCAAAACTTCCATTCGTGTCCTCTAGTGGTTAAGCCGTCAACTCTGTTAAAAAGTTCAGTGTAGGGTATTTTATTTATGCCTCTCAGGAACCTGAATGTCTCAATCATATCCCCTCTCTCCCTCTCTTAGTCTCCAGAAAATACAAGTTAAGTGACTTTAGGCACACCTCATACAAGAGCCCCTGTAGGCCCTGCACTATCTTAGTCGACCTCCTCTGCACAACCTCTAGTCTATCCCTGTCGTTCTTCAGGTGAGGCCTCCAGAACTGGACACAGTACTCCAAGTGAGGTCTCACCAGTGACCTATACAGTAGGAGGATCACCTCCCTGTCCCTGCGGTTAAATCCTCCACCTATTCACCTAAGTATTTTATTTGGCTTACTATAAGCCTTGCTGCATTGACTAGACTACTTTAGGGTGTCGCTTATGATAATCCCTAGATCCCTTTCTGCATGTGAGACACTTAAGTGGACTCTTAAGCCATTATTCTGCCTTTGGGTTCCCTTTTCCTAGATGCATTACCTTACATTTCTTCACATTAAACTTCAGCTGCCACATTTTGGACCATTTTTCTAATCCCTGTAGGTCTTTTTGCAGGTACTTCACCACCTCCGCGCTGCCAACCCTACCCCAAGCTTGGTGTCATCTGCAAGGAGGGCAGTCTTGTTCTGAATTCCTACGCCGATGTCACTAATGAACATGTTAAAAAGGACGGGGCCCAAGATCTGGGGCACCCCACTAGTGACCCCCTCCTCTGACTTCACCCAGTTTACTACCATTCTATGATGTCTGTCCTGTAGCCAATTACCAACCCACCCACCGAACTATGCTCTTTGCAATACCTAGGTCCCCCAATTTTCTAAGCAGGCACCTGTGCGGTACTAAACCAAAGGCTTTACTAAAGTCAAAGTAGAGGAGATCCACTGGGTGGCACCTGTCCACTTCCTTAGTTACCCAATCAAAAAATGAAATGAGGTTTGCCTGGCACCACCTCCCTGCAACAAACCCTTGCTGTCTCATGTCCTGGAGACCTTTCCCTTCCAGATATTCCACTAGGTCATGCTTAAAAACAGGTTACTCACCTGTAACAGTAGTTCTAGGAGTGGTATATGATGTTGATCCACACTTCTGGCAGTGTTCCTTTCCCCTTTAAGGCTTGCCAGAATGTCTTCAAGCTAGCTTCTTTCACCCATCCGGGTGGTAACTCCCTCAGTACCACCCCGTGACATCAGATCTTGCCCGCTGGAAGCGAAATCAGTGTGCCACTTGCCAAAGGAGGTCGGGTGGATTAGTGTGGACGAACATCATATACCACTCCTACAACTACTGTTACAGGTGAGTAATCTGTTTTTCTAGGGATGTGGCTAGGATGTTCAATCCACACTTCTGGCAGACTCCTAGCAGTTCTCCAAGAGGAGGGAGGCAAGGCACACACACCCTACTTAGGGAAGAGAGACTGGAAAATTAAGGCCCCACAACCAGCATCCAGACATGACTCAAGGTTAATATGGTAGTGGGAAATGAAGATGTGTGCGGACTTCCAGGTAGCAGCCCTGCAGATTTCCTGGATAGGGATGTCAAAAAGAAGTTCCAGTACAGCCACCTCGGTAGAAAAGAAAAATAATTATGAGGGAGTGGCTATCTACCAGACGGCAACAAACAACTAGAAAAAACTGGTAGAAAAGGAGCCGACTCACTAAACTCTATAAATATACATTTTTTATCTTATTCTTCTGAGTATCAGGTAAATATTCAAGGTACAGTATCAATATATGTACACTTCAGCACACCACAACAAATGTTTCGGATTCACTCCATCAGTGTAATGAACTGACCTGTTAAAAAATTATATACATATATATCTTAGTACCACTGCTTTTAGAAACATAGAAGTTGACGGCAAATAAGGACCGCAAGGCCCATCCAGTCTGCCCATTTCTTTTTCTACCTTATAAATGTGCCATCGGCCTTTGCTCGGTCAGTGGCCTATCTATTCATACTTATTTGTATTGCTCCCTTATGCCTAGCCCATGCCTGTTTGAAGTCCTGCACTGTATTCATAGCCACCACTTCTTGAGGTAGGCCATTCCATGCATCCACCGCCCTGTCTGTGAAAAATAATTTCCTCACATTCCCCCTTAATTGGCCCCCCTCTAATCTCATGCTGTGTCCTCTTGTCCTGCTATTTTTCTTATATTGAAACATGTTAGACTCTTTCACCTTGTTAATGCCCTTAAGGCGTTTGAATGCCTCGATCATATCACCTCTCTCCCTCCTTTGCTCAAGGGTATACATATTGAGCTCTGTTATTCTGTCCTCATGTGTCTTCTGATGCAGTCCCTGCACCATTTTGATTGCCCTTCTCTGGACTGCCTCAATTTGGTTAATGTCCTTGTGAAGGTGTGGCCTCCAATACTGCACGCAGTACTCCAGATGGGGCCTAACCAGTGTCTTGTAAAGAGGGATTATTACCTCCCTCTTACGACTTGTGACACCCCTACTAATACACCCTAACACCCCCCTAGCCTTACCTACTGCTTTAGAGGTATGCTTGGATGATTTCAGGTCATCAGTGATGATGATGCCCAAGTCACTTTCTTCCTTTGAGACTGCTAGCAACTCCCCTCCCAGCCTATAGGTGGCTTCAAGGTTTCTCTTCCCTATGTGCATGATTTTGCACTTCTTTGCATTAAATCCCAGTTGTCACTCTTCTGACCATTTTGCTAGTTTATCCAGATCTCTGCTCATTCTGCCCACCCCATCTGGATCATCTACTCTGTTGCAGATCTTGGTGTCATCTGCAAATAGACAAGCCTTACCCTCTAGTCCATCTGCAAGGTCACTAATGAAGATGTTGAAGAGGACTGGCCCCAGGACTGATCCCTGAGGTACCCACTTGTGACTTGCATCTCTTCTGACTGTATACCATTTACCACCACTCTCTGTTTTCTGCCCGTCAACCAGTTTGCCACCCAGTTGACCAACTTCTGACCCACCCCAAGCCTACCCAGCTTATTTATCAATCTTCTATGTGGAACAGTGTCAAAAGCTTTGCTGAAGTCAAGGTAGCGACATCAACTGCTCCCCTTGGTCCACCACTCTGGTTACCCAGTCAAGAAATCTATGAGATTAGTTTGACAGGACCTTCCTTGTAAACCCATGCTGTCTTGGATCCTGTGCCCTATGGATTCCAGGTGTTGCACTATCCTTTCCTTAAGGAGTGCCTCCATAATCTTGCCCACTACTGAGGTAAGACTGACTGGTCTGTAGTTCCTGCCTCCTCCCTGCTACCACTCTTGTGGAGCGGGATCACATGAGCCCTTCTCCAGTCTTCTGGGACCTCTCCTGTGCGCAGAGATTCACCGAACAGTTCTGTTAATGGCTCTGCTAGTTCCACCTTTAGCTCCTTAAGTACCCTGGGATGTATGCCATCAGGTCCCATTGCCTTACCCACCCTGAACTTAGCAAGCTCTTGTAGGACCCTTTCTTTCGTGAAGGGAGTAGTGCTCACCTCCCTCCCCCTTGTGTCCATGGTGCTGAGCTGTGGGCCCTGCCCTACCTTCTCTTCAGTAAATACTGAGCAAAAGTATCTATTTAGGATAGATGCTTTTACATGGTCCTCCTCCTCATATGCTCCCTTTTCTCCATTAAGCTTAGCAATACCCCCTCTGGACTTTCTCCTTTCACTAATGTATCTATAGAAAGTCTTGTCACCTTCTTTTACTGTTCGTGCTAGTGTTTCCTCAGTTTGGGACTTTGCTTGCCTTATTGCCTTTCCTGCTTCCCTTAGGGCAGTTTGGTATGCCTCCCTATCTTCATCCCGCTGTGTTCCTTTATATTTCCTGAAGGCCAGCCTTTTGGCTCTGACCTTTTCTGCTACTGTATTTGAGAACCAAAGTGGTTTCCTTCTTCTTTTGCACTTCCTTTTCTGTCTAACACAATGGGATGTTGCTTCAAGTATTGCATCCTTAATGCTTGCCCACTTTGCCTGTACCCCCTCACCTGTGTTTCTTTTTGCCAGGGCTAGCTTAACTCTGTTGGCCATCTTATCAAAGTCAGCTCCTCTGAAGTTCCATATTTTTGCCTTGGAATGGGATGATTTAGATGTAGTAACCAAATTGAACCATACCATGTGATAGTCACTGGCCCCAGGTGACCTTCTACCTGGAGATCTGTGATCCCTTCCCTGTTAGTCAGTACTAGATCTAGGATAGCCCTGTCTCTTGTGGGTTGTTGTACCAGTTGTTTGAGGCCCTCCCTGAAGGAATCCACTATGTGTCTAGTTCTGGCAGATGTTCCTGCTGGTATTGACCAATCTGTATCTGGCATGTTGAAGTCTCCCATTATCAGAATCTCCCTTTAGCTGTCATGTTTTGTATATCTTCTAACAGTAATGTATCTATGTCCTCCCCTGGTCTGGGGGCCTGTAGACAACCCCAGTTCTTATGGCTGTCCCATTTCCTGTTTCCAGGGTGACCCACAGTTCTTCTGGCTCCTTATGTGTATTCTGAATTTCTGTAGCTTTGATATTTTCATTGACATACAGGGCCACTCCTCCCCCCCTTTTTTGCACCTCGGTCTCTTCTGAACAATACATAGCCAGGTACTGAAGTCTCCTAAGTGTGGTTACTGGTAAACCACGTCTCACTAATTGCTATTATGCCCAGTTTAGCCTCTGACATTATTGCCTGCAGGTCTGGGATCTTATTTCCCAGGCTGTGAGCGTGTGTGTGTACATGATTTTCCATTGGCCAGATTTCGGTGCATTAGTTGTTGGGTGAGGTTTGGCATTACCCCAGTGCGTCGTATGGAGAGACAAACCTTTTTTCTTACCTGGTGACGCAAATGAACTGCAAACATGCTGAATCCCTGTTTGACCACTAGCTGAGGGGGGAAGGGTGTTCTTCCCATTCGATGTATGGGGTGCTGCACCCCTCTCCCCATTTGCTAGTTTAAATATTCTGCAAAGACGTCAAACTTCTGCCCCAATGCACTGACTCCCTCCTTAGTCAGATGCAGTCCATCAAATTTAAAGAACTTTCGATCCCAGAACTGTTGCCAGTTCCCTACAACTACAACTTTTAACCATTTAAATCAAATTATAACTGTTAGCTGACTCAAAGGGCTCACCTTAGAAGGATTTAAACTATTCTTTTCAAATCACTTTATACGTTCTACACTGTATTCACACCCCCTGTCTAGAATAGACATGGCTAAGAACCATGAAGCTTTCTTTTAAAAGTAAATAAACATCACATCAGCTTTCCAATCTCTCTCATGAAAAACATCAGTATTCAATTAATTGCACAATGTGCCACTTGAAAACAAAAATTCCATGTACGTTTATACTGCAAGGACCTGAACTGTAAACAGATTTCACAAACTTCAGTTCATATAAAAGTTTCAAAACACATCATATGTCTTTCAAGGCTTAAGTGTACATATATTGATACTGTACCTTTAAGATTTACCTGATATTCAGAAGAATAAAATAAAAAATATATATTTATGGAGTTTGGTGAGTCGGGTCCTTTTCTACCAGTTTTTTCTAGTCTGGATAGGGATGTCTCTGGAAGCAGCTACCAAGGCAGCGATATGATGGGTGAAATGAGCCCTTAGCACTACGGGAGGCTCCCTACTTGCCAACCTGTAGAAGACATCGATGCAGAATACAATCCACCTACCAATCATCTTGCCAGGCCTGGCTTCAGTGTAGGTGACAAAGAGTTGGCGAACCTCACCCCGAACTCCAGCCATGCACTTATTTATTTATTTAGCTTTTGTTGACCGGGTAAGTGCACTAGACAAATCCTGCCTATTTTCAGGCATGACCCGGGGGGAGGGGGATACAGATGAATGCCAACTGACCTTGAACCAGATTAAGCTGTTGGTGGTATTTTTAGTGAATGAGGGAAATTTGGCCAGGACACCGGGGAAATTCCCCTACTCTGATGCTGTTGCTCTGTGACCAGTAGAGGGCTCTGAGCAAGTCGTCAGACCAGCAAGACGCTGCGGAGCTGGGAGAGCAAGCCTCCTCTCCTGCTTCATTTAAACAAGAGGCTTTCATCAGTGATCGTTTGAAAGTGGATATCGACGGAAGATTTAACTACAAATAGTTGTAAACCGGAGATTTTTTTGAATTCTGCTGCATCGTTTACAGATTTGCCGGTGAGCTCGGATTCGAAGAAGTTATGGGACACAGAGGATTTGCCTGCACCTATTTCTGTTCGAATTACAAACGAGGGTGTTACTGGAAGTTTAGACCTACCAGAGATTCTCATTTCTTCCAAAAGTCACTCGGCAGAGCCACTTGATGTTTTGCAGTGTGGTGAGTTGGCTACTGTTTCTCATTCAGATTTATCACCCTTTCCCCCGGTTGACAGTTCAGGTGGAGTTGATGTGGGCCGACAGCCTGTCTTTTCTTTTCCGGGAACTAGCTGTTATACTTCAATGCGGGCTGGCAATTCTGACACCGAGGCAGGTGTGTGCCGAAAGCCCAGTCCCTGTAATTTGCACTCCAGGGCGAGTGAAATTCTGAAGGAGGGCGTTGACTATACGCCGAAAGTTTTTTCTCTTTCATCAAGACCAACGCAGCCTGCAGTGACTTCTTCTAATCCTGCATTGATGACTGACTCAGGATTTGTGTTTCGTTTCCCGACGAGTCAGTCTGGCAAGGGTTTACAGCAAGGAACAACAGGTGACATTGTCTATCAGACCTGCCCAGAAACGCAGACGGGTGCCACAACTTTTTCCTTTTTACAATTAAAAGATAAAACTTCCCAGCAAAACTGTGCCCCCAAGGAGGTCCCTTTAAAGCCCCTTGGTCAGCAATCTAACATTCAGCTGCCCTCCCCCGAGATTGCTGCAGACATAAACTGGACACCCCAAAAAGCTTTGCATGGGGCAGGATGGCTACAAAATGAACAAGGGATCTGGCGTCCAGACCCTAGCTGGGACTCCTCCTTAACTTTTTTGCAATCCTCCCCTGAGTGGAAGCCCTCAGAAGTTGAGGCTGGCAAGGTTCCTGAGGTGTTGGAAACTTCAGAAAAAGATAAATCTCCTTTGCAGAGAAACTCACAAATGAACAGAGTCCAAAGCCCGGTGACTCTGCCCCAAACCGACCAACCTTATTATCAGACTTATTTTCTAAAATTAAAAAGGAAGCCGCTCCTAGGAGGAACGCTGTTCGTATCCGATATAAAGGGGGTTTAGAGAACAGACCAGATCGCACTTATGTTGGTCGAACTTTATTGAAGGAATCTTTGTCTTTCTCCTAAAGATGTTTTTGCTTTGATTAATATTTCTGGGGAGGATAATTACGATATTAGTTTCCGAACAGCATATGCTTTAGACCTTTTTTGGGAAAGATATGCACAAGTTAAATTTTCACCCGTTTGGGCCCCTTTTTTAGTGATTCCATTAACAAAACCTTTAATTAAGTATGTGACAATCATGTTTCGAAATGAGGGTGTTCATGTTGATGACATTACTTTTTGGCTATCTCAGAAATGTGAGATCTTAAGTACTCCAGAAGCTCTGTTAGATTCAGAGTTTTTCTGGATGGGAGAGTGGAAATACAAGGTTAAATTGAAAGCTACTGATACAGGAATGGAACATATCCCCAACTCGTTTTTGTTGGGAACGGATAGGGGGGTTTGTTTTTATGCAGGACAACCTAGAGCTTGCTATAAATGTGGTGCAAGAACTCATTTGTCCAGTACTTGTGACAAGGCCCGCTGTGACAATTGTGGGGACATCGGACACATAGCGATGCAGTGCACTAATCTAACGAAATGTGATTTGTGTGAAGACAATGACAATGTCTTCAGTGAGTGCCCTTGGGCCGCTAAAAACAAGGCCTCTTGCGCTAGTCTGGAACTATTGATACAACGAGCACAGGACTCTATTTCTGCCAAAAAAGAAATTCAGCTTGAAAACTCAGTTTCCAAGTCAATTCCTTTGCAGGACGTTGTCCTAGTTCGACCCCCACCTCCCCCTACTGTGTCGGAAGTGATTCCAGATACCAAGTTAGGGCTCCTTCTATGGTTTTAAAAAGCCCCATTACTTCTCTTTTAACACCAGTTTGTTATAAGGAGACTGCTATCCTTAAGAGTGAATCGGTAGACAGTCAGGTTTTTTTTGCCTGTCACAAGAAGACGTTCCTCTAGGAACAACAAACCTCCAGATACATTATCTTCTCCAGTACTTAAAGAACATGACAATACATATGCTGCTTTATTCCTGCCGGATGAAGGTTCTGACATGGAACATGGAGGGGTGGATTCCCAATCAGTGGGGAGTAGTCAGCCTTCTATTGGAGCTAGTCAAGGGGACTATAAAAATAAAAAAAGAAAGAAATGACAGAAGCCAGTTATTGACCCTTTTTTTTGTTTGTCTTTTGTTTACTTAACACTTATGGGTTATTTCTCGATTGGGTCTTTAAACATCCACAGTATTTTGAATCCAGTTAAATGACAGGCTGTTTTTTCCTTTATTCATGATTCTGGTTATGATGATTTTTTTTTTTTTTTTAACAAGAAACTTGGATGTGTTCCAGGGAACAGTTATTGCCATTTAAGAGACACTGGATTTGGGAGCCATCTTATTGGTCCTTTAGCCCAGATTGTGCTGATGGGGTGGGTATTCTATTTGGATCATATGATTTTTCTTTAGTTAAATTAGTTGATTTAATTCCAGGTCGTTTACTGATATTAGATAGAATATGGAAACTTTCTGTTTTTTGTTTTATCAATGTTTATGGGCCTCAAACTAAAGCTGATAGAGTGGGTCTTTTGAAAATGGTTCAACCATACCTAGTGTCTTCGTACATGATTATATTGGGAGGTGATTTTAATTGTGATATTATTAGGGGTCAAGTGGGAGGAGGGAAAAGGAAGAAAGTGTATTGCGATTCTAATATGTTAACAACCTTAATCAGCACAGCAGACCTCACTGATTGTAGTATATATAACAGAGGTTCTAGGTTTACGTATGTTAGAGGTGTTATTAAAACTACTATTGATCATATTTTTCTTTCCCGGAATTTTCCTGAGGGACAGTTTTCTATTGTTCCTTGTGAATTTTCTGACCAATTGCTGCCAAGATTTACTATTAAGAATTTGAGCTATAAACCCAAATTTAAAAATAGATGGAAATTAAACCCTTCTTTATTAACATCTTTGGAAGTTCAAAAAAATGTTGCTGCATTATCTGCTAGATTATCAGTTCATTGTTTGTATGATGATACGGGAGAATGGTGGTTAGATTCCAAAAAAGATTTACAAAGTTTTTTCAGTAAATCTCTGGAAAACAAATGTTTTTTAAAATATCTCTCCCTTTGTAGTCAGTTACAACACTTATACTCCATCTCATTTCTCACTAAATTTGATTATTCATTTCAAATTAATAAAATTAAAAAGGACATGTTGATTTATCAGTACAATAAAGCCACTATAATAGCCGAAATGCTATCTAGCGGAACCCAGAAATCACCTATTGGGGACCCTTATGAAGCCTGTAAAAGGATTCTTTCAGATATGTCACTTGACTCTTTGCAGCATGCAAGGGGTAACTTAATAGATTCAGTTTCAGATATGGAAAATTTCATTAGATTACACTATCAATCTTTAGAACCTGTGGTAGCCCCTTCTAATGAGAATATTTCGGAATTTCTAAGAAATTTTGAGATTCCAGTGGATTCACACGAAGCGTTGTAGTTACTGAAACAGATTACAGTAACAGAGGTTGCGGATGCAATTCGCAGCCTCAGTGCTGGTACTTCCCCAGGGCTAGATGGCCTTTCCAATAGGTTTTACAAAGTTTGTATTTCACAAATTTCAGTTATTTTACATACTGTATATTTATTATTCTTTCGACAGAAAAAGATCCCAACTGCTTTTTCGGAAGAGTTATTAGTCTATCTTTTTAAATCAGGGAATAGAACTGACATTTCAGATTGGAGACCAATTATATTATTAAACTCGGATTATAAAATTTTAACCCACATTCTTAATGCTCGACTTAAAAATTATGCTTCCCAGGTCCTCTCTGTACAGCAATTTGGTGGGCTTCCAGGAAAGAAAATCCAAGATGCCCTTGTTATTATTAGAGACTTTATTGAAGTATTACTGATGATGGGGTACAAAGGCTGCGTGCTATCTTTGGATCAGGAGAAAGCTTTTGATAGAATTGATAGGAAATTTCTGTTTTCTACATTAGCTAAATATGGGGTTCCCTTAGCTTTTATTGAATTCATAATATCATTATATTCTCCTGTATATGTGAAAGTTTTTTTAAAAGGGCAAATCTCTAATGGTTTTAAGATCTGTACTGGTGTTCGGCAAGAATGACCTCTGAGTCCTTTACTCTATTTGTTTTCTATTGACCCCTTACTGCGTCTCCTGGGGAATATGAATTTAAATAGTTTATCTGGGTGGGGAGCTTTTGCGAACCTCTCTGTAATTGTGTATGCAGATGATATTTGTGTTTTTTTTTTTTCTCACCTTAATCGTTCGTATTCCTTTGTTTTTGCAGGAATTGAATAGATATGCGATTATTTCTAATTCTAAGCTTAATTTCTCTAAATGTAAAGGGTTAATGATAGGTCCTTGGGATATTAATTCTTATCAGGTGTCGGGGATTACTATCTCTAAACAGCCTATATTCATTTTGGGTATTATGTTTGGTGTTACAAACCTTCCCATAGAAAACTGGGAATTAGCACTCTCAAAATCTCAGATTAAAGTTAGAAGATGGCAATTTTGGAAACTTTCTAAGCTCAAAAGAATTCAGATATTGAAGAAATTTATAGTCCCTCAATTACAATTTGTAGCATATATCTTTCCTCTTCCTTCTTCCCTAGAGACTGCTTTATATGGGATGTTTTTCCAGATGCTTTGGGGGGGAATAGGCTTAACCCTGTTAAACGGTGTTATACCTATTTAAATAAAAAACAAGGAGGACTGGGTATGATTGAACCATTGCTTTTCTTCTATTCATTATTCATTTACCATACTGTTCTGTATAGTATTTCCCCCATTTCTGATGGAGCTAGAGGTACAGTACAACAGGTTCTAGTGCACTATTTATCTAAATGGCAGGATCTGGCTCCAAAACTTCATTCAAGACTCCAGTTTCCTGATTACTTTCTTCCCATGGCTCAAAAGCTATATAAATGGAAAATTTCTCGGACAGATATTTTGCAAACTTCTAGGAAACAGTTCTATTTTCATTTATTGGCTCGCTTGTACCCTTCTGAACCTAGTTTTAAAGATTGTCCCCCAGCTCTTAATGGGCATGTCTTGAAACAGCTTACGAACAAAAGGGTGCCTGCTAATATGTGGGAGATTTTATTGCTTACACTCTATGGTAAATTGAATGTTAGAGGAAAGCTAAGCATAAGAATTTGGCAGAAAGAAATTGTCCTTCAAACACCATGAAGTCTTGCTATATTAGGACTTATTGCAGTTAGCCACTGCACTTGAACTGCCTGAATCTGGAGTTCTAAAGCGCGAGGGCGCTATACCAAAGCTCTATCTGGGCAGTTTCAAATGAAACTGTCAGATTCTTTACTCCGCTTCACTGAACAGTCGCTCCGGAGATCAGCTCCTTCAGCTCGGTCGGTCAAGCGAGTATTTTCGGTTCATTTGAACCGCCAAAAAGTAATTATTTTACCGCATTTCGGTTAAAGCTCTATCTGGTAAACCGTAAGTACAAAATGAAAAGTCTGTGTGGAAATTTAGTTATCGGTTCGGTTTTGAACCTATCTGTTTGCTTATTTTAACGTTTTAAAGTTTTGGGCTTTTAGAGTCGGTACCAGGTTCTTATCGGTTCTAAAAACCTTGATTTTAAATAGGGTTTTTCAAATACCCGTAAACGAGTTAGGAACCGATAAAGGTGTCTTCTAACACGGCCATAAAAAGGGCAAGTTTTTTGGTTAGGCTGGCATTATGTCTGGGAAACCCAAAAAGAAAAACCGGGCCCACTGGGTTTCAACACTGTGATGCTGTGGGGAAGCCTTTGCCAAGGCTGTCCCACACACCACTTGTGTTTATTGTCTGGGGGCTGACCACCTCCTGTCAGACTGCCAGGTGTTTAAAATTTCTCTGCAGCCACCCTGAAAAGAGATAGGGCCGGCTCAGGGAACTATTGGCCAAAAGTCCGCTGACCCGGATGGCCAGCCAGGTCCAGTACCCACTGGACCAGAGGGAGTGCCCTCTGACCAGGGCTAGACTTCCTCGGGCAAAAGGATGGTTCAGAGGAACCGGTTTAAAAAAAAAAAAAAAAAGAAATAAGAATATGACAGAGAAATCAGTAGGTTTGGAGTCCAAGATTGTCTCTCCAACTGCTGCAGGAGTAGTTAAGCCATACAGATTGTCCAGTCACTGTTTCTAGGTCCTGTCGAACCATCTACAGTTGGTAAAAGGTGGCTCGTTCAGTTCCAGTGGTTCAGGTTTATGATGTTGAGGAATTGTTATGAACCACAGGAGTGGGAGGAGAAAATTGATCAATACATGTGTGGCTGGTAGGGTCTGGACGTGCCCACTTAAGCGGACATTTCTCCAGACAGACTTTTAGAATCTCCTCCTATTCTGTCTGAGTCCCTTTCTCAGTTTATGTTTTACAAAAAGCTTGCAGAATCCCCCCAGCTTCCTTTAGAGGAGGCTATGGATGAGTAAAGGGGAGCCTGATTATGTAGGAATGATGGGCTAGGAGGTTGTCTTTCCTTTGCATAAGTCATTTAGGAAGTAAACAACTAAGATTTTATAAGATTCTTCTTTCTGTCCCTCCTGTAAGATAAAAAAATGGACAGAAGGTGTATTTCGTCAGGCTCTGTTACAGACTTCCTCACTGAGCAGTGTAGTCATGTAGGTGTGGTACAAGCTGCAGCCTGTGTCAAGGCTAGTCCCTGGCCTCCATCCTCCTGAATAGGATTCCAGGAGGATTGATGCCATAGCAGAAAAAACAGTATATGGCAGCTTCTGTGGGACTCAGACAGGCAAGTTGTATGGCTTATGTGGCTAGATTTTGGAAATCTAGGTGGGACCGTGATATTGCAGTTAGCCAAGCAGGCCCATGGCCAGCTGGCTAGCGGTTGAACAGGTGGCTGCTAATGGCACTGAAGCCTCTAAGTTCAAGTTCATACTGCTGTTGGTGTTAATCTTGTTTCTCTAGGGTCATGACCACTTCTGCAGCTTTCCGAGGTTGGCATGGCTCAGATGCACTAATCTGTCCCAAGATACTCTGTCAAAGTCTATGGGTTTGTTTCTTGTTGTGGTAATTCTCTGTTTGAGGAACAAACAGAAAGCTATATGAAAAACATGGATGATTACCTACAAAAGTGCCCAGGTAGAGGCTCAGGCCTCCTCTGCTTTCGCCAGAGGGCCTCTTCAGAAAGCAGAGATAGGCGGGGCACAAGTAAACCGTCCCTCCCTTAGCCTAAGACTATTGCCAAGCAGGCACCCTGATGGGGTGCCCAGGACCGATCTCCTATACCAGTGGGCAGGTTGGTTTTATTTCAGCCAGAACTGTGTCCCTAACTTGGACAAGTGGGTTCTGGAAGTAATAGATCTGGTTCTCAGCTTCAAACAGTTTCCAAAGATGAGAGCCAGACAGGTCCACCTCAAATCCTTGGAATCCCTTGCTTTGGGAGCAGAGGTTTCTTCTCCTCTGAACTGCAAAGCAGTAGAAGAAGTCCCTCCTTGCCACCGGGGCAGGGGCTGTGCTCATGATACTTTCTTAACCTATCGAAGGCAGGAGATTGGCGGCCCATCTCAGATTTAAGGTACCTGAACAAGCATCTTTTGAAAACAAGTTAAAAATGTTAACTCTGGCTGAGGCCAGGGGACTGGCTAATTTTTCTGGACCTCAAGGATGCCTATTTTTTCATGTCTTGATCAGGCCTTCTCACGAAAGTACCTCAGGTTACCCTCAGGCCACTTTCAGTTCAGGGCAATGCCTTGACCTTACCTCTGCGCCAAGGGTATTCAAGAAATTCTAGCTGTGGTAGTGGCTCTTTTAAGAGGCAAGGGATTGCTTTGTTTCCTTTCCTGGATGACTAGCTCTTAGTAGGTCAGTCTCCAGATCAGTAAAATCCCACTTGCAAAGTCACCCAGCAGCTTCTCACCTTTCTGGGATTCCTGCTGAATTTACCAAAGTCAGTTCTCGAACCAGTTCAGGTACTAACTTTCATAGGTGCTGAGTTGAACACAAAGTTAGCCAGGGCATTTCTCCCCTCTAAAGGGTAGGCAGTCTCTTGCCCTGGCATCTTCCATTACTCTGCGAGTCTCTTGACCAGCAAAGCATTTGCTACAACTACTAGGCACATGGCTGCTTCCACAGCTGTAGTGCAGGGAGCAAGATTCCAGATGAGGGACATTCAGTTCCATCTGAGGGCCTATGGTCCCAAAGGAGGATTCCTTTCCAAATTGGTTCTAGTGACCCAATCCCTGATCCTGGCCTTACACTGTGGCAGGATCAAAGCAATCTAAAACTAGGGTCCTCTTCATTCCCTCACCACAGATGCTCCTGTGTTAGGGTGAGGAGCTCGCTTAGGCGACCTGTCCACTAGGGGAGTGTGGTCTCCCTAGGAATCTCTGCTCCACATCAATTTTTGGAACTCAGAGCTGTCTTCTAGCTCTTAGGAGTTTTCAGCTTCTGTCCAGAACAAGGTAGTTCAAGTCAGGACAGACAACACCACAATAATGTGGTACATCAACAGGCAGGGGGGCACTCGGTCATCAGCCTTGTGCACCGAAGCAATGAAGTGGTGGTCTCTGGCTTACTCCCTGAACACCTCCCTGATAGCAGGTCACCTCCCAGGGAAGGACAATGCCCTGGCAGATGCCCTCAACAGGATTCTCAGGGCCATCACGATTGGGCTCTGAATCCTCAGGTGCTGGGTTCAGTCCTTGCCAGATGGGGCTCATTTTCAGATAGATCTTTTCGCAGCCCCAGATAACCACTAACTTTCTCTGTTTTGTTGAGGCCTCCAGTGCTGGGATCAGCCCACCTGGGACGCTTTTCACTTGGATTGGAAGGAAGTTTCTGTTCACCTTTCCTCCCTTTCCCTTTCTTTCAGGGTACTAGTAAAAATCAGATCTCAGCCTTGCAAAGCGATTCTGATTGTTCCAAGCTGGGCCAGACAGCCCTGGTACCCATTGTCTCTGTCTGACAGTCCACCCTACCCTGAGCTTGCCCAGAGTCCACGACTTACTGGCCTTTGCACAAGGGAGGTGTGGTATCCGAACCTCAAATTCCTCCTTCTCAAGGCAGCTCTTGAGGAGTTAGAATTTGCTGATTTACACCTTTTTCAAGGTGTCGCGGATATTTTAAAGGCTTCAGGAAGCTTTTTCACTGGCGCCACTTACAATTCTAAGTGGAACAGGTTTTCAGTCTGAGTGCGCTGAGAAGCAGATTATACCACAGTCTGCTTATCTGCCCATTTTCTGGACTTTTGGTCCATTTTAAATTCTTTAGGTCTTGGGCCAGCTACCTTAAGGGTTCCTTTGGCAGCTGTCTCTGTTTTTCTGCAAGCAGGAAGCCTGCTTCCTTTTCTTCTCAACCTGTGTTTTCCAAGTTTTTAAGGGGTTGCTTCACATCAACCCTCCTTTTCGGGAACCAGCTCCTGCATGGGCCGAATGTTTACGTACTCAGTTAATGCAAACCCCTTTGGACCTCTGTCCCAGCAGAGCTCAAGCTTCTCACTTGGAAAATGTTTTTTTCTGGTGGTTTCACTTCTGCCAGGCGCATAAGTGAACTACAGGCCCTAACGGTGGAAGAAGATTTTCTCTCCCCACAGGGATAAGACAGTCCCTAGGACTAACACAGGGGTTGTCCTAAGTGGTTTCAGGTTTCCACCTGAACCAATCCATCTCTCTCCCAGGATTTTTTCACTGAGCATTCTTCCTCAGGTGAGAGGAGACTGCACAGCTTGGCGTCAAAAGAGCCTTATGCTACTATTTGTAACGCACCAAGGGTCACAGGTTTGAATCCTCAACTCTTCCTTACCTAGAGCGAGGTTGGCAAGGGAACCTGCCACTAAGAGGACAATTGCAAGGTGGATTGTCTCTTGTATCCATTTTGTTATCAAAGACTAGGTAGGAGAGCCCCCTCAGGACTGAGGGCTCACTCCACCAGGTGTACAGCTGCATCTCTAGCGGCTGCTAGAGATATTCCCATTCTGGAAATCTGTCAAGCTGTTACTTGGAAGACAGTTCACACTTTTACCAAGCATTATTCCCTGGATTTCAGTCCAGGAGAGATGCTCGTTTTTGGCACAGCTGTGCTTCAGAGCCTATTTCCTAAGTGAGGTTCTGACCCTCCTCCATGGAGGTACTGCTGTGTAATCTGCAATAAGTCCTAATATAGCAAGACTTCATGGTGTTTGAAGAAAAAATTACTCACCTTAGTAATTGCTTTTCTTCTCATGGAGTCTTGCTATATTAGGACCACCCCCCCAACCTGCCCCTCTCAGAACTTCTACTGGGGTGGGGGTGGCAAATTAGTGCAAGCACTGTGTCATGCCATTGTAGTTCTTCCCTTCACCCTCTTTTATTTAGGGTTAGGGAACTAGGGTTTTCTGGTTGAGTGATTTGTTGGCCCCCTTCCTGGACTTGAGTCTTTGGGGGAAGGGGGGGTTCCTAATAGTGCTTGTCAGGGGGGAAAACTAATAATACCATTATTCATTCTTATTATTGTTATTGTTGTTTCTATTGTTGTTATTACTACTAGTAGGTAGCCATTTGCCTAGTGTAGAGCTTTCCACACAGACTTGTTGCTTAGTGTTAGCTTCAGTAAAGATCTGACAGTTTCATTTGAAACTGCCCAGATAGAGCTTTGGTATAGCGCCCTCGCGCTTTAGAACTCCAGATTCTCTGGAGTTAACTCTTTCCTCTCCGGGGCAGTTCAAGTGCAGTGGCTAACTGCAATAAGTCCTAATATAGCAAGACTCCATGAGAAGAAAAGCAATTACTAAGGTGAGTAATTTTTTCTTATTTGCTATGCATTAATTCAGAGGAAACAATGTCGCATTTTTTGCTGACCTGTTCATATTCGAAGCCTCTCTGGGCCTTTCTCAAGGATAAATGGCATATGGATTGGTTGCTTAATATAAATTATGACACCCTAGTTTTAGGTCTTTTGTCTCCTGAGGCTGTTAATTTTCATTTGGAAACTTATTTTATTTTTTTATGTTGTTTAAGGTTTTACCTGTGGCAAGCTCGATGCCAGTGGGTCCTTTCCCAGAAACTGATGCCATATCATGTTTACAGCTTTTTGGTGGCACAGGCAATGAATACAGTGTATAAATCTGATGTATCATATTATTCTAGTGCTAAGGTTTTTCGATGGTGGAAAGGTTTTCAAATTTTTATTAAGTATAAGTAATTTCTTGTTTTTGTTGTTGTCCCGTTTTTCCCCACTTTAGGGGTTATACATTTAAGTTGATTTCCTGTTGATTTTCTTGCTGTATGTATATTATGTGATTTTCAATAAACCCCCCGCTACTCTTTTCGATAAGTGCCATGGGATCTTTAACGTCCACCTGAACTACCACCAGTCCAGGCAGATGGGACCTCGGTTTAACGTCTCATCCGAAAGACGGCACCTCAGAAATGCAGCACCCCTCTCATGCTGCATTACAGTGTCAGTACGGAGATATTAATCCAAATGCCAAATGTGGGAACTGAACCCATAGCCCTCTGATCTCCCGGCCTAAGAGGAGAGTGTGCTACCTACTGAGCCACTGACACTGCATATAATATGCTAGCGCTCGCCGCAGGTCCAATGTATGGTGCCTGTACTCGGCCTCCGAGGTGTGGTTGATGAAGCACACCGGTAGATTAATCACCTGGTTAGGGCGAAAATCCGACACTATCTTTGGGAAGAACTTCAGTTTGGGGTGAAGGACAACCTAGTACCTGTGGAAGATCAGGTAAGGAGACTCCACCATGAGCGCCTGGAGTTCACAGATCCTTCTGGCTGATGGGATAGCCACCAAGAAGGTGGTCTTCCATGACAGATGTGACATCTCACATCTGTGTATCGGTTCGAATGGCTTGCCCAGAAGCTTTGCCAACACCAGCAACAAGTCCCAAGGTGGTGGTGGTTCATGTGCCGGAGGGAAAATGTGGTCAAGACCTTTGAAAAAGTGCCATACCACCTTTTCCTGTGCCACCGACTGCATACCAGTCCACGAACTGTAAGCAGAGATGGCTGGCAGGTGCACCTTATAGGTCATCGACCGACAGAGCAGGACCAAAGCTAGTAGAGAAATACAGGTTACTCACCTGTAACAGGAGTTCTAGGAATGGTATATGTTGTTCATCCACACTATCTGGCAGGTTCCTTGCGCTTTAAATCTTGCCGGAAGGTCTTCAAGCTGGCTCCTCCCACCCACCCAGGTGGTAAAACTCTCGTCTCCGCCCCATGATGCCATATCTAGCCTGCTGGAAGCCAGGTTGTGCCTTGAAGCCGGGGAGGTCGGGTGGGTCGTGTGGATGAACAACATATACCATTCCTAGAACTCCTGTTACAGGTGAGTAACCTGTATTTCTAGGGACATGGATATGTTGTTCATCCACACTATCTGGCAGACTCCTAGCAGTTCTCCGGGAGGAGGGAGGCAAGGCGCACACCCCCTACTTAGGGAATAAAGACTGGAGAACGAGGCCCCAAAACCAGCATCCCGGCGTGACTCAAGGTCGATGTGTAATGGGTGATGAAGGTATGTGCTGACTTCAGGTAGCAGCCCTGCAGATTTCCTGGATAGGGACGTCCCTGGAAGCAGCTACCCGATGCATGTGTATGGCGGGTAGAATGAGCTCTTATCCCTCTGGGAGGCTCCATGCCCGCCAACCTATAGCAGAGATCTATGCAGGAGGTGACCCACCTGCCTATCATCCGCTTGGCTGCAGGCCCGCCAGGTGCAGCTTCAGCGTAGGTGACAAACAGCTGGCGAACCTCTCCTTGAACTTCAGCCAACCGCTCCTTGTAATAAGCGAGCGCTCTTCTAGGGTCCAAAGTATAGAGCCTATATTCGGCCTCCGAGGTGTGACTGGGGTAGAACACCAGCACAGTCAACACCTGGTTAAGGTGAAACTCTGACACCACCTTCGGAAGGAATTTCGGGTGAGGGCGCAGGACAACCTTGTCCCTGTGGAAGATCAGATAAGGAGACTCGATGGAAAGCGCCTGGAGCTCTCCCATCCTTCTGGCTGACATGATGGCCACCAAGAAGGTGGTCTTCCACGACAGGTGAGAGATGTCACACCTGTGCATCGGTTCGAATGGCTTGCCCATGAGCTTAGCCAATACCAGCAGTAGATCCCACGGAGGTGGAGGTTCTCGCACCGGAGGGGATATGTGATCAAGGCCTTTGAAAAAGCGCCCGACCACCCTCTCCTGCGCCACCAACTGCTTCCCAGCCCACGCCCGGTAAGCAGAGATGGCTGCCAGGTGCACCTTAACGGTCGTCGACCGAAGCCCTAGCCGAGAAAGGGACCACAGGTACTCCAGAATGCTTGCCAAGGAACAGGAGGAAGGGTCCAGGCCCTTGCCCTGACACCAAGTGGAGAAGCTCTTCTATTTGAAGGCGTAGCATTTTCTGGTCGACTCCTTACGGGACACCTCAACGACGTTGAGGACCTCGTCGGAAAGACCCAAGGCCTGGAACTCTAGCCGCTCAGGAACCAGGCCGTCAGGTGCAGGGATTGAAGGTCCGGATGGAATACCTTCCCCTGACTGACTGAGATCAGGTCTGGGCAGGCTGGAAGTCACCTCGGGAGCCTGGAGCTGAGACTGAGGAGATCTGGATACCAGAACTGACGGGGCCAGTCTGGGGCTACCAGAATCACCAGTACCTTGTCCCTCCTCGCCTTCAGAAGCACCTCGTGGATCAAGGGAAATGGGGGAAAGGCGTAGAAGAGGTCGGGGGTCCACAGCCTCAAGAAGGCATCCCCCTGCAGCAAGCCCTGCTGAGGAGGGAGGGCATGAAACAGTCTCAGCTTCGCACTCTCCTTAGAGGCAAACAGGTCCACCTGAGGCGTGCCCCAGTGGGAGAACAGATCTTGTACTACCTCCGGCAGGAGAGACCACTCGTGAGACGCAGCCCCTATCCGGCTTAGGGCATCGGCCAGGGTGTTGGAGGCTCCTGCCATGTGAATGGCGACAAGATCCGCCTCCAGGCTGCGCACGAGACCCCAAATGCGGAGAGCTTCCCTGCACAGAGGCATGGAGCACGTCCCGCCCTGGCGGTTTAGGTAGTACATGGTCATGGTATTGTCCGTCTGGACCTGAACCACTTGACCCCGTAGAAACGGAGCGAAGGCGGTGAGGGCTAGAAGAACCGCTCGAAGCTCCAGCAGGTTGATGTGGCATCGGGACACCCGAGGGGACCAGAGGCCATGCGCTCTGTGCTCCCCCAGATGGGCACCCCAACCCATTAGAGAGGCATCGGTCGACAGAGAGACCATCGGCTCGGGGCGGACAAATGGGATACCCTCCTGCAGATGTGCCAGAACTGTCCAGAACTGGAGAGCATTCCACATCCCCTGGATCACTGTCACTAGCTGATCCAACGGATCGAAGCGCTGTGACCACTGGCTGGCCAGCCCCCACTGAAGGGGACGCATGTATCAGCGGGCCCAGCGGACCACGCTGGTGCAGGCCGCCATGAGACCCAGGAGGTGCAGGAAGTCCCGGGCAGGGCGCGACTGCCCAACCTGAAATGATTGGGCAAAGGAGGAAAGAACCTCGGCCCTGTCTGCGGGAGCCGTGCTCTGGCTCGAAGAGAGTCAAGCTCTGCCCCGATGAAATGTATCACCTGCTTTGGCACGAGTTCCGACTTGGCCTCATTGATGAGGAGGCCAATCTGAGAGCAAACCTGGAGAGCCAGATCTCTGGACCGCTCCACCTCCTCTCTGGAGGGGGCTGCAATCAGCCAGTCGTCCAGGTAGGGGTACACCCAGACCCTTCGACGCTGCAGTAATGCTGTCACCACTGCCATGCATTTGGTGAAGACCCTGAGAGTTAGGGAGAGGCTGAAGGGCATGGCCCGGAACTTGTAAAGGGATCCTTCCGCTCTGAGGCGGAGAAATCTCCGATGAGACGGACGGATTGGGACGTGAAAGAATGCGTCCTGGAGGTCCAGGGAACAGAACCACACGCCTCGTTCCAAGGATGGGATTATCTGAGCCAGAGTGACCATCCTGAAGGTCTGAGACCTTAGGAACCTGTTCAGGTCGTGCAGGTCGAGAATGTTGCACCAGCCTCCCGTCCGTTTTGGGACCAGGAAATACATGGACACAAACCCTGGGTCTGGAGGAGGATCTGCCACCTTCCTGTTCACCTCTTTCAAGGAGTAGGGCAATATCGGACCGGCGAGGCCAACAGCAAGCTCTTGGACCCGATGGCCCCGAGGCGACAGCTGAAGAGGGTGGAGCCTGCTTGAACTCCAGAGGCAGGCTCTTTCCTACCACCTCCAACACCCAGCGGTCCATGGTGATAGCGGACCAGGCGGAAAGGAAGTAGCAGAGCCGTCCCCCCACGGGGGGGGGGGGAGAACCCGGAGGGGAGTGACAAGGCTGGGGGCGACACTCCTCAACCCGTCACTGGGTAGGCTTGGAGGAGGGACCGGCCGAGGGACCTCCTGGGCCTTTATCTCTCTGCTTCCTACTAGAGGAAGCCGCAGGCCTGGGTTTGGGATGCCAATTGCGAGGCTGCTGGCCCTGGTGCTGTTGCTGTTGGGCCGGACGTGCCGCAGGCGCAGAAGAACGAAAGGGCTTGTGCTGCTGCTGTCGGCGGCCTTTGTCCTTCTGGGCAGAGATGACAGAGTCCAGAGTGGCATTGGACTTTTCGATCCGCTGGAGGTGATCTTCCACTCCAGGGCCAAAGAGGTTGGTCCCCAAGAAAGGGACATCCGCCAACTTCTGCTGGGTATCCACCGTGAAGGTGGATATCCTCAGCCATGCTCTGCGGCGCATGGCCACCGCGACCTCAACCAATCTGTCACAGGAGTCCCCTATGTCCAGAGCTGTTTGGAGCTGCTGCTTCGCCACCGCCCTACCCTGGTCCTGAACCTGCCAGACCGTGGTCTGCAGGTCAGCCGGGAGATGAGGGATCACCTCATCCAGGGAGCCCATGAGGGTGTGGGAGAAATGCGCCATCAGCACGGCCGAGCTAGCCTGGCGGAGGCCAAGGGAGGACACAGCGTACACCTTGCGCCCAGCGTAGTCCAGCTTTTTGGACTCCTTGTCGGGGGGGCTTGCCCACGTCTCTACCATTCCCAGAACGCCGGAAAACGCTGTCGGTGACCAACCCCTCGGCAGAGGGGTGCTCCGAAAACCGGGGCAAAGAGCCGGTAGGAACCGCATACTTCCTGGCCATCCTGGCCGAGGGTGCAGGACAGGAAACAGGCCGCTGCCAAAGCTCCAAGGCTGGGTCTACAATGGCCTCAGCCACCGGAAAGGCCTCCGTGGGTGAATCCCCTCAGTCCAGTATCTCCGTCAGGGGATACTTGGCCCATCTGGATACGGGTTCAGCTGCATCCCGGTGGACTCCGAGATGAGCCAAAGCAGACCCATAAAGGACGATGGGCTTTCGTCCAGTGACTGGCCCCCGGAGGACTCCAGGTCAACCGGCCTGGAGAACAGGAAGGAGTCATTGTTGGACTCCGAGGAGTCCGCGAAGAGCTGCCTAGGGCCTGAGCCACCCTCCACCTGTCAAGGACGGTCGGGAGTGAGGGTGACCGACAACCTGTGGGGCAGGCCTTGACCTGACTGAGCGTCCTTGGTCGGCGCCCCCAATTTCGGTTGTGGAGGCGGAGGTTCCACCACAATCGGTGGGGCAGCAGGTTTCCGCCGAACAACTGGCCCAGGCTTGGGCATCTTGACTGCAGCGAGAGGCTGTTTCGGCCGTTCGGGTGACAGCCACTTGATGGCCGGGGAAGGCGTCTGTGTCGACTTGCTCCCAGACAAAAGTAACTGCTGCCACATCAGTTCCTCGTAGCGTCGGCGCAGTTTGCGCCGAAGCCTCTCCTCTTCCGTGGAGGAAGACGAGGATGAGCGGTGTCGCCGCTTACCTTGGTGTCGAGACCGCCGATGTCGGCAGGATCGGCTGGACCGATAAGAAGTCCGAGACCGAGATCCTCGGTGTGTCCAAGGACGGGCCTGGGAAGAAGCGGGGGACACCCGCTCTTCCCTCAGCTCGGACACCTTAACCGGGGACTGCTGCACCGAGGGCGCAGGCAGATCCTTGGTCTCCACCAGGGGAACCGGCGAAGAAGGGTTGTCAGCTTCATCAGTTGACAACCCGTCTGACGGGTCGAGAAAAATCTCGACCGTGTCGACGGGTGTCTCAGCCGGCTGACCTGACGGGGACGCCGTGAAACCAGCGGCCTTAGCCACAACCTCGACCGAAGTCGACGTTCGGCTGTCTGAGGAAGGGGACCTCTCCCGCTCCCATGAACACTGACGATGGGACTTACCCTTGGAATCCTTCTTTTTGGACCGAGAGGAATGTCCCAATGGCCCCTCTCCCTTCGTGGAAAGGGATTGGCAAAGCTCCTTGAATGAAGCAGAATACGAGGTACCCAAAAGGAGCGGGATAAATGCCATGACTGAGGAGGAGGAGGATGCGGCGAAGGCGATCATCTGCTCGAGCTGCTCAGCTGAGCCAGCCGCCACGGTAACCGACCAACGGGCCTCTTTCGACTTTACCAGCGGATAGCACTTCTTGGGGCACCCAAGCTTCAACCGGATAGCGCAGTCCTCCAAGATGTTGGCCGAGAATGAACAGCATGACTCACTTGAGCCTGCGGGAATGGTTCTAGGCCGAGGCAGTAGACGCACGTGGAGTGCGGATCCGTCCTGGACATCTTCTGCCCACAAGGGCACCACCGAAAACCGGGAGCCGATTTGTCCATCCCAGCTGCGAGGGGAAAGGAAGACCGAAGTCTTGAAAATTTTAAAACGAGTTTCGGACGAACCGAAGAGTTAGGATCCAGTCTATCACACAGAGCGTTAAGGAGGGAACCTCAGCTTCCAAGCAGTAAGGAAGATCGGGCATCATGGGGCGGAGCCGAGAGTTTTACCACCCGGGTGGGTGGGAGGAGCCAGCTTGAAGACCTTCCGGCAAGATTTAAAGCAGCAAGGAACCTGCCAGATAGTGTGGATGAACAACATATCCATGTCCCTAGAATGCTAGCTGCTAGGCAAGATAAGCGGTCCAACCCCTTGCCTGGCACCAGATGGAGAACCTCTTCCATTTGAAGGCATAGTATTTTCAAGTTGACCCCTTCCAAAAAGCCTCAACTACTGTGAGGACATCTTTGGAGAGACCCAAAGCCTGGAACTCTAGCCGCTCAGGAACCAGGCTATCAGGTGCAGGGATTAAAGGTCTGGGTGGAGAACTTTCCACTTATGGACTGAGAGCAGGTCGGGGCATAGAGGAAGACACCTTGGGAGCCTGCTGCTGAGGAGACTGGGGTACCAGAACTTTGTGAGGCCAGCACGGAGCCACCAGAATCATCCATGTCTTGTCCTTCCTGGCCTTGAGCAGCACCTTGTGGATCAAGGGGAATGGAGGGAAGGCATAGAAAAGGCATCCCTCTGCAGTGTTCCCTGCTGAGGGAGATGGGCACAGTACATCCTCAGCTTTGCGTTCCACCAGGAGGCAAACAGGTCCACCAGAGGGATGCCCTACTGGGAGAACAGGCTACATACTACCTCTGAGTGGAGAGACCACTCGTGACACGCCACACACACACACACACACACACACACATGGCTGAGAGCGTCCGCCAGCTGGTTGGAGACACCGGCCACATGGATGGCCAGGAGATTGGCTACAGGCTGCACATGAGGGTACAAATGCAGAGAGCTTCCCTGCACAAGGGAAGGGAGCATGTCCTGCCCTGTTTGTTGAGGAAGTACATGGTTGTGGTGGTGTCTGTCTGGACCTGAACCACCTGACCCGAAACAAGGAGAGCAAAGGCTGTCAGTGCCAGCCGTACTGCCTGCAGTTCCAGTAGGTGATATGGCATTGGGACTCCTCAGGGGTCCAGAGTTTGTGGACCCTGTGTTCCCCCAGGTGGGCACCCCAGCCCATGAGAGAGGCATCGGTCACCAGGATGACTGTAGGCTCTAGGCAGACAAAGGGGATACCTTTCCTGCAGATATTCTGTGACCAGCCACCACTGGCAGGCTTCCCAAATCAGCTGGGTCACAGTGACAGTCTGATCAAAGTGGCCCTTGTGCTGAGACCACTGGCAGGCTGCTACCACTGCAGAGAGAGCACTCTCCAGTAAGCCTAATGGACCATGCTGGTGCAAGCTGCTATGTATTCCAGTAGGCACATGAAGTCCTGAGCAGGGTGCAACTGCCTAACCCAAAATGATCGGTTAAAGGAGGAGAGAGCCTCTGCCCTGTCCACCGGGAGTCTAGCCTTGGCTCTGCAAGAGCAGAGCTCTGCCCCGATGAAGCTGATCACCTGCAAGGGCACGAGTTTCGACTTGGCACTGTTCACCAGGAGGCCAAGACAGATGTAGGTCTGGAGGGCCAGGTCCATGGACTGCTCCACCTCCTGCCTGGAAGGACCTGCAATCGGCCAGTCATCCAGGCAGGGGTAAACCTGGATTCCTCAATGCCTCAGGTAAGCTGCCACTATTGTGATGCATTTGGTGAAGACCCTGGGGGCCGAGGAGAGGACGCATGGCCTGGAACTCAGAGGATCCCCTCCGCTTGGAACAGAAGAACCGGGAGTGGGACAGATGGACTGGGACACGAAAGAACACATCTTGAAGATCCAGATAGCAGAACCACATGTTTTGCTCAAGAGATGGCATGATCTGAGACAGTGACCATCCTGAAGGTGCGCGGCCTGAGAAACTTGTTCAGCTCATGCAGATCTAAGATGGAGCGCCAGTCCCCCATCAGTTTTGGCAGCATGAAGTACCTGGAGACATTAGGTGTTCCGGTGGGTCCACGACAGAAGCCACGATCTCCTTGCAGAGGAGCTGGGTGATGTCCCGAAGGGCTAACAGGACGTCTGCGGATGCGCTGCCCTCCCGTGGGGCACGGGCTTGGCAAGGCGAGTAACTCCTCGAATTCTAGAGGCAGACCATAGTTGACCATTTTGAGAACCCACCTGTCCATGTGACAGGGACCAGGTGGAAAAAGTCAGTGGTGGAGCCGGCCCCCCAGGGGAGTCAGGACAGAGATAAGGGAGGTAACTCTCATCCTGTCCCTGGGCAGGCTTAGAGACAGCGGAGGGACTGGCAGTAGTGCCACCAAGGCCTGTGCCTCCTGGTCTACAGACTACCGTGGCCACAGATTTTGGTCAGGGTCACCAGGCCTGAGCTGACCAGCCTGAGGCTGGGCTGGTTTGGCTGCGGGGCAGAGAGAGGCCGAAAGGGCTCCTTTTTCTGCTGCCTTTTTTTCCCCCTCTTAGAGTCACACTAAGCTGGTCACACAGTATGCAAGTGGGGGCTGTGGGATTCAAACCCAGGTCTCCAGATTTGCAGCTCAGAGTCTTAAACCACTGTGCTATACTGTCTCCAAGCTCTTCGAGCCCTTGGGGTCTCCGAGTGGTTGTCGAGCCCAAGGTGGCAGTGGACTTCTCATTACAGGAGAGGTGCCTCACGACCCAGCACAAACAAGTCAGTGCCCAGGAAGGGGATATCCACCAGCTTGTGCTGGATAACAGCCGTAAAGGTCAAGATCCTCAGCTAGGCTCTCTGACGCATAGCCACCACAGCTGCAACAGACTGACCGCAGAAGTCCATGGCAGTCTGGAGCTGTTGCTTGGCCACTGCTCTGCCTTGATCCTGGACCTGTTTGATTGTGATCTACAGGTCCACTGGGAGATGAGGAAGCACCTCATCAAGCAGGCCCAGGAGGGCATGCGAGAAGTGGACTATCAAAGGGGCCGAACTTGCTTGCCGAAGGCCGAGAGAGGAGGCAGCATACACCTTTTTTTGTCATGTGATTCAATTTCTTTAACTCATTATTCTTATTGCCAGAACACCTGAAAATGGAATTGGCCACAAGCCCCTCAGCAGAAGAATGCTCAGTGAATCTCGAAAGGGAACTGATAGGAACCGCAGACTTGCAGGCTGATGGCGCAGGGCAAGAGGTAAGCAGGTACCGAGCCCGCTTCTGAATGGGCTACAATGGAAGATCCGTAGATCCTGAGATAAGATGGAGAAGACCCATAAAAGACGCAGGACCCTGCTCCATCGACAGATCCTTGGCTAACTCTAAGTCCACAGGACGGGAGTGCAAGGAGGAGCCCTCTGATTCAGAGGATTCATGGAAAAGAGGTCTACCGCCAGATTCCACGCTGACCCTCTGGGGATGGGTCTGGGGTAACAGTGACCAAGAGCTGAAGGGGAAGATCCGAGGCCATGGGCTTCCTTAATCAGCGCGTGGACTTCGACTGTTTCGGTGGCAGCTCCAACAAAAATCGGTGGAGAGGCCGGGGAAGCCTGAGCCGGGAACTGACAGGTCGGCTCCTCCTGAGGCGGAGATGGCTGCAGCCTCTGTGGCGAAAGCCAAGTGATGGCCGGGATCAAAGTCGGAACAGGTTGAGAAACATAATGCACACCCGATTCCATGAGTAAGGTAAGATGGGTACAGTATAGGAGAATGGGGTAAGCATTATGGTTCGCAACCCCAAGGCACACCCCCACACCTGTTTCTGCATGCAGGGTAAGGGTGAGGTGTTGGGGTTGGAAATGGAAGGTGGGGGTGGATCTCAGGCTTGGGAATCCTAAGGTCACATTTCCCTACTTTTGATGCTCACCCCTAATGGTGCATTTATGAAGTTTTTTGCAGTTTATATATATTATATGGGCACAGTCGTGCCCCTATAGTTAGGGTTGAGTAGTCTGTTTAATGTTAAACCTCAAATTTAGCACTTTAATAACTTTGCAACCGATCAACAGATTTGCACAAAATTTGGTATGCACTGTCCTGTGGGGTAGATCTCTTGATCTGGCAAGTTTGGTTCAGGTCAGATGTGCGGATTCAGAAATTCGGATACTGAAAAAAGTAAAGTCACAATTTTTTGCATTTTTTTCCCTCATCACCTTGCACCCAGACAGTGTGGAATTTTGTTTTGATTTCTTACGGTAGAAAGAACTTGGGTAACACAACTGCCACTGTTAATTTGGTGCACAAATATTTAACTGTTGCAAAGTTATTACGTTTTCAAATTCCCATTACTATCCTATGGGAAGTCAATTTTTCAGGATAGATGTATAAAGTTCAACAAAGGATTTAATTTCACTAAAAACAATTTAGTCTTGCGAGAGCGTTTTCTTTTTTGCGAGAACAAAATCCTTTTTCGTGAGGAAAAAATCCTTTTTCACAAGCCGCCATCTTGTCCCCCCACAAAGCAACTCTAACATCTGGAAAATACATAAAAATGATGTCATTTTAAAAATCAAACACCAGAATCTAGCTAAATGGGCCCTGTTTAACTAGATTCTGATGGTTGATTTTCAAAATTAGGGCCAGAAGCTGGTGTAGCAGCAAGGCGTCCGCTCACGGCACAGACATCCCGGATTCAGGGCTTGACTCAGGAGTCAGAGGGCCGGCCAGGGGAGAAGGATTGAGCACCCTGGAGACTGCTCTCTTCTCGGGGGGGGGGGCAGAGTGTCCAGCAAATTGTGGACCTCTAGCGGAGGCGAGGGGGTACTGTGGCGGCTGGTGCCATATGTCACTGGGGTGAGGTGGATGCTGGTAGTCATTGCACGTTCCCACTCCCGGGACCCTAACAGAAAACGAAAATGTCTGCCCCAATCATGATGCTGGCAAAGTTGCCATCCCACTGCCTACCCGTGTCCACCGGGGGGGGGGGTTCAGCTCTCGTGGCCCCGACCCGGGAGGCAAGCTGGGTCTCACCTACCCCAGTGTCTACTGGGAGAGGGTACTGCCCGGCAGCCCCATCGCAGGGGAGTAAGCCTGGGGCATGCGGGAGTGGTGACCAGAGCTGGGCTTGGCCTGGGGGCGCTGGCAAAAAAAAAAAATTAGGGCCAGAAATACTTTTCCTGGGCACCTGAAATCCCGGGTGTCCAGCTTAGCGAGAGGAGCCTTACAGTTGAGGGGGGACAGAGCAGCAAGATGGCCACAATACTGCTCTGCTCCCTGCAGCTCTGTGCTTGATGTGGCGTTTGCAAGTTTCTTCTATTAAATTAGTTTTATTTTAACTTAGTTGAATGAAACTTATGTTAATTTTAACTTTGTTATACTGATGCCGAATTGCTGCTCTGCTCTTTGGTTAGAACTGTACTGACATTTTTGAAAGTTAAAATTGGGACAGCTTGATCTGTCTACGTTTGGTCGGCTGCAAGTATTTAACGTACCGTCGGTGGGCCCAAAAGCATTTGATTATAGTGGAGTCCATGAAAGCAACAGAGAATGGGAAGACAAAAAACATGGAAAAACGAGAGGAAAAAGAACATGGAGGTAAGAAGCAGAGGGGAACTGGACCATCCAACTCCAGGTCGATGAAGCATCACCTAAATTGGGAAAAGCAGAATATGTGTTGACAGGCATTCCAATGCCTATTACAGGTATGCTGCAGTTGCCTGGGGAAAATATGAGCAAAAAAATATTATGCTCAGATGAGCGATTTCTTCATTTATTGCCCCAGATCTATTCCAATGAGAAGACAATTGACAAGACAACCAGGGAGCACAGTGCTGTGGTAAACTTTTTGATGGCCTAAAGACTGATTCAGCCTTATATTTAACCTCACTGCATATCGGACCCAAGCGGGACCTTAGAAGGTTGTTGAAATGCCATAAATGCTCTTTTGTGTTTTTATAAAACCCCGACCTCAATAACGGTTCACATGTACTCTCCCTGGTGTCTAGTGACACCCCCACCCTCTGAACGCCGTCCCCTGTTCACTGTTAGGTGTCAGCGTGGCTCAGTTGGTAGCACATCCACCTCTGCACCAGAAGGTCGTGGGTTCTCGTCCCACACCGGGATTGGACTTGCACCTAAAAATCGCTGGCATCCGAGTGCAGTATTGGGGGGTGCTGTACTGCTGGGGTGTGCCGTCCTTCGGATGAGAGTTAAACCGAGGTCCCTTCTGCCCATCCTGGTGTTGTCCTGGTGGGTGTCCAGGTGGAAGTAAAAAAACCCAGGGCACTCTTCGAAAAGAGTAGGGAACATTCCCAGTGTCCTGGCCAACATTCCCCTTCCCATAAACCGATTCATGCAATTATCCAGGCTGTGTGTGGGTGATGATGTGCGATATGGCCGCCACCACACATTCAGTCACTTCACTACCAGTCTAGCATTGCTTGTAAAGCGCTTTGGATGTAAGAAAAGCGCTATATAAATATTGATGATGATTCTTCTTCTTTTGTATTTAATTATGTAGCCGAGCACCGGGATGCCCACTCCCTGTTATTAATTTGCAGACATCGGGGGGCCCCAATCCCCGTGTTAGCATTTAGAGCCCAACACACAGCAGTGTGGAACACTGGGGAGTGCAACCCCAAGTGTTCCAAAATATTTGTATCACAAACCTGTAAAAAGAAAACAGTCCTCCCAGTGATGCTGGATGCTTTACCTCATGCTACACTGGAGACCCGAGTTCAGGAATGACTTCAGGTCACCAGGAATCCAGTACGGGGGGGAGGCTTGAGATTACGCTCCCAGTTGGTGGATGTCTGGTGGGAAGTATTGGGGAGTGGCAGCGAATGCCAGAGATGGGTCGGAAGGGGACAAACCTGTACCTGACATGCACGTGTGCCTCCACGCACGTACATGTCTGCCAGGGTCCGGGGTCTCAGACGCAAACAGGAAAAAAACATAAAAATGACATATGGAGAAAAAGAAAAAAAAAAGAAAACGGTCCCTCGTTGCCCCCGCTATCCCCCCTTCCCCATCCTGACGCTCCCACTGAGTACTCATCACTCCAACCCCACTTACCCTATACTTACCACCGTAGGTCATAGTCTGTCATCTTCTGTGAACCGAGACATGTTTGCACTCTTCAAAGCTGAACCATGAACTGAAGAATCGAGGAAGGTGCTGTATAATGCATTTCAAAGGAGTTTTGAACCTGTGTTTACAGCTTTGCAATTTTTTGGGACCCCACCTCAAGAACACTACAACTGTCATTTTATTAGTTGGGCCCGGAAGTTGATTTTGCTGTCTCTGTGCGAAATCACCTTTCGGGACCAAATAATGAAATTTCAGAGTCAGTGTTCATGAGGTTGGTTCCCAAAAAAGGCCATTTTGAAAATTTGGTGAAAAAAGTCCAAAAACAGAGTTACACACATTCGCTGAAATCTTTCTACGCACGTACATCATTACTTTGGCAATTTTCAATATTTTTACCACATTTTCAACACAGCCACTTTTTTCACACCACCTCTTGTACTGTACAGCTGTCATTTTTCACATCCTGTCCAAAACGTGTTTTTGCACCTGTGGCACAGAATGGAGTTTTGACACGGATTTGAAAAATTTCACCTACGGGGTTTATGAGGTGGGCTCAAAAGAAGACTATGTTGAAAATGTGTGGTCAAAATATGAAAAAATGCCAAAGTTATGACCATTTGTTACAATTTTGCTACGCCCACTCATAACTTTTGAAATTTTGTATGTTTTGACCCCAGATTTTCAACACAGACGTCTTATTAACCCACCTTACGTATGTCACAACTGTCATTTTTCAAATCCTGGCCAAAATGCATTTCCACACCTGTGTCGAGGAATGAGGATGTAGTTGCACGGAACTGCGTTTTGGCAGGGATTCGAAAACTTTCTGTAACGGGTACATGAGGTGGTGTAATAAGGCTATGCTGACAACTTGGTCACCGATGTACTTTGCGCCCTGTGCTTCCACAGTAAAATAAGGATACTATAATACTATCTCAAAATGTTAGGAAATAAGTTCCAAAAAACTTTATTAACGCTCCAGTTAGGATCAAAGCGACAAAACTTGGGAAATGAGGCGTCTGGGTTTCCCTAACACCCCACGCTATTAAAGGAGGTAGGTGTGGGGTGTGCTTGAGCTTCTCTAGCTAACGCCACCTCATTCTCACAAAGTACACACATCTGACCTTATTTACAGATGGAATGAGTTGAGTGTTAGGCTTGAGAAGTCCAAGGCACACCCCACAACCTGCTCTCCTGCCTAGTGGTCTGGGAGGGTGGGTGTTAGGGGAAACCCTAACGCCTTATTTCCCAACTTTTGTCACTTTGACCCTAACTGGAGCGTTAAAGTTTTTTGCAATATATCTATATCTCTATATCTATAGGATATGACATGGCCTGACTGAAGATATCTTATTCACCTTCACGAGCAGCCAATGATACCACAATATCTTGATATTGCTGATCTCCAGTGAAGATAAATAGAATATCTTCAGTCAGGCCATGTCATGTTCTGTTCCTACAACACATGTTTGGGGGGTGGGGGGGGAGTTGAGACAGAAATGGTAAAAAAAAAAAAAAAACTTAAAGGAAAAAAGTACAAAATGTAAACTGTGCCCCTCTCTTCAACGGTTCTGCATTAGAGGAAATGATAAATACAAAGGTTACAGTCAATGGCAACCAAAAGATTTCCGGGATCTCGCATGTGAAGCTATATTTCTGAGCATGCTCAGTGAGCAACTTCAAAAGATATCAGGGATCTCACATGTGAAAATACATTTCTGAGCATGTTCAGTGAGCAACTTCATATATGTTATGTTGGGTCAATCTATCACTTTTTATCTTGCTATTTAATCAGCACACACATGTTGTATACATATATGCAGTACATTAAGTATATATGATGCTGACAGGCCATGTCTCAGCACTTTTTCCCCACATAAGGTTTGTTTGCTTAGTTTTCTTTTCCAAATAAATCCCAGATTAAACAGGCAGAAATGGTTTGGTTGAGCTAAAAAGCTGATAATTCAGCTGAGGCAACAGTTGTACATTTGTGACCTTCTGTTTAAAGGGACACACTTCAGGGATGCAAAACACTGTCCTTACAGCATGACCCCATTGTAGATACAAAATGTAGCATTTCAGTTGGGGGTATCAAGAGAACAATTTTAAAAAATATAACAAATTCATACTTGATGTAAGGTGTAAGCCGGAAAACCAGTTCTTTTCTTTAACAGGGAAGCTGCTCTGCCTGTTGGGGCAGTTAGGAGCACCTGCACAGTCTTGTCTGTAGACTCTGTGCCCTCTTCTTTGCTACTGTCAACTATGTGGCTTTCAAAAAAAGTATCCCAAGTCTCGGATGCACCCTCATCATTTTCAAAGTCCTCACATGCCTTCTCTATCTCTTCCTCATTGGCTTCCCTTATTAAAAGCCTATTTTTGATTGCAGCTTTAAAAATCACAGTAACGACATGAGTCTTTCCACAGCCTCCTTTCCCACTAATAACTGTAACAGGGTTGGCACATATCATTTCCCCAGCCTTCACTTGGTCAGGGTCCAATGTTACACTGACACTAGGTCCCATACCCTCATCATCACCACCACAGTCTTTCAATACATCTTCTGTGGGAGGTAAATCACTGGCAGTGATATAGTCTACCTCTTCTTCAATATGATGTTCTAGAACATCTTTTTCATGGTAACCATCTGCTATATTTATGGTCTCGTTTTCCTCTTGTGCCATCTTCTCCCATTTCCGCACCTGAGCAGCTTTAAGTGTCTCCTCCACATTCAGATTAATGTGCCAAGTAGGCTTCCTCGACAGCCTCCCTATGCATTCTGCAATCTCCTTCTCATAACGGTAAAAAGCTGGGAGAAAAATACGTTTTTTTTCCATCACCACCACTTTTTCATCTTTTAAAAACTTCAAGGCTTCCCATGCACATTCTATAGAAACCTCCTTGGAACAGCTGTTAGTTAATGCGTATTCTTCAACATATGTGTCCCCCTGCTCTCTGCACATTTTCTTTAATTCATTATAAAGTATCAATCCATTCCATTGCGAATCTGGAATCTCTGAAGAGAGGTTGCATTGTTTGAAGGCATCCAGCGTTGCCTCACAGCGGATAAAGCCAAGCTCTCTGCTGACCATCTAAAAAAAGAAAATATTGAATTATTTTCCCCCAAAATAACAACTTGCTGGGATTCTGTAAAAATTTGCACATTGAAAGTACACTGCATGATAGACAAGAAAAAGTACAATTACGTAACAACTTACCGTAACAGTAGATCTCCAGAAGAAGCTCTTGCAGCAGGTAACACTGTTAGGACGAAACTGCCAGGCACTAGGACCCCACAGAAAAATTCAAGCAGGGGAGCACCCCCAACATTATCTATGGTATAAAAGGGGCAGTCCCCCAGCCCATCCTCAGTTCACAAAAAGAGGAAAAATGAGAACCGAGGAGGTTCTTCTTAGAAGAGGAAAGGTATCATTGAAGGAGGAAAAACTACCAGGGGGAAGGTGGGAGGGAAAATAGTACCTGCTGCAAGAGCTTCTCTCAATGGTCTATTAGTTCTTATGTAACTGTACCATCTTACTACAAACGGGCTCCTGCAGCAGGTAACTCCATTAGGATAGAGTCCCAAGCAGTAAAGGAGTGTCCCTGGTCAGCTGGGTGGGGGTAATAGAAAGACTCAAAGACTGAAAGAGAGGAGGCACTGAAGGACAGCTAGTTCGAAGCCTGCTCTGAGTCGTGAGACTGTCCAGACAGTGGAGTCTGACAAAGGCATGGACAGAGTTCCAAGTGGCAGCTGTGCAAATATCAGCAACAGGAATATTCCTCGAAAAAGCAAAATGAGGCTGCCATGCCCCTGGAAGAGTGGCCTGTTACCGAGCCCAATAAAGGCTAGTCGTACTTGTTGCAACAGAAAGTAATGCAATTAACCAATGCAATTAACCATTTGGATCAAACTTGCCCCCCCCCCAAAAAAAAAAGAGCCCCTGTCAATGTAGGGGCGAAAGATACAAACAACTGGCCAAACAGACTAATAATACAGGTGCATTCCACAAGGGCTCGAAGCACCCCTTGAAGTAGCGCCTTCACTAGGCTTGAGTACTCTAGGTAGCAAGGAGCAGGGTGAATGAGTTTTCAAGGACACACTACCCATGTGGAAAACCAAATAAGGGTCTGTACAGAGCAGAGTCTGAAGTTCAGGAATCCTTCATGCAAGATAATGGCACTAAAAAACTACAGACCCCTTACAGGACTGGGTCCCTAAAGGGAGGCTTCCAAAACAAAATGCCCAGCAAGAATTTGAGGGGAAGGTAAATCTGGGCAAGAGTGTTGTCCTCTGCTGGTGTATGGAAAGCCAGGATATCAGAAAGATGCACCTTTAAGTAGTAGTCAGACCTGAAACTGACAGGGAGAGAGAGTACTCAGGACAGAGTTCACTGGGCAGGAAAAAAGGTTCCGGATGTGTAGCGGAGGCCCAGACACCAAACCACTTCCTTTTAATAGCACAAGTGGCCCTGGTGGAAGGTTTCCCAGCTGCTGCTAAGAGATCCGCTATCCCAGGTGAAAATTCCAAATCGGGAGACAGCTGGGTCTGCATAAGCTACGTATGGAGAAGCAGAGATAAGAGATCCAGATGGACCAGGGTGCCCTGCATCTGAGAGAACAAATTTTAGCACAGGGGCAGGGAAAGTGGAGATTCAACTGTTGATTACTGAAGGAGTGGAAATTGAATCTGATGAGGCCCTTAGGCCACCACTAAAGGCATCTCTTCTGCCTCGGATTGCAAAGGAGGGGAACTCCTGCAGTCAGGGAAAGGGAGGTGCAGCGCAGAAGAACCTCCCTGTCCCAGGGAAGGATAGCTAGTGCATTCAATGGGGAGGCAAACAGATGCCAATTGGAGCGTCTCCATCTGGTGAACTGATCATCAACCACTGCGGGAAGAAGTTCCACTTGTAAGCCCTGGATCAAGACAGACTTAGGCTATCCGTCAGGGTAGTTGGCACGCCTGAACATTGTCTGCTGAGGAATCCAGGTGATGATCCACCGCCCAAGACCATACTCCTCATGGTCTCCTGCAGAGTAGAAAAGATGAGTCTTGCCCTGCTGGTTCTGTCTTTGGAGACGACAGACCAAAAACATGTCCGTCCAGGATGGCAGAGGGCCGGGTATCGAGGGAACTGTCTGAAAGGTCTAAAAAGCATATTAAACCACCCACATCACTTGGATAGAGAGATGGAGAAAGGTGTATGTGGCTGGGGCCAGAATCAGAGTCTGAGGGTCTCCCAAGAATACTCCCCAGCCTTGGCCTGACATGTCCGTAGTCAGAATCTGACTGAGACACTCCTCCCGAAAGTGTACTTCTTCAGAAGGGATGACAGATTCCTACCACCATGCTGAGCACTGTCTTGCGGGGTTGATACTAGAACAGGCTGTTCTAGAACATCTGGTGGTTGGTCCCATTGGGTTCTCTGGTATCATTAGACCTCCCTCATATAGAGTTGAGCCAGAGAAACTGTGGCAGTGGTTACTGCCACACGTCCCAGTGGTCTAAGGACCGACATGGCCAAAACCTGGTGGGAGGAAGAGGGATGCTGAGCATGCATTAGGAGACACTCTGCCCTGTCCGGAGGGAGGAAGGCTGTGTCCTGATCCTTGTCCAGTATTCCCCTTATGTACTGCAGGTTGTGGCTTGGCCAAGGAAAGGAGAGTTTAAGGTGACCCCTAGATTCTGAAATGGGGGAAGGTGGGTCACCAGCCAGTCGTCTACGGATGGGAGACATAATGGCCACATCTTTGTAAGGCTGCAGCCACAAATGCATTTAGTAAGACCCCGAGGCCCAAGGACAGGCCGAAGGGCAAGATCCAGAAACTGGTAGTGGTGCCCTTGGAAGCGGAAGTGCAGGCACTTCTTGTAAGATTAAAATTCAGTATATGAAGTTATGCATTCGGCATGTCTGGGGAGCATAACCCATCCCCTTACCAAACTGTCCTGGGCAGTTTATATGTTCTGTAATTGATCAGGAGGCTAAGGTCAAGGGTAGGATGCAGGTCCTCTTTTCTTCGGCACTAGGAAAGGGTGGAATAAAACCTTTTCATATTGCGTTAGGGGAACTGGCTCTATGGCCTGTGTCCGCCAAAGAGCCTAGGCTTCCTCTTGAATGAGGGCGAAATGAACTTGAGGAAGATGGGAGGGGACAAGTGGGATGACTGGGGCAGTTCCATAAACTGTAAGGTGTGCCCCTTTGCCATTAAGTGAAGCACCCACAGATCGGAGATTATCGGACTCCCCTATTCTATGTACAAAGGGAAGTGACTCTCCACCACCTCCTCTAAGGCGTCAGGCGGGGTAGGGGGTCAGGTCATGATGAGTCAGGCTGAGGAACCTGGGGGAGTGGTGAGGACTGAGCAGTCCTGGGTGCCCAAGGGGCACAGCCCCTTGAGGCAAGGGTGGAATCCTGCGCTTAGAAACTATCTGTTGCTGTCCTCTAGGCTGCTGACAGGCGTTCTGCCGAAAGGACTGCCTGATGTTTAGTCAAGGCTGATATGGACCGGATCGCCTTTATAGACTCCTTGTAGCAAGTCTTTTCCGAAGAGAACCAGACCCCCAAAATGCAGGTTACTCATCTGTAACAGGAGTTCAAGGAATGGTATATGTTGTTCATCCACACTACCTGGCAGACTCCTAGCAGTTCTCCAGGAAGAGGGAGGCAAGGCGCACATCCCCTGATTAGGGAATAAAGACTGGAGAACCGAGGCCCCAAAACCAGCATCCTGGCATGACTCAAGGTCGATATGGTAATGGGTAATGAAGGTGTGTGCCGACTTCCAGGTAGCAACCCTGCAGATTTCCTGGATAGGAACGTCCCTGGAAGCAGCTACCGATGCAGCGGTATGGCGGGTAGAATGAGCTCTTATCCCTCTGGGAGGCTCCATGCCCGCCAACCTATAGCTGAGATCTATGCAGGAGGTGACCCACCTGCCTATCGTCTGCTAGGCTGCAGGTCTGCCAGCTGCAGCTTCAGCATAGGTGACAAACAGCTGGCGAACCTCTCCTCGAACTTCAGCCGTCCTCTCCTTATAATAAGCGGGCACTCTTCTAGGGTCCACAGTATGGAGCCTATATTTAGCCTCCGAGGTGTGATTGGGGTAGAACACCGGCAGAGTCAACACCTGGTTAAGGTAAAACTCTGACACCACCTTCGGAAGGAATTTTGGGTGGGGGCGAAGGATAACCTTGTCCCTGTGGAAGACCAGACAAGGAGACTCGATGGAAAGCGCCTGGAGCTCTCCCATCCTTTTGGATGACGTGATAGTTACCAAGAAGGCGGTCTTCCATGACAGGTGAGAGATGTCACACCTGTGCATCGGTTCGAATGGCTTGCCCATGAGCTTAGCCAATACCAGCAGTAGATCCCACGGAGGTGGAGGTTCTCGCACCAGAGGGATATGTGATCAAGGCCTTTAAAAAGCACCACCACCTCCTCTCTCCTGCGCCACCGACTGCTTCCTGCCCACACTGTAAGCAGAGATGGCTGCCAGGTGCACCTTAAGAGTCGTCGACTGAAGTCCTAGCTGAGAAAGGGACCACAGGTAGTCCAGAATGCTTGCCAAGGAACAGGAGGAAGGGTCCAGGCCCTTGCCCCGACACCAAATGGAGAATCTCTTCCATTTGAAGGCATAGCATTTTCTGGTCGACTCCTTACAGGACGCCTCAACGACGTTGAGGACCTCGTCGGAAAGACCCAAGGCCTGGAACTCTAGCCACTCAGGAACCAGGCCATCAGGTGCAGGGATTGAAGGTCCGGATGGAATACCTTCCCCTGATTGACTGAGATCAGGTCCGGGCGGGCTGGAAGCCGCCTCGGGAGCCTGGAGTTGAGACTGAGGAGATCTGGATACCAGAACTGACAGGGCCAGTCTGGGGCTACCAGAATCACCAGCACCTTGTCCTTCCTTGCCTTGAGAAGCACCTTGTGGATCAAGGGAAAAGGGGGAAAGGCGCAGAAGAGGCCCAGGGTCCACGGCCTCGAGAAGGCATCTCTCTGCAGCGAGCCCTTCTGGAGGGGGGCAGGCATGAAACAGTCTCAGCTTCGCATTCTCCCTGAAGGCAAACAGGTCCACCTGAGGCGTGCCCCAGTGGGAGAAGACATCTTGTACTACCTCCGGCAGGAGAGATCACTCGTGAGACACAGCCCCTAGCCGGCTTAGGGCATCGGCTAGGGTGTTGGAGGCTCCTGCCACATGAATGGCGAGGAGATCCGCCTCCAGGCTGCGCACAAGAGACCAAATGCGGAGAGCTTCCCTGCACAGAGGCATGGAGCGCGTCCCGCCCTGGCAGTTTAGGTAGTACATGGTCGTGGTATTGTCCGTCTGGACCTGAACCACTTGACCCCGTAGAAATGGAGCGAAGGCGGTGAGGGCTAGACGAACCGCTCAAAGCTCCAGCAGGTTGGTGTGGCATCAGGACTCCCAAAGAGAACCAGAGGTCAGGCGCTGTGTGCTCCCCAGATGGGCACCCCAACCCATCAGAAAGGCATCAGTCGAGAGAGACCGTCATTTGGGGCGGACAAACGGATGCCCTCCTGCAGATGTGCCGGAACGTTCACCACGAGCATTCCACATCCCCGGTCACTGTCACTAGCTGATCCAACGGATCAAAGCGCTGTGACCACTGGCTGGCCAGTCCCCATTGAAGGATGCGTCGTACCAGCGGCCCAACGGACCACGCTTGGTGCAGGCCACCATATGCCCAGGAAGTCCCGGCAGGGTGCGATCACTAACCCGGAATGGCCAGGGCAAGGAGGAAAACCTCGCCCTGTCCCCGGAAGCCGTGCTCTGGCTCGAAGAGAGTCGAGCTCTGCCCCAATGAAATGCATCACCTGCTTTGGCACAAGTTCCGACTTGGCCTCGTTGATGAGGAGGCCAATCTGAGAGCAAACCTGGAGGGCCAGATCTCTGGACCGCTCCACCTCCGCTCTGGAGGGGGCTGCAATCAGCCGGTCATCCAGGTAGGGGTACACCCAGACCCTTCAGCGCCGCAAGAATGGTGTCACCACTGCCATGCATTTAGTGAAGACCCTGGGAGCTAGGGAGAGGCCGAAGGGCATAGCCCAGAACTCATATAGGGATCCCTCCACTCTGAAGCGGAGGAATCTCTGATGAGACAGACGGAATGGGATGTGAAAGAACACATCCTGGAGGTCCAGGGAACAGAACCACAAGCCTCGTTCCAAAGACGGGATTATCTGAGCCAGAGTGACCATCCTGAAGGTCCGAGACCTTAGGAACCTGTTCAGGCCGAGAATGGGGGGCCAGACCCCCGTCCGTTTTGGGACCAGGAAATACCTGGACACAAACCCCGGGTCTGGAGGAGGATCTGCCACCTTCCTGATCACCTCTTTTTCGAGGAGCAAGGCAATAATCGGCTTGGCGGGCCGACAGCGAGGCTGCAGACCCCGTGGCCCCCCAAGGGGCGACGGCTCGAAAGGGGGGAGCCTGCTCGAACTCCAGAGGCAGGCCCTTTCCTACCACCTCCAACACCCAGTGGTCCGTACTAACAGCGGACCAGGTGGAACGGAAGTGGTGGAGCCATCCCCCCAGGGGGGGAGTGACGAGGCTGGGGGCGACACCCCTCAACCCGTCACTGGGCAGGCTTGGAGGAGGGACCAGCCGAGGGACCTCCTGGGCCTTTACCTCCCTGCTTTCTGTTGGAGGAAGCCGTGAGCTTGGGTTTGGGATGCCAAGCACGAGCCTGCTGGCCCTGGTGCTGGTGGGCCGGATGTGCCGTAGGCGCAGGACGACGAAAGAGCTTGTGCTGCTGTTGTCGGCAGCCTTTGTCCTTCTGGGCGGAGGTGACAGAGTCCATTGTGGCACTGGACTTTTCGATCCGCTGGAGGTGACCATCTACTCCAGGGCCGAAGAGGTCGGTCCCCAAGAAGGGGACGTCCGCCAACTGGTGCTGGGTATCCGCCGTGAAGGGGGATATCCTCAGCCATGCTCTGTGGCGCGTGGCCACCACGGCTGCAACCGATCTGGCACAGGAGTCCCCTATGTCCACAGCTCTTTGGAGCTGCTGCTTCGCCACCGCCCTACCCTGGTCCCAAACCTTCTGGACCGTGGTCTGCAGGTCGGCCGGGAGATGAGGGATCACCTCATCCAGGGAGCCCATGAATGCGTGAGAGAAGTGTGCTATTAGCACGGCCCAGCTGGCCTGGCGGAGGCCAAGGGAGGATACAGTGTACACCTTGCGCCCGGCGTAGTCCAGCTTTTTGGACTCCTTGTCGGGGGGCTTGTCCACGTCTCTAGCGTTCCCAGAACGCCGGAAAACGCTGTCGGTGACCAACCCCTCAGTAGAGGGGTGCTCCGAAAACCCGGGCAAAGAGCCGGTAGGGACCGCATACTTCCTGGCCATCCTGGTCGAGGGCGCAGGACAGGAAGCAGGCCGCTGCCAAAGCTCCAAGGCTGGGCCTACAATGGCCTCAGCCACCGGAAAGGCCTCCGTGGGTGAACCCCTCGGTCCAGTATCTCCGTCATGGGATAGTTGGCCCGTTTGGATACGGGCTCGAGCTGCATCCCAGTGGACTTCGAGATGAGCCGAAGCAGACCCATAAAGAACGATGGGGTTTCATCCAGTGACTGGCCCCTGGAGGAATCCAGGTCAACCGGCCTAGAGAACAGGGAGGAGTCATCGTCGGACTCAGAGGAGTCTGCAAAGAGCTGCCTTGGGCCTGAGCCACCCTCCACCTGCCGAGGACGGTCGGGAGTGAGGGTGACCGACAACCTGCGGGGCAGGCCTTGACCCGACCAAGAGTCCTTGGTCGGCACCCCCGATTTCAGTTGTGGAGGCGGAGGTTCCACCACAATCAATGGGGCAGCAGGTTTCAGCCGAACAACCGGCCCAGGCTTGGGCATCTCGACTGCAGCGAGAGGCTGTTTCGGCCATTCGGGTGACAGCCACTTGATGGCCGGGGAAGGCATCGGTGTCGATTTGCTCCCGGACAAAACTAACTGCTGCCACTTCAGTTCCTCGTAGTGTCTATGCAATTTGCGCCGAAGCCTCTCCTCTTCCGAGGAGGAAGACGAGGACAAGCGGCATCACTGCTTACCTCGGTGCCGAGACAGAGACCGCAGATGTCGGCGGGATCGGCTGGACCGGTAAGAGGTCTGAGACAGAGTTCCTCGGTGTGTCCAAGGACGGGCCTGGGAGGGAGCGGGGGACACCCGCTCTTCCCTCGGCTCGGACACCTTAACTGGGGATTGCTGCACCAAGGGCGCAGGCAGATCCTTGGTTTCCACTGGGGGAACCGGTGAAGAAGGGTTGTCGGCTTCACCAGTCGACAATGCGTCCGACGGGTTGAGAAACATCTCGACCGCGTCAACGGGTGTCTCGCCGGCTGACCTGATGGGAACGCTGTGAAGACAGCAGCCTTAGCCGTAACCTCGACCGAAGTCGACGGTCGGCTGTCTGGGGAAGGGGACCTCTCTCACTCCCACAAATGCAGTCGATGGGACTTACCCTTGGAATTCTTCTTTTTGGACCGAGAGGAATATCCCGATGGTCCCTCTCCCTTCGTGGAAAGGGACTGGCAAAGCTCCTTGAATGAAGCAGAATATGAGGTACCCAAAGAGAGTGGGATAAATGCCGCGACCGACGAGGAGGAAGATGCGGCCTGGGCCGCCTCCTCCTCAAGGGCGATCATCTGCTGGAGCTGCTCAGCTGAGCCAGCCCATGTAACCGCCCAACGGGCCTCTTTCGACTTTTACCGCGGATAGCGCTCGGGCCGCTTCAACCGGGCAGCATGGTCCTCCAAGACATTGGCCGAGAATAAACAGCATGACCTGCAGGCCTGCGGTCATGTGTTCTAGGCCAGGCAGTAGACGACGTGGAGGCGGATCCATCCTGGACATCTTCGCCCACAAGGGCACTGCCGAAAACCGGGAATCGATTTGTCAATCGCAGCCGCGAGGGAAAAGGGAGACCGAAGTCTTTAAAATTTTAAAACAAGTTTCGGATGAACCGAAGAGTTAGGATCCAGTCTATCATGCAGAGCATTGAGGAAACCTGAGCTTCCAAGTGGTAAGGAAGATCTGGCGTCATGCGGCGGAGCCGAGAGTTTTACCACTTGGGTGGGTGGGAGGAGCTAGCTTGAAGACCTTCCGGCAAGATTTAAAGCGGCAAGGAACCTGACAGATAGTGTGGATGAACAACATATCCATGTCTCTAGAATGGAGTGTTCATCAGCTTGGACTGAACTTCCCGGCGAGAAGCCGGACACCCTGAGCCAGGGATACCAGTGGATACAAATTGCTGAGGTCAAAGCCCTGCCAAGTCATAGGATGCTCGGAGTACGTGTTGACTGATGTCCGAACCTGAAGTCAGGGTGGTCTTCAGCATTGTCCCATAGGGCATTCTGATTCTGAACCCTGTAGGTGAAGAGAATTTTGAGCCCAAAGAAAAAGGCTTGTAGCCAGCTGATCAACCTGTCTGGAATATTACTCAGTTGACTGAGTACTCAGGTGCCTGGGGTGCTAAAAGCAATGCTAGGCAGCTATGATGACCATGCAATCTGCCTCCAGCTGTTCTCCATAAAAAGAATAATCCTAAAGAGAGCAACAGACGGCCTTCTTAGAGACCGCCTGGTCATAAAGAAGCTTGGTGTTTCCAGTCTGTAAAGGCAGGCAGCTGGCCAACGTTGCACTGGATCCAGCTCCTCCATATTCCAGCCACTCAGCTGCTGGATATGCCACAAGTCATCCATAAAGAAAGGGTCATCTGGAGGGGAACGATGAACGGCCCAAGGCCTCTCCGGCTCTGTGTTGGAGTCCTCTTGGATCAAGAAGGAAGGATAATGGTCCTCTAAGTCACCTGAAACTGGGAGAGGGAGAAGGTGAGCAGGGCACTTACCTTTGGGCTGGTGGGTAGTGGCGCCCTCCAACGCAGGAGCAGTCCCCCTTGGTAGAGGAGTAGGCCGAGACATAGCCATCAGGTTCAGGTAGCCTGGATTCAGATTGAGCTAGTCCAGAGTACCCATTATCCATCCCTAAGGGATGGAGCCATCTGGCACTGGGTCAGTGAGAGAAGTCAGGTCCTCGGGTGTCAGCTGAAGTCGGGTGTCAAGCCCAGCCAGCAAATTAAGCGATTAGGGCGGCAACACTGCCATATCAGATGTCACTGCCAGGAAATCGGGCCAGGGAGCCAGACAGTCCCAAAAGGACAGAGCCATCTGCTGTCCGATCAGTAACGGGTGTCAAATACTCGGGTGTCTGCTGAAAAAAGGCATCAAGCCCAGCTGGCGATGTAGATGGGGAGGGCAGTGTCAGGCACACAGTCTCCACAGTCAATGTCAGGGCCAGGGAACTAGGCTGCTCCTGGAAACCCAACGTTGGTCCTAAATGAATGAGGGCATTGGCTGAAAAATGGAGCAGGGAGGGGGTGTTCAGCTACCGGGGCCCAGAGGCCGCGGTGGAAGGAGAGTCAACCTCCAGCGGGAGGAAGGGGCAGAAACAGTGGTCAGAATCACCTGTGAAGCCGTCTAGCATTTCTCCATAATCTTCTCCCAGTGCTTTGATGTCTCTGCTGAAGTGCCTTCTCCATCTCTGGTCATTGCTGTTCAGCAGGAGAGCCTCGAAGGTCTTATGGCAGCGGAGCTGACGCTGAAGCAGCTGGCAGAGCAGAGGGCGCTGGGGAGATGTAGGCGATGCTAGCAGGCCTCAGTGTCTTGATCTGGGCCTATGCCAAGCTGGCTGGCCGAGAGGCTGTCCCTCAGTGCAGAATGCTTAAGCCACCTCGTAGAGGAGGATGGAGAACAGAATCCTGCAGGAATTGCTATTGAAGAAAGAAATCTGTTATTTTAAAGTTAAAAATTAAAAAAAAACATGGTTGAACATGAAAAAAGGCAGTTGACTAAAGCAGTAGGTGTCCATGAAGCCGATGTGCGTGGGTTGATGGCAGGAAAAGAACTGAGGATGGGATGGGGGACCACCCCTTTTATACCACAGGTGACGTCAGGGGCAGTCCCACGCTATAGTCTGCTAGCTAGAATTTTTCCGTAAGGTCCTGGCACCTGGTGGCTTGGTCCTAACAGTGTTACCTGCTGCAAGAGTTCCCCTAAGATTCACTATTTCCATAATACCATTTCCTTGCAAATTCTGAAGAATTTCTTGGGATCTGGTAGCGATGCTCCCTCAGGTAGTAATCCTTACAAAATTGAGATCACAGTTAAAAACTCCAGTGCACTACTTAAAAAATAAGAAATTTCTTCATACTTACTATAATTTCCTTTTCTGTCTACTTCAACATTGTCAACAGGTAGTCAGAACAGATGGGTAAAGTGCACCCCTACTAGGGGAAAATGGCACAACTCAAGGCTGTTAACAGCATAAAATCTTGGGCACATGAACATTCCAGACAGCAGCAATTCTCCAGAAACGTTTGTCCTCACAGAGCCCCCTGTTATGTGAAAGATCCATATGCACTAAACTTTTCATCTTGTAATGGGCCAACACATATAAGCCATTCACATACTCACAACCTTAACCAAAATACAGTACAGTAAATGGTTCCCTACCTGGTCAGGAGAGGACAATGACGAAAAAAGGCTCACCATCTGCTTCTCTAATGTGGTGGAACTTTGTGATATTGAGCCAAGTAGAAAGACTTGCCAAAGGAATTAATGAAAATTCATAACACTGGAAAGAAAACTGCAAAGAGTGTACGTACTCACCTGTAACAAGGGAAGTACCCTTATTGATCCTACAATTCGAACTTGTTAATCTACGTACAAAAAAAAAAATATTTAAAAGGGGCACTGCTCTTTTAAAAGAAAATCTATGTGTACAGTATGTGTGTGTGTGTGATATATATATATATATATATATATATATATATATATACACACACATATATATATACACACACACACACACATAATCGCAGCATGTAAATCACAGAAGGATGTCCTGACAGACTTAAAATCAAAATGGCAGACATCCGGTGATGGAAGGGGGCAGAAAAAGTAAGTAAAAAAAACTGGTAGACATCCCCATGCTGGCATACTAGATAATATTGCCAACAGGAGCAAAGCTACTGGAAGGTTCCCATTGACAATACTGAAGTTAACAGATAAGGACATTATGGTTAAGTATGAAGAAATTTTTTCTTTCTGTAGCGCTCCACAATGTCAATCGGTAGTCAGAACAGATAGGTTCTAAGAAGCATTACTCATTAAGCAACCGGCAGGGGGAGAACATTGTTCCATACACAAACTATAAAAAGGAAAAAAGGGGAACAGGAATTTATCTGCCAGCTGCCGCCTGCAAAACTCTGCTGGTCGCATCAGTAAAATTTTGAAAATCCAGTCTTAGTGCTTGGTGAATGAGTGGACAGATCATGTGGCTGCCTTGCACAGTTCTAAGATAAGACACCGCACCTTTCTCCACCCAGGATGTGGCCACAGCTCTGGTGGAATGAGTCTTGAGAGATGGAACCCTGTTCTTTACTGCGACACAGGCCTTGGCAATGCATGCCCTCCCCCAACTTGCAAGAGTGGCCTTAAAGGCTTTCTGTTCTTTTTTGGCCACTCCAGAAAGTACAAATAACCTCTCCAATTTAATTTAACTCCACCGTCCATCTAAGGTATTTCCTAACTACCCTGCATAAATGCAACTTGTGCAACTCTGTCTTTTGGGTGAGTTGTCTGAGACAGATGGACAGAAGGCAAATTTCATGGCTCACATGAAGGGCTGTAGGAACAGTCTGAATAAAAAATGGGACCGTTCTTAGTACCTCCTTATCCTTATGGATAATGAGGTAAGATTCTTTTTCTGGGACAAGGCCTGGAGTTCATCAGTCCTCCTGGCTGAACACATAGCAACTAAAAGGCACGTCTTATAAGACAACATGTCTAACGGTACCGACTAAAACAGTTAGAAGGGTTCTTTACAAAGAGCATTCAACACCAGATTCAATCTCACAGGGGAACAAGAGATCGGAAAAGAGGTTGGCTCCTGCTGACATCTCATAGAAAACGAATAACCTCCTGGTTAGTCCTGAAAGACAAGCCCAAGGAGGCTCCAAGCGCCAACACCTGACCTCTCAAGGTGTTCAAGGGTAAACATTCTTCCACTCCTTCCTGAAGAAAGTTCAAAATCTGCAGGACTGTAGCTTTTGAAGACCAGATACTTTTTCTCTGGCCCAAGCCGAAAAGGTGCTCTATATGCGAGCATAAGCTGCCATAATGGAATTCTTTCTGGCGGCCATCAGGGCATCCACCACCTTTTTACAGAAACCCTGCTTCAGGAGTCTCCTCCTCCTTTAAGGAGCCAGGATGCGAGCTACATCACTTCTGGATTTAGATAGAGAATGGGGTCTTAGGATAGGAGGTCTCCCCATACTGGAAGTCAAAACGGTGTGTGTTGAGCTAGATTCACTAGGTCCGAGAATCACAGCCTTTTGGGCCATTCTGGAGCTCTCCGGAGTTGTTCCTGTGCAGACCAAGTCCCCCGAACGGGAATGTAGTCTAGTACTGCCCCACAAACAGGCTGGCACTGGTTGTCAGAATCAACTCTGGGGGGACTTCCCAGGAGGACCCCATGCTCAGATTCTCTAAACTCACCCACCAACTCAGGGACTGCTGCAGCAGTGGGGAAACTGGAATCCTGGCCTGACAGTCCTCCGAGGTTGGGTCCCAGGCCAACAGCAACTCTATCTGGAGGGTCGCATGTGTAGGAAAGCCCATGGAACCAGTTCTGTTGTCACTGTCATGATGCCCAGAATCTACAGTAGCCTGTGACCTGAAGCTGACAGTTGGCTCCTCAGCCACTGAAGCTATCTTAACAAGTTGTCCTTCCTGGCTGCTAAAAGGAAGACCTTCCCCTTGTTCATCTTAAAACACCACTCCCAGGTGTTCCAGGGTCCATGACTGCTCAAGAGAGGCGCCCCCTCCAAACTACCCAGCCATGTGACATCTCCAGAGTCCTGGACACTGACTTCCTTCCCAGTGGAGCAGATGGTGCTCAAATGAGCAAATCATGCAGGCAAGGGTGGACAAGATGTCCCTCCTTTTGAAACTGAGCCACCAAGACTAGAAGCACCTTTGAGAACACTCTAGGGCTGTTGTGAGCCGAAGGGGAAGCAGTCTAAGTGTTGCCCCAGGACAGTAAACCTCAGGAACATCTGATGAGACTGCTGGATGGGAATACGGGCATGCAAAGAATGCCAGCAGATACAGGCCTGATGGTCTATCTAGTCTGATATAGTGTGTGTAGCTAGCATCTGTTACACTGCAGCTGCTCCCCTCTCTCCTACCCGCATACCCACTTGCATGCCTGTACTAGCTGTTACCCCTTCCTCAGTGACTCATTGGTGACCTTCCCCATGACTTTGTCCCAACCCCTCTTAAAACTGCCAGTCTTTCAAGGATACCACCTCCTCAGGCAGTGTATTCCACCCTGTCACCATTCTCTCTGTGAACTAGTGCCTTCTCATTTCCCTTCTGAATCTACCACAGTTCATCTTTAGATCGTGCCCCCTAGTGTCCCTCCCTCTCCTTAATCTTTAAATTCCCTCTGTACCATCTTTATTTAAGCCTTTCATATATCTGAGAGTTTCTATCATGTCCCCTCTATCCCTCTGTTCCTCCAGGGAATATATGTTGAGCTCCCTCTGACTCTCCTCGTAGGATTTGCCCTTCATACCACGTATCATTCTGGTTGCTCTGCATTGGACCCCCTCCAGCAATTTCACATCTTTCATTAATAGAGGCACCAGAACTACATGCAGTACTCCAGATGTGGCTTCACCAATGACCTTTACAGTGGCAGGAGAACCTCCCCTGTCATGGACATGATTCCTCTGGCAATACACCCCAGCATCATCTTAGCCTTAGCTGCACTGAATGGTTCATTTGCCATGTTATCACCCCAAGATCAATTTCCTCCTCTGTAGGGGATAACTGTACCCCCCCCCAGTCGGTAATGATTCCTTGGGTTTCTTGCTCCAAAGTGCATGACTTTGTACTTCTTTGTGTTGAACCCCAGCTGCCATGTTTCTGCCCAGTGCTCGAGTCTAGCCAGAATAGTGGACATATGCATTCCTCAGGTTTATGGATGCTAGATAATCCCCAGGCTGGATAGCCCAGATGATTGATCGTAAGGACTTCACCTTGAAGGTCATGTGGCAAACAAACTGGTTTAGGTGTTTCAGATCCAGAGTAGGTGTGAACCCCCCCCCCAAAAAAAAAATAACTTCTTGGGAACCATAAAATAGAGTAGAATCCCTTGCCTTTTTTCCCGTTGGGTACTGGAATAATCACTCCAATCTGTTTTAGGTGATCCAAAGTTTGCAACACTGCTGGTCTCTTCATGGGGTCCTTTTATACAGGGTGTGGCAGACAACATCCGCTAGTTAAGAACTCTATTGTGTAACCTAAGCCCAGAATCTCCATAACCCAAGCATCCGACATTATCTGGGCTCATTTTATATACAAATTGTGCAGTCTTCCTACAAGGGAAGGCAGGGAGAGATGTGCTCGCGTACCCTCATTGTGAGGTGCCATCTCTTCATTCTAAGCCCCCATTGCATTTTTGGGCAAGGGCTTCTCTGGCACTGTTGCTCTTGAATCCAAAATAGGATCCTTTACTCCTCTGGTTCCCGAAGTTGCGAAAGGGATGAAAACCCCTCGATACTGCCTCTACCGTATGTCTCATTGACTTTTCAAAGTTGAGCTGGCCTTCTACTGTTCTGAAAGTGGGAGATGATCCTTTTTGTTCTGGATTTCCCTCAAAATGTCCTCCAGGACTGAACCAAACAACAAGCCTCCATCAAAGGCTATAATAAACAACTTGGTTGTGGATGCCTGGTCCACGACCCAATACCACAGCCATACCCCTTGCACTGTGGATACAATATGATAAGCGGAGCGAGTAGACATATGCAACTTCTCCACCATGGCATCCCCTAGGAAGGTGGAAGCCATGGATACCACTGCAAAATGCTGTCCCCCTCAGAATAAGAGGGAATGGAGCTACCCAGCGTCATAACTCACAAGTTTAAACTTCTGGCAACAGTAAAGGAGGCATAGGAGGTGCGGAGGCTACTCTGTTGGAGGCAAAGGCTGTTCTGCATGAAGCATCTTCTCACTTGTCATGAGTATCCGCTAAGGCCAGCGACCCTTCAACTGGGATAGTTGTGTACTTTACAGAGTTATGTATAAGCTTTATCAACCAGGGGAAGGGTTTCCCTACTTGCGGATTATTTTCTTACACAAAAAGTGGAAACACCGTAGCCTGGGTGTTAGCAGATATTTCCACTGGTAAGCACCTGCCCATTTTTGCTCAATAATCTGGACACAGTGAATGAAGTTTGGAAAACACTTTGGAGCAGAGGAAGAGGACGTGGACAGGACAGGACAGGATTCACATCTAAGGCCTCCATGAATTGCACCTCCTTCAGCTGCAATGTCCTACAAGCCTCAGTTATCAGATAGGGCAAAGATCTGGTATAAAACAGGGGAGGGATAGGAATCCTCTTCAGCTCCATTCACCCCCCCTTCCTCCTTCCCATCAGAGGGTTCATTCTCTCATCATCAAGTAATTTCTTCAGGTCAGGATTTTCCCCAAGATCCCCGACAAGCTCCTCCTGACCCTCCGAATGGTCAAGGTCAGGTTCTGTCTGAAGATCCATAATAGCAGACTTGTCCTGCTCCAGTGCACCTGGACGTACTTGTGTGGGGGGCCCCCCCGACCTAAGGGGCCTGGCTTAGGGTCTGGATGTGTTGAAAGGGATGTCCTACAGAACATAAAGGCTCACCTAAGAGCAACAACGAAGATTTAAGCAATTCTGCTTTGCCACTACCAGCCGGGTACACCAGGTGTACCCCCAACCTCCCGGCTCAGGGTTCCAACTTGAGGGGGCTGTAAGAGAGATATTAACATGAGTAACATAATGGTGGCAATAGGAACCCAGTGGAGAGGCTCACGTTACCCTTCTGCAGGTCTTACATCATTTGAACACTAGTGGTCTCCAATGACACATAGTGCCAATATAATATGCCAACAAATCTCAAGACAAAGAATAAAACTAAGGAAAACTAGCTTTTTTTTATTTTTATATATCTATCTGAAAATGAAGGAGCGCTGATGGCCAAGGGGCAGGGTAAGTGATCATCCTGCAAAGGAAGTTAATTGAGTTGCTCATGGTCACACACAATTCAAAAGGTTTTCCGGGCTGCGGCTCAGTGCTCTTAGCCACTATGCTATGCTGCCTTGCCTTGATCATACCCCCCATGTGAGGGCAAACACAAGCAAAAGTGTTGCTACCAGCCTACGAAAACAAAAAGCTAAATTAATAACGACAGTTCGGCAAACAGTGCTGAGCTAACACACAGCGCTGTGCTACCACTTGAACAGTGTTGGTGTACACTCACATGTCACAATGCTGTGCTTGACATCAGCACATCGGACGGGCAGGCCTAAGCCCAGAAGCGCTAAACAGACGCACTGAGGCTGGTAGTAGCCTCTGACAGGACACTTCAGCACAAGCTCAACTGGCAAGGCTCAGAAAAAATGCTGGGAAGACACACAGCTCAGGAAACCCATTACAAACAACTGAAAAACACTCAGAGAATGGCCCCCCCCTCCCAAAAAAGAAACAGCCTGAAGGAGGGTTAAGAAGGCTCTGATCACTGCTCCCTTCTGCCTTTTTAATTTTTTTAAATCAGTACTGAAAGGCACGCAAAGTTCCTCCACACAGCCCATATTCTCCAAACTGTAACCAGTCAAAACACCTGTAACCTAAAAATAAAAAACACTACAGTCACCCTATCACATTCTTCTGGGGGCAACACCAAGTTACATGGAAGAGACAGGGAACATCCAAATGCAAGAGCCTACCGATAACCCCCAAAGGACAGGGTACTTACCTGAGGCACCATGACAGAAGGAATTAGGAAAATACACCCTAGAACACTGTGGCAGACGTGGCCCCCAATCCAAGCACAGACAGGCAGTGGATGTGGGGAAAATAGCAGGTTAGCCAATCTGAAAGCCGCAGCTGAACAGGTATGATTTTAAATTTAGGGGCGCTGTCTATTGCCAGGTAGCCCCAACTTGCTATGCAGAATTGCAATCGCAAAGAACAAACGCTAAAAAGAAAATGTTTCTCTTCCTAGAACTTTCTATGCGGTTTCCCCTTCAATGGCACAACAAAGACTGGAAAGTTACTGCCGTCCAGAATGTTCATGTGCCCAACATTCTATCCTGTTAACAGCCTTGGGCTGTGCCATTTCCTCTAGTAGGGGATGCAAGTTACCAACCTATTCCAACTACCCATTAACAATGTGGCATGCTACAGAAAGCTTGCTGACTAATTATGTGTAATTTCTTTTAGGAAAGCGTTCCATGTGACAAAGCGGTCATTTACAAATCTGAGTTGCCTCTTCAACAAATAATCACCTATACTTACACTTATGGAACGCATAAAAAACAACAAGCAGTCCTCAAGCGCACATTTTTTTAAAAGTGGACTATTACTTTCTTGGTGGAGGGCAGGTTTTCTTTGTGTCCTTCAAATATTTTTTTACATTTTTGTTCAATTAATATTTACTGGAAGATTTACAAAAATAGTATGGATGCTCAAGCGTCTGTACTCATCAACAGCATCACCTAGTGTCCTTTGGGGGACAAAACTCCTCACTAAAAGGACGCACCAGTAGACACTAGATGTGTGGAGACACATTAGGACCTGTATTTACATATTACAGGCTGTATATCCCAATTAAACACCAAGTCTCAGCTGTTTATGTTTTACACCACCAACATTTATTTCTTATTGGCAAAGCATTAGGAATAATAAACGAGAAGAAAAAAAAGGGAACCATACCACCAACTCAAGCGATCACCTCATCAGATATCGACAGCACATTCTAGTTTCTACAGCTCTTCAGCAGAGCACACTATCATGAGTGGGGCATTAATGTCTGAAGTGACGTCAATATCCCACTCAAGATAGCGTGTAGGATACCAGAGTCACTTCAGACCTCAATATCCCACTCACAATAGTGTGTGGGATATTAATGTCACTTCCCGAACACTATCATGAGTGGGACACTGATGTATGAAGCGAGTTGGAGAAGATTTAGTTATTTATGGAAGTTGGCTCTCCAGGAAAAGCAGCCTGCGATCTAGCACCTCACTATAAAATGAGTTCAGAACCGGCTCAGTGGCACCGAGTGATGGGGCATCGCTCTAGCACACTGGCGATCTTGGTTCGTGTCTCAAGCCCAGATGTCAGGAGCAGAGGCCGTCAGGAAGGGGGTCAGAGTACCACTTGTACGCTTCTCTCCTAGGGGGAGGGCTGTGCTGGACTACTTTGTTGGGGCTCTTGGGGGTGGCTTAGTGGAGAAGTTCTTTGCAGTGTGGGTGACCACAAGCTGCCGAACGCCCCCATTCCAAGGACACCACCGTGGCTGCATGACTGAGGGAGGTGGGAGGGACCCAGAGAACACAAAATGACTCCAGTAACCCAGATGTTGGCTACCATGTCCCCCCATGACACCTGTACCCCACGCGCACTGCACCCTCATCCCCAGTGGCTCCACCCAGGGCACCTAGAACTGTCACTCCCCTCCTCAGTCCTCCGGCAGGGATAGGCCAGAACCCCTGGACTGCAGAGAAGATCAGTAAGTAGGCAGGGGAGTGACACCAGCATGGATATAATGTGTTACTTTGTTGCAGACCATTATGTAGTTGATATATGCCATACTATCTGTAATGCTTTTATTAGTGCTTTACCTTGTTTTAACCTAAATCTGCTTTAGTTTCCATTGCAGACTATCTGATCAATTATTCTCTTTATTTCGAGACTCTGAGTGGAAATAAAATGTTCTAAGTGAAAGAAATGTGCTCCAAGTAAAATATTCTCTCCCTGAAAAACATGATTAATTTATTCACCATTCATGTGGTATATAGGCTTCACATACAGCAAGTATACAGCCAAGGACAGATATAGACTTGGACTTGGGAGTCCGCTGACTCTGTCCTGATGATCCTACGTTGTTTTACTATGCCCCTTTGGAGCTCATTTGCACCCTAATTTTCTTTTTTGTTCCTACATACCTCCTTGAAAATGTCCCATTAGGTTTTGAACCCTGGGATAGTACCGGCATCGATCACATTATTAGGTAAACTGTTCACCTATCCACCACAGCTCAATGAAGAAATACTTTCCGACGTCCTTCCAGGATAAAATATTGTGGGAACTACAACAGACAGGTACCATCAGTAGACAGAGACAAATAATGCAGAGAATTATTTTTATTTATTTTATTTATCACAATCGGAATGACAACCCTTTGAGTCACAGACTCCTTTGCAAAGGCTCCACGTCTTGGTACAGAGATTTCAAACACTGAAGAAAAAATTACTCACCTTAGTAATTATGTTTCTTCTAGTGGAGTCTTGCTGTATTGACTATTGCAGTTAGGTCCTGCCTTTCAACTGCCCCGGAGAACAAAGGGTTAACTTTTCTATGCCTTGCACAGAACGTTCATCACGAGCTCAGTTGAAGACCCTGTCTGTTGTTCAAACTGCAACTGTCAGATCTTTACGAGCAAAAACTCACTAGGTGTTCTGTGTGGAAACTGTAAAATCTTTACTAGCCAACTGGTAAATATATAATATTTTTGGTTCTCAAAGGAAGACTCAAGTCAGGAAACCCAAAAACAAAAACACATCCAAAACACAACATTCCACCCAAAGAAAAAGAGGGTGTAAAATGGACACCCCTAGGGTGCCAACACTGCTCCTGCCCACCCACATCCCAAAAACTAGGTTCTGGGGGTCAGAATACAACAAGACTCCACTAGAAGAAACATAATTACATAATTACTAAGGTGAGTAATTTTTTCTTCAAACAACATGAAGTCTTGCTGTATTCTGACTATTGCAGACTACCAAGCAGTACCTCCATGGAGGAGGGACAGAACCTACTTTGGGAATAGGCTCTGAAGTACTGCTGTGCCAAACCGAGCATCACTCCTAGCCTGGATATCCAGAGAGTAATGCTTGGTGAAAGTATGGACTGTTTTTCACATGGCTGCTTGACAAATTTCTAAGAGAGGACTATCCCTGGCAGCAGCCAGGGAAGCAGCTGTACCTTTTGTGGAATGAGCCCTCAGGCCTGAGGGTGGAGTTCTACCCAGTTTTTCACAGCAGAATTGTATACAAGAAACAATCCACCTGGCAACAGATCTCTTAGTGGCAGGTTTGCCCTTACTAACTTCTCCATAAGTGAGGAACAACTGGATGGATTCAAACCTGTGACCCTTGGTACGCTTTATGTAGTAGCTAAGGGCTCTTTTAACATCCAAACTCTGCAGCCTCCTCTCTTCCGAGAAGGATTGGTCAGTGAAGAAAACAGAGAAAGATATAAACTGGTTCAGGTGGAAATCTGAAATCACTTTAGGCAAGAACTTTCTGTTAGTTCTAATGACCACTTTATCTTTGTGAAAAGAGATGAAATCAGATTCCACTGACAAGGCTTGCAATTCACCGATACGTCTGACAGAAGTAATGACTACCAAAAATACAGTTTTCCAAGTCAAGTACTTAAGATCTGCTGAGGACAAAGGCTCAAAGGGGGGTTGCATAAGCTGAACAATGCAAACATTAAGGTCCCAAGCAGAAGCAGGATCCCTAAAGGGGGGATTGGTGTGAAGCAATCCCTTGAAAAACTTACAAAATACAGGATGGGATGACAGAGAGGAAGACTTGCCTACCGACAGAAAAGCAGAAACAGCTGCCAAGTGTACCTTGAGGGTAGCTGGTCTAAGACCTAGGCCATTAAGATGGACCATATAATCTAGAACCGTAGGCAATACAGCAGAGTCTGGAGAAATATTCTTCTTAGAACACCAAATGCTGATTCTTTTCCGTTTGGAGTTGTAAGTCTTTCTGGTGGAAGGCTTTCGATAATCCTTAAGGATATCCAGAACCCCTTGGGAAAGATGCAGATCTGCAAACTCTAACTCTTCAAGAGCCAAGCCTTGAGATTGAGAGACTGAAGATTCAGGTACCAAATCCTCCCCTGAGAGGATGTTAACAGGTTGTAATTCCTGGGAAGAGACTGGGAAGATGGACTGTTAGGGACAGCAACAAGGGATACCATGGCTGTCTGGCCCAGTCTGGAGCAATCAGAATCACTTTGCATGGCTGTGACTTTATCTTGACTAAAACTCTGAACTGAAGAGGGAAGGGGGGAAAAGCATACAGAAATTTCCCTTCCTAGTTCAGAATCAGCGCATCCAGGGGGACTGAGCCCAAGACTGGGGGTCTGCAACAAGAGAGAGGAAGTTTATGATTGTCTGGGGCTGCAAAAAGACCTATCTCTGGAGTGCCCCATCTTGAGAAAATCACTTTCAAAACCAGAGTATCTAGGGCCCATTCCTGATGGCCCTGGGATATTCTGCTCAGTGCATCTGCTAGGACATTGTCCTTCCCTGGGAGGTGAACTATCATCAAAGAGGTTTGCAAGGAATAGGCCAGGGACCACAACTTCATTGCTTCTGTGCACAAGGCCTTAGACCAAGTGCCTCCTTGCTTGTTGATGTACCACATGGTGGTGGTGTTGTCTGTTCTGACCTGAACCACCTTATTCTGTACAGATTTGGAAAAAGCTTGCAGTGCCAGAAACATTGCTCTGAGTTCCAAGAGATTGAGGTGACCACAGTCCCTGGGTGGTAAGATCCCCCAAATGGGCTCCCCAGCCCAGCAGGGAAGCATCTGTGGTGAGTATCACTGAATGAGACTGAGTGACAAATGGAACCCCTGGTCTCAAATTGTCCTGATCCTGCCACCATTGCAGGGCTTGGATCAGGGTTCGAGTCACTGGGATAAGTTTTGTAAGGGAATCCTTTCTTTGGGACCAAAAGGCTCTTAAGTGGAACTGAATGTCCCTCATTTGGAATCTTGCTTCCTGGACCACTGCTGTGGAAGCTGCCATATGGCCCAGTAGCTGAAGGAAATGCCTTGCTGGACAAGACACCTGAAGGGTGAATGAAGAGGCCAGTTCCATAAGGGTCCTTGCCCTTTCCAGGGGAAGGAAGGCTCTTGCCTTTACCGTATCCAGTTCTGCACTGGTTCGAGAACTGACCTTTGGTAGGTTGAGAAGGAATCCTAAAGAAGTGAACACTTGCTAGGTCACTTGCAGATGTGACTTGACTTGGTCTGGAGACTGACCTACTATGAGCCAGTCATCCAAGTGTGGGAAAATGGAAATCTTTTGTCTTCTTAGGAAGGCAACAACTACTGCCAGGCACTTTGTGAAGACCCTTGGGGCTGATGTTAAGCCAAGGGTCATTGCTCTGAATTGACAGTGGCCTCAGGGCAACTCGAACCTGAGGTACTTTCTGTGGGAGCACCTGATGGGAATGTGAAAGTAGGCATCTTTGAGGTCCAGGGAGGCTAGCCAGTCCCCCGGCCTTAGAGAGGGAAGGATAATTCCCCGAGTTACCATTTTGAATTTTGGCTTTAAAAGATGTTTGTTCAGATATCTTAGGTCCAGGATGGGTCGCAACTCTCCTGTCTTCTTAGGGGTTAGGAAGTACCTGGGTACAATCCTTTGCCCCTGTGTAGGGTGGGAACTCTCTCTATAGCTCTGAGAGCTAGGAGAGAAGAAACCTCTGCCTCTAGGGCAAGGGTCTCGGAGATTTGCAGGTGGAAAAGATCTGGCTCATCTTGGGAAATTTTCTGAAGCTGAGAACGAGTCCCTGGCTTACTACTTCCAGGACCCACTTGTCTGATGTAAGAGACATCCAGTCCTGGACAAAGTAAGCCAGCCTGCCCCCTACTGGTATAAGAGAATCGACCCCGGCAGACCCATCAGGGTGTCTGCTTGGCAGGGGCTTTAGGCTGAGGGGTGGATGCAGGCCTGCTCGTCCCCCTTCTGCCTCTCCCTCTAAAGAACCCCCTCTTCGAAAACGAAGAAGAGGAGGCCTGAGCGTGGTAAAAAGGCCTTTGGAAAGGCCTGCCCCTGGACTGCTGCCTTTGAGGAATTGCTTGCCTTTCTTTGGCCTGAGCACTCCTGTAAGTGGTCCTGTATTCGTCAATTTTCTTCATGTAATTCTCTGTCTGCTCCCCAAACAGAGAATTACAAACTACAGGAAAATCCATGGCCCTAGCCTGGGTATCCTGTGAGAGGCTAGTACACCTGAGCCAAGCCATTCTCCGAAGAGCCACAGATGTAGCCATGACTCTTGATGACACATCATTGGAGTTCACAGCAGCATGAAACTGTACTTTCGATGCCTCAATCCCACCTGCAGCCACCTGCTTCAGCTCCTTAGCAAGCTGGGCAGGAGCCTGTTTAGCCAGTGCCAGTTCAGTGTCCCACCTGGACTTCTGGTACCTGGCTGTATAGGCCATATAGTTAGCCTGCCTGAGTCCCAAAGATGCTGCCATGTACTGTTTCTTTACCATGGCATCAATCTTCCTGGAGTCCTTGTCTGGGGGGTGTGATGCCAAGGGAATGTTTGCCTTATCACAGGCAGCAGCCTGTACAACCCCAACATGGTTACATTGCTGAAAAAGGAACTCCGTGTCTGAGCCTGAGAGAGTGTACCTCTTGTCCATTCTTCTGTCCACAGGAAGTATAGCATTAGGAGACTTAAGAATTTTTTGTGTCCATTTCCCAAAAGATTTGTGGAGGGGAATAGACAGCCTCCTGGACTCTGGTATATCCATCATCTCAACATAATCAGGCTCTTCTGGATCCTCTACTGCTTTCTCCACAGGAAGCTGGAGGGTATCAGCCACCTTTCTGTAGAACATGTAGTGTGAAGGGGACTCAGAAAGCCTAGGAGGAGAAACACCTGAAGGTCTGTCTGAGGAGATGTCCGGGTCAATAGGCACATCCAGACTTTCACCATCACCATAATCACCCTCATACTCTCTCTCCCTCCTCAAACTCCAGTTCAAAAAATTCTTCCAAGGTGTAATCCAGAACCGGGGGAACCGCCCGAACCAAACCCCTGCCAGATGGTGCCGGTTCGGTTGGAACCGAATTAAGCAACTGCACAATCCTAATCGCTTTGGTTAGCTCATCGGCGGTCGGAGTATGAGATTCTGGGTCCGAACCGGTGGATTTGTCTTTTCTTTTTCTTGGAACTGATTCCTCGGAATCGGCTCTCCTTTTGGCCGAAGAAGTATAACCCTGGTCAGAGGGCACTCCTTCTGGTTTGGTGAGAAACGAACCAGGCTGGCCATCCGGGTCAGTGGACTTCTCGGCCTCCCTTTCCCTCAGTCTACCTAATCTCCTTTCCAGGGTAGATTTGGGAAAATTCTTGCAAATTGGCAGTCTGAATCGAGGTGGTCAAACCCCAGACAATAAACACAGGTGGTGTGGGGATCAGCCTTAGCAAAGACCTCCCCACACACACTGAAGTGTTGAAACCCAGTGGGCCCGTCTTTTTTCTTCGGTTTCTCAGACATGGCCAATCTAACCAAAACTTACCCTTTTTTCAGCAATCCGCCAGGCAAGACTCCCCTATCGGTTCCTGACCGTGTCACGGGTCTTGGAAAAAAAACACACTTGAAACCCGTTTTTTTTTTTTTGAACCGATACGGACCAGTAACCACACACTAAAATAAAGCACAAGTTTTTACCTCAAAAAGATCGGTTCAGCCGAACCGATCCACAGTCTACAAGTTCCACACAGAAAACAGAACAAAAACCTATCTAGTACTCATGGTACCACAGACAGAGACTTGAACCGACTATGTGGAAACAACAATTCGGTAGAAACCAACCGAAAACCGACACTTCAACCGACTTTTGAACCCAACAGCAGGAGAAATCTCCGGAGCGACTGTTCAGTGAGGCAGAGTAAAGAACCTGACGGTTGCAGTTTGAACAACAACAGACAGGGGCTTCAACCGAACTCGTGATGAACGTTCTATGCAAGGCATAGAAAAGTTAACCCTTTGTTCTCCGGGGCAGTTGAAAGGCAGGACCTAACTGCAATAGTCAGAATACAGCAAGACTTCATGTTGTTTGAACAGTGCAATAGAGTGAACAGTCCAATACAGTGTGGAATTCTTAACATTCTATTAGCTTAATGATTCCAGTGATGATCAGTTCACATTTGGCAGCACTTTTTATTTTCCATTCATGGAACATAATTGCTACATGAACAACAGCCATTCAGATTTCAGGATTTTCCCTTACCATTTTATAATCAGTATTAAAGATATTCAATAATAAGATTCCTTTGCAGGGTTCCACATCTTAGTCCCGAGGTTTCATAACAGTGACATTACAGTACAGTGAGGTCATACATGAGAGCACCAATTCAAGGGTCAGGTAAGCCAGCATCTGCTGGTACCTATTCAGTAATACACGATACAGAGTAATGAGCAAATAATGTAGTTCAGAGATGGAGGAGGTCAGCATAAGGTATGTAGCTTGGAGGGATGTCCAGTACTGGAACCAGGACTAGCGGCGGACAGGAATGTTAACATCCCCTGTGGAGGTGGGCTTGGAGGGAGGGTTAAGAACAGTCACAGGTAGCAGAATCAAGAAGCAGATTCTTTAGGTTAGTTTTAAAGAGGCCAAGCTTGGGGTCCAGAGAGATGGAGGCAGGGAAGCTATTAAACCAGTGGGGAGCACAATAAAGGAAGGACCTTTGTCCCAGAGAGATCCTGCAGCAAGGGACTAAGAGAGATGCTTTGGCTGAGCTCCTGGTGACCCTGTGGGGAGGGGATGGTTGGATAAGGGTGTGGAACCCGGAGGGGAGGGGGGCCTGCCTGTGATAAATTTTCTTGGCAAGCAGGCAGGTATGGTACTTAAGTCTCCCCTCGAAGTTTAGCCACTGTGTGAGTTTATATAGGTCGCAAGTGTGGGTTAGTCTATCACATCCCGAGACCAGCCGACAGGCTTTGTTGAGAGCCGTTTTAATGCGGAGTACAGCAGTGCCATATATAACTATCCCGTAGTCTACCAGGGAGAGTACAGAGAAGGAAACAGCAAGGCGGATAGCCTCTGGAGTAAGGCAATGCTTATGGCAATAGAGGAGACCAAGTCTAGAGTTGACAGAAGCAGACAGGAGCTGGATGTGAGTGTGGTAGGTGAGAGAGGTAGCAAGAGTAATACCTCAATATTTGAAAGTTGTTATCTGCTCCAAGGGGGTTCCTAGAGAGCTAATGATGTTTAGTGGGAAATCATGGTGTGGGCTCTGGCGGTGGGCAAAGATCAGGGTTTTGGTTTTCTTGTAGTTCAAGATTAGCCGATGGGCTGTGAGCCAGGTTTCGACTTCAGTAAAAAAAAAAGCCCTGTAGGGCATGTCGGAGTGTATTAGGGTGTGGGTGAGTCCAGAATACAAAAGCATCGTTAACGTAAAGCAAGAGTTTACAACTGCAGGATTTAGGGAGGGAGTTTAAGAAAAGGATAAAGAGGAGGGGTCCAAGAATTGAGCCTTGCGGTACCCCCGAGAGGACAGGGCGGTTGGAAGAGATTGTGGTGTTGATTTTGACCTGCTAGGTGAAATAAATGACTAGGTACTATATTCTTAAAGAGCCTCTGATGTTTGGACAACGCTGAAAAAAAAAAAAAAAATGTAATCATTAGACACAGTTTAGATTAGATTTTCCCCCCATAATTCTCACCCTATTTCTCTATTACTAAGGCTATTTGCATGGAAATAGGGTCTCTGCCCTGGTTGCTTGTCTACATCAGACAAGAAAGTTCTGTTTATGACTTCACAGCATGTTGCTGTGCAGATAATCATGTCATATGCAGAGGATTATCATGACACATATAAAGAAGCAGCCAAAGCAGATAACCTATATAAAAACAGAAAAACAGGTTACTCACCTGTAACAGTAGTTATAGGAGTGGTACATGTTGTTCATCCACACTTGTTGGCATGTCCTTTCCCGTTAAGATTCTTGCCAGAAGGTCTAAAAGCTGGCTCCTCCCACCTACCCAGGTAATATATGCCTCGGCTCCGCCACTTGATGCCAGATCTTGCCCACTGGAAGCTTAGGTTGTGCATCGAAGCCAGGGAGGTCGGGTGGGTCCATGTGGATGAACAACATATACCATTCCTAGAACTACAGTTACAGGTGAGTAACTTGTTTTTCTAGGAGTGTTGATATGTTGTTCTCTCCACACTTGTTGGCAGACTCCTAGCAGTTCTCCGGGAGGAGGGAGGCAAGGTGCACACCCCCTTAACACTTACTTGGGGAACAGAGATTGGAGAACTGATGCCCCAAAATCAGCATCCCGGCGTGACTCTAGGCCGATGTGGTAGTGGGTGATTAAGGTGTTTGCTGACTTTCAGATAGCAGCCTTGCAGACTTCCTGGATAGAGATGTCCCTGGAAGCAGCCACCGACGCAGCAGTATGGCGGGTGGAGTGAGCTCTTATCCCCACAGGAGGCTCCTTGCCCACCAACCTATAGCAGAGATCAATGCATGATGTAATCCATCTGCCAAATCACCCGCTTAGCTGCAGGTCTGCCAGGTGCGGCTTCAGCGTAGGTGACAAACAGCTGGCGAACCTCTCCCCGAACTTCAGTCATCTGCTCCAAAGTATGGAGCTTGTACTCTGCCTCCGAGGTGCAACTGGGGTAGTACACCAGCAGAGTCAACACGTGGTTAAGGTGAAACTCCCACCACCACCTTCGGAAGGAATTTCGGATGGGGCGCAGGACAAGCTTATCCCTGTGGAAGACCAGGTAAGGAGACTCAGAGAGCGCCTGTAGCTCCCCAGTCCTTCTGGCTGACGTGATAGCCACCAAGACGGTCTTCCACGACTTCTCACATCTGTGCATCAGTTCGAATGGCTAGCCCATGAGCTTTGCCAGTGCCAGCAGCAGATCCCACGGTGGTGGTTCACACACCAGAGGGGAAATACAGTTGAGGCCTTTGATGAAGCGCCAGACCACCTTCTCCTGTGCCACCATCTGACCAGCCTGTGTCCGGTAAGCAGAGATGGCTGCCCAGGTGCACCTTAAGGGTCGTAGACCAAAGAACCCCTTTGGACGGAGACCAAAGGTAGTCGAAGATACTAGCCACTGGACAGGACAAAGGGTCCAAGCCCTTGCCCTGACACCAAATGGAAAACCTTTTCCATTTGAAGGCAGAGCACCCCCTGGTTGACTCCTTTCTGGATGCCTCCACAACTGTGAGTACATCCTCAAAGAGACCCAAAGCCTGGAACTCTAGCCACTCAGGAACCAGGCTATGAGTTGCAGGGACTGAAGGTCCGGATGGAATACCTTCCCCTGACTATCAGGTCCAGGCATACTGGAAGGTGCCTCTGAGGCCTGGTCTGGAGGCTGAGGAGATCTGGATAACAGAACTGGCGAGGCCAGTCTGGGGCTACCAGGACCACCTGTGCCTTGTCCTTCCTGACCTTGAGGATCACCTTGTGAACCAAGGCAAGGCATAGAAGAGGCCTGGGGTCCACAGCCTCGAGAAGGCATCCCCTGCAGCGAGGCCTGCTGAGGGGGGCAGGCATGAAACAGCCTCAGCTTCGCATTCTACCTGGAGGCGAACAGATCCACACCTGAGGTTTGCCTCAGTGGGAGAACAGGTTGTGTACTACCTCTGGATGGAGAGACCACTCATGGGACGTCTCGCCCACACGGCTGAGAGTGACCGCCAGTTGGTTCGAGGCTCCTGCCTCATGGATGGCTAGGAGATCTGCCTCCAGTCAGCACACAAGGGTCCAGATGCAGAGTGCTTCCCTGCACAGAGGCCGGGAGTGCGTGTCGCCCTGCTTGTTGAGATAGTACATGGTCGTGTTATTGTCCATCTGGACTTGCACCACTTGACCCCGAAGGAGCAGAGCAAATGCTGACAGTGGCAGTCGGACTGCTCTGAGCTCCAGCAGGTTGATATGACATTGGGATTCCTCCGGGGTCCAGAGCCCGTGGTCTTTGTGATTCCCCATATGGGCACCCCAGCCAGTCAGAGAGGAATCGGTCGTAAGGATGACCGTCGGCTCAGGACAGACAAACGAGATCCCTTCCTGCAAATGTGCTAGGACAGTCCACCATTGGGATGCATCCCACATCTTCTGGGTCACTGTGACCAGCTGATCTAAATGACCATAGCTCCGAGTCCATTGGCTGGCCAGCTCCCACTGAAAGGGCGCATATGCCACTGGACCACTGCAGTGCAGGCTGCCGTAAACCCCAGAAGTCGCAGGAAGTCCTGAGCAGGGTGCAAGTGCCCAACCACAAATGATTGGGCAAAGGAGGAGAGAACCTCTGCCTTGTCAGTCGGGAGCCTGGCTCTGGCTCGGCAAGAGTCGAACTCTGCCCCAATGAAACAGATCACCTGCAAAGGTAGGAGTTCCGACTTGGTCTCGTTGACCAGGAGACCAAGATCAATGCACGTCTGGAGGGTCAGGTCCCTGAACCTCTCCATCTCCTGTCTGGAGGAACCCGCTATGAGCCAGTCGTCGAGATAGGGGTACACTCTGACCCCTTGACACCGAAGATGGGCCGCCACCACTGCAATGCATTTGGTGAAGACCCTGAGGGCCGATGATAGGTCGAACGGTATGTTGGAACTTGAAGTGGGCTCCCTCCGCCCGGAAGCGAAGAAACCTCTGGTGAGACGGACAATCGGGATGTGAAAGAACGCGTCCTGGAGATACAGAGAGCAAAACTTGAGAGATGGTATGATCTGTGATAGAGTTGCCATCCTGAACGTGCGGGACCTGACAGATTGGTTCAGGTCATGCAGATCTAGTAGTAGTAATAAAAAGATTTATTTATACAGAAATAAGTGAATAATACAATTTCACAAACGTCATTAGGAACGATAAGGCCTTCTTTTCAAGGAGCACCTATTAGATGACAGACACCAGTATTTCATATAAAAAACAATACAAACCCATACTTAAAAAGAAATATATACACATACAATATAGCTATAAGAATGGTCTAGAAATAACCATATTTCATCTGTTACATGTACAACAAAAGATTAATTCCTGTTTCATCACTGTTTTACACTTTCCCTCTGTTATATCTTGGGTTATAACTATTGTTGGGAAGTTATTCCATGTTATAGATGCTTTGTACTTGAATTACATCCGCAACCACAGGCCTCGACTCCCCGAGGGGAGACAATATTAGATCTATAAATTCTGTGAGTGCGGTGTTAGTTGAAAAACCTCTCCTAAAGCCCGACTGAAAATCATTCAATGTGTTATATTTTTCCAAATAACTTGTGAATTGGCTATGAATAAGCCTTTCTAGTAATTTTTAAACAACAGATAAAAGGGCGATTGACCTATAGTTAGTAGGCCTGACATCCGAGCCCCCTTTATGGATAGGTACGATTTAGCTAGCTTCCATGGGTTTAGAAAAGAACTATCCATTAAACTTCTATTACAGAGGTCCGTCAAAGGTTGAGCAACCTCATGCATAGAGCCCTTCAAGAATCGAACATCAATACCATCAGGACCACTAGCCTTGTTTGTTTGTAATTTGCTTATTTCTTTTATAACCTGAGATTTAAATCTTTTAAATCTGAATTTGGTGCATTATTTTGACCTTCTAAACTATTTGCTCGGTCGGAGTCGAAGGTCCCATTTTTTGTATTTTTCATACCTTGTATATTTAAGTCAGGGAGCTCGATAAAATACTTATTTAAAATTTCTGCTGCTGTGTCAAGAGTCTTGTACGATTCCGTTTTCCAAGACTTTTATATCCTTTAATTGTTTAGATGAATTTGTGAGGGATTTCAATGAAGCCCAATAATTTTTAGGATCTTTTGTTTCATTAATCTTATGTTTAAAATAACATACTTTTACTTTCCTTACTTCTTGACTGACTTTGTTTAAAATTATTTTAAACTGATCCCATGTTGTTTGGGTTAAAATATTTGCTTTCTTCCACAAGTAATTTTTCTGAGAAATGAGTCTTTTTAATCTCTCATGTATCAATGGTAAGTGACTTGTCTTCCTCACTTTCTTTTTATAGGGAGCACACCTATTACACACCTCTAAGAACATCTTTGTGAATTCATCCACGGCCAAATCTAAGTCTGGAATAAGAGGAATCCTATACCACCTTTGTTTTGACATTTGGAACCAAGAATACTGTTTCATATTTTTTTTAAAGCATCTGTTTACCAAAACAATTGGTTTTTGAATGTTCGGATTATTTATCTCAGTACTTAAAATGCAATAAACTACATTATGGTCTCCTAGACTGGGAGAACTGATGTTCTTTTCTAGTACTACAAACTCAGGAGAAGCAAAAATTAAGTCCGTTGTAATAGCAGACCAGGCAGAAAGGAAGTGGCGGAGCCAGCCCCCCACGGGAGGACCCAGAGCTGGTGTGACGGGTATGGGGGTGGCCACCCCCATCCAGTGACTGGGCAGGCTTGGAGGGGGGTCCGGCTTGAGGTCCACCTGAACCCTGTCCTCTGGGTTTACGGGCCGCCAGGGGCCCGGACCTGGGCCGAGGATGCCAAGGTTGAGCCTGCTGCTGCTGCTGTCCTGAATGAAAATGGGGCTGCTTGGTCACAGGGGCAGAATGATGAAAAGGCTTTTTCTTCTGCTTTTTGGAACCTTGGGATTCCTTCTAAGCAGAGGTCACAGAGTCCAAGGTGGCATTGGACTTTTTAATGCATTGGAGATGACCGTCCACACCTGGGTCGAAAAGGTCAGTACCCAGAAAAGGGACGTCGTTCAGCTTGTGCTGGGTGTGCCCTGTGATGGTGGAGACCTGCAACCAAGCACTGCGGTGCATGGGAACCACGGTTGCCACTGAACAGGCGCAGAAGTCTCCGAGGTCCAAGGCCATCTGGAGCTGCTGTTTCACAGCCGCTCGACCCTGGTCGGGACCTGCTTGACCGTGGTCTGGAGGTCTGCGGGGAGGTGAGGGGGAACTTCATCGAGTAAGCCCAATAGGGCATGAGAGAAGTGCGCCAAGTTGATGGCTGAGCTTGCCTGATGGAGGCCCAACGAAGAGGCAGCATAGACTTTCCAGGCAAAATGGTCCAATTTATTGGACTCTTTGTCCAGGGGTCTATCAGTGTCTCCCGAATTACCCAAGCACCTGAACACAGACTCAGTCACCAGTCCCTCAGTCAAGGGGTGCTCTGTGAATCCCGAAAGGGACAATGGGCATGAATACTTGTAGGCCATTCGGGCTGAAGACGCGAGGCATAGTGCTTCCACAGCTCCAAGGCTGGACCGACATTGGCCTCGGCCACTGGGAGGCCTCAGTCGGTGAATCCCCTCATTTGAGGATATCAGAGAGGGAGTATTCGGCCCGTTTCTGAACGGGTTCTAAGGGCATCCCCATGGTTTCGGAGAGGAGGCGGAGAAAGCAAATGAAGGAAGAAGGGCCTTCCTATGTCGAAAGACTACTGACAGATTCCTCGTCCAGGGGTCGAGAATGTAGGCCAGAGTCTTTGGACTCTGAAGAGTCCTTATACATCAGCTGGCCACTAGAGTCCCTCTGTACCCACCTAGGATGGTCAAGCGTGAGGGTGACAGACAGCCTACGGGGCAGGCCCAGAACGAGCAGAGAATCCTTAGAAGGAGTGCCCAAAGGAGGCTCCTTCGGTGGCGGCTCCACCATAATCAATGGAGAGGCTGGTTCTGGCCGAGCCAGGATTGTCTAGATCGACTCCGCGGGCAGAGGAACGGTGTGGACCGGCTCCTGAGAAGTAGACATCAGCCTGGAAGGCGACAGCCAAGTAATGGCTAGAGTAGAAGCCAGAGCTGACTTCTGGCCAGACATAATTAGCTGCTGCCACATTAAATCCTTGTAGCGTCAACGGAGTTTCCATTGAAGCCTCTCCTCATCCAAGGAGGACGAAGAAGAGTAGCAGTGGTGCAACTTCTTATAGCACTTATGTGCCTTCTTCGGCCTGTCGGTTGAAGGTGTCCAAGACCTTGACTTGGACCATCAGAGGGATCAACGGGGTTGCTCAGAAGGAGCCTGGGAGAACCGTGGCTTTTCCTGGTCAAGGATCAGGACTATTTGGGGGGGGGGGGTTCTCAGCAGGCTGGGTCGCCTCCTCGGTGGTTGGTAGGACCAGGATCCTGAAAAAGAAGTTGTCAGCCTCATCAAATGATTACAGGGTTGAAGGGATTGAGGATAATCTCAACCAGATCGTCATCTCGTGTCTTACTCAGCTGGCCTGACGGGGGTACCATGAAGCCAGTGGCCAAGGCCAGAATCTCAACCAAAGTCGAGACAGAAGATTCCTGGGACCGAGATCTCTCACAGTTCCAGAAGCGTCATTGGCGAGACAAAGTTTCCTTAAGCTCCTTGTCCTTTTTACAGGACCAAGAGATGTGCGTGCCAGAGGGTCCCTCTCCCTTGGTAGGGAGGGACTGGCACAACTCCCGAAAGGAGCCTGAGAAAGTGGAGCCCAGACTGAGTGGGATGAAGACGGACACGGAAGAGGACCGATCTGCGGCCCGGGCCTCCTACTCTTCAAAGGTCTTCATCTGTTCAAGCTGCTCGGCGGACCCCGCAGCCACGGAGACCGCCCAACGGGCTTCCTTGGAATTGGCCAGTGGATTCCGTTTTTCCGGTCTGCCTTGTTGCAGTCGTGCAAGACAACTGTCCAAGATGTTTGGATGAAAAGTGCGACACATTTCGCACGCCTGGGTGTCACGACTGAGACCCAGGCAATAAACGCACGAGGCATGCGGGTCGGTGTGAGACATCTTTTGCCTGCACGGGCAGTGGTAGAAACCAGGTGACTACTTGTCCTCCATTGTGGCTGAGATCACAAAGCAACTGGGAGAAACTCTAATGAGTCGGAGTTTAGGTAAATCTGTAGATTTAACCGCCAGGGCCTACAGTAACATGTCAACAATAAGGAGAGAACCTGAATCTTCCAGCGGAAAGGAAGATCTGGAGTTAAGGGGTGGAGCCGAGGCATATACCACCCAACTGGGAGGGAGGAGCCAGCTTTTAGACCTTCCGGCAAGAATCTTAAAAGGAAAGGACATGCCAACAAGTGTGGATAGAACAAAATATCCATGATCCTAGAACATAAGACAAAATGTATTCATTTTTATTCACTTCATAAGTTTCACCAGGAAAGACATATGGAGCTGCTAACAGCTCATTTCCAGATGCATCCTGGGGGTAAGATAATATGGAGAAAGATAAGAGGTGTCAAAAATAAATGGTAATAACACTAATACTTTACAAAAGCAAAACAGAAGGCATATACAACAACATATTATATAAAAGGAGCATAATCATAAATACTAAAGTCAAATCAGTACAACAGATACATATAGCAGATAAAATTGAAATAAGATAAGCGGGGAAAAGCACAGTTACTCAATAACTTACCATAACAGTAGATCTTCGAGAGGATTACTTGCATCAGGCCATACCTATGGAACTATAGCCGCCAAGCACTAGGACCACACAGAAATGTTTTAGCAGGCAGTCTAATTCAGGCCGCCCAGGACGTAGTCAGATACTGATGTCTTCCCTATATCATTGTGGGCAGCCCCCGTGCCCTCCTCAGTTCTCCCACTGGACACCATATGCAGAGGACCTCCTCCAGGGAAACCAAGGGACAGCCAAACGCTCCCACCACAGAGGAATGTAGAAAGTAGTTACAGAAGAACTTACTGCAACAGTGCATCTTTGAGAGGAGCTCCTGCAGCAGGCTACACCATATAAGGACTGAAGTCGGCAGGCGCCAGGACCACACGGAAAACTTCTAGTTAGTCTATAGTGGGGGATCACTCCCTCACATCGGCCCACCCCCAATGTTGGCCAATGGTATAAAAGAGACAGTCCCCCAGCCCAACCTCAGTTCTCCTGGAGACCCTGGTAAACTCAGAAAAAGAGAACCAAGGAGGTTCCTCTGAAATGAGGAAATTAAAATAGCCAATGGAGAAACAGTCACCAGGGGGGAAGTGAGAGGGAAAGCCGCGCCTGCTCCAAGAGCTCCTCTCGAAGATCTACTGATATAGTAAGTTCTTACGTAACTGTACTATCTCACTTCCGAAGGGGAGTTCTTGCAGCAGGCTACACCATAAGGACTGAGTTCCAACCAGTGGAAGGATGAACCCTGCCAAGCAGGCCTTGTAGGACAGAGAGGCCAAAGCCTGTCCTACGACAAAAGGCAGTGTCCAAACTGTAATACCCAATGCTCTAGGCTTAACGGCGAACCTGCGGCGCTGCAGAAATTTCTCTGGCTGTCCTGCTATCCCTCCCAGACCCACCGAAGGAGCCTCCTGCTAGGCAGCCCGCTCCAGGCTTACCAGCGTATGTGCAGCACTGCAGAAATCTCTCTGGCAATCCAGCCATCCCTCCCAGACCCGCTGAAGGAGCCTCCTGCTAGGTGAGCTCCTGCCGAGCCTTGGGAACAACTTTGGAGCTCTGACTGGAGGAAGCCATGCAATCCAGCCAGAGACTGGCTGCTGAAGTTACGGCTTCCCTGTCCATTGGCTGTCTGCCTAGGAACGCAAGCTCTGGGGAACACGCTGTTGGACCTGTTTAGGTTGTGTCTCTACTCTGAATCTCTAAATTTTCTCCCGCCCACCTACCCCCCTACCACCGCACTCTTTAAAACAGGTTTACTTCCCATCGGCATTTGTGGTGCTGCTTCCTTACTTGCCCTCTCTCTGCTCATTCACTTTTATAGGAGCAACTTACCACCTCCTGCCCTACCCAGTACATAATAAATCGTCCTGTACTGTCTGGGGTTACTTATGCACTCCATTTACTTTAAAGGAACATGTTCAGTCTTCCTGCTCCTCCAACTACTCAACTGTTCTCTCCATTCTGTTCTTGCTAATAAGTTATAGAAATTCTTTTCAAACTCCCGTTCTCGGTCCTGCTCTAGACTTCAATTGTCACAGTCCTCTCTGTGTCTACTGTGGCAGTCTTCTTCTGTGACAGAGAGTGGCCCCTTTGCTTATACTCTCTCCCTGTTCACACAATAGAAATTGTATCCTCCTGTGACTATTTCATTATTCTAAGTGCTTCTCATCTAGGAGCATAATGAATGCAGTGTTCCTTTTCCTGGGGTGTCTAATGGGCATATTACACTACGCCTCTATTACCCTTAACCTGCCTTGGCAGGCCTTCCTAACTGCATAGGGATGGATGCAACCAGTCCATTATTCCATATTTCCTCATACCTACCCAAGCTGGCAAATATTACTCTTCCCTTTATGTAGAGCTCCACCAGATCCCTGTCACTCCCTTGCTGCATTACATATACTAAGCCCATCCTCACAGCAGGAGTCCCAATTACCTTCCTTGTCAGGACACTCTTGTTTGCTTCCTTGGGTCCTTTGGCAACATTCTCTCCCCCTCTAAAACCAGTGATTATTATGCCCACAATTAGGCTACATTCTGGATCCTCAAACTACTAACTATTGAATACCCTTAAAAAATTCTCTTGATACTACTCTTCTGCGCAGGTAACACTGAACTGAACCCTGGCCCTCCTATCCCCATTTCTTCCCCACAGAAATTTTTCACTTAAAGGGATTCAGACTAATCCACATCGATGCTTGCAGTTTACTGTGGAAATCTGACGCAATACAAACCTGGATTAACCATACCGTGCCTGATATCCTAGTGGTGACAGAAACCTGATTAAGGTCCTCTACCCAAGATTTTGAAATAAACATCCCCTCGTACAATATCTTCAGAGCCGACAGAAAATTGGGAGGAGGAGGAGGGGTAGCTATATACGTTAGGGACAAGTTTGTTACCTCCTGCTCTGAGTGTACTACCCTACTGAAGGAATTCGAGTGCATTACTCAATGTGCAGCTCTCTCAGTCTCTCCTTATCTGTCTAATTGGATGCTATAGACGTCCCTCTGCAGGGCTAAAAGTGCTGCAGCACATATCCAATACCCTTGACTCTGTATCATCCGAAGTTATTATAATGGGTGATCTGAATATGGACTGGCTCGACATACCTTCCTTGCCACTAAAAGAACTTTGTGACAAGTTTGGGCTTACACAACTAATAAACGAAGTCACTAGGCCCAATATTAAAAATCCTGACCGTGGCACCATACTGGATTTAATTCTAGTGAATAAGCCACATTTTTTATGCATTCTGGAGTATTCTTTAATGACCTGAGTTATCACTGCGTTATTGCCTGTGTGAGGTCTACAGTTAGGACTGCCTCTTCCTCCAAATACATCTTAAAGAGATGTCGATGGAACTTTGACCCCATCGCCTTTCTCGCAGATCTCCAACATGCCAATTGGCAAGACTTACTTGGCTCCTTCTGTGGAGGAAGCTTATGAGGTCTTCCAGTGCATTGTCCTTGGGGCCATTGATAAGCATGCACCCATTTTAAAAATCTGTACTAAGAAGAGGTTGTACGCATGGTTCACAGCCAGCTTGAAAGAAGCACTATGGCACAGGGACACCCTATGAAAAAGGGCGAGGAAAACAACTTCCTGCAGACTGGGCATCATTCCGAACTGCCAGAAACCGATGCACTAAACTAATCAGGGCTGAGAAAGTAAACTTCTTTTGTTCAGTGCTCGATTCATCTTCAACTTGCCCTTCAAAATTTTGGAAAGCACTAAAGGATATCACAGGCCACAACTCTGGCAGCACAGTCCCACCTAAAATCTCTACAGGAGGCTACACCTTTACAGACAAACATGCAATACTTGACCTGCTCAAGAACCATTTTGCTACAGCAGGGTTGGCGTTTGACACTTCACCTGCCAATAACCTCCGAGACCAACTATGCCATCTTAAGCCCAATGGTCTGATATAGTACAGTTACGTAAGAACTTATACAGTAGATCTTCGATAGAGGCTCTTGCAGTAAGTAATTACACATAGGACTGACACCGGCAGGCAGCAGGACCCCCCAGAAAAATTTATAGCTAGCAGTCCCTGGCGAAGGACCACCCCCACGTCAGGTGACCGGCGTCAGAAGATGTCGGTATAAAGGAGCGGTCCCAGACGCCCGCCTTCCAGTTCTTTCCTGCCACAGGCCAAAAGAGGCAGGACAAGAGAAGTGGATATTTCCCTAAATGGAAACGCAGCTGAAAAAGCCTAGGGGGATGGAGGGCAGGAAGGTATTACCTACTGAAAGAGCCTCTCTCGAAGATCTACTGTTACAGTAAGTTCTTACGTAACTGTACTATCTTACTTTGAGAGGGCTCTTGCAGTAGGTAATTACATATAGGACTGAATCCCAAGCAGTCTGGAACAAAGAGAGGCACAGGGAGGAGGAAAACTACTCCAAAAGGTAGTTCTGGTTGTGCAAGTCTCAAGATAGGAGACCTTGCAAAACAGCTAGCCCGAAGCCTGCTCTACAGCGAGAGGCAACATCCAAACTGTAGTAGTTTCATAAAAGTATGGACGGAAGTCCAGGTGGCGGTAGCGCAGATGTCTGCCGCAGACACATTCTTGAAACAAGCCGCAGAGGCAGCTACTCCCCTAGTGGAGTGGCCTCTGACTTGACCCGGGAGGGTCGTGTTGTATTTGTCATAACAGAAAGTGATGCAATGAGCCAACCACTTAAGACAGGCATTGCTTGGAAACAGCATTGCCTTCCCTTTTGTGAGCAAAAGAGATGAACAACTGATCAGTCTTTCTGAGATCCTTCGTCCTGTTGGTATGGAGTAAATACTCCCCTTGATTAGAGTACTGCGTAAAAAAGGCAGGTAACCCTATGGACTGATTTAAGGTAGACTCGGCTACTACTTTAGGGAGAAACTTAGGATTCGTGCAAAGAGCAACTCGCTCCTGTGAAAAAATCAAGTACGGATTTTATATATCAGGGTCTGGAGCTTGGAGATTCTCGATCCGAGTAATGGCCACCAAGAGAGAGTCTTCCACGAAGGAACTTCAAATCCATGAAGCTGCAGGTTGAAGGAGGAGGAGAGTAAGTTTCTAAGAACAAAGTTCAAGTCCCAAGGGGAGCAGGAGTATGGATGGGGGCCTCAGATGGAGGACCCTCTGAGAAAGGTCTTGGAGACCTCCAGCTGAGCAAAAGCCTTGTCTGTGAAGGGAACATGATAGGCCGAAATGGCCATCATGTGTACCTTCAGAGAGGAATGGCTGAGACCCAGGTCAAACAGATGACGTAGATACTCCTGCAGAAGCCCCGCTGAACAGGATAAAGGTTCCACGTTCTTGGAAGTAGCCAAAATAGTGAATCCTTTCCACTTCATGGCATAAGTGGATCTGGTGGAGGGTTTTCTGGCCTCTACCAAAATCTCCGCCACTTTGGGTGACACTCCAAAACGGGATTGGGCTAGGTCTGCAGGAGCCATGCATGCAGTTGAAGGGATCTGAGGCCTGGATGGACCAGGGTCCCCTGATCCTGGGTCAACAAACCTCGAGATAGAGGAAGAGGAAGAGGAGGATCCTCTGAATATTGTTGTAGAAGAGAGAACCAGATTTGCCTGGGCCAGAAAGGAGCGATCAGAATCATTCTCGCTCCTTCTGAAGCTAGTTTCTGCAAGACTCTTGGGAGAAGTGGAGTTGGAGGAAAGGCATAGACGAATCTGTCCTTCCAGTCTAGAGACAGAGCGTCGCTCCAAAAAGCGCCTCGCTCTGAAACAAGCGAGCAGAAGATGGGAAGTTTTGCGTTTAGGGGGGATGCAAACAGGTCGACCTGTGGTGTTCCCCAAAGTTGGAAAATATTGTCTAGGACCCCTTGGTCCAGTTCCCACTCGTGAGTCAGAGCAGAAGAGCGACTTAGTTTGTCTGCCAGGGTGTTGTCGACTCCCGGAACGTGAACTGCCGTGAGGTGAAGGTCGTGTTGTGTTGCCCAATCCCAAACCCTCATTGCCTCACTGCATAGAGGGTAGGACAGAGTTCCTTCCATGCTTGTTGATGTATCACACCACGTACATGTTGTCCGTCTGGATGGCTAGGTGGCTGGGAAGGATGTATTGAAGAGCTTAGAGAGTGTACAACACTGCCCGAAGCTCGAGCACATTGATGTGGAGAGCTTGTTCTAGCTTGGACCAGGAGCCCTGGGTCCGATGAGGGCCTAGATGGACTCCCCAACCTTCGTCTGAGGCGTCTGTGGTTAGAGTCTGGGAGCGGGGAGGATGAAAGAAAGGAACTCCCCGAAACAGGTTCTCTCGAACCATCCACCACTGCAAGTCTTGCATCATCAGCGAGGAGATCAGAACAGAGTGATCTAGGTCGTCCACTAGCTGATCCCATTGCGAGCGTACAGTCCACTGAAAGATCCTCATGTGGAGTCGAGCGCGAGGTACCGTCGGGATAGCAGCCGCCATGAGCCCGAGAAGACGAAGGACTGACCTCGCCAGAGACCATCCTGCGGTCGGACAACAGACTTATTTAGGTCTGAAGGGTGGACACCCTGTCCAGAGGCAGGAAGGCCTTGCCCATGGTGGTATCGAGGATTGCCCCAATAAACTGTAGCCTCTGGGAAGGGTCCAGATGAGACTTGGAATGGTTGATGGTAATACCCAGGCAGGCAAAAACCTGCTGAGTAAGGGAGAGGAAACGCAGGAGTTCCTCCGTGGATGAGGCCGCCAGGAGCCAACCGTCCAGGTACGGGAAAACCTGCACTCCCTTGGTACGCAGGTGGGCCATCACCACTGCCAGGCATTTGGTAAATACTTTTGGTGGGGGGCGCCGAGGATAGACCAAACGGGAGCGCCTTGAACTGGTAGTGGTCCCCCTGGAACACAAAACAAAGGTATCTGCGATGAGAAGGGCGAATGGGAATGTGCAGATAAGCGTCCTGCATATCCAGAGCACAAAGCCATTGACCCGGCCAGATGAGGGGCAGAAGGCTCTGCAAAGAGAGCATCCTGAACCTTTTGTACTCTGCGTAAAGATTCAGAGAACTGTGATCCAAAATTGGTCTGAGATCTCCTGTCTTCTTTGAGACCAGGAAGAAATGGGAATAGTAACCCGTCTCTTGCAGATGAAGGGGGACAGGCTCTATCGCTTGCTTCAGCAGAAGAGCCGAGATTTCCTCCTGGACCAAGAGAAGATGTTCCCATGAATACGACGACTTCAGAGGGGGGGTGGCCGGGTGGTTTCTGAAGAAACTCTATGGAGTATCCTTCTGCTATGAGCTGGAGCACCCAAGAAATACAGGTTACTCACCTGTAACAGGAGTTCTAAGAATGGTATATGTTGTTCATCCACACTATCTGGCAGATTGCTTGCCGCTTTAAATCTTGCCGGAAGGTCTTCAGGCTGGCTCCTCCCACCCAGCCACCCGGGTGGTAAAACTCTTGGCTCCACCCCATGACGCCAGATCTAGCCCGCTGGAAGCCAGGTTGTGCGTCGTAGCCGGGGAGGTCGGGTGGGTCGTGAGGATGAACAACATATACCATTCCTAGAACTCCTGTTACAGGTGAGTAACCTGTATTTCTAGGGACATGGATATGTTGTTTGCAGTTCTCAGGGAGGAGGGAGGCAAGGCGCACACCCCCTACTTAGGGAATAAAGACTGGAGAACTGAGGCCCCAAACCAGCATCCCGGCGCGACCCAAGGTCGATGTGGTAGGGGGTAATACGGTATGTGCCGACTTCCAGGTAGCAGCCCTGCAGATATCCTGGATAGGGACATCCCCGGAAGCAGCCACCGATGCAGCGGTATGGCGGGTAAAATGAGCTCTTATCCCTCCAAGAGGCTCCATGCCCGCCCGCCTATAGCGGAGATCTATGCAGGAGGTGACCCACCCACTCATCGTCCGCTTGACTGCAGGTCTGCCAGGTGCGGCTTCAGCGTAGATGACAAACAGATGGCGAACCTCTCTCGAACTTCAGCCCTACGCTCCCTGAGAAGGCGAGCCAACTAGGGTCCAAATGGAGCCTATATTCGGCCTCCGAGGTGTGAATGGGGTAGAACACTGGCAGAGTCAACACCCGGTTAAGGTGAAGCTCCGACACCACCTTCAGAAGGAAATTCGGGGGGGGCACAGGACAACCTTGTCCCTGTGGAAGACCAGATAGGGAGACTCAAAGGAAGCGCCTGGAGCTCTCCCATCCTACTGGTAGATGCAGTAGCCACCAAGAAGGTGTTCTTCCACAACAGGTGGGCGAATCACATCTGTGCATTGGTTCGAATGGCTTGCCCGTGAGCTAAGCCAATACCAGCGGTAGATCCCACGGAGATGGAGATTCTCGCACCGGAGGGAAGTATGATCAAGGCATTGGAAAAGCGCCTGACCACCTTTCCTGCACCACCGACTGCCTTCCGGCCCGTGCCCGGAGGGCAGAGGTGGCTGCCAGGAGTACCTTAAGGGTCGTCGACCGAAGCCCTTGCTGAAGAAGAAGAAAGGACCACAGGTAGTCCAGAATGCTCACCGAGGAACAGGAGAAGGGACCAGGCCCTACCCTAACACCAAATGGAGAACTCTTCCATTTGAAAGCATGGCATTATCTGGCCGACTCCTGACGGGACGCCTCAACAACATTGAGGACCTCACCGGAAGACCCAAAGCCTGGCAACTAACCGCACAGGAACCAGGCCATCAGGTGCAGGGACTGAAGGTCCGGATGGAATACCTTCCCCTGATAACAGAGATCAGGTCCGGGCGGGCTGGAAGCCACCTCAGGAGCCTGGAGCTGAGACGGAGGAGAGCTGGATACCAGAGCTGGCGGAACCAGTCTGGGGCTACCAGAATCACCTGCGCCTTGTCCCTCCTCGCCTTGAGAAGCACCTTGTGGATCAAGGGAAATGGGGAAGGCGAGAAGAGGCCCTGGGTCCACAGCCTCGAGAAGGCGTGTCTGCAGCAAGCTCCTGCTGAGGGGCGTGGCAGAATAGTCTCAGCTCAAGATTCTCCTGGAGGCCAACAGGTCCACCTGAAGCGTGCCCCAGTGGGAGAAGAGATCTTGTACTACCTCCGCAGGAGAGACCACTCGTGAGACGCAGCCCCTATCCGGCTTAGGGCATCGGCCAGGGTGTTGGAGGCTCCTGCCATGTGAATGGCAAGGAGATCCGCCTCCAGGCTGTGCACGAGTGACCAAATGCGGAGAGCTTCCCTGCACAGAGGCATGGAGTGCGTCCCACCCTGGCGGTTTAGATAGTACATGGTGGGGGTATTGTCCATCTGGACCTGAACCACTTGACCCCGTAGAAACGGAGCGAAGGCGGTGAGGGCTAGACCAACTGCTCGAAGCTCCAGCAAGTTGATGTGGCATCGGGACTCCCAAGAGGACCAGAGGCCGTGCGTTCTGTGCTCCCACAGATGGGCACTCCAACCCATTAGAGATGCATCGGTCGATAGAGAGACCGTCGACTCGGGGCGGATGAACGGGGATGCCCTCCTGCAGATGTGCCGGAACAGTTCACCACTGGAGAGCGTTCCACATCTCCTGGGTCACTGTCACGGGCTGGTCCAACAGATCGCAGCAATGTGACCACTGGCCGGCCAGTCCTCATTGAAGGGGACGCATGTACCAATGGGCCCAACGGACCACGCTGGTGCAGGCTGCGATGAGGCCCAGGAGGTGCAGGAAGTCCCGGGCAGGGCGCAATTGCCCAATCAGACGTGACTGGGTAAAGGAGGAAGAACCTTGGCCCTGTCTGCCAGGAGCCGAGCTCTGGCTCGAAAAGACTAGCTCTGCCCCGATGAAAAGAATCACCTGCTTTGGCACGAGTTCCGACTTGGCTCCGTTGAAGAGGAGGCCTATCTAAGAGCAACCTAGAGGGCCAGAACTCCGGACCACTCCACCTCCGCTCTGGAGGGGGTTGCAATCAGCCAGCCATCTGAGTAGGGACACTCTGGACCTTCGCACCGCAGAGAATGCTGTCACCACTGCTATGCATTGAGAAGACCCTGGGAACCTAGAAGAGGCCGAAGCGTATGGCTCGGAACTCGTAAACAGATCCCTCCGCTCTGAAGCGGAGAAGTCTCTGAAAAAACAGACGGATCGGAACGTGAGGAATTTGTCCTGGAGGTCCAGGGATTAGAGCCACACGCCTCGTTCCAAGGATGGGATATCTGAGTCAGAGTGACCATCCAGAAGGTCCCAGACCTTAGGAACTTGAACAGGTCGTGCAGGCGGAGAATGGGGCGCCAGCCCCCAGTCCGTTTGGGGACCAGGAAGTACCTGGACACAAACCCCGGGTCTGGAGGAGGATCCGCCACCTTCCTGATCAACTCTTTTTCGAGGAGCAGGGCAATATCGGCTCGGCAGGCCGACAGAGAGGCTGCGGACCCCGTTTCTCCACAAGGGGAGACGGCTCGGAAGGGTTGGACCTGCCCAAACTCCAGAGGCAGGCCCTTTCCTACCACCTCCAACATCCAGCGGTCCGTGGTGATAGCGGACCAGGTGGAAAGGAAGGGGCAGAGCTGTCTCTCCATGGGGGAACCCAGGTAGGGGTGACGAGGCCGGGCGACGCCTCAGCCTGTTCACTGGAGCAGGCTTGGGAGGGACTGGCAGAGGAGCTCCCGGCCTTCCTCCTTGCTCCCTTTAGAAAGCCGCTGGCTTGGGTTCGAGTGCAAGCGCAGACCACTGGCCCTTTTGCTGGTGTTGATGGGCTGGTCTCGCCAGGAGCCGGAAGACGAAGGGCTACGCAGAGGTTGCCGGCAGCCCTTGTCCCTCTGGGTGGGGGGTAACCTAGTCCAGAGTGGCATTGGACTTCTCGGTCCCCTGGAGGTGTCCCTCCACTCCAGGGCCGAAGAAGTTAGTCCCCAAGAAGGGGATGTCCGCCAACTTGTGCTGGGTATCCGCCAAGAAGGTGGATATCCTCAGCCATGCCCTACAGCGCATGGCCACTGCGGCCGCTACTGACCTGGCACAGGAATCACCTATGTCCAGAGCAGTTTGAAGCTGCTGCTGCTTCGCCACCTCCCTACCCTGGTCCCGCACCTGCTGGACCGTGGTCCCCAGGTCAGCCGGGAGATGAGGTATCACCTCATCCAGGGAGCCCCAGAGGGCGTGGGAGAAGTGTGTCATCAGCGCAGCCGAGCTGGCCTGTCGAAGCCTAGGGAGGACGCAGCATAAACCTTGCGCCCGACATAGTCCTTCCTTTTGGACTCTTTGTCGGGAGGCCTATCCACATCCCAAGCATTTATGGAACGCTGGAAGACGTTATCGGTAACTAACCCCTCAGCAGAGGGGTGCTCCAGAAACCAGGCAAAGAACCGATAGGGACTGCATACTTCCTGGCCATCCTGGCCAAGGGCGCAGGACAGGAAGTAGGCCGCTGCCAAAGCTCCAAGGCTGGGCCGACAATGGCCTCAGCCACAGGGAAGGCCTCCGAGGGGGAATCCCCTCGGTCTAGTATCTCCGTCATGGGAAAACAGGCCCACTTGGATACGGGCTCTAGCTGCATCTCGGTGAACTCCGAGATGAGCCTAAGCAGACCCAGGAAGGACGATGGGCTGTCACAAAAGACCGTCCAGGGAGGACTCCAGGCCCACCTGCCTGGGGAACATGGAGGAGTCATCGCCGGACTCTGAAGGGTCTGCAAGAGCTGCCTCAGGCCTGAGCCTTTCTTCACCCCCGGCGAGGCGGGAGTGGGTGACCGACAACCTGCGGGACAGGCCGTGACCCGACCAAGGTTCCACCACAATCGGTGGGGCAGCAAGATTTGGTCAAACAACTGGCCCGGAAGTGGGCACCTCGACTGCAGCGAGCGGTTGAGTCAGCTGTTCAGGTGGCAGCTGCTTGACAGACGGAGAATGAATCGGAGTCTATTGATTCCTGGACAACAGCAACTGCTGTCACATAAACTCATCGCAACGTCGACGACACCTGCGTCGAAGCCTCTCCTCATCCGAGGAGGAAGACGAGGAGGAACGGTGTTGCCACTTAACTCGGTGCCCCGACCGAGACCGCCGAAGTCGGTGGGAGCGGCTTGACCGAGAAGAAGACCGAGACCCTCGGTGAAAACGAGGGCGGGTCTGGGAAGGAGCCGGGAACACCCGCTCTTCCCTCGGCTCGGACACTTTGACAGAGAACTGCCGCCCGGAGGTGCAGGCAGAACTCGCCCCACCGGGAAACCGTGAAGGGTTGATGGCTCTTCCAGTCGACCACCCAGGTGACGGGTCGAGAGAAAACTCGGCTGCGTCAACGGGAGTCTCGGCCGGCTGGCCTGACGGGGACACCATGAAGCCAACAGTCTGAGCCGCAACCTCGACCGAAGTAGATGGTCGGCAGTCCAGGGAAGGAGAACTCTCCCGCTCCCACAAACGCCGACGATGGGACTTACCCTGCAACACCCTCGACCTGGGCCGAGAGGCAAGTCCCAATGGCCCCTCTCCGTTCGTGGAGAGGGATTGGCGAAGCTCCTTGAACGAAGCCAAATGAGAGGAACTCACAGAGAGCAGGATAAATGCCGCAACCGAGGAGAAGAGATCTGCGGCCTTGACCGTCGCCACCTCCAAGGCGAAAGAGTGTTCGAGCTGCTCAGCCAAGTCAACCGTCGCAGACACCGCCCGACGAGCCTCTATGGATTTTTACCAGCGGGGAAAAATCCTCGGGGCGCCCAAGCCTCAATCGGGCCGCGCAATCCTCCAGGACGCTGGTCGAGAAGGGTGCGGCAGAACTCGTGAGACTTGCGGGTCGTGGGTCCAAGTTGAGGCAATACGCATCGGGGGTGCGGATCAGTCCTGGAGAGATTATGCCACCAGGAGCTCTGAGAGCCGGAAAACGACTGTCCATCGCAGCCGCGAGGGAAGAAGACCAAGTTTAGAAAACTTCAAAACTAAATTCGGACGAACCGAAGAATCAGGAACCAGTCGAAAAACGCGGAGCGCTAAGGAGGGAATCTGAGCTTCCAAGTGGTAAGGAAGATCTGGCGTCATGGGGCGGAGCCAAGAGTTTTACCACCCGGGTGGGTGGGAGGAGCCAGCTTGAAGACCTTCTGGCAAGATTTAAAGCGGCAAGGAACCTGCCAGATAGTGTGGATGAACAACATATCTATGTCCCTAGAATCTGTGGTTATCCTCTCCCATCCCGGAAGATGGAGGTCCTACCGGTTCCTCCGGGGGGTCCAGAGACAGTGGGAGAGCGCCGCAGCTGAAGCACCCGCTGCTTTTTTGGGCGGAGGGGGCTTGGCAGCTGCAGGGAACTGGCGTTTTGTGGCCCGCCTTCCCTGGGGTTTCGCCTTTGGCCGATTCAGTCTGCGAAAGGGACGGTACCTGCAATCAACTGACTTCAGAGCTGTCCCCTTCTCTTGCAAATCGGTGATGAAGTCCTTGACATCACCCCCGAAAAGCACCGACCCCCGGAAGGGTGCTTCCTGGATAGCAGATTGCACCTCCGGGACCAAACCTGACACACGGAGCCAAGCATCCCGCCGTAGGCCTACAGCAAAAGCTGAGCTCCTCCCAGCAGTGTCCACTGCATCGTATGTCGCACGTAGCATGTGTCGACTGACCTAACGAGCAGAGCAGACGAGATCAGCCAACTCCTGCTTGACTTGGGAGTCAAGCAAGGAATCCAGTTTGGCTTCCGCCTGAGTCAGGATGGCCTTCTGGTAGTCCCCCATATGGTCGACATAGTTCAGAGCCCTGATCCCCAGTGTGGAGGAAGCGTAAATCTTTCTCCCATACTGGTCCAGAAGGCATGATTCCTTATCAGGAGGTGATGAGCTAAGATGTTAGGGGTTCATCGACCGGCCGTGAGCGGCACTAATCACGACCGAGTCGGCACGAGGGTGAGAATCCAGGAAATCAACACCCTCTGGAGCCTGATATAGCTGGTTCGACTTCCTAGGAAGTGGGACTGAGGCCGACGGCTGCTTCCATATTGTGGTAACAAGGTCGGCGTGAGGCTCTATCCAGGGTGGCACCATGTTTAGAGAGTTTCAGATGCTGAGGATCTGGTTCCAGGGAGTGCCACCGATGAACCTCTTGGATTTTCCTAAGCAACTCCGTTAAAGAAGGATCCTCCGGAAGAGACTTCGGAGGAGTCCTTGGCCTGGGCTTCGACGGAGAGCGAGGCTGCTCTCTCGGAGCAACCGGCTCGGAAAGTCCGAGGAGTCCAAGGGTGAACAGAGGATGAAGTAGAAAGACTTTCCCGACCCAGGGGAGGAACGGACCCCTTGGGAAGTCCCCGGGGAAGCGTGTCCTGCCCTTCTCTGGATCCAGACGGAACAACCCTGGAGTCCAGAGGTGGTGAGGGAGTCTGCCGCCTCGAACGTACGGGAACCTGGGACGGCACCGTTGCCAGAAGGCGGCTTTCGACCTCTTTGGTGAGCTGAGCCTTGGCCATAGCCCACCGGGAGCCCAGAGTCTCCTGCAGGTCCACCGGCCGCCACGAGGGCGGTGTAGGAGAAGGAGGTGGGGGATAAGGATATGGGTTATAACCGTATGGAGCATATCCAAAACCCGGCTGCGGGTAGCCTGGTGTCGGGTATTGTGGCGTCGAGTACTGCAGCGTCAGGAAGCCCGGCGTCGGGTACTGTGGTGCCGGATACTGCAGTCGCGGGTACACCGGCGAATAGGACGGAGGATACCGGGGGGGGGGGCTGCTGGAGCAGACGGCCCAGCCGGAGGCCTCATGGGTGGGTCCATAGTGGAGAGCCCAGAGGACAGAGGGCCCGATGGGAGCGGAATGTCTCCCAGAGTCAGTAAGGCGGACGTCAGGGCTGAATGGCGGAGGCCCTGGTGCCAGAGGTACCTACATCTGAGGGGCCGGCGTCAGAGCCGGCGTCCGGGGAGCAGACATCAGGTCCAGCGCACCAGATGGAGGAAGGACTGATGGAGGCAAAAGATCCACAGCTTCGCCCGGGGACGGAGGGGAAAAGTCCCCAGGGTCAGGTTGGGGAGACTCTGGTTCCCCAGACGGCAGCGAAGGCTGCGGGGAACCGCGTACGATGGATGTGGGGGGTTCGTTGTCAGTTCCTTCGCCGGCTGGATGTTGGACGAGCCAACCTGAGGCTTAGTGGCGAGCTCTTGGCTGGCGCCGGAGGAGCCGACGTCCAACTTATGAGAGCCATCACCAGAGGCAGGCCGAGTAGAGTGATCGGCCTGGTCCGGTGGAGTGGAGGCCGCGCGACACCCCGGAGGGTCGGACGTCTTACCGTCCCCTCTCCGGGCGGACATCAGAGGAGCCAACGCCCAGCTTAACGGAGTTGCCCACAGTGCTAGGCCACGAGCCTGCGGCCGAACCAGGGGCGGAGGCCTCCAACTGCTCGGCGGCGCCCACAAGGCCCAAGCGCGAGCCAGACGGGCGGGCTGACGCCCCCTCGGAAACCTCCAAGGTGGCCGTCGAGGAGCGATCCCCCAGAAGGGATGTTACCTGTGTCCCAGCGACTCCAGAGGGAGATGCGGTGGAGGAGCCCTTGTCCCGGTGCCTCTCCTTCTCCTTCCAATGGCCTTCGGGGGAAGTGGACGCCTGCCTCAGTTTTTTAAGCTCCTTCTCCATATAACTCATTTCCTTCTTTAGAATATGGGCTTCCAGAGATTGATGTCGCCTTTTCCGGGTAGCCACGTTGAAACTGAGGCAGTGCTGGCACTTCTCGACCGGGTGATTGGGGCCTAGGCAGAACAGGCACAGGGAGTGGCCGTCCTTCTGCGGTAGCTGGGCGCCACACGAATCGCACTTATTCTTGTGCTCGGAGGGTGTAGGGGACGACATACACTGACGCTAGTACTGATGTTAGTCAAAAAATTAATGATTTTTCGGTAAAAAAAACGATGAAAGTAGGGCTGACGAAGCACAAACTTTTCCACGAGGCGCTGCACGAGCAAACGGTTGGAAAGAACTGGAAGGCAGTTGTCCGGGACCGCCCCTTTATACCGACGTCTCCCGACACCGGTCACCTGACATAGGGGCGGTCCCTCGCCAGGGACTGCTAGCTAGAAATTTTTGGGGTCCTGCCACCTGCCGGCATCAGTCCTATATGTAATTACCTACTGCAAGAGCCCTCTCAAAGTAAGATCTATCATTCCTCATAATACCCCTGCCTTCACCCTATGCCTAGTCATGGTAAAGCATGTGGAGGATCCCCTATTGCAATTGGATTCCAAGAAAAGTGCAGGAGTGGACCTCATCGAGCCTTTCTTTCTAAAATTAGGACACTGTATCATCACCCCCAATCACCAATTTCTTTAACTTATCCCTTTGCTCTGGGTTCTCTCCCTCCCATTTGGAAAACAGCACACGTCATTCCATTATACAAATCAGGCGATTTGAGTGACCTAAACAACTACTGTCCTATTTCCTTGCTTCCCATACTTTCCAAGCTGCTTGAAAAGGTGGTCAATACCCAACTCAGGCAATTCCTGGAAAATTACAACCTGCTCAATCCGGTCCAATCTGGGTTTAGGTCTCACCATAGCATAATGTTGGCACTTGCTAAGGTCACGAATGACTGGCTGTTAGCATTGGACGCCAAAAACTATGTGCTCTATTTCTTGACCTTAGCAAGGCCTTCAATACGGTGGACCATAACCTACTTTTGGTCACGTTACAAAATATTGGGGCCGACAGCATGACCCTTAAATGGTTTACAAACCACCTTACTGACCATTGTCAGCAGGTCAAGGCTGACGGGGCTCTCTCCCCGATGAAGCCTCTCCTTAGAGGTATACCACAAGGGTTTATTCTTGGCCCGTTACTGTTTGCCATCTACATAAACAATCTAAATAATGGAATCAAATCAGCAAATATCCATCTATTTGCGGATGATACAGTGCTCTACATTGCTAGGCCATCCCCACAGCTTGCATGCTCTGACCTGCAAATTGAATTTAACCTTCTTCAGAGCAACCAGTTACATCGAAAACTTCTGCTGAATGCCACAAAGACGAAGGCAATGCTCCTAGCCCCTGCAACTAATGTTTCCATCTCTCTAAGCCCAGGAACTGTCCCACAGGTACTGACCCCGTTGAGTGAGCCACTTGAATATGTGTAGAAATTCAAATATCTGGGTGTGTGGATCGACCACAAACTTTCCTTCTCAGTCCACCTTGAGGAGCTATCCAAAAAAATTAAGATAAGGACTTGGGGTGCTCTACTGGATCAGACACCTCCTTACACAAAAGGCTAAAAAAAGGTTAGTCCAGACAACCTTTTTGCTTCTCTTGGACTATGCTGATTTTTTGTATGGACAAAGTGCAAACATGGCACTAGCAAAACTGGATGTCCTCTACCAACGAGCACTTAGATTCATTACAGGATCCCCTTACTCTACCAACCATTGTTCACGTTATGCTTCTGTAGTTTGGAACTCACTCACAGGCAGGCCAAAAACACAGTCCTACGGACTTATAGAGCCATCACCCATAAGCTTCCACAGTATATCTATGACTGCCTGCCAGTTTGCTCTCCTGGTAACTATCCATTAAGAAGTCATTCCTACATTGCACTTATAACCCCAAAGGTCAAAACACACCTAGGCCGTGCGGCAGTAAGCCATGCCCTCCCAGTCCTCTGGAACATGATACAAAAACCCTGAGGCTGGCCCTGCCGATAACGCTGTCTCTTTTCAAAAGTATCTACGCGAGCTCTTTCATTGAAAAGTGTCATTGTTTCCACTGATGCCTTCAAGTCTCTCTCCTGGCCCAGCTTACCCATGGTAGGTTGCGCCCCTCCGCTCTTTGCCATTGTCCCTTCCTTACACCCTCCCATGTGTATCAAACTGTTATCTACCTGTCGACGCTACTATAATACCTCCCCCCAAGGTTGGAGAGGTCACTTGGACCTCAATCTCAAATTGCTTTATCTGCTCTACTTACTTACGCTGGACGTTCTGTAATATATATATATATAGCCCACACTTCCTGTGTTAGCATATGTCTGACTGTACATAATTGCACCGTTGGTTGTGCATATGTATGACTTTTTCCTATGCAAAAGCTGTTTCTATGAATTGTTCCCATGTCCACTTTAATGAGTATACTCATTGATCGATCGACTGACCAATTTACTTACTCTTGTATATTTTTTGTATATATGTTTCACCAAGAATTAGTATTGATATCCTTGTGTTCATCATTCTGAGTTCAATTTGTACTGTAATTTGTCTCGCATTATGACACTTATGTATGCAACCTTTTCTGCTTGACCATGTATCTATGCCCAGATTCACCTCGAAAATAAGCACTGTTCAACGGTGATCGCCTGGTTAAATAAAGATTTTGACTGATTCATTGAGTGAGGTGTGCACAGAATTCCCAGTGGCACCTGCACAAATATCAGCCGCAGGCACTTTTTTTTTTTTTAAATTCTCTTTATTCACCCTGCGGCCCGGGTATCCTTCCGGGGTACCCACTTGGCGGGTCTCTACCCCGCCTGAACCCCCACATGCCACTGAAACCCCCGACTACCAAGGCAGGTCCAGCCCTCAAATCACCTCGGGCGGGTCCGCCCTTGGCAGCTGGTACCAGGATTAGAGGGACCTACATGCATCGGGTCAGCCGTGGAATCCACTGGTGTGCTGGGCCAGCAGTAGGTTGTGGACCTGCCCGTGGGGTCCCCATCATCTCCACAGCTCCGCAGAGGGGGTTTTCTTGTGCTGTGCTGCTCAGGCACAGACGTCCAATGGCGTCCTGCTCACACCAGGCATGTTCTCATGCCCGAGTGAAAGACACCCGCCGCCTCAATCCCTGGCTCATGTCCCCATGTTGACTGGGCAACCGCCTTCCTCCTCCAGATGTCACTAGTGCAGCACGAAAAGACGCCCACCCACCCCAGGAGAGCGCTCAATCCTACTCCTCCCCTGCCGACCCCCAACAGCCCTGGCTCGTTCCTGAACCCGGGTCGCTGGTGTGGTGAGGTGTGGCATCCAGCGCCTCAACTCTCAGCACCACCGGGTCAGCCAGCTGCAGACACATTTTTAATGGACGCAAAGAATCAGCCATACCCCTGGTAGAATGGCTTTCAACCAGTCCCGGCAAAGGTTTATCATATTTGCAGTAGCAGCAAACAATACAGTTGACTAGCCATTTAGATAAAGTTTGCTTATAAACAGGAGCCCCTTCAGGCATCAGGGTGAAAGAAACAAAACAACTGTTCAGACTGTCAAACAGCACTAGTGTGATATAAGTAGCAACAAAGCACTCGGAGAACATCCAGAGTATGAAACAGAGCCTCCCCTCTGTTAGAATACTCTGGGTAATAAACTGATAGGTGGATGTCCTGATTCAGAGTCAACTCAGACACCACTTTAGGCAAGAACTTGAGATTCATCCACAAGGATACCCAGTCCTTGTGGAGAACTAAATAAGGCTCTTTACACATCACAGTCTGAAGCTCAGAAATCCTTCAAGCAGAAGTAATGGCAACTAAAAATAATGCTTGCCACGACAGAAGGTGTAGCTCACAACTTGCGGACGGTTCAAAGGGAGGCAGCGTAACTTTTTTCAAAACAAATAAAAGGTCCCATGGGGGAACAGGGTCCCTTATGGGAGGTTTGAGGTGAAGGATACCCTGCAAGAAAGTGTGGGAAAGATCCAGCTGGGCAAGAGATTTGCCCTTCCCAGGTGCAGGATACACAGAGATGGCCAATAAATGCACCTTAATGGAGGAGTAGCTCAGCCCTGAGACTGACCGAGAAAGGAGGTACTCCAATATGGAATTCACTGGACAGGTGAATGGATCAAGGTGGCGAGAGGAGGCCCAAATGCAGAACCGCTTCCACTTCATCACATAAGTGGCCCTAGTGGAAGGCTTCCTAGCAGCCACCAAGACATCTGCCACTCTGGGGCAAACGCAGTCATGAATGAAGGCATACAGAAAACTCCCTGTCCAAGAGAGGGATAATATATCTTGCCAGAAGACATTAGGCCCTGAATCTAGCCAGCAAAAACGGGGCAGTTTGCCGTTAAGTTGGGACGCAATGAGGTCCAACTCGGGCCAGCCCCACCTGTCAAACAGCTCTTCGATCACCGATTGAAGGCATTTCCATTCATGTGCCTTGGACCAAGACCGCCTTAAACTGTTGACCAAGGTGTTTTGTACGCCTGAGACATGCACGGCAGCGAGTTCCAGATGATGCTTGATGGCCCAATACCAGACTCTCATGACCTCCCTGCAGAGGGGGTAAGTTTATTGCAGGAAAAACTCTGTTGATCAAATTCATTCACAAGGAGGTCCTGAGACGTTTACACAGACATATGGCTATCACAGACAGGTATAACTGACTGTAATTAGCCAAAGTACAAATATAAATCATACAAGGTATATCATAATAAGGTACAAGCTAGCAGTGCAAGGTCCAGTTCAGACAGGTTTCCTCTGGCTAAAAAGGAAAAACAAATTGGTTACTTGTACAAGGAAAACAAAGTGGTAACTGTACAAGGAGACAAAGGAATGGGTAGTTAGTAGGGCTGGGTAGAAGATTTGCAGGTAGGGAAGTCTAGGGGTAGGGAGGAGAATGAGGGGAGTAGGAAGTAGGTAAGTGGATTGGGGGTATCATATCATTTAGCATGTATAAGCCCTATGCTAGTTAGGCAGTTTCAAGCATGGCTAGGAAAGGACAAAAGACCATCGGTACACAAGTAACTGGCATGGAATAGGAGGGTAGGCTTAGTGACAGCTGCATGTATCTTTTATTTTGGAAACTGGTATCTTATTTTGGAAACTGCTGGTGCTTTATAGAAATTGATTGTTACGATGCTAGTTAAGTTTCAGTAAGGACTGAAAAAGGTTCCAAAAAAGTAGGAAGGGTATATGAAATACCTCGTTGGCCAAAGATAGTACGAATCTTAGGGACAGCTAGTAGGACGTAGTCAGATTTCCTGAGAGAGTATGTACTAAGCGAGATGTGGATAAACGACGTTATGTAGCCTGGTAGTTTGTGAAGGAGTGTCTTAAGGGTCCAGATACCAGCATGCAGCAGGTGTCTTGTGGCTAGAGAGGTCCAGCCGACAGCTGCGTAAAGGTCACAGTAGTGAGTCCGGTAGGGGGAGCTGGTGATGAACCGCCAGGGCATGGTGATAGAGAACGTCCAGCTTACTTAGGCTTGAGACTGAAGAGGAGACATAAATTAAATCTCCATAATCAAGCAACGAAAGGAATGTGGCCTGGACAAGCCTGGTCCAGGTCTCAAGAGGGAAAAGAGATCTATTTCTAAAAAAGAATCCCAGCCGTGCTTTGAGCCTCTTAGATAAGTCCTCGATATGGTCATTAAAGGAGAGCTTGTTGTCAATCCAAATGCCAAGATATTTAAATTTAGGTACGACTTCCAAGGGTTCTCCCAGGGAGGTAACAATAAAATCCTTTGGTAGGGCAGGTAGAGTGCCAATGGGAGTGTTACGTGAGAATATCATTGCCTTAGTTTTCTTCGCATTTAGGAGAAGCTTGGCTTTTATGAGATTGGTTTCAAGCTAAGCAAAGTCAGCTTGCAACACTTCGCTAACATCCGATAAGGTAGAACCTGTGGCATACAATACTGTATCATCCGCGGAGAAGTGCAGGCTGGAATTCGTTATGCAAGAATCAAGATTGTTGATATTCAGGGAAAAAAGGATCGGGCCAAGGATGGAGCATTGGGGGACTCCCCTAACAATCGGGAAGGGGGCTGAGAGAAGACCATCAGACTTGACTTTTTGTATCCTTTCAGAAAGATAACTGTTAAGCCACTGTGTAGTAGATGGAGTGGCACCTAGATTAGCAAGGCATGTAATTAGTAGGCTGTAGAAAATGGGCAGAGAGCTAAAACAGGGGGGTACATTAAGTTATAATAGATGCCCGCTTTGAAAGAAGTGCCAATTCGAGGTGCCCCATTACCTAGGAATCTCCTTGGGCAACCCGAACTGGCATACTGACCAGTCGCCATTTTTTTGCCCTCGCTAAATGACCGAGATGTCGTCAGTCCATAGCATCTCATGCGCCACCTTCCCCCACCTGCTGTCCCAGTGTACAGGTTAAAAATCAGTTTAAAACATTTCTTACGTGAAGCTTCTGTCCCTCGCTCTCCACTGCAGTTTTTTTTTTCCTCGCTTTAACTACCGCGGCTTCTTCATTCACCAAGTCTCATCTTCCGTGACCAGTCTCATACACTTTCGTCTACCTCGCTGACTGCCCACAAACTAACAAACCGAAAAACCATTAAATAAAAAAATATTTAAAATTGCCATTCTCCTTGTGTCTGTCTGTGTCTCTTGTAGCCTTCTTGAATTGAAATTACGCAACCATTAAATTTCACCACGCGGGACATCAAAGAAATCGCACCAATGAGGTGCAGTAAGAAGGGACACACTAATGGGAGGGCTGAAGCGCTCTTTAAATTAAAAAAAACAGCACTCCACGGCGCTACTGCAAATGAATCCATACAAATTAAAGAGACACTGCAACATAGAAAACAAGGCTTTTCATAGGCAGCAAGGCCTCTAGTGGCATTTCCTAAATGGACTATTTAACAGAAGCTCCTGTTTCTCATATGTTAATTACTTTTTTACCTATTTTTTCCATAGAAAATTTTTATAAATAAAAAAAAAAAAAAAATGAAAGCCCATTTTATAAGCACAATAATGCCCTCCAGGGTAGGCGGTATGGGCAATACCGGACCGTCCAAGGTCTATAAAGCCCTCCGCCTCATTACGCCCCTGGCCTGTCCAGTATTGCCCAATATAGCCCACCCTGTCGAGCATTATTGCTTGCATGGCCAACAGTATAAAATGCTTTACTGAGGTCTAGGAAGGCTGCACCAGTAACCTTCTTAGCATCCACAGCAGAAATCCAGTCATTAGAGACTTTAGCCAATGCTGTGATGGTGCTGTGTTTAAACCTAAAATCAGATTGTGCTGGGTTTAGGAGTGAGTACATTTCAAGAGGATTTTTTAGTTGGTTATAGATCAGTTTTTCCAGACCTTTTGAGAGAATAGGCAAGATAGAGATGGGCCTATAGTTGTTTAAATCACAAGGGTCACCTGATTTGGAGAGGGGAAGAATGTGGGTGGATTTCCAGCAGGATGGAACTGTGGCAAAGGTAATGGAGAGATTAAAAATATGGAGGACAGGGCAGTGAGATGGGCATAACCTAGTCTCAGGAAGAAGGGTTCAATACCATCGTCACCTGCACTTTTCCTGGTATCAAGGCTGAAGAGTAAGTCTTCTACTTCTTTGTAATTAAACATGTGGAACTGAAAGGGATGGGATGGTATACTGAGTGCAGAGGTGGGGCTGGCGTTACTACTCAAATGTCTAGCGTATGATGAGGAGTCAAAAGCTAGTCCGGCAGTGACAAAGTAAGAATTAAGTTCTTCAAGGATTTGAGAATTGTTTCCACTACCGTGCCTTTGGTATGAATCTTAGTAGGAACAGAGGGAGCCGAGGGACGGCCTTCGATGGATCTCAGTGTCCTCCAGATTTTGTGGGAGTTCCCCTTTGCCTGACCAAGGTGGAAATGTAAAAGTTTGATTTAGCAGCCCGAATGTTTTTTACACAGGCATTCCTAGCAGTTCTAAAGGCCTGCCAGTCCGGAGGACTCTCTGAATGCCTAGCCTGAGCCCAAAGCTTGTCTCTTTTGGTAAGCACTGCATTGAGATCCGGGGTAAACCAAGGATGTGAAGATTTGCGTACCCTTAATTTAATAAATGGGGCATGCTTGTTTACCAGGGTGGTAAGGTTGTTGTTAAAGACTGAGGCAGCTTCATCAGTAGTTTTGGCAAGATATAGATCTTGCCATTTGATCCTACCCAAATCTGATAGGAAGTTTACTGCGCTGAACTTACGAAAGGATCGTTTGGTTCAGAGTCTGGGCTGTTTGTAGGTTTTGTTTTGGAATCTTATACGCACAACAACAGCGTGGTAGCTCATATCATTATGGAAGACTGCAGAGTGGGAGATTTTGTGGGGATGCGTAGTTCAAATAACATCTAAGAGCGAGTTAATGCCAATGGTGGAAGAATTGTTCCTAGTGGGTTCAGTGACTGACTATGCAAGACCAAGCTCATCACAGATAGATTTTAAAGCACTGAGCTTCTGCACTGAGCCAGTCCATGTTAAAGTCCCCTAGAATTATTGTTTCTGTGTTGGTAGTCATGGTTAGGGATTTCAGTAGGTTAAGGATTTCAGTGCCACCGGACAGCAGTCTATAGCCACCTATAACAGTGATGCATTCCGAAGGAGGAGGGAAGGAAGGTGAAGCTTCACTGACACAATCTCATATTCTTTAGGTTTTGTTTTACAAGAAATATCATTAACTGCAAATTTGGTTTTGACATAGACGACCCCCCCCCCCCAAAAAAAAATCTGCCCTGAATAGTTGATAATCCGGGATAGTAATTTGAGGGTCGGTGATCAACTTTTTCAGCCATGACTCAGTAATAATCAGATCTGGATTTGTATGTATGGCCCAAGTTTGAAGTTGGTCGAATTTTTTGGTCGGGCTTAGAATGTTAACCAATATTTTTAGACCAGGTGCAGCTGCAAAATCAGAGGGTGATGTAATTTGTGCTGGAGGACCAGGATTTATTTCTACATTGCCTGAACAGAGAAGGAGCAGCAGAAACATTTTCTTGAGGGTATATAAAAGGAGGGAGAAGGCCTTTTTCTTTTGGGTCCTTCTTCGATAAGTTGTCAATGATGTGCGTTTGGTCCAGGCATTGGTAAGGCTGACTGGAACGTTCAGGGTAATGATGGAGAGTGCTCAGATAGTCCTAGGCGATGGGAAAAGGATAGGAGGGAGGAGAAAAAGCGATATATATATATATATATATATATATATATATATCGACAGACAGGTTATCAGAACAGAGGAGGAACAATGTGAGGGGTGCCAGGAGATATGATAATGGGCTCTAAGACCGAGTTAGCTCCTGGCTCTTTATGGGGCAGTATAGCATGAGGTACACTTAGACCCAGAATTAGAAACAATATGAAGAGGTAAGCCATAATACCACGAGGTTGAGTCCAAGAGTTAGTGTGATTCTCTGAAACACAATCTACACCACACTCTTTATTTAGGAAACTTAAGCATGATAGATAGCAAACAGATTCTGAACTAAAACATGAAAGACCAATGGGAGCAGACGGGTGGAAGGCCAATGAGAACCAACCATGTGAAAATTAATCCGTAGGGGTGGAGTAATGCTGTATTTAAAGGAGGCCTGGGAGGGGGTGGGGGAGTGGGAGAAATTTCAAACTACTAAGCAAGGAAGAGAGCGGCAATGATTCAGGCCGAAAGTCCACCAGAAATCCCTGTTTAAGTCAATGGAAAAGGCGCACCAATTGGAGTGCACTGTCACAGCTGGCGGTCCAATCAGAATCTGCCTCGGCTCAAGCAAAAATCAGCAGGCACACCTGCTGGCTGGAGCCGTGTTCCTGGAGCTCAAATTCGGAGAGAGGTGGCGCCGAGGGTCGGGCGGCAGCCATGAAGGCAGTTTGAGCTGTCCGCCCGGGTCGAGAAGCGCTGCTCAGGCACGGATGCCTAAGTGGATAGGAAGAGAGAGAGGCACATTAGATATAGCTACAGTTAACTGGGAACTTGGGGTGGGTAGCTGGCGGCAGACCACCAGCAGGGGCCGGGGGAGACTTTACTTAAAAGAGATGATTACAGAGTCAGGGGTAGGGCCAGCTAGGTGTGATGAACAATTTAGTGAAAGAGGCACCAGAGAAATAGCTGAGGGGGAGGGTTTACACAGAGGTGAGTGGGACAGGGTCTAAAGTGCAGCTAGGGGAGCAGGAGTAAAATTAGCTAAAGATTAAGAGGTAAGCAGATATGAGCAAGGAGAACAGTTTCAGGGAATCAGTTCCTCTCTGTGTTTTACAAATTTACCAATCGTGGAGTAATAATATCCTAAACAAAGCTGATAAACAGGCTATCGCAGTATTATTTAACAGTACAAGCCAAGCCAGCTTGTGGCACTTCTAGGAAATATATAAAACTATGCACAGTACAATTAAGTTAATATTCAAAGAAATGTCAAACTACTTAGCGAACTTCAAACACTACTTAGCGAGGAAGAGAGTGACAATGATTCAGGCCGAAAGTCCACCAGAAATCCCTGTTTAAATCAATGGGAAAGGCGCACCAATCAGAGTGCACTGTGACAGCTGGTGGTCCAATCAGAATCCGCCTCAGCTCAAGCGAAGATCAGCAGGTAAGAGCAAGTCCCCTCTTGGTTGTTTATGTAGAAGACCACTGACATGTTGTCCTCGCAGTCTTAGGAATACTCTGACATGTTGTCCACCTGAATTAGGGGAAGGCCTGGGAGCAGATTGGTCTGGAATGCCTGTAGGGTATAAAAGTACCGCCCGCATCTCCAATATACCGATATAGAGATGTTGCTCTTGGGAAGACCAAGTTCCCTGGGTCTAATGGGCTGCCAAATGGGCAGCCCAAGCTGGATGTGTCTAGTCATAATCTGACAAGCAGACTCCTGCCAAAAATGGACCCCTGTGGAAAGATTGGAGGGGTTCAACCACAAAGTCAGAGTTTGGTGCACTGGAGTGGAAACCGTCACCAGCTGTTCTAATCTGTACGTGAGCTAGTCCCACTGGACTTGAAGGGTCCATTGGGGAACCCTCATGTGCAGGCATATAAGAGGGACAGTCGCGATGGCCACTGCCATGTGCCCTAACGGTCTTAGGAATACTCTGGCAGGGATTTGTCACAATGAGGAAACCAGGCAAGCCTGGTCCTGAAGGCATTCCACCCTGTCCGGGGGCAAGAAGGCTTTTCCTTCAATGGCGTCCAGAATTGCCCCGATGTACTGCAGTCTTTGGCTTGGCCACGGAGAGGACTTTGGGAGGTTGAGAATGATCCCTAGGTCTCGAAACAGGGTAAAGATGTCTTCCATGGTGCTGATCAGCTGATCCCTGGAGGAGCTGCCAAGAGCAAATCGTTCAGGTAGGGGAAGACATAATGACCTTTCCCCTCAGGAGGGTCATAGCCACTACTGCTAGGCACTTTGTAAAGACTCGTGGAGCCTAGCACAGGCCAAATGACAGGGTACGGAATTGGTAGTGGTTGCCTTGGAAGCGACGGAACCTCCTGTGAAGCTGAAAGACCAAAATGTGGAGGCAAACATCCTGCATATCCACGGATCACAGCTAACAGCCCTGATGAAGGAGGGGGGATCAGGCCTGTAAGGGTGACCATCCAGAATCTTTTGTCTTCTATGTACTTGTTCAGGTGGCTGGCATCAAGGATAGGCCATAGGTCCGCTGTTTTCTTTGGAACTAGAAAAAAGTGGTAAATAAAACCCCTTCCCTCTTTGATCTGGTGGAACTGGCTCTAAGGCCTGCTTCAGAAAGAGTGCTTGGATCTCCTCCTGAATGAGGGAGAGGTGTGATGGGGGGTAATGAGAGTTTACGGTGGGTTGTCTGGGGGCATTGCCGGAAACTCCAGAGTATGCCCTTTTTCCATCAGCTCAAAAACCCACTGATCCATGGTTATTCTGTGCCATCTCTCTAGATAGAGAAAAGCGACCCCCCCATCGCCTCCCCCCAGAGATTCTGCTGGGGAGGGGGAGTCAGGTAAGGAGTGAGGCTGAGGAACCGGAGACAGGCAAAGGGGCCTGGGAGGTTTTGGAGGCTCTGGGATCAGAACCTCCTGAGGCCTAAGAAGTGGCCTTACATTTTGTTTATCTACTTTTTAACACCTTTGCCACCATCTGGTTGCCCTCTTCTGACCGACCCCCTCCCCAGCCCCATCACCCCGGTCTCGCCGGGACGTACCTTCTGCCCAGTCGCTGGGTGCGGAGCCTGCAGAGGGTCACTCGCCATCCACAGCCAGAGGGTTTTTTCCTGTTTTCTCCCCCATCTCTGTTGCTGGGGTGCACACACAGGACGTGCATATGTGGAGGCGTGTGCATGTCCACAGACATCCCATGACATCCTCCCTTCCCTGCTGCCCAACAGTCCTGCACTACCCTCAGGCCTCCTACCCGGGAAAGTCATTTGGCGGGAGTGCCAATTCTCCCGGCCCAGGAGAGGAGAGCAATCCTTCAGATGCTCGATCCTCTTCCTCCCCAGTCAACCCCCGACAGCACGCTTGCACCGTGAACACAGGTCGCCAGCGTGGTAGGCGGTAAGACACAGATGCCTCAGTACTGCATGCCACTGGACCGGCATGGCCTTACATTTAAAGGCAACTCTGGTTTGTCGACCTTGGGACTGTTGCCCAGAGGACCTATGAAATGGCTGGCAGTGGTTCTGTTTTGGTCAGAGCTGTACACTGTCTGTACAGATCTGAAGGCAAGTTATAACCTTTTCCGACTCTTTGCCTAAAATGACTGAGCCCTTGAAAGGGGCGTCCATAATACTCGCCTGGATGTCCAGTGTAAAATTCAAGATGCGGAACCAAGAATAACTGCAAAGGCCAATGCCGGCAGCCACTGCCCTAGCTGCTGAATCTTATTTTTTGTTGTTTCTACCCATTGTATTTTTGTAGCACTGCTGTACTGTTCCTCTATTTGTACTATTGTACCCATGTTGCTGTTGTTCAACTGTTCTCCTTTTGTTGTACTCTCCCGGGTCGTGCCTGAAAATAGTCATTTTATGGCTAGTGCACCTACCCGGTTAACAAAAACTAAATGAATAAATCTACCGTATCATAGGAGGAACGTAGGACATGAGAACCTGATTTCAAAATATGCATCAGCTCAGCTTTTTGAGAACTATCCTGCTGAGTTTGAACCAGTTCCATGGTCTTCTCCCACAAGGCGTTCTGATACTGGACCATGTGAGCTAAAAAATTCAGGGAGCGAATGGCACAGGTGTCCAAAGCATAGACTTTCCTGCTGAGCTGGTCCACCTGCTTCGGGTCTTTATCCTAAGGCTGAGTGCTAAGATGCTGGGGGACTCCTGAACCTATCGTGAGCCGCCATAATAACCACCGAGTCCGCAATTGGTTGCTTTCCAAAGAAGGGCTCATCTCAAGGAGCATTATAAAAGCGATCAGCCTTCTTGGAAACAGCAGGGGTGAAAGACAGGCATTTCCAAGCAGATCTGGTGATTTCCTTAAATGGATCCACCAGAGGAGGAAGTATCATAGGCTTTGGATCCTTTTGGCGGAGGAAAATAGTCAAACGGTTTCTCTCTGGGTCCAAATCTTCAGTGTCCCAGCCCATATTGGACTTGATGTGCCACATTACCTCCATGAAGGCAGGGTCATCAGGAGAAGACCTTGGTGGGGTCCTTGGGGTCTGGCAGAAGGGGGGACATCCCAGGGTCAGATGACACCAAGGAGGAGAAGGAGGAGGAGCGCCAGTCCGACTCCTCCGAAGAGGAAGATAGAGAGGTCAAACGACTATGTCTACGGTCGTGAAACCTATGTAAGTGTCTGTCAGAGGACCTGGAGGATGAGAGACGGTGCTTTTGGCCATGATGCTTAGAGCAGCTCCTACCAGTGTCATCTGGTTGTAGGGTAGGCTCTTTTGGAATTGGCATAGACTGCCAAGGAGGAGCCTGAGGCTTTGCCCCCAAGGGAAGAGGTTCCTTGGGAGGGAGTGTAGGGGGGCCTTTTGGTATCAGGTCACCCTTGAACACTTTCCACCAGAACATAAAAAGAGCCATGAGATCCAGCAGAGGTGTCTGAGGTATAGAGGGGTTAACAGTCGTCCGGGGAAGGGATGTCGGACAGTACCGGCATCTGTCCCTTTGGTAGCAGCAACCCAGATGTTAGATCCTAAGGATTTGAATTGACAGTCAGTGGCCAAGCAGGCATCTAGTTATCTTGCATCGGTCTGGTAGGTGTCGTCAGACCAGATGCCGAGCCCCCTGGCGGCAGCTGAGAGGTAACATTAGTGTCAGCCGGCAACATAGGGCGCTCAGGCAACGATGGAATGGGTGTCGTCGGGGTAGCCAGCATCAAACGGACATGTGTGGACTGATGCCAGTTGGGGTAAGTAGCCGGCGTCGTTTTAGAAGGAGCCTCTGGAAGGGAGCTAACTCCCAAATGAGGCAGAGGCATCACTCTCCCGGGGCAAGCAAATGCATGCCCCTGGTGGTCCTGGGCGGCGTCAGCCCAGGAGCCGAGAGCCGACAGCCGACTTAACAGATGCCAAGACCGGGTGGACGACGGGCAGGGACTCGCCGCCCGAAGATCTGGCCAAGCCACCTGGCTGAGTACCCACACTCTGATGAAAGGGCCTGAGCATCCAGGGGCTGAGACGCTAAGGAGAAGACTTCAAACCTGAAGAATCACCACCCAACGACTGGATAAGGGTGGTTGGTTTGACCATGGGGAGCACGGAGGAAGAGAGGGCTGCCATGGAAGCGGAGTCCCAGAGCCGGTCGCCATCTGAAGAGGGGATCGGGAATATGCGGTTGACCGGGGCTTGGCACTGTGTTTATGCTTTCTATCCGACTTCTTCTCCCTATGAGAAGACAAAAAGTAGAGGCTCCTGAAATTGGTGAGGAGGAACTTTTTCCTTGGATCTGTTTCTCCATTGCTGCTGACTTATTTTCTAGTAAGAAGCTTTTCAGGGCCTCCTGGCAGTGGATCCTGGTCTTCTGGTTAAACTTCAAGAAGTGTTCACAGGCCTCTGTATCGTGGTCTGGACCTAGGCAGATGAGGCAGGAAGCATGGCCGTCCTTCGAAGGATCAACTTACCACAAGGACACTTGGACTGCCGCAGTTCTACTGACAAGATCAGAGAAGAAGACATGCAGAGAAAATGTGACAAAATTTGTATTTTTCGAGAAAATAATAAAGCGTGGGTGATCACAAAAAGATGGCAGTTAACTAGAGCAGAAGGCGTCCGTGGGGCCGATGTGCACAGGTAGATGGCAGGAGAAGAACTGGGGTTGGGCTGCAGGACTGCCTCTTTTATACCACTGGCCAACATCAGGGACAGGCTGACATGGGGGGGGGGGCAGCCCCCCACCATAGACTGCTAGCCAGAAGTTTTCTGTGGGGTTCTGAAGCCTGCCGACTTCAGTCCTTATGGTCAAGCCTGCTGCAAGAGCTCCCCCTCGAAGTGAGATCAGAAGGTGAGCCAACCTGTGTGGAGAGAGAGAGAGAGAGAGAGAGTGTGTGTGTGTGTCAGGAACTGAGAATTCCTGAGGCAAGGGGGGGGGTGGGACAGCATGGCCTAATAATGCAAGAGTGTCTCTCAGATCTACTGTTACAGTAAGTTCTTGCATAACTGTACTATCTTCATCGAAGGTGTCTCTTGCATCAAGCCACACCTATAGAAAGAGTCCCCAGAAGTACTGACAGACAGTCAGGGTGGCTGGACACTACAGACCTAATACAGGAGGCCTTGAAGCACAGCCAGCCCACAGCCTGCCCTTCTCCTAGAGGCAATGTCCAGACTGTAGTGTTCAGTGAAAGTGCGGACAGTACTTCCAAGTGGCAGCAGCACAGATTTCAGTGGCTGACACATTCCTAAAACAGGCAACCAAGGTGGCCACTCACAACCCCAGTAAGTTCCTTACCGTATTTCTATAACAGAAAACAACACAAATGGCCAACCATTTGGACAGGCCCTGTTTAGAAACTGGTACGCCATCTTTCCCAGGGGCAAAAGAAACAAACAGTTGCAAGGACTTCCAGCAGTCCCTTGTACAATGAACATAATGTCAGAGTATTCTATGCATATCTAAAGTATGGACCAATGCTTCCTTTGTATCGGCACGCTATGGAAAATAAAGAGGCAGGTGGATGGTTTGATTCAGGGTAAACTCAGACACCACCTTGGGCAAAAACTTATGGTTGGTGCGCAAAGACACCCTGACTCTTTGTGGGAAAACAAATAGGGAGACTCGCAAATAAGAGCCAGAAGCTAGGGAATCCTTTGAGCAGAACTAAAAAACTAGCAACTAAAAAATAAAGTTACTCACCTGTAACAGTAGTTCTAGGAGTGGTATATGTTTATTCATCCACACTCTTTGGCATGTCCCCTTCCACTTTAAATCTCACTGGAAGTCTTCAAGCTGGCTCCTCCCACCCACCTGGGTGGTATATACCTCGGCTCCGCCCCATGACGCCAGATCTAAGCCCGCTGGAAGCCAGGCTGTGTGCATCCGCAGCCGGAGAGATCGGGTGGGTCAATGTAGATGAACATATACCACTCCTAGAACTACTGTTACAGGTGAGTAACCTGTTCTTCTAGGATCATGGATATGTTGTTCATCCACACTCTTTGACAGACTCCAAGCAGCTCTTCGGGAGGAGGGAGGCAAGGCGCACACCCCCGACTTAGGGAACAGAGATTGGAGAACCGAGGCCACAAAACCAGCATCCCGGCGTGACTCAAGGTGGATGTGGAAGTGGGTGATGAAGGTGTTTGCTGACTTCCAGGTAGCAGCCACCGACGCAGCAGTATGGCGGGTAGAATGAGCTCTTATCCCTCTGGGAGGCTCCCTGCCTGCCAACTCGTAGCACAGACCTATGCACGATGTAATCCACCTTGCGATGGTCCACTTTCCTGCAGGTCTGCCAGAAGCAGCTTCAGCATAAGTGACAAACAGCTGGCAAACCTCTCCACAAATTTCCACCGTCCTCTCCTTACAGTAGGAGAGAGCACGTCTCAGGTCCAGAGTATGGAGCCTGTACTCAGCCTCCGAGGTATAATTAGGGTAGTATACCAGCAGAGTTAACACCTGGATAAGGTGAATCTGACACCACCTATGGAAGGAATTTCGGCTGGGGGCGTAGGACAACCTTGTCCCTGTGGGAGACCAGATAAGGGGAGTCCACTCAAAGCACCTGGAGCTCTCCTGTCCTTCTGGCAAACGTGATAGCCACCAGGAAGGCTGTCTTCCATGACAAGTGTGACAAGACACACTTGTGCATTGGTTCGAATGGCTTGCCCATGAGCTTTGCCAGTAGCAGCAGTAGATCCCACGGAGGTGGAGGTTCACGTACCAGAGGGGATATGTGATCCAGGCCTTTGAAAAAGCACCCGACCACTGTCTCTTGCACGACTGACGGCGACCAGCCTGGCGCCCGGTAAGGAGAAATGGCTGCCAGGTGCACCCTAAGGGTCAAGGACCGAAGACCCCCTTTGGAAAGAGACCAAAGGTAGTCGAGAATGTTAGTCACTGAGCAGGACACCAAATGGAAAACCTTTTCCATTTGAAGGCACAACATTTCCTGGTCGATTCCTTTCTGGATGCCTCCACCACAGTGTAGATATCTTTGGAAAGATCCAAAGCCTGGAACTCTAGCCACTCAGATACCAGGCTGTGAGGTGCAGGGATTGAAGGTCTGGATGGAAAATCTTCCCCTGGTTAGAATGATATCAGGTCCAGGTGTGTGCAAAGCTGATCCGGGGGCCTGCAGCTGAGGAGATCTGGGTACCAGAATTGGCACGGCCACTCTGGGGCTACCAGAATCACCTTCGCCTTGTCCCTCCTCACCTTGAGAAGCACCTTGTGGATCAAGTGAAATGGAGAGAAGGCGTAGAGGAGGCCTGGGGTCCATGGCCTCATGAAGGAATCCCCCTGCAGCGAGCCCTGCAGAGTGGGGCTGACATAAAACAGCCGCAGCTTGGTGTTTTCCCTTGAGGCAAACAGGTCCACCATCGGTTTGCCCCAATGGGAGAACAGGCTGTAAGCTACCTCTGAATGGAGAGACCACTCATGGGATGTCTGGCCTAAGCGGCTGAGAACATCCGCCAGATGGTTTGAGGCTCCTGCCACATGGATGGCAAGGAGATCTGCCTCCAATCGACTCACGAGGGTCTAGATGCGTTACACCTCCTTGCACAGCATACGGGAGTGCATGCCACCCTGTCTGTTGAGGTAGTACATGGTCGTGGTATTGTCTGTCTGGACTTGGACCACTTGACCCCATAGCTGAGGAGCAAAAGCTGACAGTGCCAGTCTGACTGCTCTGAACTCCAACAGGTTGATGTGGCATCAGGACTCCTCGGGGTCCAGAGCCCGTGGGCTCTTTTGTCCCCCATGTGGGCTACCCAGCCCATGAGAGAGGCGTCAGTTGTGAGGACGACCATCAGCTCGGGGCGGACAAGCGGTATCCATTCCTGCAACCGGTCTGGGGTGGTCCACCACTGGAGAGCATCCCACATCTTCTGAGTTACAGTGATCAGCTGGTCGAAATGACCATGGCGCTGAGTCCACTGGGTGGCTAGCTCCCAATGGAGGGGGCGCATTTGCAACCGGGCCCAAAGGACCACTGAGGTGCACACTGCCATGTAACCCAGAAGGCGCAGCAAGTCCCAGGCAGTGCACAAGTGCCCAACCAGAAATGACTGGGCAAAGAGGAAAGAACTTCCGCCCTGTCAGCTGGGAGCTGAGCTCTGGCTTGACACGAGTCTAGCTCTGCCCCGATGAAGCCCATCACCTGAGACGGCACAAGTTCCAACTTGGCCTCATCAATGAGGAGGCCTCGCTGGGAACAGGTCTGGAGGGCCAGGTCCCTGGACCTCTCCACCTCTTGTTGGGTGGAACCTGCTAGGAGCCAATCGTCGTCGAAGTAAGGATATCCTGACCCCCCGATGCGGGAGATGGGCCGCCACTATAATGCATTTGTGAAGACCCATGGGCTGATAACAGGCCGAACGGCATGGCTCGGAATTACAGGGTCCCTTCGGCCCTGAAGCGGAGGAACCGCTGATGGGATGGATGGATTGGGACGTGAAAGAATGCGTCCTGCAGATCCAGTGAACAAAACCACATGTTTCATTCGAAGGATGGTATGATCTGGGACAGAGTGACCATCCGAAAGGTGTGTGACCCGAGATAATGATTCAGGTCATGCAGCTCTAGAATGGGGAGCCAGTCCCCCATCCGCTTGGGCACCAGGAAGTACCCGGAGACAAAGCCTGGGTCTGCTGGAGGATAAGCCACTGCCTCCTTGAGGAGGAGCTGAGTGATGTTGTCTTGGAGCGCTGACCGAGTCTGAGCAGACACTCTTTCCTCCAGAGGGGCGTGGGCTCGGCTTGGAGGGTACTGCTTGAATTCCAGAGGCAGTCCCTGCCTAACCACTTCCAGAACCCACCCGTCTGTGGTGATAATGGACCAGGCAGAAAGAAAGTGGCGTAGCCGGACCCCCATGGGAGGACCCCGTCCCATCACTGAGTAGGCTTGGAGGAGGAGGATACAGGACCTGAAACTCTGAGTCCTTTACGGGCCTGGGAGAGCCCAGGCTTGGGCCAGGGGCACCAAACTTGAGCCTGCTGCTGCTGTTGCTGCTGCCCTCCTTGAAAGGAGGGTTGCTGGGCCATAGGGGAAGAATCCCGAAAAGGCTTCTTCTGCTGTTTCTTGCTCGAAGGACCTTTAACAGAAGCAGCGTCCAAGGTGGCACCGGACTGTTCAATACGCTGAAGGTGATTAGCCACACCTGGGCCGAAAAGGTCGGAGCGCAGGAAAGGCACATCAGCTAGTTTGTGCTGAGCATCTGCCGGGAAAGAGTAGAGTCTCAGCCAAGCCCTGCGACGAGAGGCAACTGCGGCTGCCATTGAACAGGCACACAAATCCCCAATATTCAGGGCTGTCTGGAGCTGTTTGGCAACAGCCCGGCCCTGATCCCAGACCTGCTTGACCGTGGTCTGCATGTCCACGGGGAGGTGTGGGAGGACTTCATCCAAGGACCCCAAGAGAGCAAGGGAGAAGTGTGCCATGACGACGGCCAAACTTGCCTGACAAAGGCCTAAAGAGGCCGCAGAGACCTTTTCGAGCTGAATGATCCAAATGTTTGGATTCTTTTTCGGGAGGTCGGTCAGTATCAGCATAACTGCCAGTACGCCTAAACACAGAGGCGGTCACCAGGCTCTCGGCCGAAGGGTGCTCTGTGAACCCCGCAAGGGACCCCATGAGCACTGCATACTTATGGGCCATGCGGACAGACTAAGCTGGGCAGGAGGCAGGGCGCTGCCAAAATTTTAGAGCCGGGCCAACTATGGCCTTGGCCACAGGAAAGGTCTCCGTCAGGGTATCCCCTCTCTGGAGAATGTCCGTGAGAGGGTACTCTGCCTTTTTTTGGATAGGTTCCAGAGGCATACCTGTAGACTCAGAGATGAGGTGAAGAATGCCCTGAAAAGACGAAGGACCACCCTCCAGCTCTATCCCAGCCAATTCGTCATCCCCAGGATGAGAACGTAGGCCAGTCAGATCCAAATCCGAAGAGTACGGATACAACGGTCGACCGCCGAGGTCACCTTCGACCCACTGCAGGCGGTCCAGGGTGACAGTGACTGAGAGATGCCAGGGAAGCCTGGGGTCTGGTCGATCTCACCTGGAAGGAGCCCATCCCACAGGCTGCTTGGGCAGCAGTTCCACCATGATCAGTGGAGAGACCGGTAAAGGCCGAACCGGGGGTTTCGTCGCTTCTGCGGGTGGGGGAACAGATTTAATCTGCTCCGAAGGAGTCAGCTTTGGCCTGGGAGGTGAAAGTCAGGTAATGGCCGGGGTTGGAGCCGGAGTCGGCTTGTTCCCGGACAAAATTAGCTGTTGCCACATGAGGTCCTCGTAGCGCTGACGGAGCTGAGGTTGAAATAGTGTCCGAAAGGGTACATTTCCACTGGAAATGTGGATGGTTCGCCATACATTTCCTGACCAAACTGTACATTTCCACATTGAAAATAACAGAAAATTAAAATAAACAGCGAAAACAGAACTGTCCAGGTAACAATTTATGCCTCCCCTTCACTGTCTCCCTCAGAGGAACTGCTTGATAAGTTGCATTCCATGTGTTTTTGTAACACTGTATTTTCTTTTGTACTTTGCAGTCTCAGGTCTCCTCTCTTTTTCCAGTGTCCACAGGGACAATGCACCAGTTGGATCGAACTCCTTGATCTGTGTTGGACTTAGTTCGACATTCATTAAATGCCCTAGCATCTCTGGAGTCAAGCATGATCTCCAGTCAGTTTTAATGAGTTTAATGACTGAAAATCCAGACTTAACAATGCTTGAACTGGAGCTTAAAACTAACACAATGCTCAGCAGAGCTATGATGTTGGGCAGGTCATCCTGTTTTCTAAACAACTTTTTAAGTAGTGCGTGAGGATTGTTAGCCAGTACTGGTTCGAGAGCAAGCAGTCGGAGGGCATATTTCATTAGCAGACAGAATTCCCCAAAACATAATGTTGGCTTAAGGCCTTGGCCTTCAAGTGCCTTAGAAAAGTGTTCTGCTAGGAATGTCACGTCTTTTCTGCCATATGCAACATCATCATTGCTGTCAGGATGCACTGCTGGCCAGTTTTTTGGATTGAAAATTTGACACGCTTGTACAAAATTAAGCTGTTCATCACAGTCTTCCCCTGGTGACTGACTTGTGTTACTGAAATGCTGTTTCATGGACTTGACAACTTCATCTCTGAAATGTGTCACCTCTTTTGTAACAGTACGTATAGTGCCAATAAACTGTTGCCCCCGTTGTAACACAAATACCTCATCTTTGAATTCCATTCTGTCAGCAGAAATGCTGACAGCAAGGAAGTGCTCACAGGCTTGCTGTATGTCATAATGTTCTAATGAAAGAATAACTGCCTCAACTCCTTCTGTAATTTGGAAAATTAGCAGGTTTTCTGGTTGAAATGCCAAAGATGCAGACACACGCATCTGTAAAAGTTTGTGAATTAGATGTATTGCAATGAGGTATTTAAGCGAGACAAGACTTTTTCTCAGCTTAGCAGCCTTTCATTCGGGTGTCCACATGGCCACTAGTACTGACCTGACCATCACTAACCTGTGTCACATGTACAACAATGCTTTTCCACATTTTAATGAGCACATTTAATGCTCAAACTCTGTGGGCTAGCCATCTGGTTCCCAGCACATTCACAGGCACAAGGTACTGGAGCCCAAGAACAGAAGATGTTTGTTTTAGTCCATTACACATCACTGCTGATGAATGGTAGTACCGGAAAATCAGTTGTAATAGGTCATCAATTTGCTGTACTAAAGAGCAAGGCTTGGCTGCATCTCGCAATGCCAGGTCAAAGTGATGGGCTGAGCAGTGGACTGAGACAGCATGAGGAACCTGATCCTGAACTTTTCTGGCAACCCCATTAAGCCCAAAATTTACTGCTGCACTATCAGCGCAGAATCCTACCATGCAGGACTCGTAATCCTCGACTTTTGCATTTTCTTTTATGCTGTTCATATCTGCATGGAAATTATTATCAAAAGTAGGTCTATGATGGTGAGAAACCTTCATCATCCTTCACGTAGCGTATATAAATTAGCACTTCGTCTGTTACAGCTGAGTCGGTACTACCATCACACAACACTGAAAAATATTTGGACTGCCTGACCTCCTCTGTAAGTCATGCATTAATATCCTTACTGATGAATTTAATAAAACTGGCACAGGCCTTGTCACTGGTGTACCTCAACCCAAACTTTTCCTGTTTCCTGAGGTGTTGGCTATGGACCCAAATCGCGGGGATGCGTGTTTGTTGGTGGGGTCACCATCAGGTCTTTGGTTTGGGGGTGTTCAGCTAACTACCTCAGACTGGGTGCAGAACCTGGGCGTTATGTTTGATGACTGACACTTAAATCTCAGATGTCTGCGGTTGTCAAAACCTCTTTTTCTAATCTGAGAAATATCACCCGGGTGAAGCACCTGGTTCCTTCCGATGATCTTCCAACTCTGGTCCATGCCTTCGTTACCTCCCGCCTTGACTACTGCAACGCCCTTTACCTTGGGTTACCGGGGGTTGATATCAGTCGCCTGCAGCTTGTTCAGAATGTGGCGGCTAGGCTATTGACTGGTTTGTCTAGGACCAGTCATATAACACCTGTGCTCCGCAGACTGCACTGGCTGCCAGTGCGGTGGCAGATCACCTTCAAGGTCAGTTTGCTGACCTATAAGGCCACACACGACCAGGGACCTGGTTACCTGAAAGATCTTCTTCATCCCTACTGTCCCTCCCGCTCTCTCCAATCCACTGACGAGGGATTGCTACAGATTCCCAGGGTTCATTTAAAGACATCTAGGGCCAGGTCTTTTAGTTTTATGGCCCCAACCCTGTGGAATTCTCTACCTAGTCAGGTGCAAGATTGCCCAACTGTCCAAAGTTTTAAGGTAGCCTTGAAGACCTATCTGTTTAGCCAAGCATATATGGAACTTCAATGTTGCTGTCATGAGTTTTATCTTGTTTAATCATGGTTTTAATTAGCTGTTTTATTTATGGAGTTATCGTAATGAATTATGTACAAGCGCCTTGGTTTTGGAAAGGCGCTATTTTTTTTTTTATAAATAAAGTTTGATTTGTCTCCCTATCCGTGACAGTAGTTCCATGTCTTGCACAAAATTTGTGAATGGTTGCCCTGCTCTAGCGATCTTAAAAGTGGTCAGGAACCTATCAGTCATGATTTCTGTTGTCTCTCTATCCACTGAAGCAACCCCCTAACAATTGGGCTTTTGCTAGGGTGCTGTTAAGCAGCAATACGGCTGCTTGACTAGCGATGAATGTGACTAGTTTCATGTGTTTTTATTGTGCCCAGCATCATGGTTTTGCAGCCAACTACAAATGAACCTCTGTCATTTGAAAATATTTTTCTGCAGTACTCACAGTACATCTCAGTTCGGTCATTATTTACTAAAAGCCATTCTCTGTCTTTTTTCCATGACTCCTGAAAGTGTCTGGTTCTTTGTTTTTCATACTCTTTTTGTGACATTTTTCCTTGGTTTGGGCACACAAGCATAATTTTTTTGGTGGGTGGAGGGGTTTCCACTGTACTTGCCTCCACAAAAGGCATGGAACTACTGTCAGGGATGCTGTTAGGTTCGGTGGAGGAAGATGGACCTGGCTGTGGTAATTCCACAGTATGTTTCTTTGTAAAACCAAATCTAAGAAGAGACATGCTTTGATCTGCGAAACAGAACTTGACTTGTCAATAAAGATTTCTTAAACCGACTTGTGTGAGTCTCTCTTTCTTTTAGTGAGAACAAATCACAACTAGATCAGTCAGAGCAGTCACCTCTCACATGGGACTTCCCTTTATTATAGGGTAAATTAACGTGACAGCACAGAACAACAATTTTTTTTTTGTTTAAATCCGGACACTAGCTGCTCCGACAGAGGTTTTCCCAATGATTCCCTTAGCGTGCGCAGGGAGGCAGTTTCGAATGCAGGAATTAACTTTTATTTTAATTTTTTTATCCGAATGTCAGAAACTGTCATTTTCTGTCTCCCTTTGTAGTGCAATGAGCCAAGCCAGATAAGTGTTTGCTATAAGTCAGGCAGAAAAATCCCAATTAAATCAATAAGAATGTTCAGAAACCACTCCTTTGGTTTATTCTGACAGTCTCTAGCAGGCTGCTGTCACACACTGCAGCCAAGGCCCCCAGGAGTTTCCCAGTAGTATTTTTCTGTCACTAAGAATTCACTTAGATTGCCCTTCAGCAGCCCTTGGGCCTTCCAGAGGACTTTGTTTGATAAAACTACAGTCAGTAGTTTCCTAACAGTGTAGCTAACACAACAGGGCATACCAGTAAAGACTCCACAGAACACCTTGGCCTTTACAGTTCGATGTAGAGGTGTGTAGTGCCTGACTTATCAAATCTCAGAGGATCTTTTTTTTGATTACTTGTCTCCTATATTGATTTTGTTTTCAAATTCACTGCTGCACTGGGCTGCTCCGTTTGTCCCCAACAGACTGTGTGTCAAAACACAGCATTGCCAGGTAGTAGAAAAGGGACCTTAGAGCAACAAATACTGTCTGGCTGCACTTTGTAATTTTTTTTTTTAATAAGCAACTGATTGTTATTTTATCAAACACCACGTTTTGGCCCACTCACTAGCCGTTCCCGCATTTCCTTTGGGAATCCGAAAGTGCAGTATACACAGAAGCACTGCCCTCGATCTTTTTTTTTTTTTTTTTTTAACCCCGACCCCCCAGCGTAATGTTTCATCACTCTTCACAGTAAAAAGACTCCTCTGATGATAAAGACTGGTAGCCAGCCTGACTCTAAACTGAGCATAGTTCTGTCCTCTCTCACTGCCAACCGCTGTATGGGGAAAATCGTGGTTGGCAGTGCGAGAAGAGAGCGCGACCAGCCAATCAGTGATAGCCTGCTGTAGGTCATGCTGATCGCTCTTTTGCAGGTTCCAATGTCACATGGTGATCCGAGGAGAGCCCCCCCGCCCGGGCAAGAGCTGGTGCTGGTGTAGCTGCGGAACATCTCGTGCTCCATGCTGCTCGGTGCACTCTACAAACCCTCCAGCAAGACAACACGCACAACCGCAGAACGACCTGATGATGGACTGACAGCGCTCCATTGCCAGGCAAGACAAAGGTACTGCAGCCAGCATTTCCAAAACGGAAATACTGAGCTGCACTTTCACATTTCCAGCAGCCTTTTTGTATTTCCACAGAAATACAGAAAGGCTATATTTCGAGCCCTGCGAAGTTTCCGCCGGAGCCTCTCCTCATCCGAGGACGACGACCGATGGCGTCGCCTCTTCTTACAGCACTTATGGCTCTTCCTCGGCCCGATGGTCGAGGGGGTCCTGGACCTCGATCAAGATCAGGCAAGCCAACTCGGTCGATCAGGAGACACCGGCAGGACCGGAGTATTCCCGGGGTCAGGGACCACTTCCTCGGTAGGATTCCCAGTGGGCTGGATTTCCTCATTGAGAAAAGAAAGGACCAGACTCCGATCCAGAGTGTCATCGACCGGAGTCGGCAACAATAGGTCGATCGGGTCGATAATTTTGAAGTCGATCGACTGTTCTGTCAACTGGCAAGACGGCAAGGCCGAGAAGCCAATGGCCGAAGTGGCGATCTTGACCAGAGTCAAGACTGCCGGTTCCTGGAACAAGGATATCTCCAGATCCCAAGAACGTCTTTGCTGAGACGAAGACAATCCCGGGTCCTTCTCCCGCTTATGTGACCAAGAGAAGTGCGTGTCCGCAGTACTCTCACCCTTACTCGGGAGAGACTGGCACAACTCTCAGAAAGAACCTGAGAAGGTGGAGCCTAGGTTGAGTAGAACGAAGAAGCCCTGAGAGGAAGATTCTGCGGCCCAAGCCACTTCCTCCTCGAAGGATTGCATACGTTCTAATTGCACGGCGTATCCAGCAGCCATGGAAATGGCCCACCTAGCCTCCTTTGATTTCACCAGAGGGTTTTGTTTTTCTGGCCTCCCCAACTTCAGGTGTGCGAGACGGTCGACGAGGACGTTAGGGTGAAATGCAAGGCAGAAGTCGCACTTAGAGGTGTCATGGCTGACACCCAAGCAGTAGCCGCACGCGGTGTGGGGATCGGTGCGTAACATTTTCTAGCCGCATGAACACCGGTGAAATCCAGGGAAAGACTTGTCTTCCATAATCGAAGTAGGAGAATCACAGTCACTAATGCGAACTAGACGAAGTTTCGGAAGAACCGAAGGTTTAGAAGCCAAGGCCTACAAAATACAGGAGCACAAAGGAGGCAACCTGAATCTTCCAGTGGAAAGGAAGATCTGGCATCATGGGGCGGAGCCGAGAGTTATACCACCTGGGTGGGTGGGAGGAGCCAGCTTGAAGACTTCCGGCGATCCTTTAAGGGAAAGGGACATGCCAGTAAGTGTGGATGAACAACATATCCACAATCCTAGAAGTTGTGAATTCCACTTTCGCTGAACTTCCGTGAAAATTCAGAAATTGTGTGGAATTTTCCGAACTTCCGCCACTGGCAAGTCTGGAATCTTCCAAATGTGTGGCAGATTTTCGCCCTGTTCCCCATAATTTTTTGGCTGAACTGCAGAATAATACACATGAACTGTGGAATAACAGTTATGAGGAACTTTTTTTCTGCAGTTTAATTAACTATTCCTCAGTATATATAATTATTCTGCAGTTCAGTGATTAGTTTTGCGGCCTTTTTTCTCAGCAGTTTAATACAACAATCCACAATTTATACCGCCGTTCTAAGTCGGAATGTCCACGAAAGTTGCTAATTTGATTTCCGCACCATCGCGGAAGCGAAAATCTGACTTTCGTGGAAATTATGCCCGTGGAAGTTTTTTTTTTCCACACACTAGTCCTGAAACAAGGTCTAAGAAAGTGGTGGACACTCTGATGGCTGCCAGGAATAACTCCAAGTTGGCAGCTTATGCTCGTGTACGGACCGCATTTTCAGCTTGCGCCACGGAAAAAATATCCAGCCTTCTAAAGCCACGGTTCCGCAGGTTTGGGATTTTCTGCAAGAAAAAGTTGAGAAAGTTTGGCCTTGAGCACCTTGACAGGTCAAGTGTCAGCCCTTGGAGCCTCCTTGGTTTATCCCTATGAACAAACCAGGAGGTCATTTGTTTTCTGCAGGCTGACAGCAGGAGTCTACCTCTATTCCAATCATATTCCCCCTTGGGATCTGAACTTAGTTCTGAATGCTCTTTGTAAGGAGCATTTCAAGTCACTGTCATCAGTACCGCTTGAACGTGCTGTTTTACAAAGTGTATTTCTTAGTTGCCATGTGCTCAGCAAGGAGGACTGGTGAGCTCCAGGCTTTGTCTCACAAAGAACCATACCTCGTAATGCATAAGGACAAGGTGGTCTTCAAAACAGTCCTGACTTTCATTCCAAAGGTCCCCACTGCCTTCCATGTCAACCAGGAACTGTCTCCCATCTTTCTGCCCACAAACTTCCATTCCAAGGGAGAAAAAGTTGCACAAGTTAAATTTGCGGCGGACTATAAGGACATACCTTAGACTGCTGAGTTCGGAAATCAGGTAGCTTGTTCGTTCATTTCGGGGCAGCGAAGCAGGGGCAAAAAGCCTCCAGGGCCACCCTAGCTAGGTGGGTGCTATGTGGGTGAGGGCCTGCATTGCCCAGGCTTATGTCACAGAAAAGAAGATGCCTCTGGCTCTCATCAACGCCCACTCCACCAGGGCAGTGGCCACCTCCTTAGTGAAGAAACACAGAAACTGCCAGCAGATAAGGACCGTTAGGCCCATCTAGTCTGCCCGTAAGCCTTACACTTGTATGTGGCCTTTGACCCTACCTGGTCAATGGCTTTTCCCCACCCCTTCCCACCTCTAAGGTTCCCTTATGCCTGTCCCTGGCATGTTTAAATCACTCCTCTGTCTTTGCTCCCACCACCTCCTGTGGTAGGCTATTCCACATGTCCTCGACCCTCTCCATGAAGAAAAACTTCTTCACATTTCCCCTCAACCTGCAACCTTTCAATTTCATTCCACGCCCCCTTGTTCTTGTACTCCTCCAATATTAAGAGAGGTCTCCCCCCTGCACCTTATTTATGCCTTTAAGGTACTTGAACATTTCTATCATGTCACCCCGATCCCTCCTCTCCTCCAGCAAGTGCATACTGAGGTCTTTTAGTCTCCCCTCATATGTTTCTGGTGCAACCCCTGTACCATCTTTATTTATTTAGTTATTGTTGACCAGGTAAATACACTAGACAAGATAATTGCCTATTTTCAGGTACGACCCGGGAGAGTACAGGAATTACAGATTTAAATACATAGGACAACATGATACAGATTAAAACGGCTTACAAGTCATGTGAGGACAACATGATATAGATTAAAACAGCTTACAAGTTATGTAAGGCATAGTTTTGCACAGTATGTACACAACAGAATAACACATGTAGCAGCTAAGAGCAGTACAAAAGGCACAAGTTGATATACAGCAACACTATTTACAACTTAACGGCCCCAGGGAGTCAAGACTTTGTCCAGAACATATCCAGGAGAGAGGAGTGCTGTGAGCGATCAGGTAGATCACGGGGGTTTGGGGCAACCACAGGCCGAAGAGAGTTTGAGGTGGTTCCATAGGGATGATCGGAGGCACACCTGTGAGTGGGAGAAGCGGACCTAGGAAGGGAATGCATTCCACAGTCTGGGAGCACACGCAGCAAAATCTCTACCCCCCATTAGAGTCTGGGTAGCAGGTATCTTAAGTATGGCTGACCCCCTGGGACCTGAGGGAATAGGATGAGGAGACAGCCGGAACAAGGAATTTCGCCAGCCCTGAAGAGGTGCCAGTGCCAAGGACCTTTCCCGTGAAGCACCCTAGGACAAAGTCTATGTGATTTGAGGGGGAGAGCCAGTTCAACTTGCTACAAAGGTCACAATGGTGGGTGAGACGTGGGGCAGCCAGAGCAAAGCGGCAGACATTGTTGTAGGCAGTGGACCACCTAGAGAGGTGTAATGTTGCTTTTCGCTCTGTAGGCCACACCCAGTTTGCAGCTGACAGTCTTGCATATATTCTGAATATGGCGACCCAGGTCAAGCTGGGGGTTCAGCATCACCCCAAGGTATTTAAAGTTGTCAGTAACAGGGATCAGAACTCTGTCGGCACCAGCAATGCATAATGGAGCTGGAGAGGCCTTATTCTTGGCCTGGGAGCCAAAGAGCATGGCCGGGCTTTTTTTTAGATCAAGAACCAACTCGTTGGACGAGATCCAGGACTGAATATTCCCCAAGTCCTCACTCAGGTGGTGATTAATGGCCTCTATGTCCAGGGAATGAGTTAGGATGACCAAGTTATGACCTAAGTCATAGGCTTACAGTGGACAGAGGCAGCGGGGAGATTGTTTACAAAAATGGAGAAGAGCAGGGGCCCCAGGACAGAGCCTTGGGGGACACCCATAGTTACAGAAACAGGGCCAGAGAGCTCCTTGCCATATTTAACAAGCTGCTTTCTACCATGTAGATAGTTGGAGAACCAACTGAGCACACCAGGTGATAGACCATAGGATCTAAGCTGAGGAGAGAGCATGGCATGATCAACAAGATCAAAGACCTTGGAGAGATCTATAAAAATAGCCCCAGAGAGTTTGCCTTGGTCCATAGCCGCCCTGATCCAGGATGAGACAGTGACAAGAGCAGAGGATGTGCTGTGCCCCTTCCTGAAGCCATGCTGCACAGGTGACAATAGGTCATGTGACTGCAAGTACTCCGAGAGTTGCCCTGCCACAACTTTCTCAAGAAGTTTGCTGACAGCAGACAAAATAGATATCGGACGATAGCTTCCAATTAGTTTGGGGTTCCCCTGTTTAAGGACAGGGACCACCCTAGCGACCTTCCATATTTCTGGAATAACACCAGATGATAGGGACAAATTGAAAATGTGGGCCACCAGGGGGGCAATATTAATAGCACCAAGACTGAGGAGCTTAGGTTCCAACCCATCATGGCCAGCACTCGAGAAGGGTGAGAGGCCAAAAAGCAATCTCTGCACCATCACAGCCTTAAAATGAAAGGGCTGACGGGTGAGGGAGGGGCTGGGACCTGTTCAACGTTATCAACTCCACCAGGGGGAAAAGATGAGGTAAAAGCCGACAGGTCAGAAAAATACTGGTTTAATGCATTTGTGATGGTTAGTGAGTTGTTGCAGCTAACACCATCAATAGTCATATCAGAGGTCTCACCACTCTGGGAACCACTAACTATGATTTTAATGTTCCTCCAGAACCTCCTAGGGTCCCTGGCTGAGTTCATCAGTACAGTTTTGCAAAACTCACTTTTAGCAGTCCTTATAGCCTTCTTACACTCATTTCTGATTTTCCTGTACTGCTGAAAAACAGCCTGGTCCACCGCGGCCTTGAATTTCACCCAGCACTTATTTCTATATTTCATAAGGGCTAGAAGGCTACCATGTAACCACTTTGTAGCTGACCCCCTGATCCTCCGTCTGATGAGAGGGGGCATGCTTATCCTGCAGGGCCCTAAAAGTAATGAGGAAGTGACTAACAGCAGATGGGGAGTCCTGAGCATTCCATACTGGAGACCAGTCGGTGTGCTGGAGATCATCATGGAAGGAGCCAAGATCAAACCCAGAATAGTCCCTGACCTGAATGATCTCATGTGGAATTTTCAGGGAGGGGATCTTCCACACACAGTACACGGGGGAGTGGTCAGAGATGGAGTCGGGAAAGATAGCCCACAAGCTGATCCTCTCCGGTCTGTTTGTCAGGACCTAGTCCAGAAGAGAGCTCACTCCACCACTGGGTGAGCACCTGATAGGATCCTTGATGAGCTGCGACAAGGAGAGACCAGCAAGCAATGGCTCAAATGCTTTGGTGTTACTGCCAAGCCAGTTAAGGTTGAGATCACCTAGGATAATTAGCTCATTATGCTGGATTACAGCACCCAGAGTCAAGGAGGATGGACAGCCCCTCTAGGACCCCCTTAGGAGGATTGTAGGTAAATATGACATGCATCTTTTTGGTCATCCCAAGCAACAGTACTGTGTGCAGTAACTCACAGGGAGACTGCACTGGCTGTTGACCGGGTAAAACCGACAGGTTGAGGTGGTTCCTGTAATACACCAGGATGCCACCACCCCCCCCCCTTTTTTCCTGAACGATCAAGCCTAACGAGGTCATAGCCAGGAAGGGCACACACAGAATTTGGAGTAGAGGGTTTAAGCCAAGTTTCTGTTATGCCTAGGATGTCAGGGCTGTGGTAGTTGACCCAAGCATGAAGTTCTGCCAAATTGGGCAGGAGGCTATGAATATTGAGATTAGCTATTTTCAGCCCTTTAACAATCAACCAGCCCGGCAAAAAAATCAAGATAAGTTCCCTTGCAGTAGCTTATTTTGCTGCTGCTGCTGCCCAGCCCCTACATTCTTCCCCAAAATACAGAAAGTGTCCATTTTTAGGCGGGGAGGTCCTCCAGCTTTGCAGATCGGCGGCGCCTCAACCCCGAGGTGCTCTGTCTTCTGTAGGTGTAGGTGTAGGTGTAGGGGGAGTCCCTGGCAAGAGCTGCCCACTCCCCCCGGCGAGATTCTTTAAGCTCAAGTTTGATATCGGGCCAGCCTTTAAACCAGGCTGCCCGAGCATTACTGTTGCTGTAGCCAATCGGGCGCTGCTGCCTTTTTTAAACTGGCAGTTTGGCACCAATGGATGCAGGGGCTCCCCTTTCGGACAAAGGGCTGTTTGGCACGACAAGTCGAAAAATCAAGTTAAGTTCCCTTGCAGCAGTTTCTTTCGCTGCTGCTGCCCAGCCCCTACGTTCTTCCGCAAAATAAACAAAGTGTTTATTTTCATCGGGGGAGGTCTGCCGGGTTTTTGTCGCCCCTTCTCTGGACCGTCTCCACCCTGTAGATGTCCTTATGAAGGTGCAGCCTCCAGAACTGCACACAGTGCTCCAGGTGGGGCCTCACCGGTGTTTTATACAATGGCACCACCTTGTGCCTTCTGCTAGTGATATCTCTTCCTATGCCCCCAGCATGCCACTGGCCCTCCCTGCCGCCTCTGTACTCTGCTTAGACACCTTCAGGTCATCTGAAATGATAAACCCAGGTCCCTTTCATCCTTGGTGACTGTCAACAACTCCCCTCCCCCCATCCTGTAGCTCTCCCCAGGTGAATTATTTTGCACTTCTTTGAATTGAACTTCAGTTGCCACACCTCAAACCATTTTTTCAAGCTTCCCCAGGTCCTCCCTCATTTTCTCCACCCGTTCTGGTGTATTCACCCTGCTGCAGATCTTGGTGTCATTTGCAAACAGGCAGATCGTTCCCCTCCAGCCCTTCTGCAATGTTACTAATGAAGACACTGAACAAGACTGGCCCAAGGATTGATCCCTGAGATACCCAGCTGGTCATCCCATCTCTCTGGATTGGATCCAGTTTACAACCACCTTCTGCCTCCTGCCCTTTAGCCAGTTTCTAACCCAGTCTACCACCTTGTGCCCCATGCCCACACTACCCATCTTGTTCACCAGCCTTTTATGTGGGACGGTGTCGAAGGCCTTGCTGAAATAGACGTAAGTGACGTCCACCACCGCACACTCCCCCCCAATTTACTTCCTTCGTCACCCAGTCAAAAAAAAAAAAACTATCAGATTTATCTGACACAACCTTCCTGCTGTGAATCCATACTGTCTCAATCTTCCATGATCTTCCCCACTACTGAGGTGAGGCTGACCGGCCTATAGTTCCTCCCTGCAACCACTTTTGTGCAGAGGGACAACATGCACCTGTCACACACACACACACACACACACACACACACTCCGGGGGTCAGACTCTCTGCTCCCAAAGTGCCCAATCTTGAAGTGCAATATGTGAACAGGAGACAAACAGGGAAACCCTCCTATTTGTTTTGGGTCCGAGCAACTACCAGTCTCGAGTCCTGGGGTCAAATATGAACCCTTTTTCGCTAGCACGCCCAGGGTAACAGGTCCAAGTATCACACCCTCTTCAGGGAAAGCAGTGCAATACTTAACCCAGCAGGCACATAACCTGGTTCACAACCCCCCTTCTGACTCTGTTGAGACCTAGGTATTTCCTTACCTTGCTGCACACTGTGACACACTATAAGCACTTTAACAGTTATGTCAGAATTATCAACACTATCCCAGCATTCACACTCAAAATGAGAAAATGTCTCAGGCTGGAAAACAAAGTTTACAACAATTTAAAATAGTAAATAAAATATAAAAAACAGAACATATAACATTAATGGTATAGTCAGAAAAATAGACAATCATGAACAAACCGCTTTATACTGAGTAACTAACCCTACCCCAGCTCAGTGGTGCTGAAATTACCCAATTTTGGCAGAAGCACTTTTTAAGTCCAGAACACAAGTGTGTCAAGTCTTGCAAAGTTGGAACAAGAGTGTCTGTTCTTTCACAAGTCCAAAGTAGAAGATGATTCTGTCCTTTCAGCCAGCTGATAATATTCAAAGTTACAGTCCCAATCTCCCTGTGATGTCACAGCACATGAAGTCACTATGTCCCGTAATTCATTTGTAACATGACCAAATATACTCAAATGCCTCAGCTGACTGCCTGTTTGAAAACTGCAAATATAGCAATTTCTTAATTATAAAAAACACAGTCTATTTCCTCATCAGAGCATACATTTATAATAGCATACCCCCTCTGATGTTTCAGAGAAACATCCTGCAAAGAACCTCTCTTAGCTGTGAGACTTTCTACAGGTATCTGTCAGAAATGGCTTCCCTTCAAATGTTGTAAAATGTAAATTTTTATGACCAGTCTCCTAGGTTCAAAGCAGTGGTTGTTTTATAACCTGTTATAGCAGCTAACACAGGCTTTGACAGGTAGGTATCAAGAAGGAAGCTCTTAATTAGTTTATCCACTGGGTCAATAAAAGGGCAGATCCTTCTTTCCTCTTTTAAAATCCCATGTTCCATGAGGCTTTGCTGCTTGGCCTGTTTCCTAAGCAGAAGTCAAAAACATATATTTACATCAAAATTATATGCACCTAACTAGTAGACGGTTATGACGTTACAGCGCCCTCTTCCAGTTATCTGGGACCACTCCTGTGTTTAGTAACTCAGTGAACATGGCTGCCAGAGGTGCTGCTAGCTCTCCTCGCAGCTCCCTTAATATCCTTTGATGTATGCTACCTTGCCCCATTGCTTTGTCCACCTTAAGTTTTGGGAGCTCCTCCAGGACTCTCCCCTCTGTGAATGGACTTGTGTTTACCTCCCTCCGCCCTTCATGTCTGCTCCTCCCCCTCTTCAGTGAATATTGAACAAAAGTATTTGTTCAGTATTTCCGCCTTTTCCAGGTCTCCCTCCCTACACTCCTGTATCCCCTCTGAGCCTTAAACCCCCCTTGCCAGTTTTCCTTCTTTCACGGATGTACCTAGAGAACATCTTGTTCCCCGTCTTCACTAGTCTTTTCTCGGTCTGCGCCTTTGATATCCTTACAGCCTCCCACTTCCCTTAGATTCTTTAGGCATACCTCAGTCTTCCTCACTTTGAGCCTCCTTATATTTCTTGAAACCTACCGTTTTGGCCCTTACTTTGTCTGCCACCTCTCTCAAGAATCACACTGGCTTCCTCCTTCTCTTGCCTTTGTTTTCCTTCTTGATACACTGGTTTGTCACCTCCTCTATGGCTCCCTTCAGGTGCTCCCACTGCTCCTAAACTCCTACTCCTATTTCCCTCCCTAACAGGGCCTCTGACACACCTCCCCATTTTAGCAAAATCCACCCTCCCAAAATCTAGAACCTTTGCCTCAGTGTGACTAGTCTACATCTCTGTCCACTATGTGGTGGTCGCTGAATCCCAGCTGACCTTCCAGCTAGATGTCTGTGATTCTGTCCCCAATGGTCAGTACTAGGTCCAGAATCACCCTGTCCCTGGTGAAATCAATCACTAGCTGTCTGAGGCCTGCCTCCTGTAGGGAATTGTTATCTCGGCTCCTGGTTGAAGCAACTGCCAGGATGGTATAATTAACATCTGGGATATTGAAATCACCAGGCAGTAATACCTCACCCTTTGTCGTCATCTCCTGAATTTGATCCATTAGATCTCTATCCACCTCCTCCCCCTGTGCTGGAAGTATGTAGATTACCCATGTGCAGATTGCCGTACCACTGCCTGGCTCAAGGGTGACCCACAGTGCCCCAGCCTTCTCCTGTCTACCCTACATCTCTGTAGTTTTTTTTTTTTGTTGAAATTACTCTTTATTACTCCCTACTGCCTGCCAGCCCCAACCCTTCGGGGCATCCATGGCGTCATCCTCCTGCCTCTCACCCATTCAAACCTACCTCTCGATCCTCCATGGAGCTTCGGTTCCCCCCTCCCCATGCGGGAATGAGGTGGGGTGCCTTCACCCCGAAATCCTTCACTGCGTCAGGTCGAGGAGGTGGTCCTGTGAGCAAAGAACATTAGAGGCATGCTCCGGGAAGCCTGTCTTCCCACAGCTGGCAGGTGTGTTTTCTCTTTTCCTCCCTTCCCTACAGCGTGCGACCCCGGACGTCAAGGCGCCATCGTCCACGCACTACAGTGGCCGCCCATCCCCTACAATTGGGACTTGCAATACTCCAAGCCTCTGCTCAGAGTCAGGCAAATGTGCGGGCTTCAGCCTCAACCCTCCCCGGAGAAGGCGAGCTGTCATGGGACGCTCAAGTCAATCTCCTCCCAGCCGACCCACCAGCGACCCGAATCCGCTCCCGAACCCGGGTAGCTGGCGTGGAGCGAGGTGTGGTGTCCAGCGCCTCAACCCTCAGTGCCACCGGGCCGGCCTCTGTAGCTTTTATACCTTCTCTAACATACAGGGCAACTCCTCTTCCGCCCTTTTCTACTTCCACTGTCTCTCCTAAATAGAGCATAACTCTGAATATTTGCATCCCAGTCATGATTTGCGGAGTACCAGGTCTCTGTTACTGCCGCAATATCCAGGTCTGCCTCTCTTATCAAGGCCTCCAGGTCTGGGATTTTATTTCCTAGGCTGTGGGCATTTGTAACCATGGCCTTCCATGTTTTGCTGTCTATCCCCCCTCTAATCCTGTGTTTGCACTCCTGCTCATTTCCCCCAGCCCCTTTTTCCATTTTATGCTGCTCTTCTACCCTTGCCTTTTCCTTTGCATCTGGTACTGGTGTCCCTGTCCATACCATCATCCGTGTTACCTTTATGAAAAATTGTGCCCTACCCAAATCTAGCTGTATCTTCTGTTCTAAACATATACTACTGTTAATGCTACCTGCTGATACTTTGTATATACTGTATTATTGTATCTCACTTTATTTGTATTATTACTATTTTCTTGTGTATTGCATCCCATGTATATTGTCCCTTGTTAACAAACACAGGTCCACCCCGAAAATGAGCTTGCTCAACGGTGATCGCCTGGTTAAATAAGGACTTTGATTGATTGACTGATTTATGTCCCTAATTTCTGGATACATACATATTTGTGTCTTCCATGCTGGCTACCTTAACCTGTGGGGGTGGGCAGTATGACTTACCCTGCTCTTTTTCCCCAACCCACTTGGCTAGTTACGAACATACGAGCATATGAAAATGCCAGCAGAAGCAGGCCTATACAGTCTATCGAGTCTGCTCGAATGTGCAGCTAGCCCCTCAACTTGTAGCTGCCCCACTCTCCTCCTCCTCCTCTTCATCTTAACAACCCCCTTACCCTATCCTAACCCCTCTTAAAGCTACCCACCGTAGTACAGGAAACCACCACCTCGGGCAGAGTATTCCACCTGTCCACCGCCCTTTCTGTGAAAAAATGTCTCCCGATTTCCTTCCTGAATCTTCCCCCTTCAAATTTAAACAAAGTTTAAATGCTTGCCAATGAAACATTTAAACCGTTCACTAAGGATACCAGTCTCCTTGCTGGAAAGATGCAGGTCATCACCTTGTACAGGTCTGCATCCTCCCAGGTGGGACCCCATGCCCCAGTGAAGCCAAAACCTTGCTCTCTGCACCAGCCCTCCAGCCAAGTGCTGAAGTCCTTAGTGCGGAGATCCCTAGCCTCCCCCTTGCCATGGACAGGCAGCACCTCTGAGAAGGACACAGACTTTGCTACCTGCCCTAGGCCCCTCCCTAGATCCCTGAACTCCTTCTACACTCTTGCTATCGCTGTCTTTTTTCCCCAGCTAGGTCATTCGTCCCCAGATGGACAAGGACACGGAGCTTCCCCCTCCTTGCTACTGCCCTAGTGATCCCCTGGATCCACTTTTCATCCCTCCAAGCTGGCCTCTCAGTAGGCACTTTACCTCCCTCCACTCCCCCTCCTCTCCTGCTGCCCCAAGCTCTACTCCCCAGACAATGAAGTCCCCCACCAGGAGCATCTTCATCTTCCTCCTCTAACCCTTAGGGCTCCATTCCAAGGCCCCGCTCATCCTCCCTGGGTGCAACCTCGGGTGATGCTGTGGGGCCTTACTGTTCCTCAAACACAGCATAGCTTCGCTCTCGAGGTTATCTATGTCCCCAGAAACTCTCGATGAAATTACAACTTTGTAATACACACTAACCCATCTATTATTCTATTTGTAATTGACAGATCTTTTATGTTATGTAACTGTATGAGTGGTATGTGTATTAGTCAAGTAAGAATGCTATGTATTGTATGACTGTAATCATGAGTATTGTAACTCTTGTAACTTAAACTTTGTATAAACAGGTTTGTCTTGTAAATAGGGATTCTTTGAACCCTAATGGCAAAAAATTCTGTATAAATAAATTTTTACTACTACTACTACCCCTGAAAACAGGCAGTTGTGCCTAGTGGACCTTACCAGGTTATCAAAGACTAAAATAAAAAATAACAGGATGTAGTGTCAGCAGAGTACTCTCCCCTCCTTTGCACTCAGCAGCAATGTACTGATAAAGTCTCAATAATGTACTCCCTTCTGACCCGACTCCGTAGGTGGATGTAATTAGTATTCCTGAGTCCCTCCTATAAAGGTGGACAAGCCCGGTGAGGGCGAGATGGGGAAGGGTGGGGTGGACCCAACCCTGGCTGCACGCTATTGAGAAAAACAACTGAAATTGGGAGACAAGAGAATACACTGCCCCATATACAATCTTTCACTGCCTACTAGCCCAATATCTCAGTTTGCCAAATAAAACGTGCCCCGTAAGCAACATATTTAAGAAACCAAAAATAATTCTCTCAGATATCTCTGTGTCTTTACACTTGCTGCACCGCTTCCCGGGTCAGGAATCCCCTGAAACAATGAAAGGACACAGTCTCTGCTCTTCAACTGCTTCTCCTATCCGACAGGCTCTATAATAGCAATTATAGTTAGGGTGAAGCCGTATGTCCTGCGCCGCTTCCTGGGTCAGGAATCCCCTGAAACAACAAATGTAGAGTCTCTGCTCCTTGGCTACCCCTCCTATTGGCCAGGTCCTACAATAAAAAATACTGTTAGAATGAAGCCGTATGTATGACAGAGTCCCCTGCCCCCCTACTTTCGCCTCCGTTGGTGAGGTGTCTGTTTTAGAGTTGTGTATGGGAGCTACGTGGTCCTCTGTCCACACGTTCACCAAGCACTACAGACTGGATGTTCAGAACTCAGCTGATGTGGCCTTTTGTCGCAGAGTTTTGCCGGTGGCTGTTAGCAGGTAAATTCCTTTCCTGTACATGGTTAATATATGGGATAATATGTTCCCCCATCCGTTTTTTTTTTTCTGGGTATTCCTCCTTAGAACCCAGTTATAAAGACTGCCCATGATAATAGGGTGAGCATTAGGGTTCGGAACGGGCTGTACCTATGATCCCTTGCAACTTGACCTGGCTCTTTCATGGCCTTCCCTGGTGTATTATATACATAAAATGATATGAAATATGACCAAAACAATAAGATATGGTCTTATCTCACCACACCAAGAAGATGGCCCTGCAGTTGCCCAGCGTTAAATAACTGACAGTTATAAGACTATTACCACATATCCCAGCTGCTACTGTGGGGGAAAAGCAACAAGGAACACACCTCTCAGTCTAGCCGGCTGCCAGAAAAACAAAAAAGAGCAGCCAATCAGGATGACAATACCTGCAACACAGGGCTGCATGTAGCTGATGAAAAAGAGCTGGCGGACGCTCCCCAACGTCATGATGCTGTGCGTGACGTCAGCAAGTCTGGTGGGGGTACGTGCACAATATAGGCGCACGTGAAACCAGCATTGAAGCTAAGAAGTCTCTGAACATAAAGAAGCGACCGCGTGTCCAATGGACAGAAGAGCAAAACTGGTAAGAAGCAACAGTTCAATGGAGCCAAGTAAAACGAATGCCACACAATCTGAGAGAGAAAGAAACCCCCTGAAAATCCAGCAACTGCAATCTTTGCAGAGTAAAGTCGACATCCAGTCAGGTTTTTTAACTGCAGAGAAAATTAAAAGGACAATGTCCCTTCAGCAAGGTGGGATCAAATAAAGTGGAAAAGTCTCAAAAAACAGAATATAAGGACACCTGCCAGGCAGTACACAAGATACGCTATGAGACTGGGGAGGGGGAGTACCAATGCCCAAAGATGGAGAGAAGCCTTCATTTAAGCAAACCATTTTTTTAAATATATTAGAGGCAAAAAACTCTGTTTAATGCATTAGTTAGGGTTGTTCCACAGCAACAAAAGTGAGAAATTCGCTGTTCAGGTTGAAAACCCTTGGACCCCACGCCCACCCCCAACCGGCATTGGGGTGCACATTGAGATCGTCAGCCTAACTCTCACCCCATGACATGTGTAAAGCAGCAGATATAGGAGAATGGGGTGAGAGTTGGACCACCGATCCCAATGCACACCGAATGCCGGTTGAGGTGGGCGAGGGGTCCAGGAGGTTTTCAACCCTAACAGCAATTCCTCACTTGTGCTACATGGAACAACCCTAATAATGCATTAAATGGAGTTTTGCCTCAATTCCTTTCTTTTTTGAGAATGATAACGAGAAATAGTGAATGTAATGCAGCGGCGGGAGCGCGGGGCCCGCCACATGATGTCTTGTGGCATACTAACAGGGACAGCAACGCAAACAGAAATGCTAACAGTGGCGCACATGGTAACACAAGCGCGAATGAGAACAGAAAGGGTAACGCACATGGTGGTGTAGACGGGAATGGTCTGCCATGTGATGTGTTGTCACATAGTAACATGGTGCCTGCAAACAGAAATGTCAATGGGCATGGTGAAGTAAAGTGAAACAGAAAGATAAACAGTACTGTAGATAGAAATGGCAAAAAATAACAAAAGCATAGCGCAAATGAAAGCACATAAAGGATACGCACATGGTAGGCATGCACGCTCAGCGGTAAGGAAGCGGAAATGGAACATAGCGGAAAGGGCAACAGTAACAGTAATGTAATCGCACAGGCTGGTTTTCCCCAAAAAACCTGCATAGAGAAAGACAGTGAGTACAAATAATGTATGCATAATAATGAGTATCGGCCCAGAAAATGAGAACTTGGAATACTAAATACGTTATATCTCAGGAACCGTATGACGTAGAAAAAAAATTTAAAAGTCATATTATTTACAACTGTCCTCGCTAATTTGGTGCTTATTAGGGGGCTAAGAATTTTTCTGACAAAAAGTCTGTATCTTGCACCGTTTCCGAGATACGGGCCCTGAAAGGCGTGGCAAACGCCGTAATGTTATCCTATGGGAAAAAAAGAAAAGTTTGGAGTGCCATAACTTTGCCTCCCTGTAATGTTTTTTCACCAAACCACTGAAAGGCACATCTGTGGGCTGTCGGCTGTCTTCCCTCCAAATTTCAGGAAAAAAGACCAAACCGTTATTTTGCAGCAGGGTGCCAAAGGATTTCTGTAATGCGTCGGGCGCCATAATGTTATCCTATGGGGAAAACCGTCAACTTTGGAGTGCCGTAACTTTGCCACCGTGTAATATTTTTTCAATACAACACTGAAAGGCACATCTGTGAGATGTCGGCTCCGTTCCCTCCAAATTTCAGCCCAAAACTCCCAGCGGTTCTTTTGCAGCGCAGTGCCAAAGAATCGCTGTCACTTTCCCACAGATGGAAAACTACTGTCGCCAATTTAAAAGCTTTCATAAAAGTTCAACACTTTCATGAGCACGAAAGTAATTTATGAAGTACTTTTTCCAGAAATTTTAAAAACATATTTCTGGGGTGTTTTACCACAAAATAAAGACATGGCAAGCATCCTCAGGGTCCGACTAGGTGAATACAAAAAAGAATTAGGTTGCTAGAGGGTGCCAAATTTAAATGCCAACCATTTCTCTGATCACCAACTGAAAACAAAATGGCCGATTTGCAAAAGTAACAGGCCCATTTGCGAAAGTAAAAATGCATTTGCGACACTGTCAAACTTTTTGTTAACTTTTCCCATTGACTTATAATGGGAAACTGTTTTTTGAATAACTTTTGAACCATTTAATATTTTTTCACGAAATGTTCAAAAGGCACATCGGGGACCCCGGCCGCACATTCCCTGAGGATTTGGACGGTCGTGCAAACACGTCACGACCTGTAGGTGCGACTGTAGAATTCCAGAAAAAGCGTAAACGAGCGCACAGATCACGCTTAATAACTCCGCAGCCGTATATCTGACCGGTACGAAACTTGGCAGATCCCAAGGCCTATGGTTCTTGATCATGTATTCCAAATTTCAGGCAAATCCGTCAAACGGTTGCAAAGTTATTAAGGTGCAAAGTTTTGGGGTTTAACATAGAAATGGCTCCTCAACCCTAACTATAGTGACACTACCTGTTAACCTAAACACCCCTGATCCTATGTGGCAGACATGGCTCCCAATCCAAGCACAGGTAGTGGAAACGCTGTTGGTGGGGGGTGAGAAGGCTGGTTATCCAGTTTGAAAGTCATGTCTTAACAGGCACAATTTTAATTTAGGGGTGCTCCCTGTAATCAAATAGCCCCAAACTGCTATTCAGAATTGCAGCCCTAAGGTAGAAATTGATGTCTTCTTCAGAGAAGCTCTTAAGTTGTTTTCCCTTCAATGGCACAGCAAAAACTGGAGAGTTGCTGCTGTCCGGAATGTTCACGTGCCCAACATCATAAACTACTTAAGCCTTTTGCCTGTGCAATTATGCCTAGCAGAGTGCACAATACCCAGATGAAAAGACCACCCATTGGCAATGTGGAGCACTAGTAGGCCCACCAGCACAGCGGTAGCAGTACTGCTTGTGGCACTGGAGGTCGGAAGAGACCTCATGAGTCGGACGGTTGGCCGGAGGGAGAGAGGGAAGATCAAGCATCCACAAGACCCCTCTCCTCCGGGGGGGGGGGGGCACAGCCCACAGCTTGCCTGGCCCTTGGAGGAGGCTGGGGAAAAGCAGCTCAGTGCCATGACAGATCGGGGAAGTGGCAGACGTCAGTGCACACTGCGCAGGAGTGCATGGCATGCACCACATCATTGCACACGACGTCCTGGGGGCTAAAAACTGGACAAAAAACATCAGCGGCAGGGAGACGAGGAAACACAGAACCAGACTCTGATGGCAGATAAGGACCGCTTGGCCACCCTAGTCTGCCCATTTCCCTACCTATCGGATAAGCTGCAGATCCTAGTTAACCAACAGCCTACTTCTTCCTACCCCCCATCAGAATTGCCTTATATGTCTGTCCCATGCATTCTTGAATTTCCCCACTGTTTTTGACCTCACAACTTCCTCAGGAAGGCCATTCCATGCGTCCACCGCCCTCTCTGTGAAAAAGAAATTCCTCACATTGCCCCTGAGCCATCCCCCCTCTATTTTCAAATTGTGTCCCCTCGTTCTTGCACATCTCTTTTTCTGAAAGATGCTACCCTCTTGGACTTTGTTGATTTCCTTGAGGTACTTGAAAGTTTTTATCATGTCCCCCCTCTCCCTCCATTCCTCAAGAGTACACATATTAAGCTCCTTTAGTCTCTCCTCATATGGCTTCTGTTGCAAACCCTGCACCATTTTAGTTGCCCTCCTCTGGACTACCTCCATCCTGTCTATGTCCTTGCGGAGATGGGGTCTCCAGAACTGCATGCAGTACTCCAGATGGGGTTTCACCAACTGTCTGCACAGAGGGATAACAACTTTCTGTATTCTACTGCTGATGCCTCCCCCTATACATCCCAGTATCCCCTGAGCCATCCTTATTGCCTTCTCACATTGCTTGCTTACCTTTAGGTCATCTGATATGACTATCCCCAGGTCCCTTTCCATTTGTGTTGTTGTTAATACCGTCCCCTTCCCATTGTGTACTCTTCCCCTGGGTTTTTGTTTCCTAGGTGCATTACTTTGCACTTCTTAGCACTGAATCTAAGCTGCCATACTTCTGACCAGTCCTCCAACCTTGCCAAGTCCCTTCTCATCCTTTCCATTCCCCCTTGTGTATCAATCCTGTTGCAGATCTTTGTGTAGCCTGCAAAGAGGCATACTTTTCCTTCCTGTCCCTCTGCAATGTCACTTATAAAGACATTATAAAAGATGGGACCAGTACTGAACTCTGCGGTACCCGGCTAGTAACTCTCCTTTCTTCGGGGTGGACTCTGTTTACTATTACCCTTTGTGTCCTGTTGTCCAGCCAATTTTTTACCCAGGTTACCATCCTGGGACCCACTCCCAGGCTAGCTAATTTGTTTATTAATCTTTTGTGTGGGACTGTGTCAAATGCCTTGCTAAAGTCTAGGTAGTCCATGTCCACAGCCCCTCCCTGGTCTACTACTTTGGTCACCCAGTCAAAGAAACCTATTAGATTAATCTGATATGACCTTCCTGCTGTGAATCCATGCTGCCTTGGGTCCTGAGTCCTGCTGGTATCTAGGTACTCAACAATTCTTTCTTTCAGAAGTGATACCATCATTTTCCCTACCACTGAGGTCAAGCTAACAGGTCTGTAGTTTCCTGCCTCTGCTTTGCTCCCACTTTTGTGAAGGGGAATCCACATCTGCCCTCCTCCAGTCCTTAGGTACCACACCGTCCTCCCATGATTTGTTAAAAAGGGTAGTCAGTGGTGTCACTAGTTCTCCCCTTAGTTCTTTTAGAATTCTGGGGTGAATCCAGTCAAGCCCCATTGCTTTCTCCACCTTCAGTTTTAGGAGTTCTTTCAGAATCCTTTCTTCTGTGAAAGGACTGCTTTCGACCTACCCCATCCATAGTGCTTCTATTGATTGGATTAGGCACCTCCTCCTCTTTTGTGAATACTGAGCAGATGTATTCATTCAGTATCCCTGCTTTTTCACTGTCCTCTCTGCCCACCCGCCTCCTTTATTAAGCCTCACTATCCCTCCTTTGGTCTTTCTTCGCTCCCTAATGTACCTATAAAAGGTTTATCCCCTTTGTTAACAGAGTTGGCTATCTTTTCCTTGGTTTGGGCCTTTGCTATTCTGACTGCCTTCCCCACTTCCTTCTGCTTTAACTGGTACAGTTCTCTGTCCTGCTTCTTCTGTGTTTCCTTATACTTCTTCAATGCTATTTTTTTCTCCCTAACTTTCCCACCACCTCTTTTGAGAACCATAGTGTTTTATTCTTTTGTTTTGATTTATTTGCTTCACACAAAGGGTTGTTGCCTCTGTGATTGCAGTTCTGATGTTTCCCCATTGTTCCTCCACCCCTCCTTCTTGCCTGTCTGCTAGTGCTTTTCTGAGGCACACTCTCATTTTTGACAAAGTCAGCCCTCCTAAAGTCCAGTATCCTCATTTTTGTATGTCTTGGCTCTATGGCTGTGTTTATCGTGAACCACACTGTTTGGTGGTCACTTGTTCCCAGATGGCTACCCACTTGTAGATCTGAGATCCTCTCTCCGTCCCCATTTGAGAGTACCAGGTCTAAGATCGCTCCCTCCCAAGTGGGTTCCAACACTAGCTGTCTGCGGCATGCCACCTGTAGGGCATTGAAAATGACCCTGCTCTTGGATGTGGCTGCAGCAAAGGTGCTCCAGTTAACATCTGACATTCAAATCAGGTCCCCCATCAATAATATCTCCCCTTTTTCTGCCATCCTAAGGATGCCTTCTACCATTTCCTTGTCCATTTCCTCCCCAAGACAGGGGTCTGTATACAACCCCCTGTGGGGGTTGTGGTGCCATTTCTCGTCTCCATGGTGACCCATAGTGCCTCCTCTCCTCCCCGTTTACCCTTCAGTTCCATTGCTTTGATTCCTTCTTTTACACAGAGAGAGCTACTCCTCCTCTACTCCCCCTCCCTGTCCCTCCTGTAGATTGTGTACCCTGGTATGTTGACATTCCAGTCATGGTTCTCTGTGTACCATGTTTCTGCGACTGCCACGATATCCAGGCATCCCTCTTCCATCAAGGCCACCAGTTCAGGGAACTTTTTACCTAGACTATGGGCAGTAGTATTCATTACCCTCCATTTTTTGATGGCCTTACCCCTTTTTGCCCCATCCCTGTCCCTATGACCTTTGCCTTTTTCTCAACTTACCTCTGCCCTTCTCCCTATCAACTTCTCTATCTTGGTGTTTACCTCACTAACTACCCTAAATTCTTGGGGGGAAGGGGAGGATTTCCCTGCTCCTTTTCAGTGCCTCCCCCTTGGCTAGTTTAAATGCTTGCCAATGAAGCATTTAAACCTAGCAGCTAGGATCCTGGTTCTCCCCCTGGACAGATGCAGACCATCACACCAGTATAGGCCTGTATCCCTCCAGGTGGAACCCAGTCACCAATGAAGCCAAAACCTTGAGTTCTGCAACATAGTTCAACCACTGATTGAATCCCATGATGTGAAGTGCCCTAGCCTAACTCATGCCATAGACAGGGAGCACCTCCAAGAAGATTACCGTGCTTGCTACTTGTCGAAGGCCCCTCCCCAACTCTTCCTGCACTGCTCTGATCCCTTTTCCCAGCCAATTCGGTTGTCCCTAGGTGGATAATGACATCCAGCTCCCTCCCCCATGCAGCTGCTCCTGTGATCCTGAGGATTCGCTCCCTGTCCCTCCAAGCCATGGCACCAGGCAGGGACCTTACCTCCCTCTCCCCCCGCCCCCCCAGCTTTACCCTTCTAACAATGGAGTCCCCCACCAGGAGCTGTTTCCTTACGCTGTGGGGTCCCATGTCACCCTCCTATGGGTCTCCTTTGTGGAGGTTCCCAGCATCCTCCTTGGTCTCCACTGCGGGTGCCTATATGGAGGAACCACACTCTGCCAGAATGGTATACAAATTGTGGAGAGGTACAACTGGAGGGATGCGCCTCCGTTCCACCACCCTCACCCTCCCTGAGCCCACTGTGGTCCAACCACTCCTCTTTCTTGGAAACCTCTGAGGCAGTGGTGGCGGCCCTGGTGGTCCCTGGGTAAGAGAGGAGGTCCCCCGAATCCTGGCCAACTCAGCCTGGAGACGAGCAACCTCCTCCTTCAGCCCAGAGAGGTGCATGCAGATGGGACAACACCGCATCCTCCAGAATGTTTCCCAGAAGACGCTCCACAGCCACTGCATCACTCCCATCATGTCTTATTTGTGGCCCCTAAATTTTGTTGTTTTTGGCGTTTCTCCCTACTTTCCTACTGCCTCCGCGCCCTTAAAGATCCTGCTCTTCCTGTTCTGGGACAGGAAGTTTCTGTATTCTTCAGTAGTCTCCTTCTTACTTGCTCAGAGTCAGAGGAGCATCTGCAGGCCCTGCGCCCAACCAGTTTGGCATACCTCCAGAACTGGATCCATTGTGCGGTGGGACTTGGGGGATCCCGCAGATTTTGTCCGGGGGTGGGGCAAGCCCTCACGGGGTTGAGGCATTCCTCTGAATGAGGGTCATCAAGGCAAGGAGAAGAAAGAAAAAAAAAGAATGTGGAGCGCTACAGAAAACCACCATGCCTTGTTTTCTCAGATGTGCTGCCACCACGGCCAGGCACTCAGTAGAAACCCTTGGAACTGAGGTGAAACCAAATGGGAGAGCTATGAACTAGTATTATTGCCAGTTCCCCCAGCTTGAATCAGAGGTATTTTCCGTGAGAATATTTTGACTGGGACATGAAAATAGATGTCTTTCAGATCCAAGGATTCCAGCCAATGACCTTTCCATAAAGATGGTATCATTGTCATAAGTGCGACCATCTTGAAATTTTTTTTTTTAAATGCTTGTTCATAAACCAGACATCTAAAATGGATTGCCACTCCTCATTTTTCTTGGAGCTCAATAAATTTCTTGACAACAGGCCCCTGCTGCTATAGAAGGCAGGGACTCTTTCCATAACTTCCAAGATTAACAGTTTTTCAACTTCCAGTTCCAGCAGACTTTTTTCTTTGGGAGAGTGAGCTGGAAAGCTTCTGTGTTTCTGCAGGTTTGGAAAGTGTCTGAACTGCAGACATAATCCCCAAAACTTCCAGTACTCACTTGTCTGTGGAAACGTTTACCTTTTCTTAAAAGTAGTGTGCCAGTCTTCTTTCCACTGGCAATGGCTGGACGACCTGGGAAAAATTGTCAGGGGTTTTGTTCTGGCTGGGGCTTAGGTGCTGGAGCTGTAGCATTATGCCTGGAAGCCCTTTTTCCCCTCTTCCCCTAACCTTTTTGTGGCTGTTACTCACAGGGGGCATATGAGACATAGGCTCTTATGAAGTATCCCCTGCCTCTGCCTCCCCTTCTGTATGACCTGTAAGAGGTAGAGGACTTTTTCTTGTCATTGTTACTTTTGAAAGTGTTTTTGTATTCATGCAGTTTTTTCACGTAGGCCTCAGTTTTGTCACCGAATAATGAATCTCTTTCAAAGGAGAAATTCATGGCTTTGTTTTGAGTATCCTGGGAAAAGATGCTAGTCCTTAGCCAGAAAAACCTTCTTATGGACATTGCATAAAGCAAAACTCTGACATCAGTGTCATTAATGTCCACCGCAGTGTGGAAATGATATTTTGTGGCATCCAGAGATAAGCCTGCTATGACAATCAGGTCTTGTGCTAACCCATATCTGCTCTTTCTTCCAGATTTAGCTGAATCAATACAAGAAAATGTCCCTTCAGCCTCATAGGCTTCTTCTTGCTTGCTTGGAGTTTTCAACCTCAGCATAAATTATCACTAGGCACAGTCTTACCTGGGGTCTCACATTCAAGTTCCATACTTGCACAGGAAACAAAGGACTATCCTGCTCAGTCAGGGGGTCTTTCTCAAACTGAGCCCACGAAAAATCCTCCTCCGACTCTTTATACAAACTCTCTGGCAGGAACCTCTTGAGCACCTGGCACCAGTGTTCCGCGCCTCTGCGTAGTCGGTCTGCCTCCAGCCAAGGCCAACTCATCCAGTGGATCATCCTCATCAGGGTCTCAACCTCCGGGGTGTTCTCTCTCACACCACCACCAGTCTGCCTCGACCTGCATCTCTTCATTGTCTTCAGGCTTGGTCTTCCTCAGAGCTCCCAGGTTCAGTCCAAGCAGCAGCTTCTCTCCATCTGTCAGCCATGGTTCTGGCCAGAACTCCACGGACTTTCTTCTCCGGCACTCCTGGTGCATCAGTCCACCTGGGGTATCTGGGCAATATCCACCAGAAAACGTCCCTCTCTGGCCAATCCAGATGGTTCCAGCAAGTTATCCCACTGCTAACACCAAGTCTGTGGAAGGGTTGTGGAATAACAGATGGAACAGACACCGAACTTCAGGTTCAACACACAATCTCTGTGTGACGTTTATTCAAAATACAGCAAATAAGCTTCAGCAATGGCATATTCCTTCTTCAGTACATCAGTTTGCAACAACAGACTATGTATGCCCTTTCTCTGCACTTAGCCAGCACCTACTGACACTGATCTCTGAGCTAAACACTTTTAGTGAAAACCCTTCACCCCATGTGGGCCTTGTTGGCTTGGGTAGTGGGGGCTCAAAAAGAAAAAAACAAAACAAGCAACCTCAGTGCAGAAACACTGAAACATGGGTTACCCCAAAGGGCATTGGAAGCAAATCAAGTTTCAAAGAAATACAACATCATACATTCTTCCATAATGCAAAGCATCATAGGATATATGCAAATCACCACTAAATTTCAGACTTGTTCAGTTTACAGCAATTTACATGCATTTAAATAGCACAACTAACTTAATTTCTATAATAGACACCTAGTACTTTTTACCATTATCAAAAACACCTAATGCCATGGTATTTTCAACATTTACAGGTTTCATAAACATATGGTATATAGATCAAAGTATTTTATGACAGTGCTATTACATATTAAATCCAAATCAAAACAATAAACACAACCTGTTTTACATACATTTGGAGGTCACCATAATAACCTCCCTGTATGAGGATCTGAGAGGGAAAAGGAAAATTAAAGAGGACAATATAGCATAGTCAAGAAAGGGAAGGATATGCCCATAGGTGGCCAACCTTATGGACTAGAAATTGTAAAGGATAGATTAGGCTAAGAAAATAGAAAAACTGTTGCAACAGATTTAAGGAAAGGTCAGTCCTCAAGAGTGGCAGGAGCTTCCTGTCACAACCCTCATGAGTGGGTTCGTGACAGATCTGGAGCGCACCAGTGGGTCTCCGATAGATTTGGTTGCATTGCGATTCGAGAGATTGGTGGCCACAGGCATAACAGTTGGGCTCAATTTCAAGTCAAGTGTAGCAGATTGTTAAACTGAAAACAGTCCACACACAATTAAGGCAGAGATTTAAAAAATATTTTGTTTACTAGCTTTTGTTTACTGGGTAAGCACACTAGACAAGAAATGCCTATTTTTCAGGTATGACCCATGAGATTACAAAAGCACGTTTTACAGAACAGTCCGAGGGAATTACAACAATGTGAAATACAAGCAATGAGCAGGGTGATACAAATAAACAGACAAGCATATACATCAAGGGCAAAAAGAGGCCAAGAACAGTTACATTTCATAGAAATAATACAAGTGCAATCTGTCCCATTTTGAGGACGGTAAGTGCTGAGGTGAATGGCATGCAGGGTAGATAATTCCCTTTACTAGAGCTCAGAAGGGGTAGGGGAACCAGGGAAGTGGAGGGTGTACAACAGGATCCAAGCAGGGGTCGAGGATATCAAGCAGCCTTGGAACAGTTACAGGCTGAGGCAGACGTCAGGTGCAACCAGAGGGAGATCTTAAGATGGGATGGGTGGGGGTACATCTGATGGTTGCAGGTAGAGTATTCCAGAATCTAGGGGCACAAACAGCAAAGGCACGATCATCTGACAGTGTACGTGTTTTTGGGACAAGGAGGGGTTGCAAGTCAGCTGACCTTAGCCAGTATGATGGTAAAGCCAGCCGAAGTAGTTTGGACAGGACAGTTGGGGCGACACTGCAGACGATTTTGTCTGTGAAGCAGCCCAAGACAGATAAGCGATAATTACCCGAGAACAACCAGTGTAGTTGATTGTATAAATCACAGTGATGGGCAAATCGAGGGACAGCAAAAGCAAAGCAGCAAATATTATAGGCCACATCCCATTTAGCAAGGCTAGTTTTTGCAGTAAGGGTAAAAACTGTCAGCCCATAATTAAGAGAGGAAAGGAATAAACCTTTAGCAAGGGCAAGCTGTGCAGCAGCAGTAAAGGACCCACGTGCCTGGTATGCAAGTCCAAGCTTGATATTTGTTGCCCTGCAGACATTTTGAATGTGTAGACACAGGTCTAACTGGGGGGTCAAGAGTAACTGTCAGGTATCTAAAGGAGCATGTAGTGCCAACTGGGACACCATCAAGGCTTAGGACATTGAGTGGGACAGGACACAGTTTGAGTTTGGCAGAGGAGCTGAAGGCCATGAGTTGAGTTTTCTTTATGTTCAGCACAAGCTTATTTGTTAGGAGCCAATGTTGCAGTTTGCTAAAGTCAGCTTGTAGGTTGTGATTTATGGCATGGACATCACCTGAGCTAGCTAGGAGGACCACGTCATCAGCATATAAGGTTGTGGTGCTATGGGTAGGGACCGTTGGGAAGTCATTGATGAAAAACTAAAATAGGATATGGCCCAGAACAGATCCCTGGGAGAGACCAACAGTGAAAGGAACTGGTTCAGACAGAGCTCTGTTGTACTTAACAAGCTGTAGTCTGCCAGTGAGATAGTTAGAAAACCAGTTTAGGGCTGGACCAGCAACACCAAGGGAGGGAAGCTTGGTACAGAGTAGGGAGTGATTCACTGGATCGAAGGCCTTTGAGAAGTCCACAAAGATAGCCCCAGTCAGCGTACTCTGGTCCATGACAATCCTTAGATCAGATGTAACTTTAGCAAGGGCTGTACCAGTGCTATGTCCTTTACAAAATCTGTGCTGTTCAGGTGACAGTAAGGTATGTTTAGACAGCTAGTATGTCAGCTGCACTTCCACCACCTTTTCCAGTATCTTGCTAACAGCAGACAGGATGGCTACAGGACGGTAGTTTTCTATGCATTTCCCGTCGACCTGCTTGAAAACAGGAACAACCTTTGCTACTTTTCAGACTGCAGGAACAATTCCGGTGGTGAGGGAGAGGTTAAGAATATGGGATAATGGGAGGAAATATACACAGTATAATTTGGTTACAGTATCAAGTTCCCTACCTGCTTTGTTTTTTTCTCTGGTGCAATCTACTGTACAATAGCAGTAGTTAGAGAAGATGACTTCCATCCACAGCGAATACATTACAGAATACCTGAAGCAGTTGTGCCAGGAGAGAGGAGTCCATTACGAGGGGCAAGCCAAAAAGCACCTCATGGAGGCTCTTGTAACAGCTGATGGACTAGTGGCTGCCCAGGACCTCAAGTCACAGCCGGTGACTGAAGGTGACCAGACCCTGGGCATGGGGGTGCCAAGGGACATCACAGTGTCCAGTCTCAGGGAGGAGGACAACGAGACCAGAGAGAACCCAGAGCCACAGCAGCAGGGGAAGGTCACCACTATGCTGGAGCCAGAAGGGATCAGGCTGCAGCTAGAATTTGAGCAGAGGAAGTTCCAGATGGAGCTGGAGATGCGCAAAAAACAAAACCAGCACCAGAAAGAATTCGAGCTGCAGAAGCTAAAACTCCAACGACCAGCGCAAGAGGAGTAAGTGTCAGGGGTAAACCTGGAACTCCAGGACTGGGGTACAAGTTAAATTCTAAATTAATAGCTGAATTTAAACAGGGGGAGGATACAGATGTATTTTTGAATTCGTTTGAAAAGGTCTGCATTCAAGCAAAAATACCCAGCGAGTCCAGGAGCTTCCAGCTATCCCCACTACTTACTGAGAAAGGTCATGAAGCATTAAGTCAAATGGACAATCAGGATGGTAGTAATTACGAGAAACTTAAAGCTGCATTGCTTAAAAAGTATGAGTTAACTCCTGAAGCATACAGGGTTAAGTTCTGTAAGCTTCGAAGAAGCCCTGACATGAACTACGAGGAACGCGCCACAAAGCAACATCAGTTTTTGGAACATTGGTGGAAGGGAGTGGAAGCAAACTCTATAGAGAAAATTGAGGAGGTTGTACTTTGGAGCAATTAAATTGGGCTTGCCCAGCAGAGTTGAAAACCTGGTTAGAGAACTGAGACCCCAAAACAGTGCAGCAGGCTGCTGAGCTCTCGGACCACTATGCCAGAAGAAGGCCTGCTCTGAAAGGGAGTAGGGTGGGTGTGGCAGCACAGAAGGGGAAATGCGCACCTTCAGGGCAGCTAAAACCCTGACTGCCTCCACAAAAAGGGGAAAGTCCCAAGTTACAAAAACAGGGATTTCTCAGACAAAAGAAATGATGATTGTTGGTTTTGCAAACAGCCAGGGCATCTTGCAAGACGTTGTCCTAAAAATTCACAAAGCGGACTAAGTGGTCCTCAAACAGAGTTGGGCGCACTGTGTATCCCTGAAAGTATGCTTATAAACATGAGGGAGCACATACACCCAGTTACTGTAAAAGAGGGGGCACACCCATGGGTTAAGGGACATGGGAGCATCTCTTACTTTAGTAAAAGGGGATTTGGTTGAGCATGAACTGCTTATGCCTAATCAGTTTGTAACAGTAAGGGGATTCACTGCAGAGGAGAAAACTCTGCCACTTGCTAGTGTTCTCCTAGACTGGGATGAGACAGGAGAGAAGGTATAAAAGGTGGCAGTTACAGCAATCTCGCCCTGGATGTGACAATAGGGAACAATCTCCAGAAGGGGGTGATGTGTGCTGTTACCCGCAGTCAGACGGCCAAGGCAGACTGTAGTTTCCTGGACCCCGCAGAAGCCCCTGTGGAAAACAATGGGAGGCCGGTTCCCCAGCCTGTGTCTCCGGATATGGAGAGTAGTGAAAGGGAGGTAGGTTTTCCCCACATAGCAGTTCACAAAACAGCTACAGAAAGTTACTCTGTGGAGGAAGGGGTAACCAATGGTCAAACCGTTAGGGATGGCACTGACCCTGAATGCTCTGATGCTAGAGCTATGGACCCTAGTTTAGAAACTGAAGGGGACATGTCCCAGGCCTTGGGAAAATGTAAAGATTTTGCAACTGCTCAGAGGACTGACCCTAGTTTGGAGAGGCTGAGGGCTTGGGCAGAATCTGATGGGACACAGGTAGGCGACATGAGACATAGGGTATTTTGGGACAATGGACTGTTGTACACGCAGGCTGCAAGGACAGAGGGAGGGGTGAGGGGCAGGCAGCTTGTCGTTCCCCAGGGGTACCATAAGAGGTTGCTCAAGACTGCTCATGATATCCCCATGTCCGAACATCCGGGAATTGCGTGCACCACGCAACAACTGGCCCAGAATTTCTATTAGCCCAGCTTCGCCCAGCAGGTGAAGGAATATTGCAGGTCTTCTCACTGGTGCCAACAAATAGGGAAGGCAGGCAGTAAAACCCAAGCCGCCCTAATTCCCGTGCCCATTTTGGAGGAGCCATACAAGAGGGTAGGAATGGATATTGTGGGACCTTTGAGTACCCCCAGCTCCTCTGGGAAGAGGTTTATCCTGACAGTGGTCGATTATGCCACCAGATACCCAGAGGCACTTGCCCTTTCCTCACTTAGGACAGACAAAGTGGCCGACACCTTGCTAGGGACTTTCTCCCATGTTGGGTTTCTGCAGAAGTCATCACCAATCGAGGGGGTTCCTTCATGTCAGACCTGAAGAAGTGTTTGTGGGAAAAGTGTGGGGTAGTGCAGAGACTCGCGGTATCTTATCACCTGCAAGCCAATGGGCTCGTGGAAAGGTTTAATGGTACTCTAAAATCAATGCTCCACGTGTTTGCTGAACAGTATGGGAGGAACTGGGAGAAATACCTTCCCCACCTGTTGTTCGCATACAGCAAGGTGCCCCAAGAGTCGACAGGTTTTTCCCTCTTCGAACTCTTACATGGATGAAGGGTGCGTGGGCCCCTACACTTGGTCCAGGAAGACTGGGAAGGCAAGCACACTGCCCAGGGAACTCCCAAAGTGGAATATGTCCTAAAGTTTAGGGAAAAGCTGAAGGAGTTTATGGGAGCAGCCAAGAGCAACCTCTCAGCTACTCAGCAGAAGCAAAAGGTCTGGTACGACCACAGAGCCAGAGCTCGCTTGTACAGTGTAGGTCAGGAAGTCATGGTCCTAATTCCGGTCTGGAAGGATAAGCTGCAGGCAGAGTGGGCAGGATCATACAAAATACAGTAGTCACACAAGTGAATGACGTAAACTACACTGTAAAACTTCCTGACAGGAGACATACCCATAGAATGTACCATGTCTACTTGGGCCCATAGTACTTGGAGTTGAAGATGGCGGTCACGCTGGACTAGCCTCTGTTACCTCGTAGTTTTGTTTTGTTTGAATTTGCCCTTGTTTACTGAGTATTTTCCTTTTCAGTTTTAAACGTCTAAAACGTTTTGTTTTATCGCTGTTGTAACCTACCTCCTTGTGCAGCCCTGTGTTTTTTCGCAGTCATTTAGCGCTTGCTGTCAGTTGTCATCCTGGCATTTCCCTCAGTGCAGTGAAGTGAGTCGTCTCGTTGGGAGCTGTATCTTGACCGGGCATAGCGCTGAGGATAATGCTGAGCTGAGGAGTTCTGTGGCTTATCTCCCAGGTTTGCGCCTGGTCACCTGGATGTTTGATTTGCATTGGACCCTTGGATTTGCTGACTGTCCTCACCTGGTGCTTTGTCTCTGCATATTGGATTTTTGCAGAGTTGTAATTTTGGAGAATCTTACAGCATTGTCTGGGGAAGAGCTAGGAACTTTTGCTGCAAGAGTACTGCAAGAACGCCGGCCCAAAGAACAGCTGGTGTTGTTTTAAAGTACTGTGAGTGGTAGGACCCGATTCATTGATCGGCGTTGTCCTCACCTCGGGATTTTATTTTTTGTTCAAATTGTTTTTTCCATTCTACTTGAGTGTTCAGTATAGTTTGGGGAAGCAGGGCCATAGCAGAGTGTTGGGTTGTAGGAGGTTCTTACCCCCTCCCTTGTGCCTGGGTGACCTTGGGTTATGCTGCCTGGGACCGAGCAGAAGCCGCTTTCATTTTCTCCCTAGGGAGTTAGGGGTTATTGGAGAGCTCCTAAGCTACTCCGGGGTCGGCCATGTTAGTCTGGCCTCGGGATATCTGAAGCTGCAGGTCCTGGGTAGTACAACAGAGTTTGATTATGCAGTTTGGGTGTGTGTGTGTGTGTGTGTGGGTGGGGAGCCTCCACTCCCTGTGGCTTGGCCAGTGTACATTCTTGGCCTTTATTTGGGACTTCTCTGCTTCCACCTATGGACTTGCACCGAGACTATATGTCGTTATCTTTTGGATGTACAAGTTGGAGTAGTCTGGATAGTCTTGATTTTGGTTTACTGGAATACCATTTGACTTTCTGCCGGATCCTGTGTTCATTTTACGAAGGAAGGTGTGTGCAGTGAGAGGGCCTCACTATCCCTATATACTTGGACTCCAACCAAAATTAATCATCGTTGGCAGTGAGAGTGCCTAAACTGCAAATGGACTATTTATAATTCTGTTTTTGAGTACTTCAGTCCTACTGGTAGTGAGAGTACCATTGGGACGAAAATTATTTTCTGACTGCATTAATTTTTGTTATTTTTGATTTTGTTTTGATTAATTTCTTTTTTCCCCTCCTCAGAGCTGTGAGAGGGTCCGGGGAGTTTTATTTGTTTGTTTTGTTTATTTGCGCTTGGATTAGGTTTTATAGCTGTGTTTTGAGTAAGGTGTAATTATGGGTGGGTTTTAGTTTATCTGTAATTTAGGATAATTTATTTATGAGGTAATTAGGATTTTATTGGGTGTTTGCCTCAGTTTGTTTCTGTAGTGGTATGTGTTGGTTAGCCCCCCATCGTGTGTTACTCATCCTCCAATCTCTGTGCACTCCGCCTTTCTCCCTTCCATCTACCAGTGCTACGCTTTGGTATTGTAACGAGGTGGGACTGGAGTTGCATGGCGGGGCGCAGGACATTAGAGGGAGAATGAACGGACTCTCTATAGGGCTGGTTAGGTCCAGAAGACGCCCTGGAACGAAATGGAGCCTGGAACGTGGTGCTCCATGTCCAGTCCCCATAACGAAGGGCACCATCTGTTCTGATGGGCAAGTATTCGGGACGGCTCAGGAGCCTTGTCCAACTCAGGTGGTGTTGTGCAATGCCAGATCTGTCAAAAACAAGTCTGCTGTTACTGCAGACTTTGTTGGAACAGCTGATCTGGCTTGCATCACCAAGACCTGGCTGGATGGAAATGCTGGCCCCATCTTGGAGGCAGCAGTTCCAGCAGGGTATTCGGTGATTCACCGCCCGAGACTGGAGGGGGGGTAGCAGTATGTTTCAAGACCGGGTTGGGGCTCACGGGTGTACCAGCTGATGAGGCCGAATCCTTTGAGTGTACTGTAGTAGCTGGTGTGGGTTGCAGGACAGCCCTCATCTACCGCCCACCAGGGAACGAGAAGCGATTCCTGCAGGAAGCGGCAGACTTCGTCGCCAATATGGCACTGGAGTCACCCAGATTGATGGTTCTGGGCCACTTCAATGCTTGGGTCGATGACAAACTCTTGTCTTTTGGTCAACACTTCCTCCAGCTGATGATATCGCTGGGCTTTACACAGATTGTTTCTTCAGCTACTCATAATCATGGTCACTCTTTGGATTTGGTTTTCCTCCTGGGGATTGAGGCCTCTGATTTGGTGGTGGAACCTGTCAGTTGGTCTGATCATTACACCGTGGGCTTCAATTTTTGTGCTCCCCTTCACAGGTCTGCCCCTGTGGAGATGGTTCGATACCGCCCTTTACCGGATGTGTGCCCTGAAGACCTGATTGCGGTGATGAACCTCTCAACAGTTTCCTGATGCCAGTATGAGTCCGGAGTCGATGGTTCTGGCTTATAATCAGGCCATTTCCTCGGCTCTTCGCTCAGTCGCTCCTATCCGTGTTCGTCCCCTCCGTCTCCGTCCTCGGGTCCCTTGGTTTGATGGGCCCTTGAGGGAGCTGTGGCGTGTGGGATGACGGTTAGAGCATCATTGGCAGAAATCTGCTCTAGAAGTCAACCGCCTTAGTTTGGAGGGGCATTATCAGCTATACCAATCAATCAGAGATCTCTCGTAAGAAGGCAGAATTCCTGTCCAGGGAGATCGCTGTCGCTCAGAATCAACCGGCTCAGCTTTTCAGAACTGTGGACAGGGTGTGCAACCCAGCCATTCTTCAGCTCCGTCGAGCTATTTCACAAAAGAAGTGTGATGAGATCGCTCAGTTCTTTGCGAATAAGGTAGCCGACATGAGATCTGCTGGACACACTCTATGGGGGATGCTGTTAGTCAGCGTTTGGTCACGGTACCCCAAGCCTCCTGGAGTTCCTTTGACCTGCTGAAGTTTGAGGATGTTATGCGGATTGTCCAGGGGATGCGCCCTACGTGCTGTAGTTTAGATCCGGGTCCAACCTTCCTGATTTTGGATTGCGTTGAGATCCTTAGCCCATTTCTGGCTCAAATAATATGGTGCTCCCTAGAATTGGGTGAGTTCCCAAGCTCCCTGAAGGAAGCGGTGGCAACTCCCCTTTTGAAGGAAGCTTCTTTGGACCCAGATATTTTTGCTAACTACAGACCTATCTCTAACCTTCCCTTTATTGGGAAGGTTATTGAGAAGCTAGTGGCAAACCAGCTGGAGGACCATTTGACCATCCATAATATCTACGAACCTCTCCAGTCTGGTTTTCATAAGAGGTATATTACTGAGACTGCTCTAGTTTGGGTGCTCGATGATCTCTTGATGGCGAGAGATGGGAGAAACCATTCTATCTTGGTTCTCCTTGGTCTCTCTTCAGCTTTCGACACTGTAGACCATGGGGTTTTGCTCGAGCGCCTGAGGTCCATCTGTGGACTGTCGGGTACAGTACTCAGATGGTTTACATTTTTCCTATCTGGGAGAACACAGAGTTGTGTCGGGGATATTTTTTCACTGACCCTGCCATGTGGGGTTCCTCAGGGCTCAGTGCTTTTCCCATGTTGTTTGCAGTGTATATGCTGCCCCTCGGAGACATTGTAAGACAGTATGGGCTGAGGTTTCACTGCTATGCTGATGATACCCAGCTCTACCAGTCTTTCGCTCCAGACCAGGCTAGTGCTTTCTCGGTATTTATTAGCTGCATGACTGAAATCTATGACTGGATGAATTTGAGCTGGTTAAAGTTGAACACAAGTAAGACCAAGATTATGGTTGTGGACCCGGGTGGCAGGATAGAGGGGCTAAGGTCTGATCAGCCCTCTGGTTTATTTCTTGGGGGGGGTGATCAGATCCTTACCTCTGAACGGGTGTGTAACCTGGGAGTGGTACTTGACGACGAGCTGACCCTTCGCTATCAGACGTCAGTAGTCGTAAAGTCTGCATTTTACCACCTCAGGAACACACTGCCAGGGTGAAACACCTCATTTCCGTCCAGCAATTTACCTGTGTTGGTCCATGCCTTCGTGACCTCTCGCCTGGACTCCTGCAACTCCCTGTACCTGGGGCTTCCTGGGGTTAATATCCGCTGCTTGCAGCTAGTGCAGAACGCTGCTGCTAGGTTATTGATAGGGGTGTCAAGGAGGACACACATTACCCCTGTTTTGCGTGATCTGCACTGGCTGCCAATACAGTGGCGGATCACCTAAAGTAGGTCTTTTGGCCTACAAAGCCCTGCATGGACTTGGCCCCAATTACTTGAAAGAACTTATGATTCCCTACAGCCCTGTACGACAACTCCGTTCGGCTGATGAGGGGTTGCTGGAGGTTCCAAGGGTTATTTTAAAATCTTCGGGGGCTCGGGCTTTTATGTTTATAGCCCCAACCCTCTGGAATTCTCTGCCCCGTCAGCGTTAGGAATGCACGACCGTGGGGAGTTTCAAGAAGGAACTTAAGACCCATCAGTGGAGTCAAGCTTTTATGGGTTGATGTTTTGTTATTCTGATTTTTATATGTGTGTTTATTTCTGTGATTTTATTGTTAACTTGTACAGCGCCTTGGTGCTTGAAAGGTGCTTAATAAATAAAGTTGTATTATTATTATTATTATATGATGAAGCCATACGCAAATAGGGCTGACATGGTATTTGCAGTGTGTAGTCCTGGGGAGAGGAACGGACGAGGCAGACCCCCTACTGGACTTGCTAGAGGAAAGCAAGCGGAAGTCCTCTGTGGAAGCAATCAAACTGTTGCCCCAGTTGACCCCGGAACAGTCCTAGGAAGTGAGGTAGCTTTCAGAGGACTTTCCTCTTTGTTTATAGCCAAGCCAGGACGTACCCCCTTAGCGACACAAGACGTAGACACTGGAATGCAAGCACCCATCAGACAGACAGCCTACCGGGTGTCTGAGGCCGTCCTAATGGACATTAGGAGGGAAGTGGAGGAAATGCTGGATTTAGGGTAATCCAGAAATTCCATAGTCCTTGGGCTTCATCCATAGTCCTTGTTCCCAAGCCAGATGGCTCTACTCACTTCTGTGTAGACTACCAGGGACACAATGCAGTCACAAAGTCAGATGCCTACCCAATGCCGCAGAAGGACGAACTACTGGACAAGCTGGGAGGGGTGACATATCTCACCGCCACTGACCTGACACAAGGGTATTGACAGGTGGAGTTAACTGACAAAGCTATGGAGAGGTTGGCCTTCATCGCTCCAATAGGATTATTCGAGTTTAGGGTAATGCCTTTTGGAATGAAGAACACCCCGGCCACCTTCCAAAGGTTGGTGAACCTGGTGTTACATGATACTGAAGAGTACGGCGTGGAGTACCAGGATGATACTGCCACCTTCAGTGCCAGATGGAAGGAACACCTGTCCCACTTCAGGGAAGTGTTGGGCAGGATACAGAGGGCAGGGCGCACTGTCAAGGCTGAAAACTGCTAGGTGGTCATGGCAGAGGTGGTATACCTAGGACTTGTACTAGGGCGGGGGCAGCTTTGCCCTAATCAAGCCAAGGTTGAGGTGATAGAGGCGTGGCCCAGGCCGGAAACCCAGAAGCAGGCTCGGAGTTTCCTAGAGACCGCTGGGTACTATCGAAAGTTTGGACAAAATTACAGTACCCTGGTAGCTCCCCTATCTGGCCTGCAAAAGAAAAGAATGCCTAAAAAAGGTAAAATGGGAACCAGCCTGTGAATGAGCCTTCATACGACTAAAGGAGGCACTGTGCAGTGCTCCTGTGTTGGCCAGTCCAGACTACAGTAAGCCATTTGTAGTCCAGACATATGCCGCAGAAGTGGGGATTGGAGCAGTCCGTGGTCAGACCTCTAGCCAAGGGAAAGATCACCCAATAATGTACCTTAGTAAAAAGTTGCTTCTTCGGGAGCAGGCCTATTCCACTTTTGAGAAGGAGTGCCTTGTGCTGGTATGGGCCCTGAAGAAATTAGAGCCGTACCTCTACAGGAGGCACTTTGAGGTACAGACCGATCATAACCCCCTGTTGTGGCTGATGCAGATGGGTAAAACGAATGGTCGTCTTGAAATGGAGCACTGCCTTACAGGGCTATGATATGACCATTACCCACAGTGCTGGATCGGTGAATGCCAATGCAGACAGGCTATTTCACCAGTTAGAGCAATGAACAGAATTTGTGAAACTCGTATCGTGCTAGGGATGGATTCCCAGAAATTCAGTCTAGGAGGGAGGAGAGTTGTGATCTACCCAACATCTAGCCCTTATCTGTATACAATCTTCTTGTATTTTTTTATGCAACTCTGTATCTGTAAATGCTAGGACATGCCAATGTGAAGGGAATGGATTGCTTCTCTTTAAAATGGCTGATATGCCTATAACTTGGGTTCTGAGAAACTAGGATTCCCATGGGAAACTAAATATTGAATTTCCTGGCTAGCTAACAGGGGTCATAAACCATGTTCTCAGAACAGAATGCTTTGATCAACCAGAAGCTGTTGTAAAATGCTACCTTTTACTGGGTAGCAGGAAAGAAGCATGCTTCCTACCAAACCTATGTGAAAATTGTAACAGGACACTATAAATTAGCTCACGTGAGGTATTACTGATACATCAAAGTTTTAACTGAGGTTGTCCTGTTATTGGTTAAATTATCGAGGCAGAACATTGTGTTGAAGCGGGGTGACATTACTGGGTAGCTAGAAATTGGGTAAGGAAAGAGCAAGAGTGTCATCTACTGGTCCTAAAAGTTGTGGAATTGTACTGCCTATAAATAGAAGTCACACAGAGCCAACAGGGTCACTCTCTTTCTGGCTGGACACAACATACCAGATGCTGGTAAAACAAGGATTGAGATTTTGCAAAGCATAGATTCTTTGGACTTTGAAATTCTTCATAAAAGGTAGATTTAGCAGACCAGTTTCTTGGACGTTTAATTCTGTGTAATCTCATATTCTGTTTATCATACTGTAACCCAAATTAATATATGTTCTCTTTTAGTTGTACTGCATTTATTTAAATGTTATTAGTAAAACTTTTGTTTCCTAAAAAAATTCTGCCTGCATGATAAGGTTTTTTCTATTGTATGTGTGACTGTAGAAGATTTATTAATAATCTGTGACAACTTACTTGTTTAGAAGGGTCACGGATAGCAACCAAATTAAAAAGGTCTGTTGGGACAATCCGGATACCAGAGTCTCATATGAGTCTGCCCAGGGTGTGAACTAGACCACTGCATGTCCTGTAGGGTGAAGACCAAATCAGGTAGTGTGCTGCTACCTGGAAGAGAGTGCAACAACAATTGGGCCTTCCTCCTGTGTGTAATAGCCATGAAAGAGAGTTCATACTTGGCCACAAGACTCGAGAGTGGTATTGTGCCCGGATCCAAAGTATAGAGGGATACTCTGGGACCTCGTGGCAAGAGTTCTATTGTAAACCCAGCGAACACTCTGGAAGGACACGAGAAGGGTATCCCAGTTTTCCCCCTCCCTGTCACGGACTGCACTTAGGGCTGGGCACTGTGAGCTCAATGTTATGACCCTCACAAGTGAGTTTAGGATGTTATCCACATTTTCTGGCATACTCCTAGCAGTTCTCCGGGAGGAGAGAGGAAGGTGCACACCCCCTACTTAGGGAGCAGAGATTGGAGAACTGAGGCCCCAAAACCAACGTACTAGCGTGAATCAAGGTCAATGTGGTAATGGGAAATGTAGGTGTCTGCTGACTTTCAGGTAGCATCCAAGCAAATTTCCTGGATAGGGACGTTCCTAGAAGCAGCCATCGCCATAGCGGCATGGCAGGTGGAATAAGCCCTTAGCCTTCCTGGAGGCTCCCTACCTGCCAAACTATACCAGAGATCAATGCAGAATGTGATCCACCTGCCAATCGTAGCTTCAGCGTAGTTGACAAACAGCTGGTAAACTTCACCCCGAATTCCAGCCGTCTGCACTTTATAGTAAGCGAGCGCCCACCTCAGGTACAGAGTATGGAGCCTGTGTTCGGGCTCAGAGGTGTGATTCGGGAAGAAAACTGGTGGAGTCATCACCTGGTTCAGGTGAAACTCCAACACAACCTTTGGGAGGAACTTCGGGTTGGGGTGCAGGACAACCTTGTTCCTGTGGAAGACAAGGTAAGGAGACTCCACTGAAAGAATCTGGAGCACACTGATCCTTTTGGGCAACGTAATAGCCACCAGAAAGGTGGTCTTCCACAACAGGTGAGACATCTCACACCTGTGCATCAGTTCAAATGGCTTGGCCATGAGCTTTGCCAAAACCAGCAACAAGTCCCCCACGGTGATAGTGGTTCATGCACCAGAGGAGAAATGTGGTCAAGGCCTTTGAAAAAGCACCAGACCACCTTCTTTGCCACTGACTGCTGAGAGCCCGTGCCTTGTAAGAAGAGATGGCTGCTACATGCACCTTAAGGGTCGTCGACCAAAGACCCCCTTGGGAGAGATACCACAGATAGTCCAAAACGCTAGCCACAGGACAGATCAAAGGGTCCAACCCCTTGCCCTGACAATAAATGAAGAATGTCTTCAATTTGAAGGCATAGCATTTTCTGGAAATTCCTTTCTAGATGCCTCCACAACAGTGAGAACATCTTCAGAGAGACCCAAAGCCTGGAACTCTAGCCGCTCATGAACCAGGCTGTCAGGTGCAAGGATTGAAGGTCTGAGTGGAGAACCTTCCCCTGACTGACTGAGAGCAGGTCCTGGCATATGGGAAGATGCCTCACCAGCCTGTTGCTGAGGCTGAGGAGACTGGGGTACCAAAACTGGCAGGGCCAGTCCCGAGCCACCAGGATCACCTGTGCCTTGTCCCTCCTGACCTTGAGTAACACCTTGTGGGTCAACAGAAGTGGAGGGAAGGCACAGAAGAGGCCTGGGGTCCAAGGCCTCAAGAAGGCATCCATCTGCAGCATTCCCTGCTGAAGGGGGCACCACTGGGAGAACAGACTGAACTACCTCCGGATGGAGGGATCACTCGTGAGACGCCTCGCCCACCGCCTCCTGGCTGCGAACAAGAGTCCAAATGCAGAGGGCTTCCTTGCAGAGGGGCAGGGAGTTCATTCCAGTTTGTTTCTTGAGGCAGTACATGGTCGTGGTGTCGTCCATCTGGACTTGGACCACTTGACCTCGAAGAAACAGAGCAAATGCAGTCACAGCACCAGCCAGACTGCTCGGAGCTCCAGCAGGTTGATGTGGCATCAGGACTCCTCGGGGGTACAGAGCCCGTGGACTCTGTGTTCCCCCAGATGGGCACCCCAGCCTGTGAGAGAGGCATTGGTCATCAGGATGACCATCGGCTCGGGGCGGACAAATGGGATCGCTTCCTGCAGATAGTCTGGGACAAGCCACCGCTGGAGGGCATCCCACATCCTCTGCGTTACAGTAACCAGCTAGTCGAAGTGATCTTCATGCTGAGACCACTGGCTGGACAGCTCCCACTGGAGCAAGCGTATATGCCAACGGGCCCATCGGACCACGCTGGTGCAGACTGCCATGTAACCCAAAAGCTGCAGGAAGTCCCGGGCACGGCACAAGTGCCCAACCAGAAATGATCAGGCAAAGGAGGAGAGAACCTCCGCCCTGTCCACTGGGAGCCAAGCTCTGGCTCAGCACAAGTCGTGCTCTGCCACTATGAAGCTGATCACCTGCGAGGGCACAAGTTCCAACCTGGCCTCGATGCAGGTGTGGAGGGCCAGATCCCTGGACTGTTCCACCTCCTGCTTGGAAGGACCTGCTATCAGTCAGTCGTCCAGGTAGGGGTACACCCAGACCCCTCGATGCCTCAGGTAAGCTGCCACCACCGCTATGCATTTGAAGATCCTGAGGGGGCCGAGATGAGGCTGAAAGTCATGGCTTGGAACTCTTAAAGGGCTCCCTCTGCTCAGAAGTGGAGGAAACTTCGCTGGGATGGATGGATCGGGACATGAAAGAACACATCCTGAAGATCCAGAGAGAAAAACCACATGTTTTGCTCCAGAGATTGTATGATCTGGGACAAAGTTACCATCCTGAAGGTGTGGGACCTGAGGAATTTGTTCAGGTTATGCAGATTTAGAATGGGGCACCAGCCCACGCTCCCCGGTCCGCTTTGGCACCAGAAAGTACTTGGGAGACAAACCCTGGGTGTTCTGTAGGATCTACAACTCTGACCATGACCTCCTTACAGAGGAGCTGGGCGATATCGTCCCAATGAGTCAACAGAATGTCTGCAGATACCAAGTTCCCCCATGAAGCATGGGCTTGGCTTGGAGGGTGCCGCTCGAATTCTAGAGGCAGACTCTGATCAGCCACTTCCAGAACTCACCTGTTCATGGCAACAGTGGACCAGGCAGAAAGGAAGTGGCAGAGCCGGACCCCCACAGGAGGACCCAGGGGAGGTGTGGCGGGCATCAGGGTGGCAATCTCCTTCCCATTACTGAGCGGGCTTGGATGAGGAGCCACCAGGTCCCTTTCCTCCAGGCATTCAGCCCACCGAGGCCACAGACGTGACACGAGGTCACCAGGACAGAGCCAGCTGGCCAGACTGATGCTTGGCTTGTTTTGCTGCAGGAGTAGAGGACCAAAAGGGCTTGCGCGTCTGCTGCTTAGAGCCCTTGGAGTCCTTCTGGGTGAATGTCACAGAGTCCAGGGTGGCACTGAACTTTTCAATGCACTGACAGTGACCCTCCAGACCTGGCCCAAACAGGTCAGTGCTTAAGAATGATACATCCACCAATTTGTGCTGGGTGTCTGCCGTGAAGGTCGAGTTACGCAGCCAAACCCAATGGCGCATGGCAACCGCGGCGGGCACAGGAATCTCCAATGTCCAAGGCCGTCTGAAGTTCCTGTTTGGCCACAGCGTAACCCTGGCACTGGACCTACTTGACCTTAGTCTGGAGGTTGACAGGAAGATGAGGAATCACCTCATTCAGAGAGCCCAGAAGGGCATGGGAGACATGTGCTATCATGATGGATGAGCTCGCCTGGCAGAGGCCAAGCAAGAAGGCAGCATAGACCTTTTTATCCGAGTGGTCCAATTTCTTGGACTCTTTATCCAGCATTCCCCATATTGCCCAAGCGCCTGAACACGGAGTTGGCCACCAAACCCTCAGCTGAGGGATGCTCCATGAACCCTGAAAGGGTACCAGTGGGCACTGCATATTTGCAGGCCATCCGGGCTGAGGGTACAGGGCAAGTGGCAGGGCACTGCCAATGCTCCAGGGCAGGGCCGATGATGGACTTGGCCACTGGGAAAGCCTCCAGAGAGTTCCCTATATCCAGAATTTCTGTAAGGAGGTAGCAAGCCCATTTTTGAATGGGCTCCAGTTTCATCCACGTGGACTTGGGAGATGAAATGGAGTATGCCCATGAACGAAGTGGGGCCTTCGTCAGTTGACAGATCCCCCATCGACTCCGTATCCAGTGGATTGGAGTGCAGAAAGGAATCACTGGACTCTGAAAAGTCCGCATAAAGTGGGCAATCACCATAGTCACTCTCAACCCGCTGCGGACAGTTAAGTGTGACAGTAACCGAGAGCCCATGGGGAAGCCCCTTAACCGATCAACATTCCTTGGATGTAGCCCCGGTCGATGGCTGCTTGAGTGGGAGCTCCACCATGATCAGTGGAGAAGCCAGTTTCAGCTGAGCCAAACATGGTCTGGACTGGCATCGACCAGCCCCTCGGGCAACAGCCAGTTGATGGCCAGGGTGGTATCAGACATCGGCCCGGTCAGCACTAACTGTTGCCACATATGGTCTTCGTAGCACTCACCCGAGGAGGACGAAGACGAATTGTGGCGGCTCCACTTCCCATGGTGCTCAGAGCAAGACCGCGAATGTCGACAGGACCTGCTCAACCCAGAAGAGGTAGAAGACCAAGACCTCAACCGCGGCCATCAGTGGGGCTGATGGGGGGCCTTGGAGGGAACCGGGGAGATCCATGACTCCTTCTGGTCTAGGTCGGTGACTGGAGGAGCTGACTCAGCTGGCTGGGCCACTCATTGGCAGGACAGGGGTTCTGAAAAGCCAGTTGTCGACTACTTCAGATGAAAACTGGTCGACAGAGCAGAGAAAAATGTTGGCCACATCGCTGCCCTCAGTTGACTTGACCTGACGGGGTTTCCATGAAGCCAGTGGTCACGGCTGCTGTTTCGACCAAAGTCAAAACCGAAGATTCCTGAGAGCGTGAACACTCCCATTCCCAGGATAGTCAACGATGAGTCTTCTCTTTATCCTTCTTGGACTCCTCCTTGTGGGAGCAGGAACTGTACGATTTAGTAGGGCTCTGCCCCTTGATCAGGAGGAACTGGCACAGCTCCTTGCAGGAGGCTGAATAAATGGAGCCCAACTGGAGCAGAACGAAGGCCAAGGCAAAAGAGGACTAAGCGGTGGCCTGGGCCGCATCCTCCTCGAAGGCTCTGAGTTGCTCTAACTGTTTGGTGGACCCGCAGCCAATGGGCATCCTTTGATTTGACTGGCGGATAACGTTTCTCCGGATGACCCAACTTCAGGCAGGCAGCGCGGTCCCCCAGGACCGTCGGGTGAAATCACTGACAAAAGTTGCAGGCCTGTAGATAGTGATCGCAGCCCAGACAGTACACGCAGACAGCGTGTGGGCTGGTATGCAACATCTTCTGCCCGCATGGACACCGGCGAAATCCAGGCGAGGTTTTATCCTCCATCGTGGTTGCAATCAAAGATCGAGCTGAAGACGAAACTCGAATGAGTTTTATTTTAAGTTTTGGAAGTAAATCTGTAGATTTAAGCACCAGAGCCTACTCAACATGGGAGCAGTAAGGAGGGAACCTGCTTCTTCCAGTGGAAAAGGAAGCTCTGGCATCGTGGGATGACGCCAAGGGAGTTATCACCCAGGTGGGTGGAAGGAGCCAGCTTAGACATTTCCGACAAGTCTTAAAGAGTAAGGCAACTGTCAAAGTGTGGACAGAACATCATATCTACGTCCCTAGAAAGTACAGTTATGTAAGAACTTACTGTAACAGTAGATCTTCAAGAGGCTCTTGCAGTAGGTAATGACCTTGAGGACTGAACCACCATGCGCTAGGACCACATGGAAAATTTTAGCTAGCAGTACCTGTTGGGGGACGCCCCCCCCCCCCGATGTCACATGACAGATGTCAGCGTAATACTATATAAGGGGCAGTTCCGACGCCTCTCTGCCCTCCAGTTCTCCCGCCGGAGACCTAAGTAGGTGCAACAGGAGGAGGAGTGGGCTCCTAAAGCGAAAGATAGGCTATGAAGAAAGAAGCAGCAGAAAACTGGGGGAAGGAGGGAGGGAGGGAAAATGGTTACCTACTGCAAGAGCCTCTCTCTAATATCTGCTGTTATGATGAGTTCTTAGGTAACTGTACTATCTTGCTTCGACAGGGCTCTTGCAGTAGGTAATAACCTTGAGGACCACATCCCAAGCAGTGTGAATCAGACAAGGACTGAAACACGGGAGGCAGGAAAGGTCTGCAGTAGGCAGGGACTTTAAGAAAGCAGGTCCTGAAGGACAGCTAATCCAAAGCCAGCCCTGCACCTAGAGACAGAGTCCAGACTAGAGCTTGGTGAAGGTGTGGACAGAGCTCCAAGTAGCTACCGTGCAAATCTCTGTGGCAGAAACATTTCTAAAACAAGCAGTAGATGCGGCCATGCCTCTGGCTGAATGCCCTTTAACTTCCCCACGGTAAGGGTTTGTTATACTTCTGATAACAAAAAAGAATGCAATTTGCCAGCCATTTGGCTCAACACAGTTTAGAAACTGTGGCACCCTCCATTTTAGGTGCGAAGGACACAAAAATCTGATCCATCTTACGGACTGATTTTGTCTGATTTGTATAATGTAAAATACTGTGCACATCCAATACGTGCAGAAGTGCCTCTCCTTGATTAGAATGCTTAGGGTAATACACTGGCAAGTGTATGGTCCGATTTAAGGTAAACTCAGAAACTACATTTGGTAAAAACTTACGATTTGTATGCAGAGCCACCCAGTCTCTATGAAAATTCAGATATGGCTCCTTACACATCAGGGACTGAAACTCAGGAATCCTTTGAGCAGAAGTAATAGCAACTAAAAAGAGTGCTTTCTAAAACAGCGCAGGTCGCAACTCATGGCCGGTTCAAAGGGAGGCAAAATGAGTTTCTCTAGTAAGAAGTTCAGATCCCATGGTGGAACAGGGTTCCGAACCAGGGGTTTCAAGTGGTGGATTCCCTTCAGAAAGATTTTGGAAACCTCCAACTCTGCCAAGGTTTTGTCATCTACCAAAGTGTGGTAGGCAGAAAGGGCAAACAGGTGTACCTTCAGTAAAGAACAGCTGAGCCCAATTTCTGAAAGGTGCAACAGGTACTCCAAGAATTGTGAAGCTGTGCAGAAAAAAATGGCCCCAACCCTTGGAGGCTACCCAGATGGAAAACTTTTTCCATTTAATTGCATACGTAGTTCTTGTGGATGGTTTCCTAGCCTCCATGAGGACTCTGGCGACTTTGGCAGATACTCTGAAGCGTGACGCAGCTATTTCAGAAGGTGCCATGCATGAAGGTGAACAGACTTGAGGCCTAAGTGGACCAGTCTGCCCTGCTCCTGGGTGAGAAGGTCCTGACAGAGTGGCAGAGGAACCGGTGGTTTCCAACATGAGCTGCTGAAGCAGAGGGAACCAAATTTGACGAGGCCAATAAAGGGAGACCAGTATTATGTGAGCCCCTTCCTCCTGCAACTTCAGGAGTACCCTCTGAATGAGCGGGAAGGGAGGAAAGGCACACAAGAACCTCCCTATCCAGCAAAGGGACAGCACTCTCACCAGAAAACACCACGCCCTGGAATGAGCAAGCAGAAACTGGGTAGTTTTGCGCTGTATAGGGAGGCAAACAGATCGAGATCTGGGCGACCCCAGAGTTAAATGTTTTCTGCTACTTACCAGTTCAGTTCCCACTTGTGTGCCCGTGCTTGAGTGCAGCTGAGACTGTCCCACAGGATGTTTTGAGCTCCTGGGACATGCACTGCTGTCAACTTGAAGGTTGTGCTGAACTGCCCAGTACCATATGTGCATTGCTTCCCTGCATAAGAAATATGACCACATTACTCCCTGCTTGTTCAAGTACCGCACCACGCACATACTGTCCATCTGGACAAGAAGTGGACCCAGTAGGAGGAAGGGCTGAAAAGCCTGAATGGCATACAGCACTACCCGCATCTCTTGTACATTGATGTGCAGGGATAGCTCCTGCTTAGACCAGGATCCCTGGGGTTCTGCAGTCCCCCAGATGAAAGCCCCAGCCCTGACCGGAAGCATCTGTGGTCAGAGTCTGGACTGGAGGGGGGACTGAAAGGGGACCCCTCAGTGGAGGTTGTTCAGATCCTGCCACCGTACTTTCACATAGAACAGGATATTAGGACTCTGTGATCCAGGTCTTCTGATCTCTGATCCCACTGGACTCGAACCCTTTCTATAGATACATTAGTGAAAGTCCAGAGGGGGTATTACTAAGATCAAAGGGGAATAAGGAGGAATGTGTGGAGGAGGACCAAGGGAAAGCATCTATCCTAAATAGATACTTCTGTTCAATATTTACCAAGGAGAAGGTAGGACAGGGCCCACAGATCAGCACCATGGACACAGGGGAAAGGAAGGTGTGCACAAGTCCCTTTACAAAAGAAAGGGTCCTACAAGAGCTCACTAAACTCAGGGTGGACAAGGCAATGGGACCTGATGGCATACATCCCAGGGTACTAAAGGAGCTAATGGTGGAACTAGAAGAGTCATCAGCAGAACTGTTTATTGAGTCTCTGAGCACAGGAGAGGTCCCAGAAGATTGGAGAAGGACTCATGTGATCTCACTCCACAAAAGTGGCAGCAGGGAGGAGGCAGGGAGCTAAAGACCAGTCAGTCTTACCTCAGTAGTGGGCAAGACTATGGCCCCGTCCACACTGCACCGCTCAGACCCCTTAACAGATAAAAACCGTTACAACGGGGGAGCGGTGCAGTGTGTCCACACACTCTGCTGGTCCCGGTCCACACTTCGAAGCTGGTGACGTTATCGTTCCCCATCCACAAATACAGCCCGCGCTGTGCTAGGGACTGGTGCCACGCTCTACACTGCTCAGTAACATTACCGAGTGACGGGTTTCATAACCATTGTTGAAGCCACCTCATATGTTGTTTCAACAACAGTTATGAAAACGCCCTCTGTAACGTTACAGGTGTAAATGCAAACAGTTGCAGTAACAGTTTGGGCACTCTAACATTACAGAGGGGTAGTGTGGACAGGGCCTATGGAGGTACTCCTTAAGGGAAGGATAGTGCAACATCTGGAATCCACAGGAGAACAGGATCCAAGACAACATGGGTTTACAACAGGAAGGTCCTGTCAAACTAATCTCATAGATTTCTTTGAGTGGGTAACCAGAGTGGTGGACCAAGGGGTGCAGTTGATGTTGCCTACCTTGCTTCAGCAAAGCTTTCGATGCTGTTCCACATAGGAGACTGATTAATAAGCTGGGTAGGCTTGGGGTGGGTCAAAAGTTGGTCAACTGGGTGGCAAACTGGTTGGTGGGCAGAAAACAAGAGAGTAATGGTAAACGGTATACAGTCAGAAAAGATCTAAGTCACAAGTGGGTACCTCAGAGATCAGTCTAGGGGTCAGTCCTCTCCAATATCTTCATCAGTGACATTGCAGAGGGACTGGAGAGGTAAGGTTTGCCTGTTTGCAGATTACACCAAGATCTGCAACAGAGTAGATGATTCAGATGGGGTGGGCAGAATGAGAAGGGATCTGGAAAAACTGGCAAAATGGTCTGAAGAGTGGCAACTGGGGTTTAACACAAAGAAGTGCAAGATCATGCAAAGAGGGAAGAGAAACCCTGAAGCTACCTACAGGTTGGGAGGGTAGTTGCTGGCAATCATAGAAACACAGAAACATAAAATTTGATGGTAGATAAGGACCACTTGACCCACCCAGTCTGCCTATTTCCCTACCTAATGGATAAGCTGCAGATCCTAGTTAACCAACAGCCTACTTTCTCGTACCCCACCCCCTAGAATTGCCTTATGTCTGTCCCATGCATTCTTGAATTCCCCCACTGTTTTCGACTCCACAACCTCCTCAGGAAGGCCATTCCATGCATTCACAACTGTTAAAAGTGGCCAGTGGCCAAGGTTTTAGTGACCAGTAACCAAAGTTTTATACAAGTTTATCAACAACATTTATATGTAGTTGGCTAACCAAAAGGTTGAGAACATAGAAAAGGTGTAAAAAGGCTTGCAGTGGCTAGTAGATAACTACGTGATACCAACATATAAATTAATATGCCTTCTAAGCGCAAGGGTGTTTAAAGAGTAGTTGTTGAAACCATGCAAATAATAATGATACCACTATGGGAATTAATATATATGTGGGTGCCTGGGTTCAAAAGGTGTTAAGGCCCTTTAAATAATTGTAGAAAAATAGGTGAAGAGCATAAGCAGTGTTTAGGAACAGCTGTTTGAAGCAAAATTAGTTTTGCTCTGCTCAAGCAGAGATACTGTGTCTGTAACCTAAGGTCATGGTTAAGATAACATGCAGCTCCTTCAACACTAACTGCCGTTTAGCCTTGGCTAACACGGTTCCTCATTTTATGATTTCTTGTGTTAAAAAGAAAATGTACAACAGAGAGTTAAGAAATAATTATCCTTGCTTTGGCCACTTTCTACTAAAAAGCTCTTTGTACTAAGGCTTTTTTTTTTTTTTTGCAGTTCTAAGCAATTTGTTTTAAATAGAATAAACACCTTTTTTTGTTCTCGTCTCCTAAAGCACATTATTTTTAATAATGTAAAATCCCTGGACCATCCAAGGGTGATGATAAACAGAACTCCCCTGTCTCACAAAGTGTCAAATGTATCTTATGACCGAGGTATTTTATGGCCTTGGTACTTTCAAAACCTTTTCTCATGATGTTATTGAATGACGTAGTGTCTACGCTAAAATTTGCTGTAGTAGGTTTGGAAATTTCCACTATGCATTTTGATGTAATTTGTGCATAAATACAGGACCTGGATGTCATGTCCTGTGTGTCCAAGAGGGATAGCCACAGGCTGCTATGGATGCTTGAACACCCAGAAAAAGAGAGCAATTTTGCTTCATTTTTTTCTGAACACCTGTAGCCCTGGGGTAAAAAGCTACCAGCTGTTTAGAATTAATCATGGTAGAGGTAAAATTGTTAGGGCTTATTTGGGTATTAATAAATTACAACTAATTTAAAACAACATCTGAGCCGGCCCGTAGAGGCAGCGGTTGGATTTCCACCAGCGACCCGGGTTTGGGAATGGACTCAGGTCACTGGAGGGCTGGCTGGGGAGAGAAGGATGAACCATCTGGGCACAGCTCTACTTATCTGGGAGGAGGGTGGGGATGTGCACCGGCACTTGCTGACCCCTGGCAGAGGCTGGGAACACAGCAGAACGTCGGGCTCAGTGCACAAGGGGAGTGGCAGACATCAGCGTCAGCCTTGATGTCAGAACGTCACTCCTCCAAGAAAACCAGAGAAAATGCTTCCTGGCTGGTCAGATGACGGTCTCCAGCCCTCCGCTGCCACTGAACCTACGACTGGCACACCTCAGCGACACCCTGGGCCAAGTATAGAGTGCGCTGGCCAGACCCACTGGTGCCTTCCCCTCAGAGGAGGGGTACCCGTCCAGAGAAGGGATACGCCGGGTTACCCGGGGGAGCCACAATATGAGGTAAGTGGCTGGCGTGGGGATGGGTAGGCAGTCAGGAAAGGCATAGAGGTCCTGAAGGAGTGGGCAGCCAGAGAGGAGGGGAGGCGGATTAAAAAAAAAAAAAAAGTCTGGTGTCAAATGGCTTTACTGGATTAAAAAGGACCACTAACCACGAACCTTGTACTTTTACTACCTTACTGTAATCAGTGGGGTATAGTTTTTGTTTTTTTTTATTTACACATCCCTCTCCGTGAAAAAATACTCCCTCACATTACCTCTGAGCCATCCCCCCTCTATCTTCAAATTGTGTCCCCTTGTTCTTCCACACCTCTTTTTCTGAAAGATGCTACCCTCTTGGACTTTGTTGATTCCTTTGAGGTACTTGAAAGTTTCTATCATGTCCTCCCTCTCCCTCCTTTCCTCAAGGCTATACATCTTAAGCTCCTTTAGTCTTTCTTCATATGTCTTCTGGTGCAGACCCTGCATCATTTTAGTTGCCCTCCTCTGGACTGCCTCCATCCTGTCTATGTCCTTGTGGAGATTTGGTCTCCAGAACTGCACGCAGTACTCCAGATGGGGTCTCACTAACTGTCTGTACAGAAGGATAACAACTTCCTGTTTTCTACTGGTGATGCCTCTCTCTCTCTAAAACATCCCAGTATCCCAGCAGCCCTCCTTACTGCCCTCTCACATTGCTTGCCCACTTTTATGTCATCTAATATGACTATCCCCAGGTCCCTTTCCATTTTTGTTGTTGTTAGTATCTCACCCCCAATTGTGAACTCTTCCCCTGGGTTTTTGTTTCCCATGTGCATTACTTTACACTTCTTGCCACTGAATCTAAGCTGCAATACATTTGACCATTCCTCCAACCTTGCTAAGTCCTTTCTCATCCTTTCCACCCCACCTTGTGTATCAACCCTGTTGCAGACCTTTGTGTCGTCTGCAAAGAGACATACATTTCCTTCCAGTCCCTCTGCAATGTCACTCATAAAGACACTGAAGAGGACTGGTCCTAGTACTGAACCCTGGGGTACCCCACTAGTAACCCCCTTTCTTCAGAGTGGACTCAGTTTACTATTTTTTTTTATACTTACAAGTTTATTGAATTTTCTTAATGTAATACATCAATTTTTCTTACTCCAAAAAATCAGTTCACATCTTTTTCATTCTTAGTCCATTTTTCCATACCTTAAATTAACTGCTTTTCCCAAACAAAACTGATAACAATAAATAACAGCTAAAACAACAGGGATTAATAGTGGGAGTATCAGTTAGTCAGAGAATACAACTAAAATAAAGTGATTTGTGTGTAAGATATCCTTTCCTTATATTCCTTATTTCTTTATACCTTGTAAAGACTCAGTTTACTGTTGCCCTCACAAGAGAAGAGAGAGACTTGGGGACACTGAAAACAAAAGCACCGCGCTCCAGAGCTGTGCTGAGGTGAGGGCTGTGCGCCCTAGGCAATCAAAGTAAAAGAACAAAAGACCACCACGCACTCCAGAGCCAGGAGGACAGAAAGCCCTCCAGTGAAGGTGGTCAGAAATTACTACCAAGTCCAGTTTGCTTATAAATGCAAAATAGCTGGTTTGAAGGCATAAGTTACTTCATCTCGAAAAACAAGGGAAAACATAAGTAGAACAATTGGTAAAAAAAAATAAATAAATAAATAATTAAACAACTCTATTGACAATAATGGTGGCAACCAATTCTGATATCTTTTATAAAGAAATACTGCTTTTGTTTGTATCAGCCAATCAGATGGCTCGATTTACATTTTGTCATATTAAGGCCAAATAGTTCCAAATCAAATATATGGCATTATACTATGCCAAATTATGAAACAATCTGTCCCAAATCAATTACAACAGACATTCTGCCATACCATTATTAAAAATACATATCTCTAAAAACCTCATGGCAAACTCAAAACAGCATTCAAATTGAGCAATCTGATTGATCAATATAATTTACCTTATAAAATTGCTAAATAAGTATTAATTGTGTATTTCTTTGTTTGGTACAGTATAATGCCATACAGTGGTTTGCAAAAGTATTCAACCCCCCCCCTTGAAAGTTGTCAGATTTGTCTGAATGACAAATGATACATTGAGATTTTGTTCTGTGTAATATTTAATTTAAAAAGACTGACCCTCAAAATAATTATTGTAAAGTGACATTGGTTTCATGTTAGAATATATTTTTTAAGAAAACGAAATAACTGAAATATGCTGTTTGCATAAGTATTCAACCCCTGTGCTCTGGAAGCTCCAAGTTTACACAGATGAAAAATATTGCCCTAACGAGGACACAATTGGCCTCACCTCCTCTGAAACATTAAAGTAGCTCACATTTTCTGGATAAAACCCCCCCTCAGTTTAATGACCATTGGTCAGACTGTGAATCTGAAGGAAGGGTGTGAAAATGAAAACTAAAGAGCATGCTAAGGAAGTTAGAGATAAAGTAACAAACATGCATAAATTAGGAAAAGGGTACGGAATAATACCCAAGTGTTTGGATATCCCAGTGTGCACTGTTGGATCAATAGTGAGGAAGTGGAAGCTGCATCACACCACTCAGGCACTACCTAGACAAGGCCATCCCTCAAAACTCAGCATCCGAACAAGAAGGAGACTAGTAAGGGAAGCCAGAGAGAGGCCAACAATCACTTTGAAGGAACTACAGAGTTCAGTGGCTGAGAGTAGAGTGGAGTGAAGGTGCACCAGTCAACCATATCAAGAGCTCTGCATAATACTGGCCTGTATGGGAGGGTGGCTAGAAAGAAGCCATTACTTAAAAAGAACCATATCAAAGCACATCTGGAGTTTGCCAGAAAGCATGAGAGTGACCCAGCTAAGATGTGGCACAAGGTTTTGTGGTCTGATGAGACCAAGATGGAGATTTGTGGCCACAATTCAAAGCGCTATGTGTGGCGCAAACCTAACACTGCCCATGCCTCGAGAAACACCATCCCTACAGTGAAGTATGGAGGTAGCAGCATCATGCTGTGGGGATGCTTTTCATCAGCAGGGACTGGGCATCTTGTTAAAATTGAAGGAAGAATGGATGGAGCAAAATACAGGGAGATACTGCAAGAGAACCTGCTTCAGTCTGCTAAAAAACTAAAGCTTGGGAGAAACTTCACCTTTCAGCAGGACAATGATCCCAAGCACAAGGCCAAAGCAACACAGGAGTGGTTAAACAACAAAAGGTGAATGTCCTACAGTGGCCAAATCAAAGTCAGATCTCAATCCCATCGATAATCTGTGGCATTGTTTGAAACTTCAGATTACTGCGTCGCTAACCAACCTGAACAACCTGGAACAGATCTGCCAAGAAGAATGGGCAAGAATCACTCCCGAACAGTGTGCAAGGCTGGTAGATACTTACCCAAAAAGACTTAAAGCTGTTATTGCAGCAAAAGGTGGCTCTACCAAATACTAATGTGTAGAGGTTGAATACTTTTCAAGCAGCATTTTCCACTTTTTAATTTTCTTTAAAAGATCTGCTGACGGATAATTAATTTTGGCTTTGACAATATACTGTTAGAGCATATGAGTTTGCAGTACAAATATTGACTGGAATAATATATGTAAGTCTCATTTGTAATCCAGACAAATCTGATAACTTTCAAGGGGAGGGTTGAATACTTTTGCGAGTCACTGTATATTTGATCTGGCACAAAATCAATATTTCTATATAAAAGACATCAGAGTTGGTTGCCACCATTATTGTCATTAGAGTTGTTTAATTTTTTTCTTGTTACCAATTGTTCAAGTTATATTTCAGGGTTTTAAATAATTGATTAGCAGTTTTTTTTTTGGGGATAATACTAACTGAACAGAAAGTATTTATATAGATTTTCTAGAAGTGCTGTGTTTGTCAGACACAGTGAGGCAAGAGCTATGCATTTTCCCAAAGATTTAGCACTTTTATGAGCAAAACGCTAATCAATTTTCGGAGTTAAATAAATCCCTGTATTTTCACTTGTTTTTCGAGATGAAGTAATTTGATTGGTTAATAGATGTGATATCATTAGATCTGCAACAAATTGGTATAAAAAGAGAACCAGTATTACAAGGGCCATCCCTCTGATGAAGCCTTAACTGGTGAAGCGCCAGGGACCTTGCACGTAACTGTTGTGCCTTCATTTACTTACTTAGAATAAAACAGCTATTTTGCATTTATAAGCAAACTGAACTCAGTAGTAATTTCTGACCACCTTCACTGGAAGGCTATCCATCCTCCTGGCTCTGGAGTGCATGGTGGTGTTTTGCTCTTTTATTAAGAAAGAGACTTGCACATCATCATCATCATCATCATCATCATCATCATCATCATCATCATCATCATCATCATCATCACAGATTACCTGAAATCATCCAAGCAGACCACTAAAGCAGTAGGTAAGACTAGAGGGATGTTTGGGTGTATTAGTAGGGGTATCGCAAGTCGTAAGAGGGAAGTAATAATGCCTCTTTACAAGACACTGGTTAGGCCCTGTCAGGAGTACTGTGTGCAGTACTGGAGGCTACACCTGCACAAGGACATTAACAAAATGGAGGCAGTCCAGAGAAGGGAAACCAAAATGGTGCAGGGACTGCATCGGAAAACATATGTATACCCTAGAGCAAAGGAGGGAGAGCGGTGATATGATGGAAACACAAATATCTTAAGGGCATTAACAAGGTGAAAGAGTCTAACATGTTTCAATATACGAAAAATAGCAGGACAAGAGGGCACAGCATGAGATTAGAGGGAGGCCAATTAAGGGGGTAATGTGAGAAAGTTCTTTTTCACAGAAAGGGTGGTGGATGCATAGAACAGCCTACCTCAGGAAGTGGTGGATAGGATTACAGTGCAGGGCTTCAAACAGGCATGGGATAGGTATAAGGGAGCAATACAGATGAGTATGAATAGATAGGCCATTGACAGAGTAAAGGCCTATGGCACATTCATAAGGTAGAAAAGATGGGCAGACCGGATGGGCCTTGTGGTCCTTATCTGCTGTCAACTTCTATGCTTCTACGTTTCTATGACGCGTCCACTGTGTGACCCGCATGTGCAGCCTGGCTAAGGAAACAGTAGGAATTGCCGCTGCCATAAGGCCCAGAAGGCATAAGACCTCTTGGGCCATGGTCCACAGCTAGAGGCCACATGCCCCGCCTGCTGTTGTAGAGTTTCCGCCTTGTCCAACGGGAGGAAGGCTCGACCCTGAGCTGTGTCCAGCACCGCTCCAATAAATTGGAGGCGCTGGGATGCGGTAAGGTGAGACTTGGGATAGTTCACCGTAATATCCACCGGTCTTGGACAGTGTCTCCAGTAGGATGTCCCGCGACAAGGCAGATAGCCAGTCATAGAGCTATGGAAACATAGAGAGACCTTGGCGGCATGAAGCCGCAGCCACCACTGCTAGGTACTTGGTAAAAACCCTGGGTGCTGAGGTACGGCCAAAGGGGAGAGCCTTGAACTGGAAATCCTCCCCGTGGAAGGCAAACCTGAGAAAGCGGGCGATGGGAAGGGAAGACTGGGATATGCAGGTGGGCATCCTGCATGTCCAGTGTGCAGAGCCAGTGTCCCTGATGGAGCAGTGGCAAGAGACCTGGCAGAGTAAGCATGTGGAACCTTTTGTACTCTATGTACAGATTGAGCATGCTCAGTTCTAGAATAGGCTGAAGATCTCTGGTCTTTTTGGGCACCAGAAAGAAGTGGGAGTAATGCCCTCTGCCCACCTGATTCTGAGGAATGGGCTCTATTGCAGACTTTTCCAGTAGAGCCTGGATCTCCGCCCTTACGAGAGGAATGTGATCTCTTGGGTAGCAAGAGTGAGCCGGAGGGTTTTCTGGAGGTCTCTCTAGAAATTCTAAAGTGTGACCTTGATTAATGAGCTGAAGAACCCAAGAGTCTGTTGTAATCGCCTGCCAGCCCAAAAGGTCGTTGGCGAATCAGCCCCCTACTGGTACTCCATGAACTGGCTGCGGGGGCAGGTGGCACAGACGCAAGTCAGGAGGCTGCAGGTGGGTTTCAGGCAGCATGTCTGGAGGCACGCTGAGCCTTGGCCAGAGGGGTGGCTGCTGCTGAAGTATCCTGACACTTGTTCTGATGTTCTGACATCTGGCTGCCTGCTGCTTATTCTGATGCCACTGTTGGCAACGAAAAGTCTGTTTGGGTTTATACCCAAAGCGGTACATGGTGTGCACCAAACGTAATGCCTTGCCACTATCTTGCAGACTGGTGATGATGTCTTTCACGTCACCCCAAAAAAGGACTGAACACCGGAAGGGAGTGTCCTGGATGGCAGCCAGAATGTCCTGAGCAAGATCCAATACCCTTAACCAGGAGTATCTGCGCAGGCAGGCGGCAGTCGCTGTGCTTCTAGCCGAAGCATTCGCAGCATCATATGTAACCCTGAGGGTGTCTGAAAAATCTTTGATTTTGCCTCTGAATCAGGCAAGAAATCAAAGTTGGCTTTGAGCTGGCCCAGAATGGACTTCTGGAAGACTACCAGGTGGGATACGTAGTTCAATGTTCAAAAAGCCAAAGTAGAGGACAAACAGAATTTTCATTCAAACTGGTCGAGTTGTCTGGACTCCTTGTCCGGAGGAGAGGGACTCATGTTTTGGCTTAGCAGTGCAGTCGTAAGCTGCATTATTGACCACCGAATCCACTTTAGGATGGACGCTGAGGTGGTCCTGTCCCTCAGGAGCATGATATAATCTGTCAGCCTTTTTGGAGTCAGCGGTCACCGATGACGGCTGCTGCCAAATAGTGGAGGCCAAGTCTTCGTGAGGGCCGATCCAAGGAGGGATCAAAAGTGGTGAGACCTCTGGCATGTCCACGTGCTCAGCCAGCTTCTTACACTTGGGATCATGATCCTCTGTCTTCCAGCCTTGCACCTCCTGAATTTTCTTGAGGATTTCCATAAAGGAGTGGTCCTCCAGCGGAGACGTAGGAGACTCTTTTGGCACTGGTTCATTGGGCAGTGGAGTTTTATAGCCTAAGGCAGAAGAGGACGAGTCTGACGAAGAGCTCCTGTCCACAGATAGAGCCCTAGCAGAGGGAAGTCTCCTTCTGAGGCACAAGGAGCTCCCTGCCCCGGTCTGGGACAGAAGCACGGCCCAATGTCAGGCCCGACGTGGAGGGAACGAGACTCCACTGGAGAAACAGAGCTGGGTGCAGGTACTGGGGAGCAGGCGTCGAGGTGGCAACCAGCTGATGTCTGTCTAGTTCCGTAATGAAACGAGTCTTGGCCTCATGCCACCAAGACTGAATGACAGCCCTGAAATCTGCTTGAGGCTGTGGAGGAGATGGGGGAGGGGGCTGATATAAGGGCGGGTAGCCCAGAGATGGGTGACCCAGCATCGGGTAATAAAGCGTCGGATAACCAGGCATTGAGTAGCTGGCATAGAATAGCTGGGTGTAGTAAAATGCTGATTCAGTTACCCTGGCATTGGAAGCCATGATGTCGGGTAGCTTAGCGTCGGATACGTGGGGTAATTTGAAACTGGGTAATTTGAAGCCGGGTAACCTGGTGTCGGAGGGCCTGATGGAGGCCCTGGTGGTGGCGCAGAGGGGCCTGAAGGAGGTGCTGATGGACCTGACAGAGGCCCCTACAGAATGTCAGGAGGGTCTGGTAATGTTAGGTCCGGCGGTGGGCCAACTGGCGCCTTAGGGCCAGAGGATTCTTTTGGCGTCTGGGGAGAAGCCATGGGCCCAGACAGGGGAACCTCAGGCGAAGGGGCCAGCGGGTTCCTGGGAACATCCGGTGTCGGCACCCAGGGAGTGATGACGGGGCGGACTCTCCTCCCCCTCTGGCCCCGAATGGTGAGGCGAAGCCGGAGATTCCACGGATGTGACGGAGAAGGAGGGTCCCGAGAGGGAGAACCCTCAGGGGAAGGCTGCGGCACAGGCGGCAGTGGGTGCTGATCCAGAAGATTGAAGTCACACCTGTTATTGGGGCCCGACGGAAGCGCCGTGGCTGGGCATTCGCCAGAGGAGCCAGCATCCTACTTATAAGCCAGGGCTCTGCATTAGTCAGCGGAGCTAACGACCGTCTTACCAGCCACACCACTGGACTTAGACCCATGTGCTGTAATGGGCCTAAGAGTGGCAGAAGTCTCAGAAGAACCCGAGGCACCCACCTGAACAGTGACCAGTTTAGGTGGGTGGGAGCAGGCCTGGCCAGAGGGGCACTCCCTTTGTTGGTGGAAGGCCACTTGATGTCTGTATTCCCCGGAGGGAGCCCCGGGCGGGAAGATGACCTATCCCGGTCTCAGTGCTTCTCCTCTTCCTTCCTCTTTCTTCTTGTGGGAGTCAGAAGAACCTCCGGTGAGGAAGACTAATTCTGCAGCTTCAGCAGCTCCTTCTCCACAGAAGCCATCTTCAGCTTCAAAATATGGGCTTTTAAGGCCTGTTGACGGCATTTTTGTGTGACCTGGTTGAAGCTCTGGCAGGCCACACAGTCCTTGGTCTTGTGCTCGAGTCCCAGACAGAACAGACAGAGGGAATGGCCATCCTCGTATGGGAGCTGTGAGCCACAGGAATCTCACTCAATCTTATGCGACTCAGTAGACAGAGAAGACATTCACAAAAAATACTATTTTGTCAAAAAGAAAAGAAAATAAAGAAAAAGGATGGAAATACTCATCCGAAATGGTGGCCGACTAAAACAGTATTCTCCGCGAGGTCCAACGTGCGCAGGTCGATAGCGGAAAAGAACTGGATGGCAGGCGTGGGGACCGCCCCTTATATAGCATCACGCTGACATCTGTCACGTGACGGGGCGGTCCCCCACCAGACACTGCTAGTTAAAGCTTTCCGCGTTGTCCTAGCGCCTGGCAGCTCAGTCCTCAAAGTTATTACCTACTGCAAGAATCCTCTCAAAGTAAAATATCCTTTCTCCAGTGCCGGGACAGTAATGGAAGGTGGGGGATACAGGTCTGCTCTTCGCATTTGCCAGCAAGGCATCAGAGACCCTGAGTGGCAGCATCCTGGCTCTGCTGAGAGGAACCACTGCAGTAGCAGCCACATCAAAGAGCAGCACCAGGAGCAGCATCATCTCAGAGGAAGCAGAGACAGAGCACCATGGAGACCACAGGTACCGTAGCCTGCAGAATGCAGCAAACACCCCAATAATCTGCACCCAAAGACCCTCTCCAGATATATGAATGGAGGTGCAGCAAGAGGGGGATAGTGGTTTAAATGCACCAGTTTCCAGCATCAGACTGGAGGTTGAGAACAAAAGTAGCATTTCTGCAGCTATTTTCTTTACCAAAATGAGTCTGCACTGGGGCTCGGGGCGGGTATGGGAGGCATCCACCCTCTGGGTACCGGGTCTCCAGGAGGATGACCTAATGCTGCTTCATGCTGCAGATTGCATTTGGGATTTCTAGTTAGATTCATCTGCAGCAGCTGTCCCTTGTAGTTGTCATTGTTGGTCTTGCTGTGTTGTTGCAATTTTTTTTTTTTTTTTTTTTTTTAATTTGTCTGATGCCTGCATGGTATTTTATTAATTTTCTGTGTAATTAATTGTGGTGCAGCCACTCCCATCGAGCTAGACAGGCTGAGCTGCATTTGTTTTCACAGCAGGTTGTTTTCTGTATTTTCGTAGCACTCTAAAGTCCATAAAGTGTTAGAACCTATTAGTCTACATTTGATTTTTTTTTATTATAGTTTTTTTTTCTTAGTTATTTTCTTCTCAGCTCTATGCAGCCGTGTCGGCTCTGACCAAAGTTTCTTTGCAATAGCATCCACATTTTTAGAGTCTTCTTCTGGAGGCTGAGCAGAGAGACAGAGAGAGAGAGAGAGAGAGAGAGGTTTTTGCTCTCTCACAAGCAGCGCCCTGGACTACTCTATGATGATCAGGATGGTTATACAGGTATTCCACTCCCAGCTTGTCCACCTGATATCTTTGTTCAGTTTTATCTATGGCTGCAGATAAGGTGGGTGCAGACATAATATTTGATATGATCTTCTTAAGTGGTTTATGTATGGGAAGTAGCATTCTCCTTGGTGGAGGTACTCCCAATATGTCCAGCAAGTTCAGCTTCCTCTTCATCCTCCTCTGTTTCTAGAGCGGGAATGCTGAGGGTAACAACAGTCTATCTGACAGAGGAGGAGAAAGATGAGTAGTCCTCACTCTACATCGAAGGAGGTTCGAAATCTTGCTCAGGTGCACCCTCTAATTCTATGGGGTCACCTTCTCCATTTGTACATAAATATTTTTCTTCCTCTTCCCCTAACAGACAGGTTGGAGCCTGAGCCTGGGGGTGGGGGGGGATGCGGCAAGAATCTTATTCAAATTTCTCATGGCCTGGATTGCCTGGAAAAATTACATTTTTGATATATCCTCTGATGAGGACATTTTATCTGTGCCAACTGCCTGCACCTTTCTCTGTGCAAAGGAATGGCAGTGACATTTTCTTAAAATTCCTTTTTGGCAGTCACTATTTCCAGTGCTTCTACCAAGGGAATTTTATTTAGATTTTTGCCAAGACTGTATTCAGGGTTCTCACTTTAAGACACCCTGATATCTGAACCATCTTTACCAAGCCTTTTCGATGGCTGTGCAGCTTTATCTTTTACATTATTTGCTGCTGTACATGAGGAGATGGACCCTTCGGATGCATGCTTTCCATCATAGTTGTGAACACACCAAGCCTTTATAATGTATGGTAAGTGCCTATTAACCACCATAATCAGCAGTTACACAGCTTTGTTATGCACCGTTTAGAATTTTAAAAGTTGTTAACCACACTTCAGAACTTCAAAACAGTGGCATAACAAAAAAGAATGCACCAGAGTTCCATAATTCTCACACATAGAATGCAAACGGTGTTTTTTTGACCATACACTATGAAAGATGATGGCTGGGGATCAGGTGACAACCACGCTGAAATCACCTCTCGTGGTTGCTAGGGCTACAGTAAACCTCTCGAGCTGCACTCTCGAGGTTTACCATGTTGCCCTACCAACCACTCGAGGTGATTACAGCGTTGTTATCACCCGATCCCCAGCCATTATCCTCCATTTTATTATTTTTAGGTGACAGAGGCAGACTGAGAAGGCATGCTTCTTTTTAAAATGTTTACCATTTTAAACGAGGTTTTGAGGCAAAAAATATCACAGGACTTGCAATTTATAAAGTCATGTTGTGGACCTAAATGCTTCAAACAAAGCTTGTGCCAGTCTGCCCTTGCCAGGAGCTGGAAGAAAAAATTACTCACCTTAGTAATGTTGTTTCTTCTAATGGAGTCTTGCTATATTATGACAGATGCAGTTTGTCCCACCATTAGAACTGCTCTGGAGGTGAAAGAGTTAACTTCCATGCAGAGCATGGAACTTAGAGCGAGAGCTCGGTTAAAGAAGCTCTGTTAGGGTGGTTTCAAACCGAAACCGTCAGATCTTTACGAGCAAAACTCACCAAGGCTCTGTGTGGAAGCTGTAACCTACACTAGCCAACTGGCTACTAAATATTCACATTTTCCTGGTCCCAACACCAAGACTCAAGTCAGGGGACCAGGAAAATAAGATAAAATAACTAAATAAAACACAACACCCAAACATAAAAGAGGGCATCAATAAATGCCAACAGTGGACTGCCCACCCCATACCCAAGTAGAAGTTCTGAGAGGGCAGGCTGGGAGAGTCAGAATATAGCAAGACTCCATTAGAAGAAACAACATTACTAAGGTGAGTAATTTTTCTTCAAACAACATGAAGTCTTGCTATATTATGACAGATGCAGACTACACAGCAGTACCTCCATGGAGGAGGGACAGAACCTACTTAGGGAATAGGCTCTGAAGCACGGCTGTACCAAACCGAGCATCCCTCCTGGCCTGGATATCCAGGGAGTAATGCTTGGTGAAAGTGTGTACTGTTTTCCAAGTAGCTGCTTGACATATCTCCAAGATAGGGATGTCTCTAGCAGCAGCTAGAGATGCAGCTATACCTCTGGTAGAGTGAGCCCTCAGGCCTGAGGGGGGAACCTTACCCAGCTTTTGATAGCAAAATTGGATACAAGAGACAAGCCACCTGGCAATGGATCTCTTAGTGGCAGGTCTCCCTTTTCCAACCTCACCATAAGTGAGAAATAGTTGGAGGGAGTCAAACCTGTGACCCTTGGTACGCTCTATGTAGTAACTTAGGGTCCTCTTAACATCTAAGCTGTGCAGCCTCCTCTCACCAGAGGAGGAATGGTCAGTGAAGAACACTGGAAGTGAAATAGATTGGTTAAGGTGGAAATCCGAAACCACCTTAGGCAAAACTTCCTGTTAGTCCTTAGGACTACCTTATCCCTGTGAAAGGAAATAAAGTCAGTCTCCACTGATAAAGCCTGTAACTCACTTATGCGCCTGGCAGAAGTGATGGCTACTAGAAATACAGTTTTCCAAGTCAAATACTTAATCTCTGCCGAAGACAGAGGCTCAAAGGGGGGTTGCATCAGCTGAGCAATGCAAACATTAAGATCCCAAGCAGGGGCAGGGTCCCTGAATGGAGGATTGGTATGAAGCAATCCCTTAAAAAACTTGGAAAATACAGGGTAAGCAGAAAGAGAAGAGGGCTTCCCTGCTGAAATGAAGGCAGAGACAGCTGCCAAGTGCACTTTCAGGGTAGCTGGTCTCAGTTCCAAAGAATTAAGATGGACCATATAATCCAATACAGTGGGTAAATCAGCAGATTCCGGGGAAATATGCTTCCAGAACACCATATGGAAAACCTTTCCACTTGGAGTTATAGGTAGCCCTGGTGGAAGGCTTCCTAGCAGCTTAGGATTTCGAGAACACTTTGAGAAAGTTGTAGATCAGCAAATCTAACTGCTCAAGAGCCAAGCCTTGAGGTTGAGGGATTTGAGATTCGATACAACTCTCCCTGAGCACAGGTTAACAGATTGTGGTTCCTGGGGAGACACAGGGAAGATGGGCTAAGGACAGAAGGAGTGGGTACCAGGGCTGCCTGGCCCAGTCTGGAGCAATCAGGATCATCTTGCAGGGCTGAGACCTGATTTTGACTAGTACTTTGAACAGGAGAGGGAAGGGGGGAAAAGCATAAAGGAACTTCCCTTTCCAATCGAGGAGAAAGGCATCCAGGGGGACTGAGCCCAACACTGGGGGCCTGCAACAAAAAAGTGGAAGCTGATGATTGTCTGGGGCTGCAAAAAGATCTATCTGAGGAGTGCCCCATCTGGCAAAAACTATCCCTAGTACTAGGGGATCCAGTGACCATTCGTGATGGCCCTGGGAAATCCTGCTGAGAGCATCTGCCAGGACATTGTCCTTGCCTGGGAGGTGAACTGCTATGAGGAAGTGTTCAGGGAATAAGCCAGAGACCACAACTTCATCGCCTCGGTGCACAAGGTCAAGACAGAGTGCCCCTTGTTTGTTGATGTACCACATTGTAGTGGTGTTGTCTGTTCTGACCTGTACCACCTTGTTCTGAACAGATGCAGAAAAAACCTGAAGTGCTAGAAAAACAGCTCTGAGTTCCAACAGAATGATGTGGAGCAGAGATTCCTGAGGGGACCATAACCCCTGGGTGGAGAGGTCGACCATGTGAGCTCCCCATCCCAAGAGGGATGCATCTGTAGTAAGGGTCAAGGAGTGGGACAGAGGGATGAAAGGCACCCCTTGTCTCAGATTGCTCTGATCCTGCCACCACTGAAGGGCCTGGATCAGGGTTCGAGTCACTGGGATTAACTTGGATAGGGGTCTTCTTTGAGACCAGAAAGCCTCAAATGGAACTGAATGTCCCTCATCTGAAATCTTGCTCCTTGCACTACAGCTGTGGAAGCAGCCATGTGTCCTAGGAGCTGCAGGAAATGCCTTGCTGGTTGAGAGACCTGCAGAGTGAAGGACGAGGCCAGGGCCACCAAGGTCCTTACTCTTTCCAGGGGAAGGAAGGCTCTGGCCTGCTTTGTGTCCAGTTCTGCGCCTATAAAGGTGAGTACCTGGACAGGTTCCGAAACTGACTTTGGAAGATTGAGAAGAAAGCCCAGAGAGGTAAGAAGCTGCTGGGTAACTAGCAGGTGTGATTTGACCTGGTCTGGAGACTGACCCACAATGAGCCAGTCGCCCAGGTAGGAAAAATGGCAATCTTTGCTTTCTTAGATGAGCAACTGCTACTGCCAGACATTTTGTGAACACCTTGGGGCAGAGGTGAGGCCGAAGGGCATTGCTCTGAACTGATAATGGCCTGAGGGCAGTCTCGAATCTGAGGTATCTCATGGGAGCTCTGATAAGAACATGGAAGTAGGCATCTCTGAAGTCCAGGGAAGCTAGCCAGTCCCCTGGCCTTAGGGAGGGTAAAATCATTCCCAGAGTCACCATTTTGAATTTTGGTTTTAAAAGGTGCTCGTTTAGATATCTTAGATCCAGGATAGGCCGCCACTCTCCTGTCTTTTTTGGGGTAAGGAAGTACCTGGAGTACAGACCCTTGCCCTGGTGTGGGGGAGAAACCCTTTCTACAGCTCTGAGAGCCAGGAAGGTTGAAACTTCTGTTTCCAAAGCAAGATTCTCTAAAGGGTTTGCAGGTGGAAAAGATCTGGCTCATCTTTGGAAATTTTTTGAAGCTGAGAACCAAACCCTGGCTCACTACTTCCAGGACCCACCTGTCTGATGTTAAAGACTCCCAGTCCTGGACGAAGTCAGCCTGCCTCCCTACAGGTAATGGACAGCTGACCCTGGGCATCCCATCAGGGTGCCTGTTTGGCAGGGCTTTAGGCTGAGGGGTGGAGCAGGCCTGCTCTGCACTCCCGCCTGCCTCTCCTCTGAAGAACCCCTCTGAGCATAGGCTGAAGAAGAGGAGGCCTGGGTCTGGTGAAAAAGGCCTGTGAAAAGGCCTGCCCTCACCCTGGGGGCTGCCTCTGAGGAGTGGCTGCCATTCCTTGGCTTGTGCACTCCTATAAGTGGTTCTATATTCATCCATTTTCTTCATATAATTCTCTGTCTGCTCCCCAAACAGAGAATTTCCCACCACAGGAAAATCCATAGCCTTAGACTGGGTATCCTGTGACAAAGTAGGTACACCTGAGCCAGGCCAATCTACTAAAATCCACAGACATAGCCATGACTCTAGAGGATACATCATTAGAATCCACTGCAGCATGAAATTGCACTTAGATGCCTCAATACCATCAAGAGCCACCTGCTCCAGCTCCTTTGCAGTTGGCTAGGATCTGTCTGGCTAAGGCCATGACAGTATCCCATCTAGAGTTCTGGTATCTCGCAACATAAGCCATATAGTTTGCTTGTCTGAGTCCCAAAAGATGCTGCCATGTATTGTTTTTGGCCATGGCATCAATCTTCCTGAGTCCTTGTCAGGAGGATGTGAAGCCAGGGAATATTAGCTTTATCACAGGCTGCAGCCTGAACTACCCCAACATGACTGCATTGCTATGAAAGAAAATCTGTATCAGGACCTGACAAAGTGTACCTCCTGTCCATCTTTTTATCTACAGGAGGCACAGAATTAGGAGCTTTTAAAATTGTTATTGTTTGTTTCCTAAAAGATTTATGTAAAGGGCTGGACAAACTCCTGGACTCTGGGATATCCATCATCTCTACATAGTCAGGCTCCTCTTGCTCATCAAAGCCTTCTCTAAGGGAAGCTGGAGGGTCTCAGCAACTTTTTTATAAAACAAAAAATGAGAAGGGGACTCAGAAAGCCTAGGGGGAGATTCACCTGAAGGTCTGTCTGGGGAGATGTCCGGTTCAATGGGCACATCCAGACTTTCAAAGTCACATTCACACTGATCATAATCATCCTCCCCCTCCTCTGGTTCATAAAACTCTTCTATATCATATTCTTGAACCGGTGGAACCGACCGAACCGACCTTTTGCCAGATAGTGGCGATTCGGAGGGAACCGGGGACAGTGACTGGACAATCTGTATTGCCCTGGCTATCTCTGCAGCAGTTGGAGAAGGAATTTTGGACTCCACACCTGCTGACTTTCTAGTTCTCTTTGCTGGAACTGGCTCCTCAGAGTCAGCTTTACGTTTGCCCGAGGAAGTCTGGCCCTGGTCAGAGGGCACTCCCTCCAGTTCGGCTGGCACCGAACTGGGCTGGCCATCCGGGTCAGCGGACTTTTTGGCCTCTCGTTCCCTGAGCCTACCAACTCTCTTATCTAGGGTGGCTGCAGGGAAATTCTTGCAAATCTGGCAGTCTGCATTGAGGTGGTCAAACCCCAGACAATAAACACATGTGGTGTGTGGGTCAGCCTTGGCAAAGGCTTCCCCACAGACACTACAGTGTTGAAACCCAGTGGGCCCGGTTTTTCTTTTGGGTTTCTCAGACATAATGCAACCCTAACCAAAAACTTGCCCTTTTGATGGCAGTGCCAGGCAAGACACCCTTATCGGTTCCCAACCGTGTCACGGGTCATGGAAAAAACCGTAATGAAATCCGTTTTTTTTTAGAACCGATAAGAACCGGGAACCGCACTCTAACAAGCCTTAAAAGGCTTTAAAACCAAGTTTCAATACAATTCGATCGGTTCAAACCGAACCGATAAACATTTACAAGTTCCACACAGAAAACCTATCTATTACTTACAATACCATAGACAGAGCTTGAACCGATCGGTTTGCGGTTAAAATAAATAATATCGCGGTTAAATTCAACCAAGAAAAGACGTTTTAAACCGAGGAAATGAACCGAGCAGCAGGAAGAATCTCCGGAGTGACTGTTCAGTGAGGCGGAGTAAAGAATCTGACGGTTTTGGTTTGAAACCACCCTAACAGAGCTTCTTTAACCGAGCTCGCGCTCTAAGTTCCATGCTCTGCATGGAAATTAACTCTCACCTCCGGAGCAGTTCTAATGGTGGGACAAACTGCATCTGTCATAATATAGCAAGACTTCATGTTGTTTGAAACAATGTGTACAGTTTTTCAATGGTCCACAAGGTCTCTCTGACATATCAATTTAAGAGAACGCTGAAATAATAGAAAAGATTCCCAAAAATAATGCAGTACAACAGCCCAATAGTAACAAGCATTTCTCAATGCCGAATATTTGCTTGCTGGTATTAGCACTGGACATGCAGGAGTTAGACAGATGCAGAATAGGAATGGCAGTGATGTACTGAACTTCAGGCCAACCCCACCTCCACCCTGCAGAGATGGACAGGCATTGGGGTATTTGTTTGGGTCATCGCCCATAACATACATGCCATTTCACCTCACCCAATCCTGCAGACACTGACAAGTACTGAGGCGTGCCTTGGGGTGTTCGGCTTTACAGTCACCCCAATTCCATAAGGACATATGCTGAAATGGGTGCAGTATAGGAGAATGGGGTGAACTCTGGGGCCGAACAGTCCAAGGCACACCTCGATACCTGTCACTGGCTGCAGGGTGGGGGTGGAATGGCATGAGCATTACCAGTTGGCAATCCAAAGGCATACCCCGCCTGTCAGTCTGTACAGGGTGGGACGTTATGGTTAGAAACCCTAACGCCCTGTGCGTTTGTTGGTATTTGCACTACAAATTTTCAACATGGCCTTTTTGTGACCCCCCCACCTCATGAAAGCATTTGGGACCTCTTCTCATGAACAGTGGCACTGTGATTTTGTTAATGTGTCCCGAACTTTAGAGTTCCCACAGGTACCGTGCCATTGTGCACCAGATGTATGAAAACACAGATCGGGCAGGATGTGAAGAATGACAGCTGTACCATTCATAGGGAGGTGTGAAGAGATGGCAATGTTGAAAATCTGTAGTGAAAATATTAAAAATGCTCGAACTTCCAAGCGTACATGGAAACTGCGCAACCAATGTGCGTAACACAGTCATTTAGTGGAATTATTTCACCAAATTTTTAACACAGGCATTTTGTGACCTCTACTCATAAATACTGTCACCATGATTTTCTTAATCTGTCATGAATATTGATTTCCCACAGCACCCGCACTATTCTGCGCCAGATGTGTAAACGTGCAGGATATATAAAAATTACAGCTGTACTGTTCATAAGGAGGTGTGAAAAAATACCAGTGTTGAACATCTGGAGTGAAAATATTACAGATGCGCGAAATTATGAGGGTGCGTGGAAACTGCGTAACGTACGCTCGTAACAGTCATTTTATGGATTTTTATCACTAAAGTTTCAACACAGGCATTTTAGCACCTCTGCTCATGAACAGAGTCTCTGTGATTTTCTTAATCTATCCCAAACACTGATTTCCCACAGCAACTGCGCTATTCTGCTCCAGAAGTGCAAAAACACATTTTGGCCATGATGTGAAAAATGACAGCTGTACAGTCATAAGGAGGTGTGAACAAATGCCAATGTTGAAAATCTAGAGTGAAATTATTACAAATTTGCAAAGTTATGAGTGTGCATGGAAACTGCGCAACGCACGCTTGTAAACAGTCATTTTTTGGATTTTTTTTCATCAAATTTGCAAACTAGGCTCTCTGACAGCCCACCTCATGAACAGTTGCACTGTCATTTCATTACTCGGTCCCGAAAGGTGATTCCGCACAGTGACCACAAAATCAGCTTGCGGGACCGAATAACACCACGACGGTGACTGAATTCATGAGGTGGGGTCCCAATAATCCCATGTTGAAAATTTGGTGCCAAAAGTCGAACAAAAATGGCAGAGAGAACCACATAAGTTGAAAAAACCCTATTCATGCCATCATACAGCTTACTGGCATTTTTTCAGCTTGCGGTCGGCTTTCAAGAGTCCAGAACTGTTCCTGGTCCACCAAAGATCGTAACGTTGGGCTCTGGAGTTACGTATGGGGTAAGGGGTGGGGGGCAGGGTGTGCAGAGGGTGGGTGCAGGTTGGGAAGAGGTAAGGGACATTGCAAAGGAACATTTTCTTGGTTTCAAGGAGATAAAAAAAAAAGGCGTTGTGGAATGTTTTTGTTTTTCAGGCTTGCTTCGGTCACACTGGGGTGGGCTCCCAATGTGCCATCTGCGTTCTGGGGGAAGGGGGTACTGGAGCCGATGGGGACTGGGCCCCCCATTGGCAAAGAAAGACTACTGGGGGGTCATGATGCTGTGGGGAATTGGGCACCCCCTCGGCACACAACAAATGGGGGGGAATTATGCCGATTGGGAGTGGGCTCCCCAGTCAGCAAATGAACTGGATCAGGGGCATGTCACCAAGGGGACTGGACACCCCCACCGGCTTTCATTGGGCTCTGAGGCAGATGGGGATAGCCGCCATGTTCATGAAACTGTTACACCAGGCAAGGTACCGCCCCGCAGTGATGGGTCGCTCCCTCACTGCAGAGGAATGGTTAAAGCTGCAATGATGAGGTGGCCACTGATTGCGGGCGGCCAAATCGTTTCAAGTTGGTGGCACTTCTGCAGAACCAGTGTCATCAGGACAGTGGGCCTGCACTGGATGAACACTGCCAAGCCCACAAATGCAGTGCCAGCACTGGCCGCCATAGTTCCGCACCTCCACAACCCGCTTCTCTCCTAAGCTGCCACATGTTTCTTGCGCATGCGCACAAGCAAACATAAAAACAGCTCAAGAAAAAAAAAAAAAAACAGCTCTTGTACTGAAGAAACTGTGCCAAAGGTTAAATTGTAGCTCCTGTAAAAGGAGTCGATTGAGGTGAAAGGGTACAGACAAACAGAATGTGAAAATACTCCATTCTCTGTAAGTTGGATAGTTAGACATAGTAAATCATTAACAATACCAAAAAAACAATGTGGTTAGTAGCCAAATAACCAAAAATAGAAACAGTAGCCCCTGGGAGTTCCTGGGAATCTACTGGGAACGGTTCCACCATGCCACAGCAACACAGAATTTGCCAAGTGTCAGCATGGTGACGGAACAACACTGCCAACTGGTGTTATGTCATCTCTGGGGAAACTGCCATTTTCTGTGGGGGAAGCTCTGCCCCCCAAGCCCCCCCATGTGGGGGTCTCTGCCCTCCCGCACTTAAATTAACCAACTTAGGGAGTGGGCGAACACCCCGGAGTCAACAGTGACAGGAACCCAGCAGATCATTGCAGCGAACTGCCGAAAATTTTGCTGTGATGGTCTTCGCTGTATTCCCGCTGTTGTGACAGGATACCAATGGGAACCAGAGAAACGGTAATTTAAAGAAAACCATACCTAAACACAGAGTAATTGAAAAACTGATTATAATACACTTTCTGAAATAAACTATAAAATAAAAAACCTGACAGGAGAGCCAGCCTTTACCGAGTTCACTACAGGGAAACTGCTCTCTTCAGGCAGAAAAACAGAACTGAAATGGCCAAAGCGCAGCATAGATGTAGAGTCTGCATTCCAAATTCTAAAATCTGCATAGGTTCCATCTCCAGGGCATCACTCTCGGCTGAGATTACTGCATGAAGTGTAAACTTTTACGGGAATGATTGCTGAAGTCAGTATTATGATAAAAGAACTTAAACAGAGGACTGGAGCTGTGTGACAGGGTAGAATAGGACCCCTGTCCCATCTGTTATGTAGAAAGTGTTTAAATTCAAGGATCTTCCCTTTTCTGTCTCTTCTCTGTCTGGTTGCGCAACCAAATTTTCCTGAGAGACTTGGGACTTGATCAACCCAACAGGCTTACAATTCTTTGCCTCTTACTGTCTCATTTTTCTCCATGGTATCCATTTTTCCTCCCTTGCATATCTACCGATATAAAACTATATGTGAATCAATATGTGGAAATAACTGATGTTAGGATCCCTTTTGTTTAGAAAATAAGGTTTGTTACTGTTGAAATGTGTATATTTATATTTTGAGAAGATTGCAGAAAGCTATTATAAACTAGAGGTTACCAGAGTTCAATCTTTAGACTTTTTTGCAAAAGCTAAAAAGGGGCCTCAAGCACACTCAGTTCTAGCAGCTCCTGTCTGATATTTACAAAAACAGGATGCTTGCTAAGAATGGGGGTTGAAAAGTCTTATAAACAGGCTAAGCTGCAACTGCAAGAAAGATTAGGAGAACGAGGGACACAGAGACTGAAAGAAAACTATTTTATTTTGCCTTTGTAGATAGTTATACTGAACAAGTTTATTTTATGATACTGCTAGTGTAAATAAATTATTTTTGGTGACTTCTACAACTGCTTCTAGTGTTTCCTATGCTTCCTGACCTATGCCTCGACGCCAGATGGTGTCAGCCTAAGTGGGATTTACACTGTGCATACCCTAAGACAGGAGTTTTGTGCGTGGGTACTGGACCTAGTATCAGGGAAGCACAGAGAAAGGTATGGATTCTGAAGCGGCAAGTCCAGCAGTGGTTACCAGGAGAATGGTAGCCAAACTAGCAGACACAGAAGTCCAGTCTGAGACTGTACAGCCAGCACAGGTTATGGAAAAAGAACAGTCGGTGACAGAACCTGAAAGCCTGATGGATTTTTTCAAATGGTGGGCTATACAACAAAAAGAGATGGAGAAGCAGAGAGAAAAAGAGATTCAACATTTAGAAGCACAGAGGAGAGAACAGATGCAGCAGAGGACAGAACAGATGCAGCAATAGGAGCAGTGATGACTAGATGCCTTGCAAGCTATCAAAGGCAGAGGATCCGGCAGAGACCCAGATGAGCTACAAAATGCAGGCGATTTAGAAGTCATTAAACTTACAAAATTGTGCCCCTCATCAATGGCCAATGCAGCAGCGGACAACCAGACTGGTACCCTACCTGACAGAAAGCCCAACTTGCTTACAGCAATATGGACACTGCACAGTCAGAAAACTATGATCTAGTGAAAAGCAAAATCCTGAAAATGTATGACATCTCCGGAGAGACCTACAGGCAGAGATTTCGATCTCTGAGTTACAACTCAGTCAACAATCCTCAAGAAGCCTTCACCAGACTCAGAGGACTCCTGATAAAATGGATCCAACCCGAGAGCCAACAGTCCAACAGATCATAATCACATTTGCCATGGAGAAATTCATCAACATCTTGCCTACAGAAGTGCAGCTGTGGGTAAAGGAACACCAACCAGAGAGTGAGGAAAAGGCTTTTTATTTGGCCGGGGACTACCAAATGGCTAGACAGACGCCACAGCAGCCAGGTAACAGCCAAGCACCAGTAAGACACTCGTTTTCCCCTTTAAACTCCAAGCCTGATTAAGAAATCTGGTGGGGGTAACAAATCTGTGCCCAAAGACATTATCTGCTATAACTGTAATAAGCCAGGCCATTTTGCAAGAAACTAACATGGTAAGGAGAGTGGCACTGGAACAGATTTGTCCTTGGCAAACTGGGGCAATTACTTAACAGATGTGAAAGTGAGGGATAAGACTATGAAGGGAATCACTGATTCAGGAAGCAGACAGATTCTAGTGCATGTTAAGGTGCTGAGAAAATACTGTGCGAAAGAACCAGTTACTGGTGTCATCTGCATCCACGGGGACATTCTATACTATCCCACCACCCAAGTGACTCTGACCTTTAAGGGTGTGTCGCACCAAATGAAAGTGGGGGTAGTATCTAAGTTACCTGTACCTGTGATTACTGGAAATGAGTTCCCAGGATTTACTGAGTTAATCAAAGTGGGAGTAAATCCTGATGTTTCAGCAGCAGTGGTGACAAGAGCTCAGGCAAAGAAAATTTCAGATGGGAGGGGGAGGGGGTACACTTTTCCCTTCAGTGATTTTGATTCGGACTTGTTTGAGCACAGCTCCAAAATCCGGAAATCCAGGAAAGAAAGACAATGCCTGAAGAGACTGTGGCAGCAAATGACTGATGGATATAAAGGGTCAAAATATGAAAATGCTGAAACTAAATTGTCAGCTGATTGTGATTTTCTTTCAGAGCAAGCTAACAATGTTTCTCTCAACAGGTTATTTTCAGCAGCTGGGGGTGGAACCAAAACAGGGTGGACCAATGTTTAAAAAATGTAGTGGGTTACTGTACAGAGTTTGGGTTAAACCTCAGACACAGGAACAGAGAACAACTGGTTATACCACAGAAGTATAGAACAGAGTTGTTACAGACAGCACATGATAATCCTACGGCTGGTTACTCAGGGAGAGAGGAAGGGATCGAACCCTTGTCAGATTCCTTTGCAGATTTTACTGGCCTGGAATTTATGAAGATGTTGGTACCTATTGTAATTCCTGTGCCAAGTGTCCAAAAGTAGCCCCAGTTACTAGAAAGGTCAAGGTGCCCCTACCCTTAATAGATGTGCTTTTTAAGAGAATTGCAATGGATGCGGTTGGTCCTTTAAACAAAAGTAAAAAGGGTAATAGATTTATTCTGATAGTATGCGACTATGCTACTCGATAGCCAGAAGCAGTTCCAATGTGTACTGCTACAGCCCCAAAAGCTGCAGCAGAGCTTGCCAAAGTTTTCAGCAGAGTGGGCATACAGAAAGAAATGATTACTGATCAGGGTAGTAATTTTGATGCTGCATTGCTTAAGGAGCTGTACAGACTACTAGGTATCACTGCCACAAGAACCTCCCCATATCACCTTCAGACAGACAATCTTGTTAAGCATTTTGACCAAATCCTAAAATGCATGTTAAAAAGGTTTGTAAAAGGGGAAGGGAAAGACTGGGACCAATACTTGCCTTACCTACTTTTTACTTACAGAGAAGTGCCACGGGCATCAACAGGGTTTTCACCATTTGAAATGCTGTATGGTAGGCTGCCAAGAGGGCCACTGATGTGATAAAAGAAACGTGGGAAGATAACCCCCGTCAGAAAAAAATCTATAACATCCTATATGTGTGCCCTAAGAAAGAAGCTGGCAAAATATGTTAAAATTGCCCACAGTAATCAGCAAGAGGTCCCAAATCAGCAGAAGGTATTATATTATGACCATGGGGTAAAAGGAAAAGTTTTTCAGCCAAGTGAAAAAGGTTTGCTACTGTTGTCCACAACAGAAATAAGCTGTTAATGAAGTGGCAAGGGCCATCTAAGATTCTTAGACGTACTGGCATAAACTATGAGATTGAGACCCCTGACAGGAAAAATCCTACTAAGATATACCATGCTAACCTCCTCAAGAAATGGCTTGAAAAAATACCAAAAGCTGCCTTGCTAGTTTTACCAGAAACCGATAAGGAAGATATTAATGTAGCTAATATAATATATATAATATATATATTCCATATTAATGGAACAAACTGTAAATGCTGAAGCTGTAAAGGTGAATGTTTCCTTAACCGCAGAACAAACTGCAGACATTCGTAATGTGCTAAAGACATTTAACAGCACTTTTACCACGGTACCAGACTGAGCAAAAGGAGTTGAGCATGCAATAGTGACAAGGAATGCTCATCCTATTAGGCAAAAGACTTACAGGTTGCCAGAACTGTTAAGAGCTGATGTGGTTAAGGAAATACAAAAAATGAAAGAATTGGGTACCATAGAGGAGTCGAGGAGTGCTTGGTCATCTCCCATGGTAATTGTAAACAAAATAGAAGGGGGTGTTAGAATCTGCCTTGATTTCAGGAAACTTAAGTGTCAGAATTTGACAGTTATAATTTGCACTCCCCAGTCTGTCCACCAAATCATCTATTCTGGGCACAGGCTATCAGTACCCTCGATCTCACCAAGGGTTACTGGCAAATACCTTTAGCAAAAGAATCCAGAGACAAAACTGCATTTGCCACCCCTTTAGGATCCTATCAATTCACCACCATGCCCTTTGGTTTACATGGTGCGCCAGCTACATTCCAATGGTACATGGATGTCGTTTTATCCCCACACTTGTTATTGTGCTGCGTACCTGGATGATGTCGTGGTGTATAATCCACACTGGAAAAGCCACCTGGAACACCTACGAGCAGTTATCCAAGCTATCAAAAATGCAGGTCTAACTATTAATCCTACCAAATGTGCATTGGGCATGCAGGAAACCAAGTATTTAGGCTATGTGTTGGGAAATGGAGAAGTTAAGCCAGAGGTTTCTAAAATAGAAGCTGTAGCCAACAGCCCTGTCCCTAAAACAAAGAAACATGTCGGGTCATTTTTAGGGCTGGCTGGTTATCGGAGATTTGTTCCCAACTTTGCTGAATTAGCTACTCCGTTCACTGAACTCGCGAAACAATAGTACCCAAATAATGTGAAATGGACCCCAGAGTGTGATGAAGCTTTTCAAGCCATTAAGGCTGCATTATGTTCATCCCATTTTCAGAAGCCCAGACTACCAGAAACCATTTTTGCTACAAACAGATGCATCAGAAGTACATCTGGGTACAGTACAGAGTCAAAATATAGATGGGACAGAACATCCTATTCTGTACATAAGTAGGAAGTTGCATGGCAGAGAGAAAAGGTACTCCACTATTGAAAAGCAATGTTTAGCAGCAAAGTGGGCCATGGAGTCCCATCAGTTTTATCTGTTAGGAACCGACTTTGTTCTTGTAACAGATCACAATCCTCTCTGTTGGCTTAACCAGATGAAAGATAAAAATTCCAGAATTACAAGGTGGTACCTGGCACTATAACCATTTAAATTCACAGTGATACACACATCTGGTAAACAGAATAGCAATGCTGATTTTCCGCCACGATATGGCTCAGGAATTGAGGATTCTGGAGGTTGAAAAACAAATGTATGGCTCTGAACTGTACTGCTTGCTGTATTAAAAAAAAAAAGATACAATATACACGTGCTCAATGTCTGAAAGTAGCAAATGTTATTAGAGAAAAAGTTTTGGAAACCTGTTTAATAAAACAGGTTCCCTCTTAAGGAGGAGGTTGTATGTGATAGGGTAGAATAGGATCCTGTCCCATTTGTTATGTAGAATGTGTTTAAATGCAAGGATATTTCCTCTTCTGTCTCTTCTCTGGTTGCACAACCAAATTTTCCTGTGAGACATCAGACTTGATCAACCAGACAGGCTCGCAATTCTTTGCCTCTCACTCTCAGTTTTCCCCTGCTGTCTGTTTTTCCTCCCTTGCATATCTACCGATATAAAAATATATGCAAATCAATATGTGGAAATAACTGATGTTAGGATCCCTTTTGTTTAGAAAATATAGTGCGTTACTGTTGAAATGTATATATTTATATTCTGAGATGACTGCAGAACGCTACTGTAAACGAAAGGTTACCAGAGTTCAATCGTTAAGCCTTTTTGCAAAAGCTAAAAAGGGGCTTCAAGCACACTGTGTTCTAGCAGCTCCTGCTTGATATTTACAAAAACAGGATGCTTGCTAACGAAGGGGGTTGAAACGTCATAAGAGCTAAGCTGCAACTGCAAGAAAAATTAGGAGAACAAAGGACACAGACTGAAAGAAAACTATTTTATTTTGCCTTTGTAAATAGTTATAATGAACAAGTTTATTTTATTATACTGCTAGTGTAACTAAATTATTTTTGGTGAATTCTACAACTGCTCCTGGAGTTTCCTATGCTTCCTGACCTGTGCCTCGACGACAAGCTGAAAACAGAAACAAAGCAGAAAACAAGTCAAAAGAACAGGAAAATGGATAAACATTTTGAATTAAACCCAGAAATACAACAGATCATTTTTTTTTTTTGGGGGTGGGGTTATGAATGACACCATCGAGTTGATGAAGAAAATGGAAATGTAGTTTTAAACAAAAAAAGGAGGGGGGGCAGGGGACACATGATGGAAGGTGGGTAGGTGGCTTGCTGAGAAAAAGAGGTACACAACTGTGGACCACATACTTGTGTGCAAAACACAACAATGAATGATATGATGAGATCACAGGAACCTGACATGAATCTGAAAAAGAATGCGTAAGAAATGTTAGTGTGCTCAGAAAATAAAATGTTATATTGTTAATGAGAACAGATAGCGCAAGTTAATTTTGAAATTTTAAAAGTCACCTTTTCAAAGTAATGAGAGCCAGAGAATCCATTAATACTGTACTTCGGGCACACAGCCTTAAAATGGTACATCTAGCCTGCCTGTCAGCCCAGCGGTTGGATTTCCACTTGTGACGCCAGCAACCCAGGTTCGGGAACGGACCCAGAGCGCTGGAGTGCCAGCCTGGGAGAGAAGGCATGAGCGCCTTAAGACTGCTTGCCTTCTCTCGGGGGGGGTGACGACCCAGCGCTTGCTGACTCCAGGCAGAGGGCGGGGTTAAGGCAACACGCTGGAACCCGCTGACCATGAAGGGGCGTAGTGAACGTCTGTGTATGCCTTGACATTAGTGGCACACCACACCCCTGGGGAGCAAAACGGAAAAGTGCTCCATGGTCGACTGGATGACGGTCGCCAGCTCCTGCTGAGCCCCCAATGCGGCCCAGAATCGCCTCAGTAGCACCAGGACCAAGTAAAGTGTGCTGGCAGACCCCCCAACGGCGCCTATCTCCCTCAGATGATGGGGACCCATCCGGTGAAGGGTCACACCAGATTACCTGAGGGGCTGCAATGTGGGGTGGTGGTGGCTGGCATTGGGGCAGGGGTGCCAGCGGGGACTTAAACAGCCTGAAGGAGTGGCCCACCAGGAGCCAGGGAAGGCGCACAAAAAAAAAAAAAAAAAAAGGTAAATCTAATATGCTTCTCTGTAGTGGAGTCTTCGTTCTCTATCCCCACCTTGTTTCATAGGTGGTATATGTTCTAATATAAAAAAAAAAAAAAATGGCTGTGTGAAGGATGTTGAGATGAAATGAAGTGTCATGCCACAGAGGACTTACTGACTTTACTGTGCATCTATCCCTTGTGTTCCTTAACATGTTCATTTAGTTTCCATGTGGTTTGTCTCGCATACATTCTGCTGCAGGGACACTTCATAATGTACAGTGAAGCCTGCCAGGATGAAGGTCAGTCTCATAGGTTTCCTGCATGACAAAAGGGATTAACTCCCATTGAAATTGCATTGCTTATAGTAACTCTACAGCAGAATTCTGCAGAGTTGGGCTTCATCCTGGTAGGTTTCATTGTAAGTTTATGGGTCCAGTTGGAGGACGTCTTATGGCAGTAAGAGTATCGCCTCGCATGTTCTTAGGATCAGAGGACTGCAAACTGAAGGGGAGCAATTCTGTGGTCCTAAGTATGCAAGAGGAAACACTCAGCCATAAGAGTCCCTCCAACCAGAACAATAAAATTATTACAGATCGCTAACTTTATTAAACAAAAAAACTAATAAAGTTAGCGACACAGGCAGTCATCGAGAAGCCTGTTACAGTGCTCAGCGTGTGAGGTTCTCTTATGGCAATAATACCACCTCACGTGCAACTGAAGAAAATGCTGTGACTGTCGATGTGTGGTCGAGGACGCTCCTGCGATCTATAATGCAAACAAAGCTGGTCCAGAATGTTATGAAGTCTTTTACTGTGATTTATTTTCCTTCATGTGCTATATTGCGAATGATCTTTATCCTGTAAGTACTGTCACATGTTCTGCAATGTCTAGAGCATTGGTTCCCTTTTACAGGAGAACCCACATGCTGTTGTTCCATTGGTACCTCGTGTACAGAGTGTATTAGGCGATCTCTAAAGCTCCTTGCTTTTTTGGGAAGAACCACTGGTAAGTTGTCAAAAATTTTCACTCTCCTGGTGCTGCTTTCTACACATTACAGCGCCTGTAAGCTACCCATTTAATGTTGTGAAAGTGATATGTGAAAGAGGCAGAAAAAACTAACTGGTTACTCACCTGTAGCAGGATTTCTAGGAGTGGTATATGATGTACATCCACACTTCTCGCAGCACTGCTTTCCACCGAATTCTTGCCGGAACACCTTCAAGCTGGCTCCTCCCACCCACCCATGTGATAAGTCCCTTGGCACTGCCCCATGACATCATATCTTACCGGCTGGAAGCAAGACCAGTGTGCCACTTGCCAGGGGAGGTTGGGTGGGTCAGTGTGGATGTACATCATATTCCACTCCTAGAACTACTGTTACAGGTGAGTAACCCGTTTTTCTAGGGATGTGGATATGATGCACAACTCCACACTTCTGGCAGACTCCTAGTAGTTTTCCAGGAAGGCAGGGGCAAGTCCCACACCCCTACTTAGGAAACACAGATCGAAGAACGGAAGCCCCGAAACCAACATCTCAGCGTGACTCATGGTCGATGTGGTAATGGGAGATAAAGGTGTGTGCAGACTTCCAGGTAGCAGCCCTGCAGATTTCCTGCATAGGGAAGTCCTTGGAAGCAGCAACTGAGGGAGCTGTATGATGGGTAAGATGAGCCCTAAGCCCTACGGGAGACTCTCTACCCACCAACCTATAGCAGAGGTTGATGCACGAAACAATCTACCTGCCAATCATCCATTTAGCTGCCGGTCTGCCAGGTGCGGTTTCAGTGTAGGTGACAAATAGCTGGCTAATCTCTGCCCAAACTCCAGCCATGTGCTCTTTATAATAGGCAAGCTCTCGCCACAGGTCCAAAGTATGGAGCCTGTGCTTGGCCTCCGAGGTATGGTTGATGAAATACACTGGGAGAGTGATCACCTGGCTAAGGTGAAACTCAGGCACAACCCTCGAAAGGAACTTTGGGATGGGGCAAAGGACAACTTTGCCCCTGTGGAAGATCAGGTGAGGAGGAGACTCCACCGAGAGCGCCTGGAGCTCACTGATCTTTGTGGAAGGCAGTCTTCCATAACAGGTGAAACATCTCACACCTGTGCATCAGTTCAAATGGCTTACCCATGAGCTTTGCCAACACCAGCAACAAGTCCCATGGTGGTTGTGGTTCACGCACCGGAGGGGAAATGTGGTCAAGGTCTTTGAAAAAGCACCACACTACCTTCTCCTGCGCCACTGATGGCATACCAGCCCATGCCTGGTATGCAAACATAGCTGGCAGGTGAACCTTAAGGGTCATCGACCGAAGGCCTGACAAAGAGGGCCCAAAGGTAGCCGAGAATGCTAGCCACCAGGCAAGATAAGGGGTCAAGCTCCTTGCCCTGGTACGAAATGGAGAATCTCTTTCATTTGAAGGCATAGCATTTTCGGTTTGACTCCTTCCGAGAAGCCTCGACCATGGTGAGGACATCTTCAGAGCGACTCAAAGCCCAGAAATCTAGCCGCTCAGGAACCAGGCTGTCAGGTGCAGGGACTGAAGGTCCAGATAGAATACCTTCCCCCGACTGCAAGAGAGCAGGTCCTGGCATAGAGGAAAATGCCACAGGAGCCTGTAGCTCAGGTGGAGGAAATCAAGTACCAGAACGGATGGGGCAAGTCTGGACCCACCAGGATCATCCATGTTTTGTCCCTCATGGCTTTGAGCAGCACTTTATGGATCAGCAGAAATGGAAAGAAGGCATACATGAAGCCCAGGGTTCAGGGCCTTGAGAAGGCAAACTCCTGCAGCATTCCCTGTTGAGGGAGGTGGGCACAATACAGCCTCAGCTTGGTGTTCTCCCTGGAGGCAAACAGGTCCACCAGAGGGATGCCCCACCAGGAGAACAGACTGTGCACTGCCTCCTGCTGGAGAGACCACTTATGAGACACTGGTCACATGGATGGCCAGGAGATTGGCATTCAGGCTAAGCATGAGGGTCCAGATGCGGAAAACTTCCCAGCACAGAGAAAGGGAGTGCATCCTGCCTAGTTAATTGAGGTAGCACATGGTCGTGGTTTTGTCCATCTGGATCTGAATGTGTAGAGCGAAGGCCATCAGCGCCTGCCAAACTGCTCAAAGCTCCAGCAAGTTGATATGGCATCGGGACTCTCTGGACATCCGGAGTCCATGGACTCTGTGCTCCCCCAGGTGGGCACCCCAGCCCATCAGGGAGGCATCAGTCATGATGGTAACTGTCGGCTCCAGGCAGACAAATGGGATTGCTTCCCTGCAGATGTTCAGGGACCAACCATTACTGTAGGGCGTCCCACACCAGCTGGGTCACAGTGACGAGTTGGTTGAAGTGGCCCTTGCATCGAGACCATTGACAGGCGAGCTCCCACTGCAAAGAGCGCATTCTCCATCGGGTCCAATGGACCACATTGGTACATGCCGCTACGTATCCCAGGAGGCACAGGAAATCTCAAGCACGGCACAACTGCCCAACCCAAAATGATGGGGCAAAAGAGAAGAGAGCCTCCGCCGGAAGCCGAGCCATGGCTCTGCAAGAGTCTCACTCTGCCTCGATAAAATGCATTACCTGCAAAGGTACAAGCTCCAACTTGGCCTCATTCACCAGGAGGCCAAAGGACAAGCAGGTCTGGAGGGCCAGGTCCTTGGGCCGCTCCACCTTCTCCATGGAGGTACTCGCTTAAAGCCAGTCATCCAGGTAAGGATACACCCGGACCCCTCATCTCAGGTAGGCTGCCACCACTGCGATGTACTTGGTGAAGACACTGGGAGCTGAGGAGAGACTGAAGAACAAGGCCTGGAACTCGTAGAGAATCCCCTCCACACAGAACCGCAGGAACCGGCAGTGGGATGGATGGATGGGAACATGGAAGAACACGTCCCAAAGATCCAGAGAGTAGAACCACATGTTCTACTCCAGAGATGGAGGGATCTGAGACAGAGTGACCATCCTGAAGGTACGCGAATGAACAAAATTGGTCAGGTCATGCAGATCTAAGATGGGGTGCCAGTCCCCATTCGCTTTGGGACCAGGAAGTACCTGAAGACAAACCATGAGCTTACTGGAGGGTCCAGGACTTGGGCCACGATCTCCTTCTGGAGGAACTGAGCAACGTCTTCCCGAAGGGCTGACAGCATGTCGATGGACACCATGTCCTCCAATGGGGCACAGGTTCGGCAATGTGGGTAAGTCTCAAACTCAAAAGGCAGACCCAGGCCAACCATTTCGAGGACCCACATGCCTGTGGAGATAGTGGACCAAGCAGAAAGGTAGTGGCATAGCCAGCCCCCACAGGAGGACCCGGGGAGACAAGACTGGTTTGGGGGAGGCACCCCCCAATCCCATCACTAGGCAGGCATGAAGGAGGAGGACAGACCAGCTGAGGAAGCAGTGGGACCTCGACATCCAGGCTTGTGGACGACTGAAGCAACGTACTTCAGTCAAGGGTGCCAAGAATGCGCCCACTGCCCAGCCGGGGGCTTGGACAAGGGCAGAGAGAGGCCAAAAGAGCTTCTTCCTTTGAAGCTTGGAACCCTTGGGATCCCTCTGGTGGGTGGAGGTGACAGAGTTCAGGGTGGCACTGGACTTCTCAATGCCAGTTAGGTGTCCTTCTACCCCATGCCTGAACAAGTCACTGCCCAAGAAGGGGACATCTGACAACTTGTGCTGCATATCTACCATAAAGGTAGAAATCCGCAGCCAAGCCATGCGGGTCATGGCTGCAGAGTCACCAATGTCCATGGCTGTCTGAAGCGGCTATTTAGCCACCGCTCAGCCTTGGTCCCGAACTTGCTTGACTGCAGGCAGGAGCTGGGGAAGCATTTGATTGAGAGTGCCAAGAAGGGCATGAAAAAAGTGGCCATCAGAAGGGACAAACTCGCCTGCCAAAGGCAGCGCGAAGAGGCCGCATAGAGCTTCTTGGCCATATGATCAAACTTCTTGGATTCCTTGTCAGGAAGCTTGTCCACATCCCAGACATTGCCGATACACTGAAAGACCCAGGCTGGCCACCAGACCCTCAGCCAAGGGATGCTCAGTGAAACCAGACAGGGAACCCGTAGAGACCGCATACTTATGGGCCGACTGTGGAGGAATGGCCTCGGCAACCAAGAAGGCTACCCCGGGGAGTCCCCCCGGTCGACAATTTTGGTCAAGGGACACTTGGCCCATTTCTGGATGGGCTCCATCTAGATCCCAGCTGACTCCAAAATCAAGCAGAGCAATCCCCCAAAAGAGGTGGGACCATGCTTCGTGGACAAATCCTCCCCTGACTCTGTGTCTAATGGACGGGAATGCAGTGAAGAGTCCTCAGACCCCGAGGAGTTGTCAAAAAGTAATCGATCGCATGAGTCCCTGCTGACCACACGGGGTCTTTTGGAAGTCACAATGATGAGGAAGCCTGGAGGCAGTACAAGTATCCTTAGGAGGGAGCCCATCCTTTGGCTGCTTAGGCAGCGGCTCCACATGGATGTACAGAGAGACCAGAATTGGTAGAGCCGGTGTCGGCTGAGGCCTTGGTGGCGGGAGCCACGGAAAAGCCAGAGTGGGGGCCGGAATCTGCTCAACCCCGGAAAACATGAGCAGATGCCACATGATTTCTTCAAAGTGCCGGCGCATTTTACATCTGAGCCTCTCCTCATCTGAGGAGGAAGACAAAGAATAGTGGTAGCATCGCTTGCTCAAATGCCGAGAGCAGGAGCGCAGTTATCAGCATGGGCTACTTGACTCTGGACTGCGGTATCGTGACCTCGACCTCAACCGTCAGGGAAGCTGATGGCAAGTGTCAGAGGGAATCAGCCAAAGCCAAGGATCCTCCGAGGTAATGGGATCCCAAGGGTTAGTAACCAGATCGGCATGCTGGTCTGCCCACCCTGAGAAGTAAAAGGTAGGACCGGAGTCCTAGAAAGTGAGGTATCTACCTCGTTCTGCAACAGCACGTCAACCAGCTCGAGAAAAATTTCAACAGGTTGGTCAACAGTCATCTCTACCAACTGGTCCAACTGGGAAACTGTAGAGCCAGTGGCCTGGACCAAAGGATCGACCGTAGTCGAATATTCCAGAAAAGCATGGGAATCCAAGGCTCTAGAGCACTTGCGATCCCACGATCATCGACAAGACGACTTCTTAGTCTTTTTTTCTAAGATTTGGAGGATTTTGTGCCTTTAGAGGAGCCCTGCCAAAGTGTGTGTAGGGACTGGCACAACTCTCTAAATGCCCCCGTGAAGTTGGCACCAAAGGAAAGTGGTACAAAGGTCAAAGCCAAAGAGGCATGCTCTGTGGTATGCTGGCAACCCCAGTTTATGCCCCGAGCTCAGGATATCAGGAGCGCAGACTGGCAGGGAAGGCGTAAGAGCGTCTCATGGATGGGCTCCTTGCAAGGGGGAGGGAGGCTGTCATGTCACTCTTTCATGGCTCCTGGTGGCGTGTAGTGGTAGTGTCATTGACTGCGTGGGTGACCACTCCCCATCAGACACTCGCTGCGCCGTCGCACAGCCAATGGGGGGGTGGCAGCAGAAAAAGTATAGTTACGTAAGAACTTTCGAAACAATAGATTTTAGAATCTCTTGCAGCAGGTCACACAGGCAGGAACTTCCAGCCACAGGCGTTATTTCCGACTGGAAGATTTCACCGGCAGTCAACATGGGATCACCCCTGACGATGTCACACGTCATACCCTACGATATAAAGTTGGGCAGTCCCAGAGGCTCCTCGGTTCTTTTCCAGTCGGTGACAGAATGTCGCTAATATTGCCTGCAAGACCTCCAAGGAGGAACCAAGGAGGAAGTGAAACTCCTGCTAAAACCAAAAAAGTAGGAACGAAGTCCCCTTCTTACAGTAGGGAACAAGGGGGACAGAGGAAGGGGCAGTGTGACCTGTTGCAAGAGATTCTTTCAAAGATCTACTGTTACAGTAAGTTCTTATGTAACTATACTATCTTCTTTGAGGATCTCTCTTTCAGCAGGTCACACAAATAGGAATGAGTCCCAAGCAGTTGGGAGAAAATGGGTGGTAGGAGAAAAAGATATGATAAGACACCTTGTAGAACTGCACGGTCAAAAGTGTCACAGCCGTTGGATGCAAAAGCCAAGCTGGAATAGATAGTAAAGGTGTGCACCATCGACCAGGCTATGGCCTTGGAGACTCTTGTGGATGAGATGCATAAAAAACAAGCTGCTGAGGGCCCAATGCTGTGCACAGAGGGAGGCTGTATGACACCTGGGAGTTACTTGCCAAATCTGTTATAACAAGAAATACAGTTGGCCAGCCAGTTGGACAAAAACTGCTTGGGAACTGGACTGTCTTCTTTACACGGGCAAAGAAAGAAAAACAAGGCAATAAACTGCTCTGACCTTAATCTAGATAGGTATTACCTCCATGCACTATGTACAGCTAATGCATGGAGGAGAGCCACCCCTGGAATAGGAGACATCACACTAGAGACTGGCAGGTGGGTGGATTGGGATGAAGGGAAATCAGACACCATCTGTGGGAGAAAAAATAGGACTTGTGCGCAAGACATTGTTGGTTGGTTGAAATGGAAGGAAAGAGCTATAGAAATAAGGGCTTGCAAATCAGGGATGTGCCTAGCAGACATGATTGTCAGCAAACACTAGTGCTGTCTAGGGGAGGAACTGCAGCACAGAGGGAGCTGCAGGTACAAATGGAGGTAATGTGACTTCTAGGAAGAAGTCATGGACAGGCATAGAATGTCTCGCAAAGAAAGTGTTCATGACCTCTAATTTAGAAAGAGAATGGTCCCCTGCAGGGATCTGAAAAGCAGATATAACTGATAAGAACCCTTTAATAGAGGAGTACTTTGCATCAACCTCCAAGAAAGACAGCATATAACCCAGGACCCAGTGTTGTGAAACAAATGAACAGGCACAATCCCTGGCCAGCCACTCACAATTTGAAATGCTTCCACTTCATAGAGTTCATAGCCCTAGTTTATGGTTTGTAGGGCTTCCGACACTATAGGCAAGAGGTAAAATCATGCCAAAGAGATGTCAGCAGGAGCTGAGCCTGGGGACAAAGTGAGTAGAGGTTGAGATGTACCAGGGACTCCCACAGTAGTGACAGCAGAGTCAGCAAGGACGGGGTTTCATTGAGAGTAGTCAGGAAAGTCCATTATACAGAACTTGGAAATAGTCAAGGCCCCTTGCTTTCCGCGATTCTGCGGCTGCAGAGATTTCCGTGGAATTTAATGTAAACCATGTAAGGTTTACACACACTGCAGAATAATTTTCCACGGTTTACATAAACTGCGGAATAATTTCCACGGTCTGCATAAACTGCAGAATAATTTTCCGCAGATTACGTAAACTGAATAGTTTTCCGCAGTTTATGTAAAGTGAGGAATACTGTTCCGCAGCTTACAAAATTTAAGGAATACTGTTTTGCAGCTTACTTAAACTGAGGAATATTGTTCCGCAGTTTACATAAATGGAGGAATATTGTTCCGCAGTTTACATAAATGGAGGAATATTGTTCCACAGTTTACATAAAACTAAATAAGTGTGCTCTGCAGCTTACACAGACCGAGAAATATTGTTCCGCAGCTTATACAGACTGAGGAATATTGTTCCACAGCTTACATAAACTGAGGAATTTTTTTTTTATGCAGCTTACATTTTATTTAATGAAGAGTTTCACCAGAAACACACACTGAGCAACAAGCTGCTTGTCTCACGGTGCATCCTGGGGGAAGGGGAAGAGGGGAACATACACAAAATTACAGAAATAACGACAGCACTTTAGCAATAACAGTTGGTATGGCATACACATAGTAATACAGTACAGATAAGACAAATGTACATTTTCAAATTTCAGATTGGTATGATATACATGGGTAGAAATGATACAAGTACATATTTAGGGTTGTACATATACTACAAACAAGAAATATGCTTGAAGGGCAATAAGCAATTAGGAAATGAGCTGAGGAATATTGTTCCTCAGTGTTCTGTAGCTTACATAAACTGAGGAATACTGTTCCGCGCAGTGTACAAAAACTAAAGAATATTATTCTGCAGTTGAGAAATATTTTTCTGCAGTATACACGGACTCTTCAGTGCAAACTGAAGAAAAGTATTCCATGGTTTATATAACATTCTGCAGAATGCTTTTTGGAATTCCACAGAATTTAAAAAAAAATTCTGAAAAATATTTTGGAACAGCTCTTGCCCCTAGTTTGTTACTGCTTTACCTTGAAATCCCAAATAAGCTGGCCTAGCGGTGCGTCAGGCCGCGATACTGTTTGCCACACTGGCAACCCAGGCTCAGGAATAATATGCTGTGGTTTACATTAAATCCTGTGGAAATCTCCGCAGTTGCAGCATTGTGAAAAACGAGGGGTCTTGGTGGGACTTCTGGTTCTCTAGAAGTACAGAGTTCTCCTCTGACTCAACACTGAGGCGTCAGAGACTCTCGTGGATGGGTCTGGTGGGCAGTCTACTCACTCTGGGTGGTAGACTGTGAATCCTCCACAGTCTGTCTACCTTGACCAGCAGACATTCCCGGTAGTGAGGTTGCAGCTATACTCTTGTTCAGCACTGTTGGACACCTCGAGTTAATTTTCTGAAGCTGCCTATCTGTTGTCACCATTTGTGTTGATACAGAGGATGGCACTGAAGACAATGCCAGGCCTCCTCCTGTCACTGGAGCTGTGGACATGGCCTACCTAGACTTTAGCAAGGCATTTGACGCAGTCCCACAGAAAAGATTAATAAACAAATTAGCCAGCCTGGGAGTGGGTCCCAGGTTGGTAGCCTGGGTAAAACACTAGCTGGACAACAGGACACAGAGCATAATAGTAAACGGAGTCCACAGTGAAGAAAGGGGGGTTAGTAGTGGGGTACCACAGGGTTCAGTACTGGGACTGGTCCTTTTTAATGTCTTTATAAGTGACATTGCAGAGAGACTGGGAGGAAAAATGTCTCTGCAGATGACACAAAGATCTGCAACAGGGTTGATACACAAGGTAGGGTGGAAAGGATGAGAAGGGACTTGGCAAGGTTGGAGGAATGGTCAAATGTATGGCAGCTTAGAGTCAACACAAAGAAGTGCAAAGTAATGCACCTGAGAAACAAAAATGGAAAGGGACCTGGGGATGGTTGTATCAGATGACCTAAAGGTAGGCAAGCAATGTCTGGAGGCAGTAAGAAGGGCTGGGGGATACTGGGATGCTTAGGGAGAGACATCATCAGTAGAAAACAGTAAGTTGTTATCCCTCTGTACAGACAGTTGATGAGACCACATCTGGAGTACTACGTGCAGTTCTGGAGACCCCATCTCTGCAAAGACAGACAGGGTGGAGGCTGTCCAGAGGAGGGCAACCAAAATGGTGCACGGTCTGCACCAGAAGACATGTGAAGAAAGACTAAAAGAGCTTAATATGTATAGCCTCGAGGAAAGGAGGGAGAGGGGGGACATGATAGAAACTTTCAAGTACCTCAAGGGAATCAACAAAGTCCAAGAGGGTAGCATTTTTCAGAAAAGATGTGCAAGAACAAGGGTGGATGGCTCAGAGGTAATGTGAGAAAGTATTTCTTCACAGAGAGGGTTGTAGATGCATGGAACAGCTTTCCTGAGGGTTGTGGAGTCAAACACAGTGGGGGAATTCAAGAATGCATGGGACAGACATAAGGCAATTCTAGTGGGGGGGGGGGAGTAAGCTGTTGGTTAACTAGGATCTGCAGCTTATCCGTTAGGTAGGGAAATGGGCAGACTAGGTGGGCCAAGCAGTCCTTATCTGCCATCAAATTCTATGTTTCTTGGTGTCTGGGGAGGGACTGGCACAGAGGCTGTTGCCCATTCTGTTGCCAGTTTGGACGTTGTCACTGTCCATTATGTCGCTATGGTGATGGAGACGGTGACGGCAGTGGTGCTGATCCTGAGCCTGGCTCGGACAATGATGTCTTCTTGGAAGTCATCCCTGACTCCAGGTCCCCGGTGACACAAAGGAGGTTGATGGCACCAAGCAGGGTGTCAAAGTCAAAACAGAGAGAAGGGTTGATGATGCTTCTGGTCACCTAATGTATACTTAGTTTCAGAAATCTCCCAGGGACTGTTCTTTGTCTTTCGGTATCACTACACCATTGATCTGAATGAACTTCCCATTGACATAAGAGGGGCCTCCTTAATAGACATTTTTAAGGCTCATTTGAAAACAGATTTGTTGCTATTATGATTTACCTGAGCCAGATATGTACCATGTGATTTCATTAATAAAAGAAAATCAGTTTTGGAACTGTATGTATGCACAAGTCACCTTATTTATCTACTGCAGAACTCTACCCACCGCTGCAGAAGTAGGCATAATTGTGCCACAGAACTTCATAGTCCCTGCCGCAGAAGTTGGGTCTACTGTGTCGCATCGAACAGGGGGCCTTGGTAATACTGCCTTGGAAATCATCGTCAATGAAAAATGGTCAACAAGAGGTAGTGCTTTTCGGCAAAAAGGCTCGTATGTGGGGTTGTGGTAGAATGCCCTAATGAATAGCCTAAGACTCTCCAATGTGTTGGCAATAAAACATGGAACCATTTAGCAAGCTTTGTACACAGGACTGAGTGTTAGAGTGCCTGTGTTACTGGAAAGTGCTTCTTCAAGGCCGGGATGGCAGAGCAGCACCTCTCTCATACAAGCTGTTATGATGTGCAATGAGGGGGTTATAAGGGGACTATTTTAAATGGAAAATGTGGTTCATGTAAAGATCATGCAGCAGTCTTTACCTTTTATATCCAATAAACTTTAATCCAATTTAGGAATAGGGAATACAGACCAAATACACTATGGAAAGGTAGGTAACCAGACCCAGATCCTACAGAGTTCTGTTTACACTCTGATGAATTCCAAGTTAGCCTAGGTTATATGGACCTCTTCTGGGAGGAGGACTTGTGACCAGTTTTCTTCCAGCCTCTCCCTCACCACCACCATTAAATAGGCAAGTGGACCACTCACAGTAGTGGTTCCACCTATTAGGATGGGGAAGGAGGTGGAGTAATTTAATATGGATGAAATCTGGTTTAAAGTCTTAAAGAAATACTGATGCAAATGTAATGGGTGTGCATTTTCTTTTTTGAGGTAAAGGCTATTCTGGGGACAATATTTTGACATAGATACATAGACAGTGTCGGCAGATAAGGGCCTATGGCCCACCTAGTCTGCCTATTTGAGCTTGTAAGTTCAGTTTGTTTTCCTAGAAGTCTATTTCCCCTTACCCCTGACCTCTAGAATTCCTTTATGTCTATCCCATGCATTCTTAAATCCCGTGATTGTTTCAGCCCCCACCACTTCCTCTGGCAGGGTGTTCCACTTGTCCACCACCCGTTCTGTGAAGAAATTCTTTCTCATGTTTCCTCTGAATCGTCCTCCCTCCAACTTCATCCCATGCCTCTAGTCCTGAAACATCTTTTCGCTTAAAAATAGTGTTTTCCTGCACCCTGTTCCTCCCTGTAAGATACTTGTATGTCTCTATCATATCCCCTCCTCCTCTCCTCCAGGGAGTACATGTTCAGTTCCTTCAACCTGTCTTCATAGGACTTGTTATGCAACCCATGCACCATCTTTGTTGCCCTCCTCTGAACCTTCTCTACCCTGTCTATGTCCTTACGTAGGTATGGTCTCCAGAACTGTACACTGTACTCCAGGTGGGGCCTCACTAGTGTCTTGTATAGCGGAATTATGACCTCCTTTTCCTGCTGGTGATGCCCTGCCTATACATCCCAGCATCCTATTTGCTTTACCTGATGCCTTGTCACACTGTTTCCCTACCTTGAGGTCATCAGAGATGACAACCCCAAGATCCCTTTCCTGCTTGGTGCATGCTATATCTCTCACCCCAACTGATATATTGTGCCCGGGTTTTTGTACCCCATATGCATTATCTTGCACTTCTTTGCATTGAATTTCAACTGCCAAACCCTTGACCATTCTTCAAGTTTCTGCAGGTCCCTTCTCATTCTGTCTACACCTCTGGTGTGTCTACTCTGTTACAGAGCTTTGTGTCATCAGCGAACAGTGAAATTCTGCCTTCTATATCCTGTGCAATGTCACTGATGAAGATGTTGAATAGGACCGGTCCCAGCACTGATCCCTGTGGTACCCCACTGGTCACTCTTCCCTCTGTGGAGTGACAGCCATTTACCACCACCCTCTGTGTCCTGCCACCCAGCCAGTTACCTACCCACCACACTACTGTCCTGCCCACACCCATATTCCCCAGTTTGTGTAATAGTCTTCTATGTGGCACAGTGTCAAAGGCCTTGCTGAAGTCCAGATAGGCCATGTCCACTGCCTCCCTGATCCACCTCCCTAGTCACCCAGTCAAAAATTCAATGAGGTTGGTCTGACATGACCTCCCTGGTGAAACCATGCTGCCTTGGGTCCTGTAGTCCATTGACAACCAGATGTTCCACCAATCTCTCCTTCAGTAGTGCTTCCATGATCTTTCCCACTACCGAGGTGAGGCTGACTGGTCTGTAGTTCCCTGCTTCCTCTTTGTTCCCACTTTTGTATAAGGGGACTACATCTGCTGTCCTCCAGTCTTTGGGTACCTCCTGTTTCCAGTGATTGGCTGAACAGGATAGCCAGAGGTTCAGCCACCACCTCTCTTAGTTCTTTAAGGACCCAAGGTGCACCCATCTGGCCCCATTGCTTTATCAGCTCTTATTACTTCCCAGTTCCTTCAGGACCCTTTCTCTGTAAAGGGACTTGTGTCCATTTCTGCACCATTCTCACCCCTTGTACTCCCTTCAGACCCATTACCCCTCTTCCTTAGTAAAGACTGAGCAGAAATACCTATTCAATATGTCAGCTTTACTGTTGTCATCCTCCACTGCTCCCATCCTCCCCTTCAGTCTCACTATCCCTCCTTTGTCCTTTTTTTCACTTATGTACCTGTAAAGGTTTTGTCCCCTTTAACCACTGATTTTGCAATGTGTTCTTCTGTCTGAGCTTTGCTTCCCTTACTGACTTCCCTGCCTCCTTGTTTCTCCTGGTACTTCTCCCATCCCCTTCTGCCTGTGTCTTTTTTGACAAATGCATATTTACAGTTCTGAAGTAATACAGTCGGAATTGTAAAGATCTGTAAAATATTTATAGCCTAGGAAATACAGGGAAGATGTGGAGGCCAGGGCAAGGAAGCAGCAGGATGAATAGGAGGGAAGAGTAGAGGGGTAGGGATGACGGGGGTTGGGGGCACTGGGAGGCCGGGAGGGTTGTGAGCTGCAATGGGTGTGGGGCAGCACTGTTTCTGGGAACCTGGTGGAAGGTGGGGGTGTCCAGTGAGCAGGCTGTTCAGACAGCTACGCTAGAGATACAGCACTTGAGATGGGAACTGGGGGGACAGGAATGAGAGGGTGAGCAGGAGATGGGGCAGATGGGCAGGAGGGCTCCATCACAGGACTGACCAGACTGTCAAGGGCCAGAAGGGAGCACCTGGGCAGGGGGATCAAGTCCACAGGGTCCTGGGAGGGGCGAAAGGGGGTGTTGCCAGGTGGTAGGGAACATGAGCAGACAGAAAGGAAGTAGAAAAGAGGTTCAGGGTAAGCAGAGGCAGGGAGGGATTACAGGGGAGGGCTGGGGCACGAGGTTGGAGACAACAAACAGGTACACAATACTGGCTGATGGAACAGAGCAGGAGGTTGGGGAAGGCACCATAGAACAAGAGTCAGAGGACCAGGAGGGAAGGGGGAAATACAGGGTACAAGGTGAGAGGGAAGACTGTGGGGTAGAAGTGGGAAGTGGCAAGGAAGTAGGTTGAGTTGGTATGAACTCACTACATAAGGGGGAGGAAGGTCAAAACATGTTGGAAGGGGAGGAGGAGTAGTTAAAATGCAGTGGGCGGAGGTACACGTAGTGGAGGAGGAGGGGCTGTGGAAGGGAGCGAGCACAGAAGGGATGCAGAAGGAGAAGGAGAAGGAGAGAAGGTGGAGGTGCAATTGAAGGAGAAGGGAAGGGAAAAGGGCAGTGGATGGAAGGAAAGGACACTGAGGAAAAGGGGATCGTAGGAGGGCAAACCATGGGGGAAGTCCAAGGGATGGGGGAGTGAGTACTTGTACTAGGGGATTCTATGCTCAAGGGGGTGAGACGGGGAAGTAAGGGAGCAAGGATGAGCTGAACCTGGGTGGAGTGCATGCCAGGTATGACAGCAGGGAGAGTAGGGCACTGCATTCAGAAATGTGTGAAGAATTTGGGAGGGAACCCTCATATCATTGTGCACCTAGGAACAAATTACCTAGAGGGCAGTACAGTGGAGGAAGTACAGGAGAGGTTCAGAGAAGTGGGAGCCATCTCTGCAGTTGAGTGAGAAGCTCAGTGACATTCTCCGAGGTACTCCCAGTACCTAGAGCAAGCACGGTGAGGAAGCTAAGATTACAGGAGTTTAATGGGTGACTGAAGGGGTGGTGTGCAGAAATGGGGTATAGGATAGTAGGAGAGTGAGGTGAGACATGGAACAGTAAGGGGCTTTATGCCAAGGATAGGCTGCATCTCAGCATCGAGGTACAAGGGTATTGGGATGGGCTGGAGATTACATTAAAAACAATACAGATGTAAACTGGGGGCTGAGGTCACATTGCGGGAAGAGGCTCCTTCCAGGGAGACTGGTCACCTCCCACAGAGGGAGGAGGAGAATGAGGAAGTTACCAACACAAAAGTGGAAGTGGGAGAGACAAAAAGAGGACGAGCAGGGCACAAGCTGGACTGTAGTATCCTTGAATGCAAGAAGCTTAGCAAACAAGGTGGCAGAGTTCCAGGCAATGATGGTAGAGGGGGAGGTGAATATTGGCGCCATCTCAGAGACCTGGGCCACCTAATACCATGACTGGGATCTTAAGATCCCAGGTTACAGGTGTTCATGAGGGACTTGGGGGCTGAAGGGGTGGCTATTTATGTCAGGGAGGGATACTGTGTACCAGGGAGGAGAGGGATAAGGGGAGGCGAGAAGCCATATGGGTATTGCTCCAAAGCCCTAAAGGTGGTAATCTCAAGATGGGAGTGGTGTACAGGCCACCCTCACAGAGCGAAAAGGCGGATAGGGAGCTGGGGGAGCAAATCAGGAAGGTCAGTGGAAAGGGAAATACAGTTATAGCTGGTGACTTTAAACTACCTGAGGTTGACTGGCAGACAGTAACTACAGCACACGCCAGAAAACAGGTGCTGCTGGAGGCTATACAAAATAGCTACCTAGTACAAGAGGTGATGAAACCTACTAGACAGAACATACTGGATTGGTGCTAACCAATGGTGATCAAGTTCAGGATGTGGTAGTACAGGACCCTCTAGCAGGAAGCGACCATCACTAAGTGCGGTTCCCCGGGAGGGAGTCGGCTAAGACCAGGACAAGAGTGCTGGACTTCAGGAAGGCAAATTTTGCTAGAATGAGCAGCATCCTAGAGGGGTATTTAGCTAAAATGAACCCAGTGATGGATGCTGAACGGAAGTGGGTAATCATTAGGAAGGGGCTGAATGAGGCCATGAACACATGTGCCCAATCTCAGAGTAAGCAGCCCAGTTCCAAAAGACTTACCTGGCTCAGCAAGGAAGTGGAAGGTGAGGGAAAAAGGACTGGCCTTCATTAAGTTCAAAGAAACTAGTGCGTGAGGAGGATAGAGAGGTGTTCACAAAGGTATCTAGGGAGGTGACCAGGTCAGTCAGGACAGCCAAGGCAACAAAGGAGCTGAAGCTGGCTCAGGATATCAGGAAGGGGGAAAAGGGGTTCTTTAAATACATAAGGGGGAAGAGGAGTTGTAGAGATGACATTATTAGAATCAAAAAGGATGGGGGATGTGCGGAACAAGGGGAATAATAGGCAGAGGCACTCAATCAGTACTTCTGCTCGTTGTTCACAAAAGGAAGGGATGTCCCAATACCGCAGGGGAAGGGGGCAAAGGTGAAGAAGGGGCACAGATAACAGAAATGGGGTCATCCAAAAGGAGAGAGTTCTCAAGGGCCTTAAAACCTTGTGGGTGGACAAGGCACCAGGAGCAGACGGTGTACACCAAGGGTCCCGAAGGAACTGGCAGAGGTGTTGGCAGACCCTATGATGGACCTCTTCAACACCTCCTTGGAGACAGGGAAGGTACCCAGGGACTGGAGGAAGGCACATATGGTGCCCCTTCACAAAAGTGGACCCAAGGACCAACTGGGCAACTACAGACCAGTAAGCTTGACTTTCATAGTGGGGAAGTTGATGGAGACCATTTTCAAGGAGAGGTTGATGACCTTTCTCGATAGTAATGTTCTACAGGATGAGAGACAGCATGGGTTTGTCTTGGGAAGATTGTGCCAAACTAACCTGATTGACTTCTTCGACTGGGTCACTAGGACGGTTGACAAAGACCACACTGTGGATGTCCTGTACCTGGACTTCAGCAAGGCTTTCAACTCGGTGCCCCTTGGGAGGTTAATGAGCTAGCTAAGGGACATGGGGTGGGGGAGAAACTGGAAGGGTGGATTGAGAACTGGTTGCAGGGCAGACAACAGAGGGTAGTTGTAAGGGTGGAAGACACCCAAGCCAAGGCCAGTAACAAGTGGGGTACCACAGGGTTCAGCTCTGGGCCCGGTTTTGTTCAATGTCTTCACTAGAGACATCGCAGAGGGGGTCAAGAAAAAGCTCAGCCTGTTTGCAGATGACACTAAAATTTGTGCAAAAGTGGACAATGAGGAAGGGAAGGAGGCAGGCACTTGGGGAGGATCTAGCTAAACACGAACACTGGTCTATGGAATTACAATTGGGGTTTAACACTAAGAAGTGCAAGGTCATGCACCTCGGAGCAAGAAATCCCAGGACCAGCTACTGGCTTGGGGGGGGGGGGTGCAGGTAACAGCTTCAGAGGAGGAAAGGGACCTTGGGGTAATAGTCACAGGGGACATGAAGGTATCAGCACAGTATAGGAGGGCAGCAGCAAGGGCAAATAGGATGCTGGGGTGCATTGCCAGTGGGATCACCTCTAGAAAGGAGAAGGTCATCCTGCCCTTGTATAGATCACTGGTGAGGCCACACTTGGAGTATTGTGTGCAGTACTGGTGCCCATACCTCAAAAAGGATGCGAGATTACTGGAGGGGGTACAGCTCAGTGCTATGAAAATGATCATGGGACTGGGGGAGTTTCTGTATGAGGAAAGACTGAGGGAGCTCAACATGTATTCACTGGAGGAGACTAGGGAAAGAGGGGACATGATAGAGACCTTTAAGTACTTGAAAGGCATAAACAAAGTCAGAGAGGGAGGATTGTTCCACTTAAAGGGGGGGGGCACTACGGGGCCCAGTCTGAAGTTGGAAGGGGAAGGTTCAAGAGGGAGATGAGGAGGCACTACTTTACAGAGAGAGCGTGGTGGCGAGATGGAATGCACTGCCGGAGGAGTTAACTGAACGAAGGACAGTGGATAGCTTTAAGCAGGGTTGGGATAGAGTCACAGGCAGGATTAGTAAAGACAAGAACACAAAGGGGGAAAAGACCAGGAAAGTGGAAGAAGGGAGGGCTTTGGGTGGGGCTGGACAGCTGTAGTAATATGAAACTAAGAGCTGCACAAATCGGGCAGATTTTATAGACCTGTGTACCTTTTTCTGCCAGCAATTTCGTATGTTTGTATGTTCATGGCCTATCAGATGAACAGCAGTACAATATTTAAGACTGCCAAGATGGGTTTTTAATATTTTAATGTATTATAAAAATGTGTGGTTGATGTGATGATGTACAGTACAAACTTGTGAAGTGATGTATTGTAATGACTTTTAAAGTTGATCAATAAAATTTAACTTCGCTCATAGGAGAATGTAAATGGCTGCAGACCATACATGCCGTGCCATAATGAAAAGTAATCCCTTTAGACAAGAAACTACAGCATGGGGGCCCGGGGGACTAAGCCCCTGGTGGTGAAACATTGCTTCATTGTACGAGAGCTAAGAAGTCGTCATCAAGTAATAGTCCACGAACTCCACAGACTGCGGGAGAAAGCGTAATGAACACGGCAGACAAGGACAATAAATATGACTCTAGTCGAGTAACTTGCCAAATGAAGGAAGGCTTGATACCACTTAGCAATGCACCAGAAACGGCTAAGAAAATAAGAAAAATTCAGTGTCGACTGTGGCTTATGCTCCAGCAGGATGAGAAGCGTACAAGTCAGCGGTGGGAAAAGAACAGAGTAGCCTCTGGGACCACCCTGCTTATATACTGTAAGGCACGAAGTGTGACGTCGTCGGGGACGGTGCTTGTTACAACTCTAAGGGGCTGCATATTGTGCACCTCAACACAAGAAGTTTACTCCACAATCATGCTGAACTAGAACCTTGGGTGACTAACTACCAGACGGATGTTCTCTGTATATCAGAAACCTGGTTAAAGCACACGATCCCTGACACATGCTACCTACTACTCAACTATAACCCTATCAGGCGTGATAGGCCACCACCAAAACGTGCTGGGGGTGTTGCAATTCACTATAAATGTAACCTCAGGCTATCTATAGTACCACACCCCAGTACCTCCTCGTGTGAATCACTACATGAAGTCCTCAACCTAGGGACAAAAAAAGCTGCACATCATCTGTGCTTATAATCCCTCCAAAAGTGAGCAATCTAGACAGAGAGCTACTAGACCACTCATCTACTACTACTGGACAAAACAAACTGCTTAATTTTGGGGACATAAATCTAAACTGGCTTAACAAATCGCATGACGATCTACTATCCTTAGTGCAGAGCTATGATATGCAGCAGGTAATAACAGACCCTATGAGAGTTCTATGAATGAGAGTTCCAGTACCCCTATTGACTAGATTTTAACTAATCGCCTAGACAGGACTGTTGCTGCGGGTACCCTTCCTGACATGACAAGGGACCATTCCCCTGTCTTTTTGTATATGGAGTCACTCTACTGTCACAGTAACTCCTCCACATTTAATCTCCTTCAGGAACTATGCTAATCTGAACCAGTCCCATTTCCTCCAAGATGTGTCTTCTATTGACTGGTCCCTGGTGTACCTGTCTCAAAACACAGGAGACACCTGCGACTATTTTCTTAACAGATTTTTAACTCTTCAGGACAAACATACTCCATTTCTCACTCGCCATGTATGAGGCAAGCAAACTAAATGGCTACACAAAGACCTCCTCACCTCTCTTAAAGCCAGGGACAAGGCCTGGGAAAAGTTAAAAAGCGCTGGCCCTCCCTCAGACTATAACTCCTATAGGGAACAGTGTATGAAGTACTAAAGATTAATCAGGCAAGGACTTCTGGTTGGGCTTCCAAGCAGCATGGCAGTGTAAATGCAGAGCTCTGCTACACCCCACCCCCTGCTAATCCTCCCAATCTGACGTTCTTAAACAAACAAACACACTAAAATAAACAAGATCCAGATATCGGGGACATACGTAAGAAGCAACTTAAAGAAGAAAAATAAAAGAAACAGTACAACTATCGGCAGCAGTGAGCAGAATTCAATCGAGCAGCAATGTCGCCCTAAGAGCCCTCTGATTCTGAAAACTCTCAAGCACCAGCAGAACGGCAGGACCAGACGACCATACCAAATAATAAAGCGAGACACAAACACATAAAGTTAGATACTATATACAAGGGGCTATTATCGTTTCGTGCAGAAATTAAAGATCTTTATGGAGAGCTTCGCAGAGACGTAGTGAGCCTGGAGCAACAAGCTGATGCATCGGAGAGACAGATAACAGCAGTAAAGAACAGAGTTGACGACATGGAGAATACAATTCAGCTCTTACAAGATCAATGTGTACAACTGCAAGAAAAACAAGAAGATCTAGAAAATAGAGCTTGCAGAAAAAACATAAGATTATATTGCATTCCTGAAGACTCAGAAGGTCAGGACATTACTGAGTTTACTATTACTTTGCTCAAAACAGCTCTTGAATTGCCTTCTGATATTCAATTATCATTAGACAGAGTTTACCGCGCACTGGGCCCACGGCCTACAGATCCGAATGCTAGGCCTCGATCTATTATGCACTTTCTAAGCTACGCAGTCAAGGAGACAGTATTAGCAGCATGGCGAAAAGGCAAGGTCTTTTATGGACAAACTCGTTTCTTTGTAGATAATGACTACGCTCCACAAACTAAGCGTAACTGCAGAGCATATGCAGACATCTTACCAGCTTTGAAGGAGGCAGCCATTAGATTTACAACACCATACCCAGCCAGACTTGTGGTGCAACTGCCATCGGAAAGGAAGGAATTTCATACTGCGGAGGAGGCCAGAGAGGAGCTCCTTAAAGCAGGCAATCAAATAAAATCAAAATCCACGTTGGGATTGCAGACAGCTGACCCACTGTGCTGGCAAACAGTGAATTTGGGCAGAGTACGGAATAGTGGAGAGATAACAAAGAGGGGGGAACATTTCCAATCGCCTGGCAAATTTTCGCCAATCGGCAAGGGGAAGAACTTGACTGATGGAAGATGAAGATTGGCTTGGGATTTCTCAAGGGTCCTCTGGATAGAGGCTAGAGAGAGAGGCTAGAGATGACTGATGAGAGGGACTGGGAATTCAGTTATCTGAACTGGAATCTTTATTAGACAACTCTCTCACAGGAGGTTGGACAGAGAAAAGGAACGCGTAATAAATTTACCTGCAGAAAACTCTGCCATAACAAAGAAACAAGTAAAACTTTTGATCTTGCTTTTCGAACTGGCCCTGACGATTGCTCTGAAGGAAGCAACGGATGTAACTCTAAAGAGCAGATTATTGAGGGCTGTTTGATTTGTTTCCAGGGCTAAATTGATATTAGGGCCTAAGAAAAGCTGCCCTAGTTGTATAATACAGAATTTAGTTAATAATAAAACAAACAATTTACTTTGCGGGGGACGGGGTGGAAAGAGGAGGCATCTCCAGACCTAACAGGGAAGCCCATTTCAAATCAAAGACAGACAGGCAGGATATTGTGAGTTAACAGTTTGATTTTTTTTTTTTTTTAGCTTGTCTGCACATTTCCTTTTATTTTTAGTAGGGGAGTAGTATATCCCCAGGAGGCCTGGGCATTTGGCGTTGCTACATATCCTCCGGTGACCTCAGACTATCAGGAAGCACACTTAGGGAGTAAGTTTTTAGACTCCCCTACCTTGGAAGTCAATATTATTTGGAACACAGTGTATGTACATAATTATCAAGAAAAAGGTCAGACATAAATGGATAATTTGCTTCAGATTTCAAAAAGTTTGATAAGACTGCAGCAGGAGAGGTTTAAGAATAATCTAGACAGGAAAGGCATAAAATGTTTCAAAAAAAGTGACGTTCAGAAAGATGGCTCAAGGGGGAACATCATTATGGTGATCCTTCAGGAATTGGATTATTAAGATGAGGACAACAGGAGAAAATTTGTTTCCATGAGGGAATAAGATGGCTACTCATATAGTAAAAGCACCCTCGTTTAATATAAATGGGCTTACCAACCCCACCAAAAGGGCCAGACTCTTCCAATATATTAAGAAATACCCCAGTGATTTTTATTACCGCCAGGAAACACACTTAACAGATACCGAACATGCAAAATTTAATTTGGGGGGGGGGGCAGGTTTTGGGTATATACGTCGTCCTTCCCTAAAGGGAAACGACATGAAGTAGCCATTTTAATACCTAGGACCTCTCCTTTTCATCTAGAAACACAGTGCATAGACTCAGAGGAAAGGTATATAATCTTAAAAGGTACCCTTTATGGGGCAAAGGTCACGTTAGTAAATGTGTATTTTCCCCCTCTTACATCAGTTTGTCTTCTTAAAAGATTTTTTGCAAAGCTTCTAGACATTATGCACTGCTGTCTTATAATAGGGGGAAATATCAATTTAACTTTGACACCTTGGTTGCACTCCTCTGCACCTTCCAAATATAGGCTAACATCAGCTCAAAGATTTTTTCTCTCTCAACTTAGGGCATTGGGTCTAACTGATGTATGGAGACATTTTTATCCTCCTTCTGGGGGATATAAGTTTTTCTCCCCCAGACACAATTCTTACTCAAGATTGGACTACTTTTTCATTTCAAAAGGAACATTCGGACTGTTTACAATATTTAACTATAGAACCTAGATTTCTTTCTGATCATTCTCTCCTATTTTTGAGGCTAGATTTTAAAATACCAAGGAAATCCACTGGATGGCACCTGAATACATCCTTTCTAAAGGATAAAGCTTTTAGTGACGGCTTTAACTCAAAAATAGCTCAGGTTATTGCAGAAAATTCGTCCCAGAAGACATCCAATACAATTGTTTGTGATACTCTGAAGGTTGTGATCAGGGGTGAGAACTGCGTATTCAGCATACAGGAAGAGATATTGGGAAACACAATATGGTGAATTACATGAGAAATTAAGGGAAATTCAAATAAAGTTTACCCCTTTTACTACAGAGGCCCAAACCCAGATTAATCAGACAAAGGCTGAGCTCCAGAAACCTTTAGACGAAAATAGACAACAGGCACTTTTTTACTTGAAAACATATAGGTATGAGGGAGGGCCAAAAGGGGCGAGAAATTTAGCCCGGAGGCTTAGGGGACATAGGACAGCCACAATCATAACACATTTAGTGGATCTGGAGAGCAAATCAAGAGCTTTTAATTTACAGCAGATAATGTAATTGTTCCAGAAATATTATAGGCAGCTATATGAGAAACCACAAGATCCAGAATTTAACAAAATTGAGGAATTCCCCCCCCCCCTTACATTAAGAAAGCTAACTAGGGAAATGGAAATCAGATTAAATGCCCCCATCTGATCAGAGGAAGTCAGATGTGCTATAAGGGAAAGTAAATCATTAAAAACCACTGGCCCAGACGGATTTCTGTCCGAGTGGTACAAGACTTTAAGTAAACAACTGACCCCCTTACCACAAAAGGCCTTTTTAGAAATTCAACAGGAGAGTCTACCTCCTCCTTCATGGAATTGCTCTAATATTTCACCTATATTAAAAGAGGGCAAACCAGCAGATCTGCCTACTTCATATAGGCCAATATCCATATTAAACATGGACTACAAGTTATTTATGTCCATATGGGCACATAGACTGGAGGAACTGTTACCTTATTTGATTAATTCAGATCAATCTGGGTTCATTCGAGCCAGAGAAACCACAGATAATATACGTAGAACAATCCGTTTGTTGGACCACTTAAATCAGAGACAGATACAGGCAGTGTTGCTTAGCCTTGACGCAGACAAAGCATTTGATCGCGTCAGTTGGCCTTTCTTATGGGAAACTTAGCAAGTTTGATTTCCTCAGAATTCTCTAGCATGATACAGAGAAATATATACCTCTTGACATATGTTAAAGTGAATGAAAGTTATCTTCAATGATACAGCTGGGAAGGAGAACTAGGCAGGGTTGCCCACTTTCCCCCTTACTGTCTGCCATATACATTGAGCCATTGGCTGAAGTCATAAGGCAACAGCCTAATATTTAGGGGGTCCCTTTAGGAGGGAAGGATTTTACTCTATAATTATATGCAGACAATGTATTATTAACACTCCTAGAACCAGAAAAGTCAATTCCTGCTACTTTACAAGTGATAGATGAGTTCTCAGAGATAGCCGGATACAACATAAATATACAAAAAACAGAGTTATTATCTTTAAATTTTATCCCCTCTCAGTCTCTGAAGAGCCAGATCCCTCTGAAATGGAGAAATAACAAGATTAAATATTTAGGTATAAATATTCCCCAGAAATTGGAATATTTGGAACTGTTTAATTTAGAGCCCCTATCGATAGAGACAGAGAATTTAGTCAGGAATTGGGCACATCAGGTATTCTCTTTTTCAGCTCAAATACAAGCTATTCGGATGACCTTATTTCCTAAGATATTATATTATTTCCATACTTTGCCGATTATTCCATCACAATTCTACTCTGCATCCTGGGCTAGAATCTTTTCAAGATTTGTGTGGGCAGGACAGCAGCCTAGGGTCAGATGGTCTCTGTTACAGTTACCAGTGGCAAAGGGGGGGTTGTAATCTTCCAAACCTTAGAGATTACCATAAGGCAGTAACATGTAAAATAGTGATGACATGGCTGAATCCTCAGGTAGAAAAAACATGGAAATTTATTGAATGTATACTAAATGATTTAGTAAATATTATCCCTATTATATTCCCCCAACGCTTATCCACAGTTGTTAAACTTTACATTTGGAACCGTTATACATTAAAGGGTTGCTTTGAGCTAAGGGCATCTACTACATTAATTGAAGTTTTTATTTTAAACTAATAGGTACAAAAAGTGTAACGTCAGAGATGGGAGCTGTTCGTGTCCATCAAGAATGGCAAAAAAAAGGTCTGCTTTTGTTATATCAATACCTAGATGTAAATGGAGTATTGCCTTTTGCCACACTACAGGCAAAATATCAACTTCTCCATACACACCATTATAGATATTTACAGATTCAGTCATTTATACAGAAAGAATCGATAAATACTCTGCCCTCTCTCATACCAATGTTGATGTCCCTTTTAAGGGATACTATAGAAGGCAGGGAACAAATTCATTTAATTGGACAAATGTATAAAGCAATAAGAGATTTTTGGAAGGAATCCACTGAAGATATCTTAGGGAGATGGAATAGAGAATTAGGGACTCTGATAACTTATGAGAAATGGTTGGAACCTATTCCTCACTCGATGAAAGTATCAGTCATCATACTGGTCAGAATATATATGGAAATGTCGTAGTAGATATTTTTATACCCCTGCCAAAATTGCTAAATTTGTATCTATGAGGTATGGCCTTTGTTGGAGAGAATATGGAGAAAAAAATGGTAAATATAACACATTTTCTTGCACCTGTCCGAAAGTTACTCAATACTGGTTAGATATACAGAAGAGTATACAAAATATTGTGGGACCAGAAATTAATTTTTCCAATCAGATGATTTTGCTTTATATTGGGGAAGACTGAAAAGTTCCACCAGGTGGAAATAAGTCATACCTGTACCTGGCAGCAGCTAAAAAGGTTATAACTCGCTTATGGCGAACGGCTAAAGTACCCACCCTCTCTGATTGGCATTCTTTGATGACTGAGATATATTATGTAGAGAGAATAGTAGCTTCTAGAGCTGGAAGGATGTCACAATTTGAGCTCCAATGGAGACCATGGGTTTTCTATATCTCACCTCTAGATGAAACATTTGTTGCCTGAGCCATTTGAAAGTGACCAATTTTTGTAAGATATGAATTTTGATCAAGTGTCATTTGATATACAACAGAATGATGTTACAGAAGAAAAAATTACTCACCTTAGTAATGTTGTTTCTTCTAATGGAGTCTTGCTATATTATGACAATTGCAGAGAGTCCCCTTCTTCGAACTGCTCCGGAGGTGAAATAGTTAACTTTCCATGCAGGCATGGAACTCTGAGCACGAGCTCGGTTGGAAACTCTGTCTGTTGTTCTTCAAACAGAAACTGTCAGATCTTTACGAGCTAAAACTCACTAAGGCTCTGTGAAGAAGCTGTAAACCTACCCTAGCCAACTGGCTACTAACATAAGCGCACATTTTTTGGTCCCAAAGCAAAGACTCAAGTCAGGAGACCCAAAAAATGAAAAACATAACACCAATTCACCCCCAAAAAAGGGAGGGGTGAAAAACAACAAGGTGGGCATCAAATAAGTGCCAACACTGTACTGCCCACCCACGTCCCAAAAACAGAGGTTCTGAGAGGGGCAGGCAGGGAGGTCATAATATATAGCAAGACTCCATTAGAAGAAACAACATTACTAAGGTGAGTAATTTTTTCTTCAAACAACATGAAGTCTTGCTATATTATGACAATTGCAGACTACACAGCAGTACCTCCATGGAGGAGGGATAGAACCTACTTAGGGAATAGGCTCTGAAGCACAACTGTGCCAAACCGAGCATCACTCCTAGCCTGGATATCCAGGGAGTAATGCTTGGTAAAAGTGTGAACTGTTTTCCAGGTAGCTGCTTGACATCTCTTTAGAATAGGGATGTCCCTGGCAGCAGCCAGGGAAGCAGCTGTACCTCTGGTAGAGTGATCCCTCAGGCCTGAGGGAGGAACCTTACCAGTTTTCATAACAAAATTGGATACAGAGACAATCCATCTGGCAATGGATTGTTTGGTGCAAGTTTCCTTCACCGACCTCACCATAAGTGAGGAAAAGTTGGAGGAGTCAAACCTGTGACCCTTGATGCAGTCAATGTAGTAGCTAAGGCTCTCTTCACATCTAGACTGTGTAACCTCCTCTCGCCAGAGAGGAATGGTCAGTGAGTACACTGGAAGAGATATAGATTGGTTAAGGTGGAAATCTGAAACCACCTTAGGCAAAAACTTTCTGTTAGTCCTGAGTACCACCTTGTCTCTATGAAAGGAGATAAAAATCAGGCTCCACTGACAAAGCTTGTAATTCACTTATACGTCTGGCAGAAGTGATGGCTACCAGAAACACAGTCTTCCAAGTCAAGTACTTAAGCTCTGCTGAATACAAGGGCTCAAAGGGGGGTTCCATGAGCTAAGCAATGCAAACATTAAGATCCCAGGCAGGGGCAGGGTCCCTGAATGGGGGGTTGGTGCGAAGCAACCCCTTAAAAAACTTGGAAAATACAGGATGAGCTGAAAGAGGAGAGGGTTTACCTGCCGAAATAAAAGCAGACACAGCTGCCAAATGCACCTTTAGTGTAGCTGGTCTCAGCCCTAAAGTGATTAAATGGACCATATAGTCCAGGACTGTGGGTAAATCAGCCGAATCTGGGGAAATATGCTTCCCAGAGCACCATATGGAAAACCTTTTCCATTTAGAATTGTACGTAGCCCTGGTGGAAGGCTTCCTAGAAGCCCTTAAAATATCCATTACACCTTGGGAGAGGTGTAAATCAGCAAACTCTAACTCTTCAAGAGCCAGGCCTTGAGATTGAGAGAGTTGAGGTTCAGGTACCAAATCCTTCCCTGAGCACAGGTTAACAGATTGTGATTCCTGGGAAGACACAGGGGAAGATGAACTGCTAAGGACAGAAGGAGTGGATACCAGGGCTGTCTGTCCCAATCTGGAGCAATCAGAATCACTTTGCAGGGTTGAGATCTGATTTGACTAACACTTTGAACAGGAGAGGAAGGGGAAAGGCATAAAGAAACTTCCTTCCCAGTTGAGAATTAAGGCGTCAGAGGACTGAGCCCAACACTGGGGCCTGCAGCAAAAGGGAAGTTGGTGATTGTCTGGGGCTGCAAAAGATCTATCTGGGTGCCCCATCTGGCAAATATTACCCCCAGAACCAGGGGGTCCAGTGACCATTCATGATGGCCCTGGGAAATCCTGCTGAGAGCATCTGCCAGGACATTGTCCTTGCCTGGGAGGTGAACTGCCGTAAGGGAGGTGTTCAGGGTGTAAGCCAGAGACCACAACTTCATTGCTTCGGTGCACAAGGCTGTAGACAGAGTGCCTCCTTGCTTGTTGATGTACCACACTGTAGTGGTGTTGTCTGTTCTGACCTGTACAACTTTGTTCTGAACAGATTTGGAAAAAGCTTGAAGTGCTAGAAAAACAGCCCTGAGCTCCAACAGATTGATGTGGAGCAGAGATTCCTGAGGGGACCACAGTCCCTGGGTAGTGAGTTCGCCCATGTGAGCTCCCCACCCTAAGAGGGATGCATCTGTAGTAAGGATTAAAGAGTGAGACTGAGTGACAAGGAAACCCCTTGTCTCAGGTTGCTCTGATCCTGCCACCACTGAGGGCTTGGATCAGGGTTCGAGTTACTGGGATCAACTTGGTTAGAGGGTCCCTTCTTTGAGACAAAAGGCTCTCAAATGGAACTGGATGTCCTCATTTGAAATCTGGCTCCTTGCACCACTGCTGTAGAAGCAGCCATGTGTCCCAGGAGCTGCAGAAAATGCCTTGCTGGACGAGAGACCCCAGGGTGAATGAGGAGGCCAGAGACACCAGGGTCCTTGCCTGTCCAAGGAAGGAAACTCTGGCTTCCTCTGTGTTCAGTTCTGCGCCTATGAAGGTGAGGAGCTGGACAGGCTCTAGAACTGACTTTGGAAGATTCAGAATGAAACCTAGGGAGGTAAGCAGTTGCTGAGTTATCTGAAGATGTAACTTGACTTGGTCTGGGGACTGGCCTACTATGAGCCAGTCGTCCAGGTAAGGAAAGATGGCAATTTTTTTTGCCTCCTTAGGTAGGCAACTGCTACTGCCAGGCATTTTGTGAATACCCTTGGAGCAGACGTGAGGCCAAAGGGCATTGCTCTGAACTGGTAATGGCCTGAGGGCAGCTCGAACCTGAGGTACTTTCGATGGGAGCTTCTGATGAGAATATGGAAGTAGGCATCCTTGAGGTCCAGGGACGCTAGCCAGTCCCCTGGCCTTAGAGAGGGTAAAATAATTCCCAGAGTCACCATTTTGAATTTTGGTTTTAAAAGGTGCTTGTTTAGGTATCTGAGATCCAGGATGGGCCGCCATTCTCCTGTCTTTTTTGGGGTAAGGAAGTACCTGGAGTACAAACCCTTGCCCTGATGTAGGGGTGGAACCCTTTCCACGGCTCTGAGAACCAGGAGGGAAGAGACTTCTGCCTCTAGGGCAAGTGCCTCTGAAGGATTTGCAGGTGGAAAGGATCTGGTTCTCATCTTTGGAAACTTTTTTGAAGCTGAGAACCAATCCCTGGCTTACCACTTCCAGGACCCACTTGTCTGATGTTAGAGACTTCCAGTCCTGGACAAACTAAGCCAGCCTGCCCCCTACGGGTAGAGGAGAATCGGCCCTGGCAACCCCATCAGGGTGCATGCTTGGCAGGGGCTTTGGGCTGAGGGGTGGAAGCAGGCTTGCCTATACCCGTCTGCCTCTCCCTCTAAAGAACCCCTCTGGGCAAAAGCAGAAGAGGCCTGGGCTGGTAAAGGCCTATGAAAAGCCTACCCCTGCCCCTAAGAAAGCTGTCTTTGAGGTAGCCTGCCTTTCCTTGGCCTGCACACTCCTATAGGTGGTCCTATATTCATCCATTTTCTTCATGTAATTCTCTGTCTGCTCCCCAAACAGAGAATTGCCCACAACAGGAAAATCCATGGCCTTAGACTGGGTATCCTGTGACAGGTTAGTACATCTGAGCCAAGCCATTCTGCAAAGTGCCACAGATGTAGCCATGACCCTTGATGATACATCATTAAGAGTCTACTGCAGCATGAAATTGCACCTTGGATGCCTCAGTACCATCTGCAGCCACCTGTTCCAGCTCCCTGGCCAGCTGGTCAGGGGCCTGTTTTGCTAGAGCCAGCAAAGTATCCCATCTGGATTTCTGGTACCTAGCAGCATAAGCCATATAATTTGCCTGTCTGAGTCCCAAAAATGCCGCCATGTATTGTTTCTTTGCCATGGCATCAATCCTCCTGGAATCCTTTTCAGGGGGGTGTGAAGCTAGGGGAATGTTTGCCTTGTCACAGGCTGCAGCCTGCACTACCCCCCACATGGCTGCATTGTTGTGTGAGGAACTCCGTATCAGAGCCTGATAATGTATACCTCTTGTCCATCCTTTTATCAACAGGAGGTATAGTGTGAGGAGTTTTTAAAATTTTTACTGTCTGTTTCTGAAAAGACTTATGCAAAGGAATAGACAGTCTCCTAGACTCTGGAATATCCATCATTTCTACATAATCAGGCTCCTCTTGGTCACCAACAGCTTCCTCAACAGGGAGCTAAAGAGTTTCAGCAACTTTTTTATAGAACATAAAATGAGAAGGGGACTCAGAGAGCCTGGGAGGAGAAACCCCTGACGGTCTGTCTGGAGAGATGTCCAGTTCAATGGGCACATCCAGACCGTCAAATCCACATTCACTCTCCTCATAATCCTCTTCCCCCTCCTCGGTTCATAAAAATCCTCAAAATCATAATCTTGGCACGGTGGAACCAGCGAACCGAGCGCTTCCCTGATGGTGTCGGTTCGGTCGGAACGAGAAAATGACGGACAATTTGAATTGCTTTAGCTATTTCCTCAGCAGTTGGAGAGATAACTTTTGGCTCCACACTAGCTGACCTCCTACTCCTTTTGTTGGAACCCGGCTCCTCAGAGCTGGCTCTTCATTGCCAGGAATATCGCCCTGGTCAGAGGCACTCCCTCGGTTCGGTTGGAACGGGCCGGGCTGGCCATCTGGGTCAGCGGACTTTTTGGCCTCCCTTTCCCTGAGCCTACCAACTCTCTTCTCTATGGTGGCAGCAGGAAAATTTTTACAAATCTGGCAGTCTGCATTGAGGTGGTCAAACCCCAGACAATAAACACAGGTGGTGTGTGTGTCATCCTTAGCAAAGGCTTCCCCACAGACACCACAGTGTTGAAACCCAGTGGGCCCGGTTTTTTCTTTTGGGTTTCTCAGACATAGTGCCAGCCTAACCAAACTTGCCTGTTTATGGCAATCCGCCAAGCAAGACTCCCTTATCGGTTCCCAACCATGTCACGGGTCGTGGAAAAAACTGTAACGAAATCCGTTTTTTTTAGAACCGATAAGAACTGGGAACTGCACTCTAAATAAGGACTAGTAAGTTTTTAAGACAACCTGATCAGTTCAAACCGAACCGATAACCGCTTACAAGTTCCACACAGAAAAAAGAATTGTAAAACCTATCTATTACTTACAATACCACAGACAGAGCTTGAACCGACCGGTTGCGGTTTAATTTCGATCAAAAAAAAACGATAAAATAATACTTTAACCGACAAAATGAACCGAGCAGAAGGAGAAATCTCCAGAGCGACTGTTCAGTGAGGCGGAGTAAAGAATCTGACAGTTTCTGTTTGAAGAACAACAGACAGAGTTTCCAACCGAACTCGTGCTCAGAGTTCCATGCCTGCATGGAAAGTTATCTATTTCACCTCCGGAGCAGTTCGAAGAAGGGTACTCACTGCAATTGTCATAATACAGCAAGACTTCATGTTGTTTAAAACATGAATTGCCAACCCGAAGAACATTCCATGTATTGTAAGACAAAAGCGCAACAGTGTATAGATGAACTTCTGCTGTCATATATATATATATATATATATATATATACACATATATATACATATATATACATACACACTGTATATAAACATATATATATACATACACACACACACACACACACACACACACAAGATAGGGGTGAGTGGTAAATGAGTGAGATAAAACAGTGCATCATCCACTGCAGTGTGATATTTTTAACCCCTGCTCTACTGTGATGATATCAGCCATTTACACACACAGGTCACTGATATCATCACCCTAGGCAGCTTTCCCCTCAGCATGCAAGAAACACCTGCGCTGCTACTATAGACACAAATGCAGAACTACCTGAGAGGTCTCACTGCTGCCTACAGCTAATTCAGTAAGCATTACAAAATTACAAAACACACCTATTCCACCTCCCCAACTTCCAGCTCATTACTGTGATGCTCTCAACTTGATACAGCCAGAATTCCAAACAGCACAGCTTCACAGGACAGTCTAAACTACTGCCTGCAGCTAACTCAACTACCACTGAAACACTCTCACTTGTTCCTCAAACTCTGATTCTCACCCATTACAATTATTGTGACAATCTCAACTTCACTTCAGCCAGAATCCTAAAGAGCACAATTTCACAGAACACACTGCACTCTGCCTGCTGCTAACTTAATTACCACTGAAAACAGTATCAGCTGTTCTGACACTCTGCCTCTCAGCTCATTACAACTACTGTGATGCTCTTAACTTCACTGCAGCTAGACTGCTAAACAATACAGCTTCACAAAAGTATGTTTCTCACTCCTATCTAAAACTAACTCATTTAGCATTACAAAACACACTCATGTGTCTCCCAGAGTTTATAACACTGCCAGCCCATTCAGAAAAGCTCACACACAGAATGAGCAAACACAAACAGGAACAGAACACAAGACAGCAAAACAAAACTTCTGAAACTCTTGGCCCTATTGTACATATCGAATACATGATGGGCAGATCGTGTGCTATGGCAAATATTGTCACTCCTGCATCGTGAGCTTGGATATCTCACTCGTGCCTTTGGCACTCGTGAGATATCCAGAGCTCACTCTGCAGGAGTGACAATATTTGCCATATCACACTCATGCCCATCATGTATCCCACTATATTATATATATATTTTAGAGGCAAAAAACTCAGTTTAATGCATCAGTTAGGGTTGTTCCATAGCGACAAAAGCGAGGAAATCGATGTTGGGGTTGAAACCCCCTTTGCACCCCTTCAGCCCACCCCCCAAATGGAATCAGAGTGCGCATTGGGGTCATCAGCCCTAAGTGTCCCCCATCACATGTTGAAAGAAGCTGAGAAATAGGAGAATGGGGTGAAAGTTGGGACCGATGACCCCAGTACTGCAATTCCATTGGGGGAATGAAAAGAGAGGCAAAGGTTAACTAACTAGCTCCTTGTCGCTTCATGAGCTAACTAACTGATGCATTAACAAGTTTTGCCTCTATTCCCTTCTTTTGAGAATAATGAGAAATAGTGAATGTAATGTGGCTGCAGGAGCATGGGGCCCGTGCTCCCGCCACTATCTGTGAGGGGAGCTGGCACAGTAACATTGTGCCCGCAAATGCAAATTGTAATCTGCATGGTGACACAAAGCAAAACAGAAGAGAAACAGTACTGTAGACAGAAATGTTAAAACAACATAAGCGTAACGCAAATGAAAGCATAAAAGGTAAAGCACATGGGGGCGTGGCGTGAGCGATGAGTAAACGAGTGACGGAACCATAGCAAGCAGAAACAGTAACGGTAACAGTAATGTAAGTGCACAGGCTGGTTTTACCCAAAAGCTGTATAGAGAAAGACAGTGAGTACAAAGAATGTATGCAAAATAATGACTCTCTGAACACAAAAATGAGGACATGGAATAGTAAATTGCATATATCTCAGTAACCGTATGACACAGAAAAAAAATTTAAAAGTCATATGAATTATCACTTTCCTGGCTAGTTTTGTACTTAGTTAGGGGGCTAAGACATTTTTTGACAAAAAGTCCGTATCTCGCACAGTTTTCGAGATACAGGCCCTTAAAGGCACCGCGAATGCCGTAATGTTATCCAATAGGAAAAAAAAACAGAAGTTCGGACTGCCATAACTTTGCCGCCCTGTAATATTTTTTCACCAAACCACTGAAAGGCACATCTGTGGGATGTTGGCTGTCTTCTCTGCAAATTTCAGCCCAAAAGACCAAACCGTTATGTTGCAGCAGGGCGCCAAACGATTGCTGCAATGCGTCATACGCCGTAATGTTATCCTATGGGAAAAAGCGTCAACTTTGGAGTACAGTAAGTTTGCCGTCGTGTAATATTTTTTCAACGAAACACTGAAAGGCACATCTGTGAGATGTCGGCTGTGTACCCACCAAATTTCAGCCCAAATCTCCAAACCGTTCTTTCGCAGCAGAGTACCAAAGAATTGCTGTTATTTTGGGCATAGTGTCGCAAAGTAGTGTCGCAATTTGGGAAAGCTTTCGCAAAAATTTATGACACTTTCATGAGTGCGACACTACTTTGCGAAAGTACTTTTTTCTAGAAATCTGAAAAACATTTCTGGGGTGTTTTACCCCAAAATAAAGACATGGCTAGCATCCTCAGGGCCCAACTATGTGAATACAAAAATAATTAGGTTGCTATAGGGTCTCAATTTTAAATGCCAAGCATTTTTCTGATCACCAACTGAAAACAAAATGGCGGATTTGCGACAGTAACATGGCCATTTGCGACAGCAAAAAGTGCATATGCGACACTGTCGAACTTTTTGTTAATTTTTCCCATTGACTTATAATGGGAAATTGTTTTTTGAATAACTTTTGAATCGTTTAGTATTTTTTCACGAAATCTTCGGAAGGCACATGAGGGACCCCGGCCACACGTTCCCTGAAGATTTCGGCCAGTCGACAAACCGTATGCGACCTGTAGGCGCTAACAACAGAATTCAGAAAGGTGAACGTGACGCCAAGTAGAGATCACGCTTAACAACCCGCAGCCGTATATCCGACCGGATTGAAACTTGGCACATCTCAAGGCCTATGGTTCTTGATCTGTATTCAAATATCAGGCAAATCCGTCAAGCGGTTGCAAAGTTATTAAGGTGCAAAATTTTGAGTTTAACACAGAAATGGCTCCTCAACCCTAACTATGGAAGCACTACCGCTACCATAATTAATATATATATATATATATATATATATATATATATACATACATACACACACACACACACACACACACACACACATATATATATATATATATACACACACACACACACAGTATATAAACCAAAAATAGAAATATTAAAAAAAGATTAACCAGGCATGCAAAAAGCTCATATTGGTGGACGTGGCAGGTGACCCAGGGAAATTCTGGTCTCACATAAAAAAACTTCTTGGGATTGAAACAACCCCACAACACTGATGATACAATACTGAATGGGGTCCACTGTACGGATCCCAGCACCGCTGCAAATTCCTTTAATAATCATTTTTTTTGACCTGTCCATAAATACTGCCTTTCCCAATGTGTACACAACTTCTGCCTTCCCCATCTCTAATGGCGCTCAAACTGGTCCACCCTTCTATTTTAAGACGATCACTGAAAAGGATGTTCTCAAACTCCTTAACACCATATCTGATAATACCCCCATCGGCATTGACTATATCAAGCCTAAGTTCCTGAAGCTGGCTGCCCCTTTCATTGTGGGGCCACTATCGAAAATATTTACCATGTCCCTGATATATGGAAAACAACCAGAGTTACTCCTGTGTTTAAAAAAAGGGGACAAGAAGGACATAACCAACTATAGGCCAATAGCCATACTTCTGGTACTGAACAAAATCCTTGAGAAACTCATTTCAGTGCAAGTGACTGAGTAAGTATCCAAGTACAATCTCCTATCCCCTAAACAACATGGATTCCGAAAGGGCCATAGTACCCAAACTGCTCTGCTACAACTGACCAATGATGCGCTTCATGCAACGGAGGTCTCCTTACTGGTGCAATATTTATCAACTTCACAAAGGCTTTCAATCTTGTTTATCACCCTCTCCTGCTGGCAAATCTCCTATCCATGGGTTTCTCAGAACAATCTACAGCTTGGTTTAACAGTTATGTCTCCAAGAGGACACAAGTTGTAAAGTTCAACTCGGCAACATCTGAACAGTCATTGATGTTGTAGTGCCACAAGGATTGATTCTGGGTCCTCGTCTCGATCTTCATTAATAATATAATGCAAAATGCCTCCCCCTGTTCGTCTTTACTCTATACTGACGACTTGCTACTCTACATCTGCTTCAATGACGTGTTTAGTCTTAATCATAATATATCTACTGCTTTCCTAAGTGTTCAGTCCTGGATTACCAGTCAAAGGCTTGTCGTCAATGTAAGCAAAATGCAGTCCATGCTCTTTGGCACTGCTGCCAGGTTAAAAAACTGTTGAAACCTCTAAAATAACCTGTGCTGGTGGTGCCCCCTAGGAGGTAGTGAGCTCTTTCAAATATCTGGGGTCATCCTCAATGAATCACTTAATTTCGACTGCCATATTGCCACAACATGTAAGGCAGTAAATGATAAACTATGGATAGCCTACAAAACGAGCCAAGGTCTCACCCCCTCAGCTAGACTGGCTATAGCCAGGAGTATCCTACTTCCATCGCTAACTTGCGGGTCTGTTGTATACAATAACGCATCCAAAGCTTCCCTAAATAGATGGGATATGACTTATAATAATATATGTCGCTTTGCCTCTGCCTCCCCTAGGCTAAAACATCACTGCCTGCTATATGCTGAACTTAACTGGCCCTCCCCAATGGCCCACCATCTCATCTCTTTTGGGTTGCTACTTGACAGTATATTAAGAGCTAACATGCCAAGTTCCCTTGTCTCCCTGCTTACCCCTCAGTCCACCACCTACGGCCTCAGATCTGTGGACCTATCCCTACTCCACATTGCCAGATGCAAAACATCAAAAAGCACTTCTGCTTCTCCTATGTGGCTCCCAGTTACTGGAACTCCCTGCCCCTTGATGTGCGCTTTGCTCCCAGTTATGCTGTATTTAAAGAGAGGCATTCCTCTTACACTGTTGAGCGCACCCAATGCATCTGCTTCAATCCTCCCTAAATCTGTCATTCACACTCTGCACTTTGCCATGATTACACCTGCTAATTGACTCCTTGCATTCATACGTTCTCGCACCTTTTTCTTCTCCCCCAGGTTTTCTTCCTGTCGTTCACTCCCTCACTCTGCGTGCTATCCCCTGCTTACCTACCTCTCTCTCTCTCTCTCTCTCTCTCTCTCTCTCTCTCTCTCTCTCTCTCTCAATATCTAGTTACTCATGACTATTACATGAGTCGCTACATCCTATGTGGTCAAGACAGTCTACTGCACTTATTGAATATCCACATGGCAACTGTTCTACGGTATTGCTAAGACAATTATATCCTTTTGTTAATCTAGTACCACTGTATAACTAAATATGTTGAAATTGACAGTTGTCCTGCTCTTCCATTTGTTGTATTTTATTGTTATCCTTCAACTGTTGTAACCTCCTGGGCCGTGTCTGAATATAGTCACTCGTGTGTTTCATACACCCACCCAGTTATCAAAAACTAAACAAATAAAATGGAGACCCTTGCTTTTCATTTTATCCCAAGCCAACAACTTCAGGAGTCCTTCCCTTTCCAGTGTCATCTAAAAAAAAAAATAAAATATTTGGGAATTTTCACTGCCCGCTCTCCAACTTCAGTTTTTCAAGACAATTATACCCCATTAGATTATCCGATGATACAGGACATCAACTGATGTGTTGCACTGCCCCCTTCCCTGACACACAGAGTGAAGGAAGTATGGATGGTGACAAAATGAAGGAAAAAGCCACTATGGTTCTCAAAAGAGGTGATGGGGAAGGTTAGGAAGAAAAATATGCCAAGTATAAGGAAGTATCAGAAAGTATAAGGAACCACAGAGGGAGCAGGACAGAGAACTATCAGTTCAAGCAGAAGGAAGCGGGGAAGGCAGTCAGAATAGCAAAGGCCAAACCCGAGGAAAAGATTGCCAGCTTAGTTAACAAGGGGGATAAAACCTTTTATAGGTACATTAGTGGGTGAAGAAAGACCAAAGGAGGGATACTGAGGCTTAATAAAGGGATGGGGGTTAGAGGGTGACAGTGAAAAGGCAAAGATACTGAACAAATACTTTTGTTCAGTATTCACAAAAGAGGAGGTGGACGTATCTAAATCAAACAACAGAAGCACTCTGGATAGGGAGGGCGATATCAGTCCATTCACATAAGAAAGGGTCCTAAAAGAACTCCTAAAACTCAAGGTGGACAAGGCAATAGGGTCTTATGGGATTTACCCCAGAATTCTGAAAGAACTATGCGGAGAACTAGTGACACCACTGACTACCCTTTTTAACAAATCACGGGAGCATGGTGTGGTACCATAAGACTGCAGGAAGGTGGATGCGATTCCCCTTCACAAAAGTGGGAGCAAGGCAGACGCAGTAAACTACAGATCTGTTAGTTTGACCTCAGTGGTTGGGAACATGATGGAATCACTTCTGAAAGAAAGAACTGCCAAGTACCTAGAGGCCAGCGGGGCACAGGACCCAAGGCAGCATGGATTCACAGTGGTAAGGTCATGTCAGACGAATCTAATAGATACCTTTGACTGGGTGATCAAAGTAGTAGACCAGGGAGGGGCTGTGGACATGGCCTACCTACACTTTAGCAAGGCATTTGACACAGTCACACACAAAAGATTAACAAGTTAGCCAGCCTGGGAGTGGGTCCCAGGGTGGTAGCCTGAAAAAAAAAAAAAAACTGACTGGACAACAGGACGCAGAGGGTAATAGTAAACAGAGTCCACTCAGAAAAAAGGGGGGTTAGTAGTGGGGTACCGCAGTGTTCAGTATTGGGGCCGGTCCTCTTTAATGTCTTTATAAGTGACACTGCAGATGGACCAGAAAGAAATGTATGTTCCTTTGCAGATGACATAAGAATCTACAACAGGGTTGACACACAAGGAGGGTGGAAAGGATAAGAAGGGACTTGGCAAGGTTGGAGGAATGGTCAAAAGTATGGCAGCTTAGACTCAATGCAAAGAAGTGCAAAGTAATGCACCTAGGAAACAAAACCCCAGGGGAAGAGTACACAATGGGGGAGGTAATAACAACAACAAAAATAGAAAGAGACCTGGGGGTAGTCATATCCTAAAGGTAGGCAGGCAATGTGAGAAGGCAGTAAGGAGGGCTGGGTGATACTGGGATGCATAAGGAAAGGCATCACCAGTACAAAACAGGAAGTTGTCATCCCTCTGTACAGACAGTTGGTGAGACCCCATCTGGAGTACTGCATACAGTTCTGGAGACCCCATCTCTGCAAGGGCAAAGACAGGATGGAGACAGTCCAGAGGAGGGCAACTAAAATGGTGCAGGATCTGCACCAGAAACCATACGAAGAGAGACTAAAGAAGCTTAATATGTATACCCTTCGAGGAAAGGAGGGAGAGGGGAGACATGATGAAACTTTAAAGTACATCAAGGGAATCAACAAAGTCCAAGAGGGTAGCATCTTTCAGAAAAAGATGTGCAAAAACAAGGGGGCACAGTTTGAAGATAGAGGGGGGATGTCTCAGGGGCAATGTGAGGAAGTATTTTTTCAGAGAGGGTGGTGGACGCATGGAATGGCCTTCCTAAGGAGGTTGTGGGGTCAGAAACAGTGGGGGAATTCAAGAATGCATGGGACAGACATAAGGGAATTATAGCGGGGGGGTAGGAGGAAGTAGACTGTTGGTTAACTAGGATATGCAGCGTATCCACTAGGTAGGGAAATGGGCAGACTGGGTGGGCCAAGCTGTCCTTATTTGTCGTCAAAGTCTATGTTTCTACATTTCTCTTCTCTGAACACTATAACTATTTCAAAATATCCCAACTACCATACAGGCGCATACCTGGTGTTCCTGGAACAAAGAGATATCCAGATTTATGTGGACAGGCCAGCAACCAAACGTAAAATAACATCAATTATTTCTCCCTAAAAATGCAGGTGGCCCAGGGCTCATCTACGTTTTTTCCTCCTGAGACATCTGGAGAATAACTGTGCGGCCTGGCTAGACACAGAACAAGCAGTTATTTCCCAGTCGACAATTTGTATGACACTTACTTCATTGTGCACCCTCCGCAGATCTCATATGGCACATAAACCCTTGGTTACACTTTCAGGTCTAGATCTGGCAAACCCTTAGGAAGCAAATGCGTTTAACTCCATTTCTGACTCTTCTATGCCCTACCTCCCAACTCAAAAACTTCCTGTCCCTTATACTAGATCACGGATACCAACATTGGAAAATATATTCTCTGCAATACATCTTCCAATTCCTATTGGATAACACGGTACAACACTTTACCTTACAAACCCAATATAAGCTATGACCATCAGCGTTTTACTGTTATCTCCAACTATGACACTACATCCTACCCTTTCCAGTTGCAGTCCACACCTCAGAACTTCATCCCCCAATAATCATCTATTGTATTATTTTTTTTTGCATTCTGAGGACGGCCCACATATGATATCCCAATTACACCAGCACTTACAATCAACAGCAGGAGGGGACACCCTTGACGTAGCTGAAAAAGAGATAGGCCAAACAACAACAAGGGAGCAGTGGGAATGGGCCTGCCAAGCTTCAGCTAAAGAAGCAAGCTCTCACCAATGGAGAAAATATGTGTGGAAGCAGTTGAGTAGGGTCTTTCCAACACAAATGATAACTGCTCATTATCTTCCCACACATTCCTGGGCATGTTGGAGAGGATGTGGAGAACGTAAAGCCTCCCATTACCACATCAGATGAGCCTGCCCTCATTTGCAGTCCTTCCTACATGGTCTTGAGAAGGAGTTTACCAAATTCTTCTTTGGTAAACCCATCACATTTCCTCAACACAGTTCCTCTCCTTCTCCACTGCCCAAAAGGCCTGAACTATCCAATATCCCGATATCTCCTCAGGATCTTTATTACAGTCAACAAAAAAGCAATAACAAAATGCAGGCTTACTCCTATAATCCCCAGTGTGGCTACCAGGAAGCAGATGGTCAATGCTATCTACTGGATGGAAAAGATAATTCACTCACAGAATGACCGTGTGGAGCAATGTACCTCACATTGGAACTTGTGGCTCCTTCATGCCAACAGCAGCAGGGATCCTACCCTGGTCCTTTAGACAGCATAAGAAATGTTATCAGGGTGACCCTAATACTGGATAACTAACAGCAGCATTCTACCCAATCAAAGGAGTCCTTATGTACTCAAAAAGGTTAACTTTGAAGAGGAACCAGAGTGGCTCTGCTCCCCCCCCCCTTCTCTCCCCCATGCCCTCCTCTGCCCTGTCCCAGCCGCACCTCAGAACAGCTAGATCTCGCTGCTCAGACCTTCTGATGCAGTTTGTGATACTTCCAATAATAGTAACTGTCAATAACTGCTAAGAAATTCCCACCCAAAGCTGTCCCTCTGTCACTATAGGGGGTAGAGAGGTCCCTTACAACCCAGGCAGACAAATACTGCCATGCATTCAGGTCCCTCAGGTAGTAGCTAGTGGTCTGCACATCTGTCCCACTGCAACCTCCGATACATGCTGCATTGCTGTCTTTTCTCCTCAAGGCAATCTAAATGTAGGTGTTCATATTCTAAATTTACTCCATTGTATTTTCTTTTTTCGCTGGTTGTGCAGTTGTTTGTATTTGCGCATCTGGAATCTAGCAGTACTCTGCTTAGTATGCCTACCTGGTAAAACTTTTAAATAAATAAAATTTACCAGGTCGCAGAATACAATTTTCAGTATTTTGCAAAAGTTGTAAATACAAACGCCCATTATGAATGCACTGAATGTATGTACTGTGAAACCGTACTGTACTGACCAAAAACGTTTTTGGAATAAAGACTATATTAATAAAAAAATATATATATAGTTCCAGAAGATCAGTCTTGGTTGGAGGCTTCCCCATGTTTCACAAATTGCTCCAGATTGTGTAATCATTTTGCATATGAAATAGCAGTATAAAGGTCCTTTTTTGGGGGGGCCCCGTCCCACCCCAAACACACGTGACAACATACCAAAACAGTAATGGTACAAAACAATGAATTGACTAGCTCATCAGATGTCTGCATCGTACAAGGCCTTGTACATAGAAACAACAAAATGAGTAGGAAATTTAATATGATTTTAACATGCTGCGACAGTGATTGCATGTCGAGGTAAATTAAAGAGCAGATGTAGAATTCTAATAGTTTTTAAAAAGTTGGATGTTTTGTTCTGTAATTCATGTTTGTGATGTTACATGTAACCCACCTCCCTCCTTTACAGGCAAGGCAACAACCAAAAACACAACAAAGGCATTACCCCTGGCATTAGGGCAACACCTGGCTCAGGCATCTCAGAGGACTAAGGGAGGAGTACAAAACAAACAATTCTATTTACCTGAGTGAGGGGGAGAATTACCGGGGCTATGGTGTGTCACAATATGTCTGAGGGGGCCCAAAAAATTCACACAGGTCACACACAGCTGGAATGTCCACAACAGGAATGGGATTGTACTGTATGGCTTTATTCCTGACAAGATGTCAGTCAGAAAATATGGTGCACCCCCAGGGCTTTTGCAGGTACAGAATGCACACAGAACTCTTCTGCAGGTACAGAACTTGTCACAAAAAAGTACAGTTACGCAAGAACTTACCATAACAGTAGATCTTCTAGAAAGGCTCTTGTAGTAGGTAATTACTAGTAGGACTGCGCCCCCTGGAGTCAGGACTACACGGAAACTTTTGCTAGCAGTGTCTGATGGGAGACCGCCCACCCGAAGTCACGTGACAGACGTCAGCGTGACACTATACAATGGGCAGTCCCCATCTCCGCCCTCCAGTTCTCCCACTGGAGACCTCCAAGAGGCGTGACAGGAGAATGGGAAAAAGGCTCCTGGAGCCAAGAAAAAGACTCAAGGAAAAGGAGCTACAGACTAAAAAGAGGGAAGCAGGGAAAGAAAAGGTTACGTACTGCAAGAACCTCTCTCAAAGATCTACTGTAACGGTGAGTTCTTACATAACTGTACTATCTTACTTCGAGAGGGCTCTTCCACTATGTAATTACTTGTAGGACCAAGTCTAAAGCAATAAGAGTCCAAGGGACAGAAAAGCATGGGAGGCTGGAACAGAAAGGCTAACAAGCAGCCAAAAACTTAAGACAGGATTCCCTTGAGGACCATCAGTCCAAAACCAGCCCTGCTCCAAGAGGCAATGTCCAAACTGTAGTGTTTAGTGAAAGTGTGGACTGAACTCCAAGTGGCAGCTGCGCAAATCTCAGCAGCTGACACTTCTGAAATAGGGTGTAGAAGCAGCCACACCCCTGATAGAATGTCCTTTAACCTGCCCCAAAAGGACTTTACCACACGTCTGGTAACAGAAACCGATGCAGTTAGCCAACCATTTGCAAAGGCATTGCTTGGAAACTGCTGCACCTTCTCTCTTTGGTGATAAAGAAACAAAAAGTTGGTCCATTTTTCAGACATCTTTTGTCCTGTTAGTGTAATAATATAAAATTCTATGAATATCTAATGTATGAAGAATTGCCTCCCCCTGATTAGTATGGTCAGGGTAGTATACTGGCAGCTGAAGAGACTGATTCAAGGGAGTCTCCGAGATAACTTTTGGAGGAAACTTAGGATTAGTGTGCAGAGTCACCCGGTCTCTGAAAAATCAAATAAGGCTCCTTACACATCAGGGCCTGAAGCTCGGAACAGCAACTAAAAAGAGGGCTTTCCAGGACAAAAAGCGCACGTCACATAGAAACAGACTTTGACGGCAGATAAGGACTGCTTGGCCCATCTAGTCTGCCCATTTCCCTACCTACAGGATAGGCCGTAGATCCTAGTTAACCAACAGCCTATTTCTTCCTACCCCCACAAGAATTGCCTTATGTCTGTCCCATGCATTCTTGAATTCTCCCACTGTTTTAGACCCCACAACCTCCTCAGGAAGGCTGTTCCATGCATCCACTACCCTCTCTGTGAAATAATACTTCCTCACATTGCCCCTGAACACCTCCTTCTATCTTTAAATTGTGTCCCCTTGTTCTTGCAAGTCTCTTTTTCTGAAAGATGCTACCCTCTTGGACTTTGTTGATTCCACTGAGGTACTTAAAAGTTTCTATCATGTCCCCCTCTCCATTCTTTCCTCAAGGGTATACATATTAAGCTCCTTTAGTCTCTCCTCATACGGCTTCTCTTGCAGACCCTGCACCATTTTAGTTGCCCTCTTCTGGACTACCTCTATCCTGTCTATGTCCTTACGGAGATGGGGTCTCAGAACTGGACACAGTACTCAGATGGGGTCTCACCAACTGTCTGTACAGAGGGATAACAACTTCCTATTTTCTGCTGCTGATGCCTCTCCCTATACATCCCAGTATACCCCCAGCCCTCCCTACTGCCTTCTCACATTGCTTGCTAACCTTAAGGCCATCTGATATGATTACCCCCAGGTCCCTTTCCTTTTTGTTGTTGTTACTACCTCCCACCCATTGTGTATTCTTCCCCTGGGTTCTTGTTTCCCAGGTGCATTATTTTGCACTTCTTTGCATTGAATCCTAGCTGCCATACTTCTGACCATTCCTCCAACCTTGCAAGTCCCTTTTCATCCTTTCCACGCCTCCTTGTGTAACAACCCTGTTGCAGATCTTTGTGTCATCTGCAAAAGGCATACTTTTCCTTCCAGTCCCTCTGCAATGTCACTGATGAAAACATTAAAAGGACTGGACCCAATACTGAACCCTGCGGTACCCCACTAGTAACCTCTCCTTCTTCAGAGTGGACTCCATTTACAATTACCTTCTGTGTCCTGTTGTGCAGCCAATGTTCTACCCAGGCTACCACCCTGGGACCCACTCCCAGGCTGGTTAATTTGACTATTAATCTTTTGTGTGGGACTGTGTCAAATGCCTTGCTAAAGTCTAGGTAGGCCATGTCCACAGCCCCTCTGGTCTACTACTTTGGTCACCCAGTCAAAGAAATCTATTAGATTCGTCTGACATGACCTTCCCGCTGTGAATCCATGCTGCCTTGGGTCCTGTGCTCCACTGGCCTCTAGGTACTCAACTATTCTTTCCTTCAGAAGTGACTCCATCACTTTCCCTACCACAGAGGTCAGACTGACAGGTCTGTAGTTTCCTGCCTCTGTCTTGGTCCCACTTTGTGAAGGGAATCACATCCGCCTTCCTCCAGTCCTCGGGTACCACACCATCCTCCCATGATTTATTAAAAGAGTAGCCAGTGGTTTCACTAGTTCCTCCCTTAATTCTTTTAGAATTCTGGGGTGAATCCCATCAGGACTCATTGCTTAGTCCACCTTCAGTTTTAGGAGTTTTTGCAGAACCCTTTCTTCTGTGAAAGGACTGGGATCGACCCCCCTATCAAGAGTGCTTCTGCTAATTGGATTAGGCACTTCCCCCTCCTCTTTTGTGAATACTGAGCAGAAATATTCGTTCAGTATCCCTGCTTTTTCACTGTCCCCTCTGCCCACCCACCATTCATTCTATTCAGCCTCACTATCCCTCCTTTGTCTTTCTACGCTCGCTGATGTACCTGTAAAAGGTTTTATCCCCTTCTTAACTGAGTTGGCTATCTTTTCCTCAGTTTGGGCCTTTGCTATTCTGACTTCCCTCCCTGCTTCCTTCTGCCTTAACTGGTACAGCTCTCTGTCCTGCTCCTTCTGTGTTTCCTTATACTTCCGGAATGCTATCTTTTTCTTCCTGACTTTCACAGCCACCTCTTTTGAGAACCATAGTGGCTTTTTCTTTCGTTTTGATTTGTTTATTTGCTTCACACAAAGGCTTGTTGCCTCTGTGATGGCAGTTTTGATGATTCCCCATTGTTGCTCCACACCTCCTTCTAGCCTGTTTGCTAGTGCTTTTCTGAGGCACTCTCCCATCTTGCCAAAGTCAGCTCTCCTAAAGTCCAGTACCCTCACTTTTGTATGGCTTGACTCTGTAGCTGAGTTTAACATGAACCACACTGTTTGATGGTCACTTGTCCCCAGATGGCAACCCACTTCTAGATCTGAGATCCTCTCACTGCCCCCGTTTGAGAGTACGAGGTCTAAGATTGCTCCCTCACGAGTGGGTTCGAAACTAGCTGTCTAATGACTCACCTGTAGGGCATCAAGAATGGCCCTGCTCTTGGATGTGGCTGCAGCAAATGTGCTCCAGTTAACATCTGGCATATTCAGGTCTCCCATCAATAGTATCTCCTTTCTCTGCCATTCTAAGAATGCCTTCTATCATATCCTTGTCCATTCCCTCCCCTGACATGGGGGTCTGTACACAACCCCCAAAGGATTGTGGTGCCTTTCCAGTCTCCAAGATGACCCACAGTGCCTCCTCTCCTCCCTGTTTACTCTTTTGTTCAGTTGCTTTATCCCTTCCTTTACATAAAGAGCTACACCTCCCCTCTTCTCTCCTGCCTGTCTCTCCTGTAGGTTATGTACCCTGGTATGTTAACATCCCAGTCATGGTTCTCTGTGTACCATGTTTCTGTGACTGCTACGATATCCAAGCATCCTCTTCCATCAAGGCCACCAGCTCAGGAGCTTGTTGCCCAGACTACGGGCACTGGTACTCATTACCTCCATTTCCTGATGGCCTTACTCCTTTGCCCCATCCCTGTCCTTCTTGCCTTTGTCACTTTCTCCATTTACCCTGCCCTTCTCCTATTGACACCTCTATGTTGGTGTTTGCCGACTTACTACCGTGATTATTTGGGGGCTAGGATTTCCCTGCTCCTTTCCAGTGCCTCCCCCCTTGGCTAGTTTAAAAGCTTGCCAATGAAGCATTTAAACCTATCACCTAGGATCCTGGTTCCCCTCCCGGACAGATGCAGCCCATCATGCCAGTACAGGCTTGCATCACTCCAGGTGGACCCCCAGTCCCCAATGAATCCAAATCCCTGAGCTCCACACCAGTTTTTCAACCACTGATTGAATCCCATGGTGCGGAACACCCTAGCCTCTCCTATGCCATAGATAGCAGCACCTCCGAGAAGGTTACCGTGCATGCTACTTGACTAAGGCCCTCCCAATTCCACAAACTCTTCCTGCACTTCTAATCCCTTTCTTAGCCAGGTCATTTGTCCCTAGGTGGACAATGACATCCAGCTCCTCCCTGTGCAGCTGCTCCGGCAATCCTGAGGATTCGCTCCCTGTCCCTCAAGCCATGGCGCCAGGCAGGCACTTACCTCCCTCTCCCTTCCTCCCCAGTTCTACCTTCCTAACAATGGAGTCCCCACCAGGAGTTGTTTCCTTCCGCTGCAGGGTCCCCTGCCACCCTCCTGTGGGTCTCCTTTGTGGAGGTTCCACATCCTCCTTGGTCTCCACTGCGGGTGCCTCCATAGAGGAACCACACTTTGTCAGAATGGCATAGGAATGAGAGGTACAACTGGAGGGATGCGCCCTGTTCCACCACCCTCACCCTCCCTGAGCCAACTGTGGTCCAACCACTCCTCTTTCTTGGCAACCTCTGAGGCAACGCAGTGGCACTGGTGGTCCCTGGATGGAAGAGAAGGTCCCACAAATCCTGGTCAACTCAGCCTGGAGATGAGCAACCTCTCCTCAGCCCAGAGAGGTGCCTGCAGATGGGACAACACTGCATCCTCCAGAACGTCCTCCCGAAGACTGCTGCTCCACAGCCACTGCACCACTCCAATCATGTCTTATTTCTGGCCCCTTAACTGTTTGCAATCCTTACTCTTTCCTCTGTTTTTTTCTCTCTCCTTACTTTCTGCCTGTGTGCCCTTTAAGCTCCTGATTGTCCTGTTCTGAGACAAGAATATCCTATATTTCTCAGTAGACCACTTACTTGCTCAGAGGCAGACCTCCAGCAGCTAGAGGGGGCCGGAGAGCTACTCTTGCTCTTCTAGGATGGTGGGTCTTTGGTGGTTCTGTGATCACTCACTTCCTGCTCCCAGACAGGAAGCTCCTGTTGTCAGTCAAATCCTGTGCCTATAAAAATAGAACTAGCTTTGGGAGGGAAGGAGGGCAATATAGTCCCAGCAGAGAAGTCCAGTCACACAGCAGTCCTTTCTCCTGGTGTCTTCTGCCTAGATATTAGCAGAATCTTTCTAAGGCAGTCTTTAAATGTAGCTTCCTTGTAGCTAAGCCACTCCCCCACTTACTAGATCTTTCTACCAGTAATTTAAACCTCACAGCAGTTAAGTCCTTTCAATCACCTGATATTTACACCTGTAACTGTTCAGATACCCATTCAGTTCAGTTAACCCAGACAGACACACACACTTTTTTTTTGTTTTGTATGTTAGTTTTTTTTTACCCTAAATTAAAGGTCCAAGTACAAAAGTTCTTCTACTTTAGTTCCAGCAGAGAAGTCCAGTCACACAGCAGTCCTTTCTCCTGGTGTCTTCTGCCTAGATATTAGACATGTACTTGCCAGTTCGAAAGGAGGCAAGGACAATTTTTCCAAAATAAAGTTAAGGTCCCATGGTGGAGCAGGGTTATGCACCAGGGGTTTCAGATGCAGGATTCCTTTTAGGAAGGTTTTAGAAACCTCCAACTGAGCCAGAGTTTTGCCCTCCAACAAAACGTGGTAGGCAGAAATGGCCGACAGATACACCTTCAGTGATGAATAGCTCAAGCCCAGGTCAGAAAGATGAAGAAGGTACTCCATGACCTGAGGAACGGGACAAAAAAAAGGATCCCAACCCTTCAAGGTGGCCCAGATGGAGAAGTGCTTCCATTTCATGGCATATGTAGTTCTGGTAGAAGGTAGAGCTACCCTAGGGGAAACTCCAAATCTGAAAGCAACTATGTCTTGAGGAGCCACGCATGAAGATGAAGGGACTTCAGGCCTGGATGGACTAGCGTGCTCCCATCCTGGGTCAGGAGATTATGGCAAAGTGGTAGAGGAACCACTGCCAACTGCTGAAGCAGTGAAAATCATATTTGTTGAGGCCAAAAGGAAGCGATCATAATCATTTGAGCTCCTTCTGTTTACAGCTTGATCAGCACTCTCTTTAAAACTGGAAAGGGAAGGAATGCGTACAAAAACCTCCCAGTCCAACAGAGCAACAGTGCATCTTGCCAGAAAGCACAATGCATGGGATCGAGCAAGCAAAACCTGGGAAGTTTTGTGTTTGATGTGGCTGAGAACAGATCCACATATGGACAACCTCAGAGGTCGAAGATGTGAAGACCCTGCTTTAGCTCCCACTTGTACGCTCTCACCCTGGTGCAGCTGATACTGTCCGCTAGAATGTTCTGCACACCCAGAACGTGAACTGCCAGGAGGCAAATCTTGTGCAGGACGGCCCAATTCCAAACCTGCATCACTTCCCTGCATAGAGAATATGGGTGGGTGCTCCCATGCTTGTTGATGTACCACACTACACACATGATGTCCGATTGGACCAACAGTGTTTCCTGTTGAAGCATGTGCTGAAAAGCCTGAAGAGCATACAGAACTGCTCTCATTTCAAGCACTTTCATGTGCAAGTGTACTTCCACAGGTGACCACAGACCCTGGGTCCTGTGATTCCCGAGATGGGCACCCCAACCCATCCCCGACGCGTCCGTGGTCAGGGTTGGGGAGTAAGGAGCAGCCTGGAAAGGAAGTCCTCGGGTCATATTGTCAGAGTTCTGCCACCACTGCAGATCTCTCTGCATCAGGCCAGAAACTAGGACACAGCTGTTCAATTAGTCTGCCTTCTGGTCCCATTGAGACCCTAGAGTTCACTGCGAGATATGCATATGGAGCCTGACCATGGGAACCATGGGGATAGCTGCTGCCATGAGGCCAAGAAGGTGGATGACCGCTCTAGCCGAAGTGTGTCTGTTGGAAGCTAGCAGCTGGGCCTGCCTCTGCAGAGTCTCTGCTCTGTCCAAGAGGAGAAAGGCCATACCCTGGACCATGTCCAGAACTGCCCCAATAAATTGCAGGTGCTGGGAAGGAGCGAGCTGTGATTTGTTGTAACTGACAGTAATATCCAGACACTCGAAAAGGTGCAGGGTAGCTGACAGAGATGCCTCCAACCCCTCCCTTGATGGGGCTGCAAGAAGCCAATCATCGAGGTAACACAGAAACATAGAAGTTGACGGCAGATAAGGACCGCAAGGCCCATCCAGTCTGCCCATTTCTTTTTCTACCTTATAAATGTGCCATTGGCCTTTGCTCTGTCAGTGGCCTATCTATTCATAGTCATTTGTATTGCTCCCTTATGCCTATCCTATGCCTGTTTGAAGCCCTGCACTGTATTCATAGCCACCACTTCTTGTGGCAAGTTATTCCATGCATCCACCACCCTTTCTGCGAAAAAGAATTTCCTCACATTCCCCCTTAATCGGCCCCACTCTAATCTCATGCTGTGCCCTCTTGTCCTGCTAGTTTTCTTATATTGAAACATGTTAGACTCTTTCACCTTGTTAATGCCCTTAAGGTGTTTGAATGCCTCGATCATATCACCTCTCTCCCTCCTTTGCTCAAGGGTATACATATTGAGCTCTGTTAATCTGTCCTCATACGTCTTCTGATACAGTCCCTGCACCATTCTGGTTGCCCTTCTCTGGACTGCCTCAATTTGGCTAATGTTCTTGTGAAGGTGTGGCCTCCAATACTGCATGCAGTACTCCAGATGGGGCCTAACCAGTGTCTTGTAAAGAGGGATTATTACCTCCCTCTTACGACTTGTGATACCCCTACTAATACACCCTAACATCCCCCTAGCCTTACCTACTGCTTTAGAGGTCTGCTTGGCTGATTTCAGGTCATCAGTGATGATGATGCCCAAGTCTCTTTCTTCCTTTGTGACTGCTAGCAACTCCCCTCCCAGCCTATAGGTGGCTTCAGGGTTTCTCTTCCCTATGTGCATGATTTTGCACTTCTTTGCATTAAATCCCAGTTGCCACTCTTCTGACCATTTTGCTAGTTTATCCAGATCTTTTCTCATTCTGCCCACCCCATCTGGATCATCTACCCTGTTGCAGATCTTGATGTCATCTGCAAACAGACAAGTCTTACCCTCTAGTCCATCTGCAAGGTCACTAATGAAGATGTTGAAGAGGACTGGCCCCAGGACTGATCCCTGAGGTACCCACTTGTGACTTGCATCTCTTCTGACTGTATACCATTTACCACCACTCTGTTTTCTGCCCCAACCAGTTTGCCACCCAGTTGACCAATTTCTGACCCACCCAACCTACCCAGCTTATTTATCAATCTTCTATGTGGAACAGTGTCAAAAGCTTTGCTGAAGTCAAGGTAGGCGACATTGACTGCTCCCCCTTGGTCCACTACTCTGGTTACCCAGTCAAAGAAATCTATGAGATTAGTTTGACAGGACCTTCCTTTTGTAAACCCGTGCTGTCTTGGATCCTGTGTCCCTATGGATTCCAGGTGTTGCACTATCCTTTCCTTAAGAAGTGCCTCCATAATCTTGCCCACTACTGAGGTAAGACTGACTGGTCTGTAGTTCCCCGCCTCCTCCCTGCTACCACTCTTGTGGAGCGGGATCACATGAGCCCTTCTCCAGTCTTCTGGGACCTCTCCTGTGCTCAGAGACTCACTAAACAGTTCTGCTAATGGCTCTGCTAGTTCCACCTTTAGCTCCTCAAGTACCCTGGGATGTATGCCATCAGGTCCCATTGCCTTATCCACCCTGAACTTAGCAAACTCTTGTAGGACCCTTTCTTTTGTGAAGGGAGTAGTGATCACCTCCCTCCCCCCTGTGTCCATGATGCTGAGCTGTGGGCCCTGCCCTACCTTCTCTTCAGTAAATACTGAGCAAAAGTATCTATTTAGGATAGATGCCTTTACAGGGTCCTCCTCCTCCTCACATGCTCCCTTTTCTCCATTAAGCTTAGCAATACCCCCTCTGGACTTTCTCCTTTCACTAATGTATCTATAGAAAGTCTTGTCACCTTCATTTACTGTTCGTGCTAGTGTTTCCTCAGTTTGGGACTTTGCCTGCCTTACTGCCTTCCCTGCTTCCCTTAGGGCAGTTTGGTATGCCTCCTCATCTTCATCCCGCTGTGTTCCCTTATATTTCCTGAAGGCCAGCCTTTTGGCTCTGACCTTTTCTGCTACTGTATTTGAGAACCAAAGTGGTTTCCTTCTTCTTTTGCACTTCCTTTTCTGTCTAACACAATGGGATGTTGCTTCAAGTATTGCATCCTAATGCTTGCCCACTTTGCCTGTACCCCTCACCTGTGTTTCTTTTGCCAGGGCTAGCTTAACTCTGTTGGCCATCTTATCAAAGTCAGCTCCTCTGAAGTCCCATATTTTTGCCTTGGAATGGGATGATTTAGATGTAGTAGCCAAATTGAACCATACCATGTGATGGTCACTGGCCCCAGGTGACCTACCTGGAGATCTGTGATCCCTTCCTGTTAGTCAGTACTAGATCTAGGATAGCCCTGTCTCTTGTGGGTTGCTGTACCAGTTGTTTGAGGCCCTACCCTGCAGGGAATCCACTATGTGTCTAGTTCTGGCAGATGTTCCTGCTGGTATTGACCAATCTGTATCCGGCATGTTGAAGTCTCCATTATCAGAACCTCCCTTTAGCTGTCATGTTTTGTATATCTTCTAACAGTAATGTGTCTATGTCCTTCCCTGGTCTGGGGACCTGTAGACAACCCCAGTTCTTATGGCTGTCCCATTTCCTGTTTCAGGGTGACCCACAGTTCTTCTGGCTCTTATGTGTATTCTGAATTTCTGTAGCTTTGATATTTTCATTGACATACAGGCCCTCCTCCCCTTTTGCACCTCGGTCTCTTCTGAACAATACATAGCCAGGTACTGAAGTCTCCCAAGTGTGGTTACTGGTAAACCACGCCTCACTAATTGCTACTATGTCCAGTTTAGCCTCTGACATTATTGCCTGCAGGTCTGGGATCTTATTTCCCAGGCTGTGAGCATTTGTGTACATGATTTTCCATTGGCCAGATTTTGGTGCGTTAGTTGTTGGGTGAGGTCTGGCATTACCCCTGTGCATCGTGTGGGGAGACAAACCTTTTTTCTTACCTGGTGATGCAAATGAACTGCAAACATGCTGAATCCCTGTTTGACCACTAGCTGAGGGGGGAAGGGTGTTCTTCCCATTCGACGTATGGGGTGCTGCACCCCTCTCCCCATTTGCTAGTTTAAATATTCTGCAAAGACGTCAAACTTCTGCCCCAATGCACTGACTCCCTCTTCAGTCAGATGCAGTCCATCAAATTTAAAGAACTTTCGCTCCCAGAACTGTTGCCAGTTCCCTACAAATCTGTGTCCTTTTTCCTGGCACCAGCCCTTGAGCCACGTGTTTAGCTCCCCTATCTCCGACCTTCCATCCATCTGCTCCCCTCTCCCAGACTGGCAGAATCTCAGAGAAGGATATGCCAGACGAAACAGATGATAGTTTGTCACCCAGCCTGGTCAGGTGTTCCTTGGTCTCCACAACTGACCGGCTGGCAAGATCATTAGTCCCTATGTGTACTAGGACATCAATGTTTTCTCCTGCTTTGTGAACAATTTTAACAATGTGGTCAGTGTCTCTCCATGCTGATGTACCTGGGAGACATCTGACCATTACCCCTGGCTGGAGATGGGTATCAACTCCCTGAATCATGGAGTCTCCTATGATCAGAAGTTTTTTGGATTTCCTTTTTGCTTTTTTTGTTTTGGTTCCTGATTTGGGTGAGTTTTGTTGTGCTAGCTCCTGTGCTGCAGTGTCCTGCTCTGCAGTGTCTTCTGCCTCTTTGTTTGATTTCAGAGATAGAGCCCTAGGGCTACCTCTCGAGCCTCGACGTCAGGCTAGGGGAAGACATAGTGCCCCTATCTCCTCAGGGCTCCTGCCACAACCATGAGATATTTGGTAAAGACCCGTGGTGCTGAAGACAGGCCAAAGGGGAGGGCTTTGAAATGGTAATGCTCCCCTTTGAAATGAACCTGAGGAATCTGCGGTGAGGTTGAAAATCTGGGATGTACAGGTATGCATTTTGCACGTCCAGGGCACAAAGCCATTGTCCCCTGGACAGGAGAGGCAGCAGGCTTTGGAGCGTTAGTATCCAAAACTGCTTGTATTCTATGAATAGGTTTAGGGTGCTGAGGTCTAGTATTGGGAGCAGATCCTCCGTCTTTTCTGGAACCAGAAAGGAGTAGAATCCCTTCCCAATCTGGTCCACTGGCACTGACTCTACTGCTTCCTTTTGAAGAAGAGCCGTGATTTCCTCCCTTAACTAGGGAATGTGCGCCCTGGATAGTGTGAAAACCATGGAGGTTTGCTTGTTTTTTTTGCCAAACTCGAGTCGAGAGTGTGACCAAGCTTAATTAGCTGAATGACCCAGGCATCTGTTTTGATGGACTCCCAGTCTCTCAGGTGCCTTGAGAACCTTCCACCCCCCCCAGCTCCTCCAATAGATGAGGAGGAAGGCAGGGTGGGCAGCGATTCAGGAGTGGGGGTTAGGGAGAGCCACCCTGATGCTCTCTGGGTTTTGACTGGAGGGGTGGCGGCAGTGTTGGGAGCTCTGCATTTGAACTGGCGCCTAGGTGACTGTTGTGACTTCACCTGGCGTCTGTTTTGCCGATGAAAAGGATGTTTTGGCTCAGGTTTCAGGTGCTACATTGCACGCACTGACCTGACGGCAGTGCCTTTATCCTAAAGGCTCGTGATAATGTCCTGGATATCCCCTCTGAACAGGACAGTGCCTCTGAAGCAGGCATCCTGAATAGCTGTCCAGACATCAGGAACCAGAACTGGCACTCTAAGCCAAGAGAATCTGCAAAGGCCAACTGCCATGGCCGTGCCTCTAGCAGAGGTGTCCACCGCATCATAGGTGGCCCTGAGTGAATGACATCCTGCCACCTCAGCAGAACAGAGGGTATTCGCCAAGATGGTTTTAGATTCTGAGTCCAGGAGGGCCTCGACTATGGGCTTGAGCTGGCGGAACAGAGACTGTTGGTACACTAGCATGTGTGCCACGTAATTAAGGCCACGAATGGCTAGTGTTGAAGAGGAAAAGAACTCTCTCCCGAACTGGTCCAGTTGTCTGGATTCCTTGCCGGGAGGGAAAGTACTAAGGTGCTTAGGCCTGGTGGACCTATCATAGGCCGCAGTTATGACCACAGAGTCAGTCTTTGGGTGTACACTGAGAAGGCCTTCGCCTTCTAGTGTTCTATAAACCCGGTCAGCCTTTTTGGGCATCCCTGGGATAGAGGAGGGCATCTGCCCGATGGTCGGGGACAGTTCCTCATGAGGGTGCAGCAAAGGAGGGGTGAGAACCGAACTCATTTCAGGAAAATCTAGATGCTCAGCCAACTTCTGACATTTTGGATCTTGAGCAGATGACTTCCAACATTGTGCTTCCACCATTTGTCTCAGGAGGTCTACAAAGCAGGGAGCCTTCGGAGGATACTTGGGGGACTCTCTAGGGATCGGCTCCTCTGGAGAAGGGTCCCTAATTCCGAACCCGCTGAGGACGAGACTGAATCATCGAAATCCTCAAGTTCCTTGCTTGGAGAAGCAGACTTTCCCTAATGGAGCCACATCTGATGTCGGGGCCTGCGTATGGTTATTTGTCAGGCCTGACGTCAAGGCTCAAGAGGTAGCCCTAGGGGTCTGGTCTGGGCGTCCTACTTCTAACGGTCATGGATGTCTGCTGTCTAGTTCCAAAACTGAGATTCTGTCTCGTGCCACCACAACTGTAAGATTTCTCGGACGTCCACCTGTGGTTGAGCAAGAAATGGAGTGGGAGGTGGTGGAGGGTGAAAAGTCTGACACCCTGCATGGTAGCCTGATCCCATAGCATGAGTTCCATGTGTTTGGAAGCCCAGTGCAGCATAATGATGGGCACATCCTGTTGACTGGAGATGAGGCATTTGATATCCAGGATATCGGGGTAATAATAACCCGTCTAAAAAAGTCCAGCGTCGGGCCTGACTGAAGGTAGCCTGATGGCAGAAAACCTGACAGGAGCCCTGATGGAGGGTATCCCTAATGACGGCCCAGACGGCAGAAAGCATGACATTGGCCCTGATTCGGGGTACCCTGGTGAAGGGACTGAAGGCGGAGGTCCCGATGGCGGCCACATAGGTGGTAAACCTGATGGAGGCCCCGATGGAGGATGGCTGATGGAGGCCCCGACAGAGGGACTAAAGGGGCCAATGGGTGCCGAGGAGGAGCAGGGTCTGGCACCCCTACCAGGGGTGGCAGAGCTACCATCAGGCCTGTGGAAGCTTCTTCATCAGGGATTCCTGACGGAAGGTCTCCGCCTCCTGAATCCTGTGGTTCTGGGGACAACAGCAGAGGCTCTGATAGAAGAGAAGATGGGGGCTCACCATGGAGGGAACCCCGGAGGATGCAGCTGACATCTGGCAGTGCGTTATCTGGACCACAAGTAAGATCTGACATACCCAAAGTGGTCGAGCAATCATCGGAGGTTCTGACGACCAACATATCAACCTGAGTCGCGCAGGGCTCGGAGGCACTAATCCCCAGCTCATCAACTCCAGCCGTGCATTCGTCAGAGGCTCCGACAAGCGGCTTATCAGCCACACCTGCCAGCTTAGAGCCCGTGGTTGTGATGGGCCTATGGGCAGTGGAAACCTCAGATGTGTTCGTGGCACCTGCAGTCTCTTATCAGTGGTGGCGGGGGGGGGAGGAGACCGAAGTCTGCTTAGTGGAAGGGAGTGCAGGCTTGGCCACAGCGCTCGTCTTCTGGAGGAAGAGGGCCACTGCTCACCTGAAGTGCCCGGGGGTGGCTTTGGATGGGAGGGGGAATCTGTTCCTGGTCCTGGTGTTTTTCTTTGTCCCTCTTCTTCTTTTTGTGGGAATTTGTCAGAGAGGAAGAGGTGCTTTTAAGTTTTTTGAGCTCATAGAAGCCATTTTCGGCTTGAGGAGATGGGCTTTGAGAGACTGTGGGTGCCTTTTCCGTGTGGCCTGGCTGAACTGGGAGCAGGCCTCACACTCCTTGACGTTATGGTCAGGGCCCAAGCACAAGAGGCAGAGGGTATGAAGATGTTTATGTGGTAGCTGGAAGCCACAAGAATCGCACTAGTTTTTATGCAATTCTGTCGATGAGGTGGAAGACATTCATGAAGATATACATTAAAGAGAAAAAACAGATACTCATCCAAAAATTAAGCAATCGAACTGCTGCAACAAGCTTTAGAAGGTCTGACGTGCACAGGTCAAAAGCAGGAAAGAACTGGAGGGCGAACATGGGGACCGCCCACTATATAGTGTCACACTGACATCTGTCAGGTGGGCGGTCCCCCCATCAGACACTGCTAGCAAAAGTTTCCATGTGGTCTTGACGCCAGGGGGCACAGTCCTACAAGTAATTACCTACTGCAAGAGCCCTCACAAAGTAAGGTCATTTTCTTTCGAGCTTCCATCCCTTTGTTTAGGGACCAATGAAAAATTGGGGATCAGGTTATCCCCTGAACTACGTAAGTGCACAATGGGAAGTTCCAAAACACTTAAGAGAGCAGCACAGACCAACTGGGTGAACTAAGTTACCACCCCAAAACTTGTAAGCAGATTGGGTCCCTCTGCAACCTGGACTGAGTGGTCAGCTTAATTACAACCAATGCCAGACTTCCGCTGAAATTACAACACTTACAGATTCTTCAGGCACTGCTGGCTTCTTAAGACAATCAAAATGCACCGTTTGTGTTAGGCACCGGTGAACCCACTCTTGAACATTGGTTGTGTTCTTTTGCTAGGCACCAGTTTACCCACTTTTGAACATTTGTTGTGTTCCCACAAAACTAACATTTCTCACAAAACTGCTGGGGTCCTCTTCCATGGAACCCACCCAGAGTAAACACTTTGAATGTCCCTTAAATAACACACAGGAGCCCCAAGGTTGTAGGGCTTTCTGAAGTACTGGACTCCAAGTGATAAGAATTACAGGTAATTCACATTTTACAAGGCTAGAGCTTTGAGGCAAAAACCCACAGTCTATTCTGGGCAGCACTTCAGGATGAGTGACAGTGTGGGGATTGCCCCAACAGCTACTCACTGATGCCAACCCAGAATGACACCTTCATAAAGAAATTCCCCACCACTACCCAGCACACAGACCGATCACGGACACTAGTGTGAGAAAAAAAAAAAAACAAGAGGGGCTCTCCCTCGGGAAGTTGTGCTGCCAGCTAGCAGAGCACCAACCAGTTCAGACTCCAAACCTTCTCACTCAGACTACTGAGTCACACTGCAGCTCTTGGGAGCTAAGGGGATATGCTGGTGCGAGAATTCTAAATTCTAAACAGCACTTCCTAGCTCAGCTAAGACTGGGCAAAGAAGGCTTAACAGTACACTATAAGGATTTTCACCCCCTGTGCAGCCCAACCTGCCTAAACTATATTAAAGGTGTTATAGTAACCCCAGGGGAACCCAAGTGTGACACCACCACCAGTCAATTTGCTGTCCGCAGCAAGGGCCTTGGACTGCAACACAGACCATCCACCCCTGGACGCCCTACAGGAAGGGTTGCAATCCCTCCCCTATCTATGACCAGCATAGGCAGGACGCTTCAGAGTACATGGAGCTTTGCTGAAGCAGCTTCAGCCTTACCTGAAACTAGATTGGAACCCTCCTTAGTGTCTCAAAGGAGCCTCCTGAAGCACGCACTGACAGGACTGGCCACCCACTACCCGGGGTGGGGCCATCAGCATATCCACCCCATAGCCCACTAGGGAAAAGCTAACCACTACACTACTCAAGGGGCAGCCTATACCATTACACACTGCACATTACTTTAGAATACACAATCTTCCATGACCTCTTACTCTGGTTCTGCATCTGCTGAACAAAAGAAGAAAACTACAGCCTCGAACATCCCTCGTTTTCCGGGGGGAAATCATGCACACCAATCTTCCAGTTTTCTTCAGCCGATTGCCTGCTGATCCTGTGGCCTGCCGACCATGGCTTACAGTCTCTGATGGTCACACTTCTTTTTCAAAGCTAGAAAATCCAGGAACTCCTATCCGTAATACCATCAGGGGTGGGAGCAGTATATGTTGGTTCCATCAGGATGGGTCATTTTGGCAGAATGCACAGTCTCGTCTTCTGTATCTGTGACAATGACAGCGTCCAAGAGAGTGAGGCCCACCTTCCACGACTTAATCTTGTCTCGACAAATTTTTTCTCTGGTAGCTTGTCCGACCTCGTTCTTCCAACACCACAGCCAACTTGTGGATGCCCTGGCCTCTTCCATGAGCCAATCTTCACCCGAATCTTCAACTGCTTCCCACATCCCGTGAGGCATGTATGGGTTCTTTCAGTCCAAAAACTTTTTCAAACTTCCTCCTGCTTTCCTCCTTGCTGCTTTTAGGCAAGTGTTTGCCTGTAGCCTGGCTTGGGGGCCGCCAGGTCTGAGACAGCCAAACCTATCAGTCCCAAACAGGAAAATCACGGTCCACTTCTGTTTCTTTCTCCTTTTGCACACGAGTCACTCTCTTCTGAGGGCTCTTTAGGTTCCAGGTTCAACAACTTCCAGTGGCACAGTCTCACCACCAGGCACCTCAAATTCAGGTGCACAGGTTGCACCCTCCAAAGGTTCAGCTTCCTCCATGTGAGATGCCCAAGAGCCAGTCACAGGTTCAACTCCCCAGAACACCCATTCTTCACTACACCTGGAGGAACTGGCCTCCCAGGTGGTGAGGTCTTCTAGTTCCTCATCCACTCCCGGTACACTTGGACTTGGTCCCCTCCTCCACGGGCTCACCATTTCCAAACTAGCAACAGACAGGACCCGCACAGCCTCTTCCTGGGCTGAGGGACCACTTTTCTCTTCCATAACTTCACTGTGCTCTTGTAAACTTCCAAAGAATTCTCTGCAGAAATTATCAGGCCCTTTCTCACACACAGCTGCATTCTGGTGACTCAGGGGTAGGTTCTGCATTTAAAGTCCAAGTTGGGGCCAAGAGGACATAACAGACATTCTCTCTGGGAGGGCCACTTGCCATGCACATGCCAAACTTGTCTCTGCATTCCTGGCAGTGAGGGACTGCTATCACATCCCGTCCGACCTTCATACAGACCACCCAAACAGTGACTGGGTATCCAGGGAGCGCTACACCAGTCAAACTCTTCCTCAGACTTTTTGAGCTCTTGCTCCTTCTGAGCTATTTAGGTGTTCACATGCAAGGGATACTGCCTTGAGGACTCCATCATGGTGGGGGACTCCCTGACTAATGACCCAACCATAGTGGCTAAGGCCTTCTGTGCCTCCTACTCTACCCCGAGTGGGTCTCCCACCCGGATTCCCCACGGCCCAACCTATACTCTGGAGATGCTTGGGCGCACTCTCGGCCCCAATTTCACCTAAAGCTGGTCAAACAGGCAGAGGTATTACCTCTCCTACGCAAAATTGACCCTTCTTCCTCGCTAGGGCATGACCAGCTTGAACCTCACCTCCTGAGGGCTGCCGCCCCCGCTATCGCCCATCCTGTCACCTTACTTATAAATAGGTCACTTCAGGAAGGAAAGGTTCCAAAAATATGGAAAGTAGCGACCATTGTCCCTGTCCACAAAAGTGGACCCCGAGACAAACTGGGAAATTATAGACCAATTTCCCTTCTCAGTCCTCTGGGGAAAATTCAGGAAAGGCTAGTCTCAAACCAACTACAAGACTACCTTGAGCTGCACTCACTCATGGCTGATGTTCAACACGGCTTTAGAAAGGGACATGGCACTGACACTGCGCTTATCCGACTCACTACGGACATCCTTTCCTCTATGGACCAAGGTTCCCCAATGGGCGCCCTCTTCATTGACCTATCTAAGGCCTTTGATTTGGTTAACCACAATCTCCTCCTCTCCAAACTACAGACCTTAGGACTGGATCACCACTCACACTCCTGGTTTGAAAGCTACCTGAGGGACCTCTCCCAAAAAGTCTGCTGGAAGGGTGCACAGTCTGGACTTAGATCGGTCTCCGCTGGGGTACCTCAGGGCTCAATCCTGGGCCCTCTGCTCTTCTCACTCTTCCTCAATAATATTGAGGGAAACAGCCTCTGCAGCAATCTCATTCTATGTGCTGATGACACTGTCATTTACTGCAGTGACCCACAGCCTAGTGTCATCTCAACTAAACTGCAGGACAGTCTCTCCTCCCTGGAGGCCTGGTTCTCCGCAAACTCCCTTAAGCTCAATGATGAAAAAACTAAAGCCGTACTGTTTGGCCCGAGACGCCTGGGCTCTGACAGAAGCCAGTTCCTCCAGATCTATACCAGCCAAGAAAAAAGAGTTGAGGTCATGTCTAGTTTCAAATATCTTGGGGTCCATCTAGACCAAGAAATTACCTTCCAATTCCATATCGACTCAATAACCAGGTCCGTCCATCAAAAGCTTGGCCTCCTTTTCCACCTGGGGAAGTCCTTATCCTCTACTGCACACCGTGCAATCGCCTTCCATCCATCCTATATGGGGCTCCTCTTCTGCAGTTCCTCCGTGAGACGGAATACAAAAAAACTCTCAGTACTCTATAACCTAGTGGCCCGTTTTGCCACTAACTCCTCTCCTAGGAGACATCATTGTGAGGCCCTAAAGGAGCTAAACTGGCCCACTCTCCGTCATAAACTTGCCTATCCTGTTGCCTGCCTAGCTTTCAAGTTTGTTTGCCTAAGTCCCCCTCCTCATCTCAGAGGACTTCTTTCCCCCAGAACTCATACCAGAACCTTGCGATCAACTGCAAGTCACCCTCTCGTCATCCCTAGAACGCGCTCAAACCCTGGCAAATGCTCATTCAAATTTGCTGCCCCTCACCTATGGAACTCCCTACCACCTCGCTTGACTAACTCACCCACCCTCTCCCAGTTCAAAAATGGTCTGAAAGTACATCTTCTCAATCTCAGTCTATGCGGATGTAACTGCTAACCCCCCTGACCAGTCCCTTGGCCCGTTGCACTGCTCTGTACTCTCCCTTTGAATTGACATGTAATGCTAAATGTGGACTGATTGCTGGCGGAACCTATGTACATACTGTATAATATGTGAGGTCTAAACACTCTGTCTATACATGGAGCCTATATGAGAACCCTTCTGCTACCCTTGTATAAATATTATCACTGTGCTATGGTGTTACAAATGTAACTAATTGTACCTATTGTTTTGTAGTGTCCTCTCTGTAACTAATTCCGGGTCACCCCTGAAAAAGGGACCATTGGTCTCAGTGGGCTTACCCGGTAAACAAAATCTAAATAATAATAATCTACTAGCCATCTTTGTACACTGCAAAACACACATACAACAAAGCTGCTGTTACTTGCTGCATTAGCCAAGTTTCAAAGTCCTGTTACTACCGCCTGCCCATTTTTACTTTTGTGACCTGCACTTCAACATTAGATCTACTCTGCTTTTTACTTGTTTGCTACTGAAGACCTGTATCTTCATTCCCTGCCCTGGCACGGCGTGCCTAATTTATATTGTGTCATGCACAATTTTTTCTCTTTGCTCCCATAGGCACAAATTCCTTGCAAATCACTTCCAGCACAATTTTCAGCTGCCCAGAATTACTTTTGTAGGTAAAATCAGGTGGTTGAGGGGGGCACTGCTGAGCAGTCACGAGGGAGGCAGCAGATTCTCTCAGCTCTGCAACTTCTGCTAATTTTATTAATATTAAACTATTATTTGGAGCCCAGTTTTAGTTTCTGTGTCTTGGAGACCTGTACAGGTGATCAACACTATATGATGGAGAAGAATAAAGGTTCTGCTGCAGCTCCACCAGACTTTTTTCACCCAAGAAACACAAGGGGAGGTAGGCTGACCCAGAGTGGTGAATCCAGGGCCTCTGGTTCAACAGCGCTGAAGGAAGTTTTGTTGGCCACGGTTAAATCAGACATTGCAGCAACTGGTACTCACGGTCCAATACCTCGACCACAATTTTATTTCGCTTACCCCATGGGTGACAGCGCTGGAAACTAAGATGGATGTAACACAGCAGTCTGTACTAAAACTGGAACAGAATCTCAACAAAACTATGGATGTTGCCATGAAGCTGATCGGGGACAATACAAAAATGTCTTGGCACACAGAGCAGCTAGAAAATCAGATTAGAGAATGAAATGTCTAAATATTGGGCTGTCCCAAGTCGGCGGAGGGGGAAGACCCTCTGGGATTTATAAGAACTTTCTTGCAGGACATTCTGAGTTTTGGAGAGGATGACCCGCAAAAGTCCCTGAAAAGAGCCTTCCGAATGACGTCTCGCAGAGTGATTCTGGGACAGGATTGTCCCAGGACTCTGGTAGTTACCTGTTCGGGTGTGGGAGATTACGACCGCATCTTGGCGGTGGTAAGAAGTTGGCGCCAGCTTAAATATGGTGATGCAACATTGTCTGTTCCCAGATTTATCTTTTGAAACTCGACAACGTCGCCGATCCTTTGATGGGATTAGAAGCCTCCTGCGGTTGCCCTTAATCCCCCACCAACTTCTGCATCCCGCTCGTCTATGGATGAAATGGCAGGATAAAACTTGTTTAAACACCCCTGTGGAGGCTGAAAGGGCCCTGGACAATATGGAATAAGAGATGTCCCAAGAGAAGGAGACCATGGAGGCAGCAGGAGAACGAGCAGTAGCTGGACATTCTGTTTCACTATTTAGTACTACATTTTCACAAGTACGCCTATCACAGTGTTGAACCTAATGTTGAAATGACTGGAGATGGTTAAACAGTGGCGACTCCAGCTTTTGTTGGTTACCAGGGCACTGGGTGGGCACCACAGTTGGGAGCCGGGGCACCTATGGAAGCCAGAACATAAATTATGTGTGTATATTCCTGCATGCCCATCTGTTTACAGTTTGAAAAATGAATGCTGTACATAAATCGGTTCACTCTGGTATCTAAAGCACATGCATACACCTACAGAGTATGATTAGCAATACAATGCAGTTCACCTCTGCTTTCTCCCCTTAAAAACAGCATGCCAGCAGGAGGAGCCAGACCCTTGTTTTCAGAATGTCAGCCCTCTCTAACACAACCCCCTCCCTCCATCCACAGACCCTAAGGTGTCCCCCCTCCCCAACTGCCAATCCCTGGCTTCTAGGCTAGGCCATCTGTTGGCAGTGTGCCAGCTCAACCCAGCCACTTAGTTCACCAGTCTTCTGTAACCCAAACCCAATCAGGCCCCACACCGCCCCGCTCCAGTCCTAAACACCAATCCCTGGTTTGGGGGCACAGTTAAAATACAGTATTCCCAGCTAACTCATTCACCCTGCCCCCTTCCCCCAGCATCCATCTATTCTCCATTTTACTGCAGTGCTTAATGGAACAATCCAGTGTACATCCACTGGACATACACTAGACGTACATCCAGTGTACATCAACAAGGGAGTCTAGTAATGAGGAAGAAAATATATAGCGCTCTGTGGGAACAAGAGCATGGCAATACTGTACCCCTTGCTTCCATTCAGTCAAGGAGAGCCTTCCCTATGGTACCGGGAAAAAGCCCGGGCCTCCCCAAGTCTCAAGCACAGTGGCAGACACGCCAAATGGATGAATGACATGGGGATGGCCCCATTCCCCAAGCAACACCATTGGGCACTTCTGAACCTACCCACCCACCCTCCATTGCAGACCCACTGCTCCAGAACAAACCCAACCATGAAAAAAGGAATCCCTTCACAGTGCAGAAAGGCAGCAAAAAGACAAGACAAACAAAGCACCTCACAGATTCAGTATACCCCCAGAGATGCAGGCCCATCTCTGAAACACACCAAACAGAATATTCTGCACAGTGCATACCAGAGGCATCATGTATGCCGCCCCCCCAAACACAGGTTCATCTTTGAGTATGAGAACCCCAACTATATAAAAAGGCTGAGCATCATGTTATGTATCCTCCCTCCAGATACAGGCCCATCTCTCAAAACACCCCCAGCCATCGACAATATGCTGCACAGACTACAGTCAGAGGCATCATGTATATCCCCCCCCTCCCCAACACAGGCCCATCACTGAAAGACCCACAGAAAGAGTGGCAAACACCACCTGCCATAAACACCGGCACCCCCAGCTTTGAGGCATGTATGCCCTACCCATACAGTCCCATCTTATACACACACCCAGCCTGAAGGCATGCATGTCTCTCTTCCCCAAGCCTGAAGGGATGCGTCTCCCCCCTTCCCCAACTTTTCCCCTCGTGGTGAAGCACAGGCCAGCATTAATTTGCAGCAAAATCCATTTCAGCGTGCTTACCTTAGGTGAGCAGCCCAGAAAAGGTCCAGCAAGTGGTTGAGGTTGAGCAGTCGGTAGCTTGAGGAGCTCCAACCAAGAGTCCAAAAATTAGCAGCCTCAGAGTCACATGGGGATTGTAGTCTGACACAGGCCCACGGCAGCAGGAAAACTTTGGCTGGCAACCGGCAGGCACTCCAGCTCCAGGCAGCTTCCGAATCAGCGAACAAGGAGAGCGGGCGCGTTAGCAGGCAAGAGAACAGCTTTACTGGCCAGTCCATCCAAGGATGCGGCAGCAGGCAGGGGAACTAGTCTCTGGTGGCAATCACTTCCTCACGGCAGGTGCGCCAAACAGTAAACAAGCAATCCATCTCGGTACACATGGCGCGCCATTTTATTTCCGGGAGAATGCAAGAAAGTTCAAGCGACTGACACACCTCATTGGATGAGGAAGCTTGGAGCGGATTGGCAGAGTTTTGCAGCCATGGATTGGCTGCAGCCACCTCCCTGCCATTGGGCAGAATTCTCCCCATTACAATTGGTCCGCGTTAAAGACATTGTGCTGCACTAATTGGCCGGCTCGGGATCAGTAGCTAGCCCTCCCAAGCTCTGCATTTCCACTGCCAGAATTAAAGTTAGGAGTCACAGGGCTCAGCAGGGATCGGGATTTTCCTGAGGCAATTCAAGTGACTGCCGGCTTGACACAGTCTCAAGCAGACACTCTAGTCCCCCGCCCCAACCCGGAAACGGCATTAGTAGATCAGAACCCTAGCTCTAGCTTGCAGGACGGAGGCTAACAACGCCAACAGAAAAAAAAAATTCTGTTTCTGAGCACCGGGGCACGAACCGGGGCACAGCATTTTCTGACCAAGGCACGTGCCCTGGTGTGCCCCGGTGTAGCGCCGCCAGTGTGGTTAAAGATACATGGGTGGAAATGTATCCTCTCTGTTAGGCTTTATTGGGACTGGCTGCCATAATGTTGTGTCTTTTTTATTTTATATAGGCAACTACACAATATTCGAGAGACTTGCATGAGCAATACATTAACCCAGTGTAAGTTTGTTAAAAATCAATAAAAATTGTTTCAACTCATATGGCAAAATATCATAATAAAGACATAATGAGAAAAAGATGGTGTGTGATTGTCTGCTTATTCTGCTGAGACACAAACTGAAGCACCATTTTAGCCACTTTAATCAGCTGCCATTTTGTGACATTGCTCCCTGAAGTGTAATGTGTTGCTAAATTCCAGATTTTGATTTAATTAAACTGGGAAAGCAGTTAGTGCCTTTTGTGTCCATCATCATCACAATCACCACTGAACTGCTTACATCTTGATTACTTTAACGGTTTTAATAAATTTTGTTATATTTTGGCCCCAGGAATGTTCTTAACATGTGTTGTCTCAACTGTACTTTTTTTTTAGACCCCAGTTTTACCCAAATCGCATCAGGAGTGCTATAGTTACACTGTCCACAATATTCATCTACTTGTTTAACACTGTGCCTCATAGATATTTTTGTTTTATAATTATTTTGTTTCCGTTTATTTAAATGTGTAACCAGCCATCCGTTTTGTAATCCTGATATTGTGCACATTACGTCGGGTCCAAAACCCAATCTGGAGAACCACGAACTGGAAGTTCTATTTCGTCCCATTTTCTGTGAAGCGCTAAGAGACCCCTTTGTTCATGGCTTTTTACCCAGATAAGTGGTGGCGTCTTCCTATCTCCTTGGCGTGCGCACGTGTCTGCCAGTTGCTCGAGTCTAGTGTGCTGCGCCCAAGAGCCTACTTGCTGTTGGAACGTTCCCTCTCGCTCTGTGTTTAAGGTATCTGTCTACTTCTGTGGCTTATGATTTTAGGAGGTGGGGGTTAGGAACAAGGAGCGCCTGCTGCTATGAGCAGACTGTGGCCCACATTGTGTGTGTGTGTGTGTGTGTGTGTGTGTGTAGAAACAAATTGGGGGGAATTCTGCAGAACTACATTTTATTTTTATATAAACAGGCAGAACTGGGGCTGGGTGTTACAAAAGGCATTGGTTTGGTGGCTGAGATCAAGAACAATCAGCCATGCATAAACTGTGGCCCACATAGTGTGTGTTTGTGTAAGGGGAGTCTGCAGAACTGCACTGTATTTTTATGGGGGGGTCAAAAAGAAACAAACAATGCTGTAAGAAACAAATACCCATGCGGGAGTTCTGTAGAACTGCATTTTATTTTTACACAAAGAAGCAGAATTGAGGCACTTTGGTGTGTTTGTGGCATGGGGGGGGTGAAGAAGTAATAAATCATGCTGTGTGTTACAAAAGGCACTGTTGAGTGCTAATAAAAACAAAATGTGGTGTGTTCTGGAAATTATGAAGGAAAAAAAGCAGCCACATGGTGCTGGCCTTCATGGCCCATGCAGAAATCATATGGGGGTCAAACAATGCAGTAGCCGTGCTTATTTCAAAAATATCCTCAGAGAGTATGGATTTAAGTTTCATTTGCAGGTGTGGGACAAACTGTTTGAAATAAAGGTCCCGGCCTACAGTGCACATGCACGAAGTGCTACTGGGTTTTAATTCTGAAAAATGACAAGGTGGTTATTTTACATCAGTAATCCATAAAATCTGCCCCTTGTATAAGGGCTTCCACAGACTATGGGATACTAATTTTATTATTTTTGGTTTTGTTTGCTGGACAAAGAAGCAGCCATGTGGTTCCATTTGCAAATGTGGGACAAAGAAGCAGCCATGTGGTCCCGGACTGCTGTGCACATGCACAAAGAACTACAGGGTGCATATTTTAAATCAATTATTTAGAAAGTATCCTCTACATTTAAGGGTATCCACAGAGACTTCGGAATATGGATTCAGAATTTTTTTTTTCAGTTTTGTTTACTGTTGGGGGCTGGACAGAGAAGTGATTTTGTTTGCAATGTGGGATACACAAGCAGACGTGTGGTCCCGGCCTGCTGTGCACATACACTACGGGCTATAAGAAAAAATTACTCACCTTAGTAATGTTGTTTCTTCTAATGGAGTCTTGCTATATTATGACAATTGCAGTTTGTCCCCCCCATTAGAACTGCTCCGGAGGTGAAAGAGTTAACTCCATTCCATGAATGGAACTTAGAGCACGAGCTCTAAAGAAGCTCTGTCTGTGTAGTTTCAAACCTGAACTGTCAGATCTTTACGAGCAAAAACTCACTAAGGTCTGTGTGGAAGCTGTAACTCACACTAGCCAACTGGCTACCTAAATATTAACACCCATTGCTGGTCCCAACACCAAAGACTCAAGTCAGGGGACCAGAACTAATAGTATAATTTAACAATATGAGAAATATAAGGAAAAAAAGAAAAACACCACACCCCCAAACCCCAAGAAGGGGTGAAAACACAAAAAGGGCATAAAATAGTGCCCACACTAGGCTGCCCACCCCATACCCAAGTAGAAGTTCTGAGAGGGGCAGGCTGGGGAGGTCATAATATAGCAAGACTCCATTAGAAGAAACAACATTACTAAGGTGAGTAATTTTTTCTTCAAACAACATGAAGTCTTGCTATATTATGACAATTGCAGACTACACAGCAGTACCTCCATGGAGGAGGGACAGAACCTACTTAGGAAATAGGCTCTGAAGCACAGCTGTGCCAAACCGAGCATCTCTCCTAGCCTGGACATCCAGGGAGTAATGCTTGGTGAAAGTGTGTACCGTTTTCCAAGTAGCAGCTTGACATACCTCCAATACAGGGATGTCTCTGGCAGCAGCTAGAGACGCGGCTGTACCTCTGGTAGAATGCGCCCTCAAGCCAGAGGGGGATCTCTGCCCAGTTTCTGATAACAAAATTGGATACAAGAGACAATCCACCTGGCAATTGATCTCTTAGTGGCAGGTTTCCTTCCCAACCTCACCATAAGTGAGAAAAAGTTGGAGGATTCAACCTGTGACCCTTGGTACGCTCTATATAGTAACTTAGGGCCTCTTAACGCTCCAACTGTGCAATCTCTCTCCCCAGAAGAGGAATGTTCAGTGAAAAACACTGGAAGGGAGATAGATTGGTTAAGATGGAAATCTGAAACCACCTTAGGCAAAAACTTCCTGTTAGTCCTGAGGACTACCTTATCCCTGTGGAAAGAAATAAAGTCAGTTTCTACTGATAAGGCTTGCAACTCACTTATGCGTCTAGCAGAAGTGATAGCCACTAGGAAAACAGTTTTCCAAGTTAGATACTTAAGCTCTGCAGAAAACAGAGGTTCAAAAGGGGGTTGCATTAACTGGGCAATGCAAACATTAAGGTCCCAGGCAGGGGCCGGATCCCGAAAAGGTGGATTAATATGAAGTAATCCTTAAAAACTTGGAAAATACAGGGTGAGCGGAAGAGAGGATGGCTCCTGCTGAAACAAAAGCAGAGACAGCTGCCAAATGAACTCTCAGGGTAGCTGGTCTCAGGCCCAAAGAATTAAGATGGACCATGTAGTCTAACACAATGGGCAAATCAGCAGATTCTGGGGAAATATGTTTCCCAGAACAACCAAATGGAGAACCTTTTCCACTTAGAATTATAAGTAGTTCTAGTGGAAGGCTTCTAGAAGCCTTTAGGATTTCAAGAACACCCTGAGAGAGGTGTAGGTCAGCAATTCTAACCCTCAAGAGCCAGGCCTTGAGGTTGAGGGATTTGAGGTTCGAATACCAAACTCTCCCCTGGGCACAGGTTAATAGGTTGTGATTCCTGGGGAGACACAGGGGGAGATGGACTGTCAGGGACAGAAGGAGTGGGTACCAGGGCTGCCTGGCCCAATCTGGGGCAATCAGAATCACCCTGCAAGGCTGGGATCTGATTTTTACTAACACCTTGAATAGGAGAGGGAAGGGGGGAAAAGCATAAAGAAACTTCCCTTCCCAATCCAGGAGAAGGGCGTCCAGGGGGACTGAGCCCAACACTGGGGGCCTGCAACAGAACATTGGAAGTTGGTGATTGTCTGGGGCTGCAAAAAGATCTATCTGAGGGGTGCCCCATCTGGCAAAGACTATCCCCAGTACTTGAGGATCCAGAGACCATTCATGATGGCCCTGAGAAATCCTGCTGAGAGCATCTGCTAGGACATTGTCCCTTCCTGGAAGGTGAACTGCTATGAGCGAAGTGTTCAGGGAATAGGCCACAGACCACAACTTCATTGCCTTGGTGCAAAAGGCCGAAGACCGAGTGCCCCCCTGCTTGTTGATGTACCACATTGTTGTGGTATTGTCTGTTCTGACTTGTACCACTTTGTTCTGGACAGAAGCAGAAAACGCTTGAAGAGCTAAAAAGACAGCTTTGAGTTCCAGCAAATTGATGTGGAGCAGAGATTCCTAGGGGGACCACACTCCCTGAGTGGAGAGGTCGCCCATGTGGGCTCCCCACCCCAGGAGGGAAGCATCCTTAGTGAGGGTCAAAGTGTGAGAAAGGGGAATGAAGGGGACCCCCAGTCTTAAATTGCTCTGATCCTGCCACCACTGGAGAGCCTGGATCAAGGTTCAGGTCACTGGGACCAACTTGGAAAGGGGGTCTCTTCTCTGAGACCAATAGGCTCTCAAGTGAAACTGAATGTCCCTCATCTGAAATCTTGCTCCCTGCACTACAGCTGTGGATGCAGCCATGTGCCCCAGGAGCTGCAGAAAGTGTCTTGCTGGTCGACAGACCTGCAGATTGAAGGAGGAGGCCAGAGCCACCAAGTTCCTTACCCTTTCTAAGGGAAGAAAAGCTCTGGCCAGATTTGTGTCCAATTCTGCACCTATGAAGGTGAGTACCTGAACTGGTTCCAGAACCGACTTTGGTAGATTTACAGGAAGCCCAGGAGGTGAGAAGCTGCTGGGTGACTTGCAGGTGAGATTTTACTTGTTCTGGGGACTGGCCTACAATGAGCCAGCCGTCCAGATAGGGAAAACAGCAATCCTTTGCCTCCTTAAGTGAGCCACTGCTACTGCCAGACATTTTGTGAATAGCCTTGGGGCAGAGGTAAGGCCGAAGGGCATTGCTCTGAACTGGTAGTGACCTGAGGGCAGTTCGAATCTGAGGTACTTTCGGTGGGAGCTTCTGATTAGGACGCGAAAATAGGCATCCTTGAGGTCCAGGGAAGCTAGCCAGTCCCCTGGCCTTAGAGAGGGTAAAATCATTGCCAGAGTTACTATTCTGAACTTTGGTTTCAAAAGATGCTTGTTCAGATATCTGAGGTCTAAAATGGGCCGCCATTCTCCTGTCTTTTTTGGGGTAAGGAAGTATCTGGAGTACAGACCCTTGCCCTGGTGTGGGAGGAACCTTTCTACCCTCTGAGAGCTAACAGGGTTGAGACCTCTGCTTCTAGAGTAGAGGTCTCTAAAGAGTTTGCAGGTGGAAAGACCAGATTCTCATCTTGGGAACTTTTGAAGCTGAGAACCAGACCCTGGCTTACTACTTCCAGAACCCACTTGTCTGAAGTTAAAGACACCCAGTTCTGACTGAAATGCGCCAACCTGCCCCTACTGGTAAGGAGAATGGCCCTGGGCACCCCATCAGGGTGCCTGCTTGGCAGGTGCTTTAGGCTGAGGGGTGGGGGCAGGCCTGCCCATCCCCGTCTGCCTCTGCCTCTGAAGAACCCCCTCTGAGCATAAGCAGAGGAGGCCTGGGTTTGGTAAAAAGGCCTGTGGAAAGGCCTACCCCTACCCCTGGGGGTGTGCCTCTGAGGAGTGGCTTGCCGCTCCTTGGCTTGGGCACTTTTATAGGTAGTCCTATATTCATCCATCTTCTTCATATAATTCTCTGTCTGCTCCCAAACAGAGAATTTCCCACCACAGGAAAATCCATAGCCTTAGTCTGGGTATCCTGTGACAAGCTAGTATACCTGAGCCAGGCCAACCTACGAAAAGCTACAGATGTGGCCATGACTCTAGAGGAAACATTACAATCCACAGCAGCATGAAACTGCACCTTAGAAGCCTCAATGCCATCGGCAGCCACCTGCTCCAGCTCACTAGCAAGCTGGCCAGGGGCTTGTTTGGCTAAATCCATAACAGTATCCCAACTAGATTTCTGATACCTTGCTACATAAGCCATATAATTTGCTTGCCTGAGTCCCAAGGACGCTGCCATGTACTGTTTTTTTACCATGGCATCAATCTTCCTGGAATCCTTTGTCAGGAGGATGTGAAGCTGGAATATTAGCTTTATCACAGGCTGCAGCCTGAACTACCCCAACATGACTGCATTGCTGAGAAAGGAATTCTGTATCAGGACCTGACAGTGTGTACCTCCTGTCCATCTTTTTATCTACAGGAGGCACAGAATTAGGAGTTTTTAAGATTTTTATTGTTTGTTTCCTAAATGACTTATGCAAAGGAATAGACAATCTCCTAGACTCTTGTATATCCATCATTTCTACAAAATCAGGCTCCTCTTGCTCATCCACAGCTTCCTCCAAAGGAAGCTGGAGGGTTTCAGCAACTTTTTTGTAAAACATAAAACGAGAGGGGGACTCAGAAAGCATAGGGGAGATTCTAAGGTCTGTCTGGGAGATGTCGGTTCAATGGGCACACCCAGACCCTCCTAGTCACATTCATACTGTTCATAATCATCCTCCCTCCTCTGGTTCATAAAACCTCAACATCATATTCCTGAACCAATGGAACCGACCGAACCGACCTTTACTAGATAGTGGCGGTTCGACGGAACCAAGAAAGTGACTGGATAATCTGAATAGCTTTGTCTATCTCTGCAGCAGTTGAGTAAGAATTTGGGCTCCAAACCTGCTGACTTTCTTTTCTCTTTACTGGAACTGGTTCATCCGAGCCAGCTTTTGTTTGCCGAGAAGTCTCGCCCTGGTCAGAGGGAGCTCTCTCGGTTCGGTTGGCACCGAACCGGCTGGCCATCCGGGTCAGCGGACTTTTGGCTCTCGCCCTGAGCCTGCCCAATCTTTTTCCAGGGTGGCTGCAGGAAATTTTACAAATCTGGCAGTCTGAATGGAGGTGGTCAAACCCCAGACAATAAACACATGTGGTGTGGGTCAGCCTTGGCAAAGACTTCCAGACATCACAGTGTTGAAACCCAGTGGGCCCGTTTTCTTTGGGTTTCTCAGACATAATGCCAGCCTAACCAAAAAAACTTGCCCTTTAAACGCAGTACCAGGCAAGACACCCTTATTGGTTTCAATCATAATACTGGTATTGAAAAAACGAATGAACTGCTTTTTTAGAACCGATAAGAACCGAACCGACTCTAAAGTCTCAAGTTTAAAACTTTAAGTTTTACCTAAGCTGATCGAGTTCAAAACCGAACCGATAAAACTTACAAGTTCCACACAGAATTAAAATGAAATTACTTACGATACCACAGACAGAGCTTGAACCGATCGGTTGGTAGTTAAATAAAACTATTCTCGGTTGAATCGAACCGAGAAAACACTGTTTAAACCAAGAAATGAACCGAGCAGTAGGAGAAATCTCCGGAGTGACTGTTCAGTGAGGCGGAGTAAAGAATCTGACAGTTCAGGTTTGAAACTACACAGACAGAGCTCTCTTTAGAGCTCGCGCTCTAAGTTCCATTCATGGAATGGAGTTAACTCTTTCACCTCCGGAGCAGTTCTAATGGTGGGACAAACTGCAATTGTCATAATATAGCAAGACTTCATGTTGTTTGAAGGTTTTAATTCTGAAGAACTGGACGGTGCTTATTTTACATAAGGAATGCATTAAGTGTGCCCTCTGTGTAAGGGCTTCCACAGACTTGGGGTTACTGATTTTGAGGCCTTTTTGTATTTATTTTTGTTCTGTTTGCTAGTAGGAGCTGGACAAAGCAGCAGCCAGCTAGTCCCGGCCTGCTGTGCACGTGCACTAAGTGCTATGGGGTACTTATTTTAACACAATTGTGAACATTTTATGGTGCTTACTTTTTAATCAGTAATTAAGACAATGTGCTCTACTTGTAAGGGCCACCACTGAAACTGAGGAGTATTTATTTAGTTTATGTTAACCAGGTAAGCACACTAGACAAAACAGATTCCTATTTTCAGGTGATATCTGGGACTTTTTGTCTTGGTTTGCTGCCAGGGTGCCATGTCGTGGTGGCATTCCTGGCAAATGAAGAAAGCACATGCATTGCGTAGTATAAGAGCTTCTTATGCTGTAATAAACAAGTGTGTTACAGAAAATTGGTTATGTTTATGTCTTGTGTGTTGGTGTGGCATTGACAAAGAATCAGCCAAGGGTCAAGTTTAGGACTAACAGGCAGGCTAGATGGGCCTTGTGGTCCTTATCTGCTCACGGTTTGTTTGTTTTTCCGCATGTGCCCCAAAGGCCATTTAGGGGACATGTAGAAAAACATAGAAACAGAAACTGTCAGCAGATAAGGACCACAAGGCCATCTATTCTGCCTGTTAGCCCTATACTTGACCCTATCTGGTCAGCAGCATTGCCTCCCTCTGCCTTACCTCCAAGATTCCCCTATGCCTGTCCAAGTATGTTTAAATCCTCCACCGTGTGTGGACAAACCCTATGAGGAAAGGCTGAGTGAGTTAAATATATACTCACTCCATGGAGGAAAGGGAGGATCAGGGGATATGACTGCGACCTGTAAGTATGTAAAAGAGATGGAAAAATTCAGGTACAGAGGGGTTATAAGTTGAGAGAGAGGGATGGTCTCCGGACGGGGGATATAGAAGAGAAATGAGGAGACACTTTTGAGGGAGAGGGTTGTGCTTAAGTGGAACACTCTGCCCAAAGTGGTGGCATCCTGTAAGACGGTGGGTAGTTTTAAAAGGGTATGGGACAAGATGAAAGCAGATTAACTGTGATGGGAGAAGGGAGGGTGAGGCAGCTGCAATGTAACGGATGATAGCTGCACATTCAAACAGCCTTGATAGACCATGTGGCCTGTTCCTGCTGGTAGAAAGGTATGTTTGTGTGTGTGCTCCCACCACCTCCTGTGGCAGACCATTTCACATGTCCACCGCCCTTTCTGTGAAGAATTTCCTCTCAGTCCCTTTCAACCTGCAACGTTCCAATTTCATATATGACTCCTCGTTCTTGTACTCCTCCTGTATAGGGAAGGCGTCTCCTTCCTGTACCTTGTTCATGCCTTTTAGGTACTTGAATATTTGTATCATGTTCCTCCCTCTCTCTCTCTCTCTCTCTCATCTCCTCCAGTGAGTACATATTGAAGTCCTTCAGTCTCATCTCATATGTTTTGTGGAGCAGGGCATCTGTCATCTGAGTCGCCCTTCTCTGGACCGTCTCAAACCTGTCAGTGTTCTTCCAAAGGTGCTGTCTCCAGAACTGCACACAGTACTCCAGGTGAGGCCTGACTAGTGGTTTATACAATGGCATCACTACCTCCCACCTTCCATGAGTGATACCCCTGACTATGCAACACAGCATGATGTTGACCTTCCCTGCAGCCTTGGCACACTGCTTTGATACTTTCAGGTAATCAGAAATAGTGACCCAGGTCCCTTTCTTCCTAGGTGATAGTCAGTAATTCCCCCCATTCTTGGCTCACCCCAGGGTTACTTTGTCTGAGGTGCATAATTTTGAACTTTGTAGCAATAAACCTCAGCTGCCACACCTCAGATCATTGTTCCAGCTTCTCCATGTCCCTCATTTTCTCCACTCCGTGAGGAATATCCACCCCATTGCAGATCTTGGTGTCATCTGCAACATTCGGACCTTTCACTCCAGTCCTTCTGCAATATCACTAATGAAGATATTGAACAGAACTGGCCCCAGGAGTGATCCCTGAGGTTCCCCACTGGTCACCTCCTCTGCTCAAACTGAATCCCATTAAACAACGCCCTCTGTTTACTGTCTGTTAGCCAGTTCCTAACCCAATTTACCACCTTATGCCCCATGCCCAGACTACCCATCTTGTTAACATAGAAGTTGATGGCAGATAAGGACCGCAAGGCCCATCCAGACTGCCCATTTCTTTTTCTACCTTAGGAATGTGCCATCGACCTTTGCTCTGTCAATGGCCTATCTAGTCATACTCATCTGTATTGCTCCCTTATGCCTATCCCATGCCTGTCTGAAGCCCTGTACTGTATTCATATCCACCACTTCCTGAGGTAGGCTGTTCCATGCATCCACCACCCTTTCTGTGAAAAAGAACTTCCTCACATTACCCCGTAATCGGCCTCCCTCTAATCTCATGCTGTGTCCTCTTGTCCTGCTATTTTTCATATATTGAAACATGTTAGACTCTTTCACCTTGTTAATACCCTTAAGGTGTTTGAATGTTTCGATCATATCACCTCTCTGCCTCTTTTGCTCCAGGGTATACATGTTGAGCTCCATTAATCTGTCCTCATATGTTTTCTGATGCAGTCCCTGCACCATTTTGGTTGCCCTTCTCTGGACTGCCTCAATTTGGTTAATGTCCTTGTGAACGTGCAGCCTCCAGTACTGCATGCAGTACTCCTGATGGGGCCTAACCAGTGTCTTGTGAAGAGGGATTGTTACCTCCCTCTTCTGACTTGTGATACCCCTACTAATACACCCCAACATCCCCCTAGCCTTACCTACTGCTTTAGTGGTCTGCTTGGATGATTTCAGGTCATCGGTGATGATGATGCCCAAGTCTCTTTTTTCCCTTGTGATTGGCAGCAACTCCCCTCCCAGCCTATAGGTGGCTTCAGTGTTTCTTTTCCCTATGTGCATGATCTTGCACTTCTTTGCATCAAACCCCAGTTGTCACTCTTTCGACCATTTTGCTAGTTTATCCAGATCTCTTCTCATTCTGCCCACCCCATCTGGATCTACTCTGTTACAGATCTTGGTGTCATCTGAAAACAGACAAACCTTACTCTCCAGTCCATCACTGATGAAGATATCGAAGAGGACTGGCCCCAGGACTGATCCCTGATGTACCCCACTTGTGACTTGCATCTCTTCTGCCTGTATACCGTTTACCACCACTCTGTTTTCTGCCCACCAACCCGTTTACCACCCAGTTCACCAACTTCTGACCCACGCCAAGCCTACCCAACTTATTAATCAATCTTCTATAGTATGTGGAACAGTATCGAAAGCTTTGCTGAAGCCAAGGTAGGCGACATCAACTGCTCCCCCTTGGTCCACCACTCTGGGCACCCAGTCAAAGAAATCTATGAAATTAGTTTGACAGGACCTTCCTGTTGTAAATCCATGTTGTCTTGGATCCTGTGCTCCTATGGATTCCAGGTGTTGTACTATCCTTTCCTTAAGGAGTGCCTCCATAATCTTGCCCACTACTGAGGTAAGACTGACTGGTCTATAGTTCCCTGCCTCCTCCCTGCTACCACTCTTGTGGAGTGGGATCACATGAGCCCTTCTCCAGTCTTCTGGGACCTCTCCTGTGCTGAGAGACTCACTAAACAGTCCTGATAATGGCTCTGCCAGTTCCGCCCTTAGCTCCTTTTGTACCCTGGGATGTATGCCATCAGGTCCCATTGCCTTCCCCACCCTGAGCTTATCGAGCTCTTGTAGGACCCTTTCTTTTGTGAAGGGACTAGTGCACACCCCCATGTCCATGGTGCTGAGCTGTGGGCCCTGCCCTACCTTCTCTTCAGTAAATACTGAGCAGAAGTATCTATTTAGAATAGATGCTTTTACACTGTCCTCCTCCTCAGTGGTGACCCACAGCACCTTAGCCTACCTCTGCCTACCCTGTATCTCTGTCACCTTTCTTCACACTCTGACATGCAGGGCCACCCCTTCCTTTTTACCCCATCCCCCTGAACAGTGCATAACCATGGTTGACTGTGTACCATGTCTTGGTTATTGCTACTGTGTCCAGGTCTGCCTCTACTATCAATGCTTTCAGTTCAGGTCTGCGATTTTATTTCCCAGGCTGTGGGTATTGGTTACCATGTAAAAACAAGGCGCTGTGTCAGCATGTGGTTTAAAAGCAAAACAAAATGGTTATATTAAATTCATGCTGAATATAGAAATAGAGTTAAAAATCTACATTTCGACCTTAGTCTTCTTCAGGAAATATGTAAAAAAGAAAAAAACAAAGTTAGTGTCGAGGGGAGGTAAAATGAGGGATATAAATATATGGGGAAAGAGAAAAGGGAAGGCTCAGGGAGAAGTGATAAGTGGCAAGATTAAAAGAGAATCTGTGAAACAAAAATGTGATGATGGAAAATAAAAGCAAAACAGGAGTGAAAGAGCTAGAGAAGTCCCCAAGTGGGGACTAATTAACAGGGCCTAGTAAGAAGGCTGAAATGTGACAAATGTGGGGGAAGGAGTCAGATGGAGACTTATGGTGAAAATGGAAAAGAAATTAAATGGGTACAGATACAAACAGACTTTAGGGAAATAAGGGGTGCCCGAAAGATGTTAGTGGAAAATACGTCTATCATTTAAACCAGAGGGCTACTGGGAGCCAAGGAGGCTGATCAGCTTGGCTTCCATGTTTTTTCTATGGCCAGAATTCCAGAAGCCCTGCTGAAGGACACAAACAGAAAGGTCATTGACACTGTGGTCCCTGGAGATAAAGTGGGATACAATGGGTTTAGCAGTGTCACCATTCCTGACTGCTCTGTAATGTTCCCAGAAACGGTAAGCAAGGCGCCTACCAGTCTCTCCGATGTAAATAGCTGTACACTTCCTGCAAAGAATACAATATACCACATTAGTGGAGGTGCATGAGAGCTCCTTGGAATTCGTTTTCAGGCATGTGCATCGGAGGGGTGAGGGGTGATACTAAGACACCTGACCTTCCTGCCCCCGGCCAGTTTAAATGTGTGATGCTTAAGCATTCAAACCTCTCACTGAGGACCATGGTTACCTTCCTTGATGGATGCAGGCTATCTTCTTTAGACAGGCTTGCATCTGTCCAGTTGTGGCCCCAGTCCCCCATGAAGCCAGAACCCTCCCTTCCACACCGTTCCATTAACTATAAACACAGGCAAAGAAACCGCCATGTTGCTAGTCTTTAAAGGAAAACTACACCCAAAACTTGAAAAAATATATGCTGTGCAGAGTGTTTTAATTTGTATGTGAAGGTCTAGTGTTTCCTTCCCTCTGACTGGTATTATGAGTTTTTCCTAAATTAGCCTGCTAGCTTTAGGGTAGTTTTACGACCCCTGGAGAACTCCACATCAAATAGCTTTATTGTATTTCTTTGTCCTACAATGCACCTTGTTTCATGTGATGGTGATGTAGCAGAGCCCATAAATCCAACAGAAAGCACTGCATTACAATCAGTTCCCAACAATGGAGATGGCTATATTTTAAAATATGTAGAATTCAGCTTGGTGACCACCCTCATCCTAAAGGTTTTACTGTCCTGAAAAACTTTGCTGCTGGTAAATTTTGTGCAGCTTGTAAAGCTTCCAAGATATTTAGTTTGTTTGGCATGTGTGTGCTGAATGTTGGGTCTCTCTTACATCACAGTCACGTGAGACAAGATGCATTGTGGTAACAAGAAATACAATTACACTATCAGGTATGAAGATCCCCAAGGGTTGTAAAACTAGCATAAAGCTAGCAGGCTAACTTGGGAAAAACTAATACCAGTCAGAGGGAAGGACACACTAGAACTTCACATGCAAATTAAAACACTCTGCACAACATATATTTTTTCAAGTTTTGGGTGTAGTTTTCCTTTAAGGCACAAGCAGAAAATTGATGGGGGGGAAAAGAAGCTGCCATGTGGTGCTGACCATCGAGGCACATAAAGAAACGCAGCTGTGGGACAATCAAAGTACTGAGCCGTGCTGGTATTCAGGGCACATGCATTGAGTCCTATAATCGATTCTTATGTTTTCTTTACTGAACAAATGTAGTAGAGTAAATTGATCTTTGTTTGCTGGTTTGGGCTTGACAAAGAAGCAGCCATGTTGCTGATCTTCGAGGCACATGCAGAAAAGTGAGTGCGAGACAAAAAATAGGCTGTGTGGCGCTGACTGTCGAGGAACATAAAGAAATGCAGTTGTGGGACAATCAAAGTACTGAGTCATGGTGGTATTCAGGGCACATGCATTGAGTCCTATAAGTGATTCTTATGTTTTCATTATTGAACAAATGTGATACAGTAACTTGATTACTGTTTGCTGGTAGGGGCTGGACAAAGAAGCAGCCATATTGCTGGCTTTCAAGGCACATGCAGAACAGTGAGTGGGGGACAAGGTTCATTACAAAGACACCATGGCAGTGCTGTCATGTTAAAGCACATGTCGGTGGATGACTGAGACACCATCTGTAGCCTCGGCACACCAATCCCCCCTCCCACAGAGCCACAGGAATTGGAACTGCTCGCACACAGGTATACATGTTCACTGCTGTTGCGGCTTGGGCCAGCCGCATGTTCATTACAAAGACACCATGGCAGTGGTGTCGTTGTAAAGCACATGCCAGTGGATGACAGAGACCCCCTCTGTAGCCGCGGTACACCCATCCCCCTCCCACAGAGCCACAGGAGTTGTAACTGCACACACACACACACACACACACACACACACACACACACAGTCATACATGCTTGCTGCTGTTGCAGCTTGGGCCAGCCGCATGTTCATTACAAAGACATCATGGCAGTGGTGTCGATGTAAAGCACATGCCGGTGGATGACTGAGACCCCCTCTGTAGCCTTGGTACACCCATCCTCCCTCCCACAGAGCCACAGGAGTTGGAACTGCGTGCACACTGGTATACATGCTTGCTGCTGCTGTGGCTTGGGCCAGCCACATGTTCATTACAAAGACACCATGGCAGTACTGACTGAGACCCCCCTCTATATTCTTCTGGAACACTAGTCTTGTGAAAGCAATGGGATTATGCAATCAATGATTTGGCAATGATTTCTGGTGGCAAACACAAAATTGCCACTTGTGACTGTTTTGTGCATTGCCCCAAGCAAGTTTTCTCTGATGTTATGCTTCTACACAGATATACTAGGCCTAGCAGCACTTTTACCACTAGCTGGCCATAAAGATACTGGGGTGCTACATGAGGTACTTCCCAATACTAGATACTGTTGTCCTCGTGGTGTAACTAGGACTTAGTGCTTTCTTCACCAAAGCAGTTAATTTCCTGTTTTCTTAGAAGAGCCGTCCACCATAAATACAGGTTACTCACCTGTAACAGGAGTTCTAGGAATGGTATATGTTGTTCATCCACACTCATTGGCAGGTATCCTTGCCGCTTTAAATCTTGCCGGAAGGTCTTCAAGCTTGCTCCTCCCACCCACCCGGGTGGTATAACTCTCGGCTCCACCCCATGACGCCAGATCTGGCCCGCTGGAAGCTCAGGTTGTAACGTCGAGCCGGGAGGTCGGGTAGGTAGTGTGGATGAACAACATATACCATTCCTAGAACTCCTGTTACAGGTGAGTAACCTGTATTTCTAGGGACATGGATATGTTGTTCATCCACACTCATTGGCAGACTCCTAGCAGTTCTCCGGGAGGAGGGAGGCAAGACGCACACCCCCAATACTTACTTGGGAAAGAGAGACTGGAGAACCGAGGCCCCAAAACCAGCATCCCGGCGTGACTCAAGGTCGATGTGGTAATGGGTAATGAAGGTGTTTGCTGACTTCCAGGTAGCAGCCCTGCAGATTTCCTGATAGGGACGCCCCGGAAGCAGCCACCATGCAGCAGTATGGCGGGTAGAATGAGCTCTTATCCCTCTGGGAGGCTCCATGCCCGCCAACTTATAGCAGAGATCTATGCAGGAAGTGACCCACCTGCTTATCGTCCGGCTTGGCTGCAGGTCTGCCAGATCTCGGCTTCAGCGTGGTGACAAACAGCTGGCGAACCTCTCCCCAAATTTCAGCCGTCGCTCTTTGTAAGCGCCCTTCTAGGGTCAAAGTTATGGAGCCTATGTTGAGCCTCCGAGGTGTGATTGGGGTAGAACACGGCAGAGTCAACACCTGGTTAAGGTGAAACTCCGACACCACCTTCGGAAGGAATTTCGGTGGGGCGCAGGACAACCTTGTCCCTGTGGAAGACCAGGTAAGGAGACTCGATGAGCGCCTGGAGCTCTCCCATCCTTCTGGCTGACGTGATAGCCACCAAGAAGCGGTCTTCCACGACAGGTGAGAGAGCACACCTGTGCATAGGTTCAATGGCTTGCCCATGAGCTTTGCCAGTACCAGCAGTAGATCCCACGGAGTGTGGGGTTCCCGTACTGGAGGGAAATGTGATCAAGGCCTTGAAAAGCGCCAGACCACCTTCCTCTCGCGCCATCGACTGCTTCCGCCCGCGCCTGCAAGCAGAGATGGCTGCCAGGTGCACCCTTAGGGTCAGCCGACCTAAGCCCTTGATTAGAAAGGGACCATAAATAGTCCAAGATGCTTGCCAAGGAACAGGAGGAAGGGTCCAAGCCCTTGTTCTGACACCAAATGGAAAACCTTTTCCATTTGAAGGCATAGCATTTTCTGGTCGACTTCACGGGACGCCTCACCATACTTGAGGACCTCGCCGGAAAGACCCAAGGCCTGGAACTCTAGCCGCCAGGAACCAGGCCGCCAGGTGCAGGGATTGAAGGTCCAGATGGAACACCTTCCCTGATTGACTGAGAGCAGGTCCGGCGAGCTGGAAGCTGCCGCGAGTCCTGGAGCTGAGACTGAGGAGATCTGGGTACCAGAACTGGCGAGGCCAGTCTGGGGCTATCAGAATCACCTGCGCCTTGTCCCTCCTCGCCTTGAGAAGCACCTTGTGGATCAAGGGAAATGGGGGAAAGGCGTAAAAGAGGCCCGGGTCCACTGCCTCGAGAAGGCATCCCCCTGCAGCGAGCCCTGCTGAGGGGGGCGGGCGGCATGGAACAGTCTCAGCTTCGCTCTCCCTGGAGGCAACAGGTCCACCTGAGGTGTGCCCCAATGGGAGAACAGATGCTGTACTACTCCGGCAGGAGAGACCACTTGTGGGATGCAGCCCCTATCTGGCTCAGGCATCGGCCAGGGTGTTGGAGGCTCCTGCCACATGAATGGCTAGGAGATCCGCCCAGGCTGCGCAGACGAGTGACCAAATGCGGAGAGCTTGCAGCAGAAGCATGGAGCGTCCCCGCCTCTGGCGGTTTAGATAGAACATGGTCGTGGTATTGTCCGCCTGACTCGACCACTTGACCCCGGAGGAACGGAGCAAAGGCGGTGAGAGCTAGGCGGACGCTCGAGCTCCAGCAGGTTGATGTGGCATCGGGACTCCGTGGGGACCAGAGGCCATGAGCTCCTGTTCACCCCCAGATGGGCACCCCAACCCATCAGAGAGGCATCGGTCGATAGAGAGACCGCCGGCTCGGGCGGACGAACGGATGCCCTCCTGCAAATGATCTGGAGACGGTCCACCACTGGGCGTTCCACATCCCTAAGTCCACCGGACTACAAGCTGGTCCAAAGGATGCTTGGCGTTGGACCACTGGCTGGCCAGTCCCCATTGAAGGGACGCATGTTCCAGCGGGCCCAACGGACCACGCTGGTGCAGGCCGCCATGAGACCCAGGAGGCGCAGGAAGTCCCGGTAGGCAGAATTGCCCAACCAGAAATGATCGGGCAAGGAGGAAAGAACCCGGCCCTGTCCGCCGGGGCCGCGCTCTGGCTCGAGAAGAGTCGAGCTGCGCCCGATGAATAGAATCACCTGCTTTGGCTCGAGTTCCGACTTGGCCTCGTGGATAAGGAGGCCCAGTTGAGAGCAGACCTGGAGGGCCAGATCTCTGGACCACTCCGCCTCCTTCCTGGAGGGAGCTGCTATCAGCCAGTCGTCCAGGTAAGGGTACACCCGGACCCCTCGGCGCCGCAGGAATGCTGTCACCACTGCCATGCATTTGGTGAAGACCCTGGGAGCTGGAGACAAGCCGAAGGGCATGGCTTGGAACTCGAAAAGGGATCCTTCGCCGAAGCGAAGGAATCTCATGGTGAGGTCGACTGATAGGGATGGAAAACGCGTCCCTGCAAGTCCAGAGAGCAGAACACACGCTGCTCCAAGGATGGTATTATCTGAGCCAGAGTGACCATCCTGAAGGTTCGAGACCTTAGGAACTTGTTTAGGTCGTAGGTCGAGAATGGGCGCCAGCCCCGTCTGCTTCGGAACCAGGAAGTACCTGGACACAAACCCTGGGTCTGAAGGAGGGTCGCCACTCTCTTATCACCTCCTTCTGGAGGAGGAGAGCGATGTCGGCTCGACGAGCCAGTGAGGCTGGGACTTCAAGCCCCGAGGGCGACGGCCTGAAGGGTGGTGCCTGCTCAATTCCAGAGGCAGGCCTCTTCCCACCACCTCCAAGACCCACCTGTCCGTGGTAACACAGCGACCAGGCGGAACGGAGGCTGAGCTGCCTCTCACGGGGGACCTAGGGTAGTGACGGGAATGGGCGACACCCCTCAGCCCGCCACTGGGCAGGCTTGGAGGAGGGACCGCCGAGGGACCTCCTGGGCCTTTCCTCCTGCCTCCTGTTAGAGGAGGCCGCAGTTTGGGTTTGGGATGCTCAGGTCGAGCCTGCTGGCCCTGACGCTGCTGGCTGGCGCTGGGGCACAGAAGGGACCAAAGGGCTTAGGGCTGTGGCTTCATGTCTTTGTCCTTCTGAGCGGAAGAGACCGAGTCCAAGGTAGCATTGACTTCTCGATCCTCTGCAGGTGACCTTCCACCCCAGGGTCAAGAGGTCAGTCCCCAAAAGGGAACATCCGCCAACTTGTGCTGGGTATCCGAAGTAAAGGTGGATATCCTCAGCCAAGCCCGCCGACGCATAGCCACTGCGGCCGCCACCGATCTGGCACATGAGTCCCCTATATCCAAAGCAGTCTGGAGCTGCTGTTTGGCCACTGCCCTGCCCTGGTTCCGCACCTGTTTAACCATAGTCTGCAGATCGGCAGGAAGATGAGGGATGACCTCATCCAGGGAGCCCAACAGGGCATGAGAAAAATGTGCCATGAGGATGGCCGAACTGGCCTGACGAAGGCCGAGAGAGGACGCAGCGTAGACTTTTCGCCCGACATAGTCCAATTTCTTGGACTCCTGTCAGGAGGTTTGTCCACATCCCTGGCCTGCCGGCGCGCTACCGAAAACGCTGTCGGTAACCAACCCCTCAGCAGAGGGTGTTCCAAAACCGGACAAGGAACGCGACCGTGATACTCCTTGCCATCCTGGTCAAGGCGCAGGGCAGGGAAGCAGGGCGCTGCCAAAGCTCCAGTGCTGGACCCACTATGGCCTCGCCACCGGAAAGGCCTCCGTCGGAGAATCCTCGGTCCAGAATCTCCGTGAGGGGATACCTGGCCTGCTTGGAACGGGTTCGAGCTCCATCCCGTGGACTCCAGATGAGCCAAGAGTCCTAGGAAGGACGACGGCTATCGCCCATTGACTGACCTCCTGAAGACTCCAAGTCCAGTCGCTTGGAGAAAAGGAGGAATCATCTTCGGACTCGGAAGAGTCCTCGAAGAGCTGCCTCTGGCCTGAGCCACCCTTCACCCGCCGAGGTCAGTCGGGAGTGAGGGTAACTGACAGCCGGCGGTAGACCTTCGTCGACCGAGAATCTTGGTCGGAGCCCCATGGTGGCTGTGGAGGCGGAGGTTCCACCGAATCGGTGGAGCAGCTGGTTTCGGCCGTACAACCGCCTGGGTATAGCTCCTCGGATAAGTCGAGGGGTTGTTCGCCGCTCCGGTGACAGCCACTTAATGGCCGGGGAAGGCGACGGGGTCGGCTTACTCCCGGCCAGGAGGAGCTGTTGCAACATAAGGTCCTCGTATCGTCGACGTAATTTACGCCGAAGCCTCCCCTCGTCCGAGGAGGAGGACGAGCGGCGACGCCGCTCACCGCGGTGCCGAGACCGAGACCGCCTATGACGGTGGGATCGGCTGGACCGCGAAGAGGTCCGAGACCGAGACTCCCGGAATTTCCGAGGTCGGAGCGGGGAGGTGTCGGCCGGAACCGGCACTCCCTTCGGCTCGGATGGTCCATCCGTGGGCTCCGGAACCGGAGGCACAGGCGAGCCCATGGGATCCTCCACTCCTCCCGGGGGAACCGGGGAGAGGGGAATCTCGGCTGCTAAAGGCGACAGCCCGTCCAACGGGTCGAGAAAAATCTCAACTTCGTCGGTGGGAGTCTCGGTCAACTGACCTGACGGGGACACCGTGAGGCCAGTGGCCGAAGGCGAGCGGTCGACCGAAGCAGACAGTCGACGACTCGGGGAAGAGGGACCTTTCCCGCTCCCAAGAGCGTCGACGGAGGGACTTACCCTTGTCCTTCTTTTTGGACCGAGAATAAGGTCCAGCAGACGTAGGCCCTTCTCCCTTAGTGGAAGGGACAGACAAAGCTCCTTAAAGCCGTGTGAGAAGAACCCAGAGAGCGGGATAAATGCGGCCGAGGAAGATACGGCCAGCGCCGCCTCCTCTTCGGCGATCATCCGCTCGAGCTGATCCGCCCGAGCCGCCCGCCATGGACACCGCCAACCGGGCCTCCTGGACTTTCACCGGAGGGAACGTCCGGACGGCCCAGCTGCAATCGCGCACAGTCTTTGAGGACGAGGTCGAGAAAGATGAGCACAGGTCGCAAGCCTGCGGGTCGTGCTCAAGGCCTAAGCAGTAGACACACGTGGAGTGTGGATCCGTCCGAGACACCTTCTGCCCGCATGGGCATCTCCGAAATCCGGGAGTCGATTTGTCCATCGCAGCCGTGAGGGATCGAAGACTGAAGTCTTTCGCAAAATTTATTTTTAAATCCGCAAACGGAGAAATAGGAACCAGTCTCAAACGCAGAGCGTTAAGGAGGGAACCTGAGCTTCCAAGCGGTAAGGAAGATCTGGCGTCATGGGGCGGAGCCGAGAGTTATACCACCCGGGTGGGTGGGAGGAGCAAGCTTGAAGACCTTCCGGCAAGATTTAAAGCGGCAAGGATACCTGCCAATGAGTGTGGATGAACAACATATCCATGTCCCTAGAACTACTGGTTCTTTTTTCTTATTGAACTGTCTTTAGTCTTCCTGTATTGCACCTCTGTCCACTTCTTCATGTTTGTCTTGACAATTGATACTCCTCTGTTTCATCCTCCTGTTCTCTGTTTTCTGTTCAAGATTTGAATGACCAGCACAGGATGCTGTGGTTCTCATGTGCTGCAACCAAGATGTGGCACTTTCTTCACCACAGCAGCTCATTTACCGTTTTCTTAGAAGAGCCGTCCACCATAACTACTGGTTCTTTTTTTCTTATTGAACTGTCTTCAGTCTTCCTGTATTGCACCTCCGTCCACTTCTTCATGTTTGTCTTGACAATTGATACTCCTCTGTTTCATCCTCTTGTTCTCTGTTTTCTGTTCAAGATTTGAATGACCAGCACAGGATGCTGTGGTTCTCATGTGCTGCAACCAAGATGTGGCACTTTCTTCACCACAGCAGCTCATTTACCGTTTTCTTAGGTGATCTGTCCACAGTAAGCCCTCGATTATTTTTCCTTAGTTCGAATTCCCACAGTCTTACTATATTGCATATTCAGCATGTCATTCCAGGGTTTTATTTAACTCTAGAAATTGATTAGCGTTTTGCTCATAAAAGTTCTAAAACACTGTGAAAATGCATAGCACTTGCCTCACTGTGTTTAACAAACATAACACTTCTAGAAAACCTATATAAATACTTTCTGTACAGTTAGTATTGTCCCAAGAAAAAAGCTGCTAATCAATTATTTAAAACCCTGCATTCATATGATCATCTAGGCAATGTGATGTTGGCAGAATGATTCAGCAACCAGATGCTGGCCAACAAAAACAAAACAGGACGTGTTAACATGGACCGCAGAGTATATTATTGTTTCTGTGTTTTATTTTTGGTGAATCTAGATGGAAATCCAGAACATAAGATTACGAGAGCGGAAACTATGAAAGGGAACCTCTTCATCCATACCTCATGTTGGGGGCAGTAGAGGGGAAGCTCGGCAAGATCATAAGGTCGGAGGATCTCACAGTGGCATGGGACAAGAAAGAAGAACCGCAAGAGAGAGAATGTGTGAATATAGAGCAAGGATTAAAGCTGACCCAGGAAAGTATCAAGCTTTTCGTGCATCAGAAAACACATGTGTTAAGCAATACTAGATGACAATGTTGGAGGAGAAAGACGCAATACCGAGAAAAGGCTAGGCTTCGCATGCAACAGTACAGAAAAGACAGAGAATGAAGAGGTAGTTAGTAAGACAGTAAAAAGAAAAAGACCAGAAGTCGATAAATTGAGAGCACAGTGGACAGAACAAAAACAAAGGGAAAATATGACATCTCAAAAAACCAGACAAATTAATGAGAGAAGGCGTGCACTGTATGCAGCCAAAAAAAAAAAACACACACACATATGGCCTGTTCACAAAGTGCAGCAACTGGAACAGACACCAATATATCCAATATTCAGTCTACCAGCACAGTATTGATGTCTTCTCCTGTGACCCCAATGACATCACCACAGAACACCGCTGCAATGCAGAACCCA